>JAWHQI010000525.1:0-600000 GCA_033032865.1 Dactylorhiza incarnata | reverse complement strand
GAAGTTTTTGAAAATTTTCCTTTTTGACAAGGCGTACAAAGAGAAGATAAATTTCCATTAAGCACAGGTAATCCCTTAATTAATTTATCTTTTGATAATTTCAAAATAAGCTTGGTGTTAAAGAGACCAAGGCGCCTATGCCAAAGTTCTATATCTTCATTTTTAGAGATAAAACATTTTAAAGAAGAATTTGAAAGAACATTAAAGATAATCATATAAACATTATGCATCCTAGGTGCAATGAGTACGACTTCATTTGTCTTATAATTTAAGATTTTGTAAACATTTGTAGAAGATTTAAAAAATATATTAAAACCTTTATCACATAATTGACCAATTGAAATTAAATTATGCTTCAAACCTTCTACAAACAAAACATTAGAGATTGAAAACAAATTGTTACCCACTGTGTTGATGCTCACGATCCATCCTTTTTCGTTGTCTCTGAATATCACCATCCCTCCTTTCTTCATCTCAAGGATAAGGAACTTTGCTTTGTTGCCCGTCATGTGTTTGGAACATCTCGAGTCCAAATATCACACGTCTTCATTATCCTTAGCCTGACAACATTCCTAAAAAGGGGATGAGAGTAAAGAACTGGATACCCAAGAGGTTCCACCCATAGAATAGGTGGAAACCTTAGGCACCCAGATTTGTTTTAACTCACTTCCCCCCTTCTTCCTACATGAGTCTGAAGTGTGCCCAAATATATGACATTTGGCATACGATATAAAAGGGGTTGAGGCCCTTTTCAGAGTTCTGTATATAATCTTGCAGGAAGATGAGGGTACATTTACATTTTGAAATGATTTCTTATTATAAGAATTACGATTTTTGGATTTACTGCTACCGCTGGCGGTAATAGTTACCGCTGACCGATAGCTCCTAGTAACATAACCAAGCCCATATCATGCACTATCATGGAATTGGTTGGTCAAGATCATGTCAAGAGACCTTTAGCCAACACCAAGTTTTTCAATGGCCATGTTTAATTCATGAATTCGGGCTTTAAGAGTGGTGTTTTCTGTTACTACCAAAACACACCGATTCGCAAAAGATTTCTTTCGTTCTTCTATTTGAGAAAGAGAGGTTTTTAAAGTTCTTTCTAAGTCCCCTTTTTCCTTAGTAAGTAATTCTATAGTGGAGTGGGACTTAGAAAGAGCTTCTTCAAGATCTTTCATTCTTGTCAAGGAGTGATTGCACTCTTGGCAAGCTACATTCTCTTTCCCTAGTAGTTTAGCTTCTTTAGACAATTTTTGTTTTCCTTTAACAAAAGTTTATTTTGAGTTCATAGAAGATCAATATCTTTTAAACTTTTATCAAAATATTTACAAGTTTGTAAATATTCAGAATATAAATCATCAAAAGTAGGAGGAGGTACCTCAGTGTCGCTTTGAACAGTGCACTCAGCGTCGGATGGCTTGTTGCTTTTTCCCATAAGGCACGTGTTTTCCTCTTCTTCATCGCTAGGCGATGAGCCACTTGAATCCTCAGAGGAGGAGACATCCCATGTAGCGGCTTTTAGTACCTTCTTTTTCTCCTTGCCCTTGTGCCTCTTTTCCTTTTGCTCTTTCAGATATTTCAGTCATTGGCTCCGAATGTGTCCGGTCCTTCTGCAATGGTAGCATTCCGGTGGTGGCGGCTCATCATTATCATCGTCGCTACCTTTTTCCTTTCTTCGATGAGGATCCCTTGTTGATGAAATGTTTCCGGAAGGTGTTTCTCCTTTCCGGATTCTTCACGGATCTATTAAACTTCTTCACAAACAGGATATCCGCGTATTCTTCATCACTATTTTCTCCATTGGTCTCCTTCTTTGATTTCAATGTCAAGGCCTTCTTCTTTGGCTCCTCATTGTACTCTTTTCGTTGACTTTTTAGTTCAACCTCAAGGGTTTTGAGATTCCCAATGAAACTCTCAATTTGGAGTTTCTTTAGATCGTGCGACTCTGAGATGGCCGTCACCTTTGGATTGAACTTTTGAGGGGAGACCTAAGAATTTTTTTCACCAAGTCGTCATTGGAGAAAACTTTTCAAAGCACTTTTGAGTCATTGACGATCTTGGTAAACCTTGTGTACATTGAATCTATGTCTTCATCCGCCACAATCCGTAATTTCACATATTCAGATTCTAGTTGGAAGAGCTTTGAATCCTTGACCAGCGAAGTACCTTCAAGAGTAATTTCTAATAATTCATATATCGTAAGCAGTTTCGCAAGCACAAGTACGATTAAATTACGTTCTATCCAAAGGACAAAATAAAGCATTCATAGTTGTAGCTCTATTCTTACATCTCAATTTATCGTATCATCCCATTTGTCTCTCGATTTTTCCATAGAAACTTCACCAACAACAAAAGTTGGTGGAGTGTAGCATTCTTCTACCATACCCCACACATCATTACCTAAAGCAATTAAAAAACAACGCATTCTTATTTTCCAATAATTGTAATCGGTACCGGTGAATAGAGGTGGTCTACTTATCCCTTGACCCTCAAAAAAAGCATGATTATGGTGTGCCAATGTTCCCAGTTGGGAAACCATTTTGGAATAACCTTCCTTCGATACCAAGTGTTGGATCTGTAGGCACCTTTAGAGGGGGGGGGGTGAATTAGTGTTTTTTTATTATTGAATAAAATAAGGTAAAATGAGTTATGTCACTACGACCTACGATAAGTAGTTACCGCTCCGCGGCAGCTCTCCAAAAATTTATAATTTCTTCAAAAATTATGCCAAAGTGATTTTTCTTACAAACTCTTGAAGGAAATAAAATCTTAGAAAACCCGAGAAGATGAGAATAGATTTTATTTCAAAAGATAATTACAAGTGTATTTATTTTAATAGCGCTTGAAATTGAGGCAATAGAATAAAAACTCATTTTGAATCTTCACCGATCCTTCTCTCAAGGACCGGTTGGCTATAGCCTATCTTCTCTAAGATATGACCTCTATCCTTCCCCCATGATCTACACCTAAACCTAGTCGCCACACACACCGCAGTGAATTCCCCCTAAACCTTGTAAGGCCTACTCGCTAACCCATGTGGTGAATTCACTACCGTTTCAAAAGTAAAGAGAAGAAATACAAAGTAAAATCACTCCCTATATAGAAAATCTCTAAAGGAGACGAAGAATCATCATGAACATCATCAGAGTTGAAGCGCGCGTCGTACTTTAAGTATGACCATGTTGAAATCTCCTGCTCACTCTTATTCTTCAATGATGGAATTTGGAATGATTTGGAACTCTAGGATGAAGGATCTCACTTAAGGTTGGAGTTATGGTTTTTTTTCACACCTATGAAAGAGAGAGATCCATCCTTTGTATAAGCAACAAAAGCTACCGCCTACTGTAATACTACTGCTCTGCGCTAGCATCGTGCACGCTATCGTGCTGCAATGTGTTCGCCTTCGTGGAGATCATGCTAACAGCAACAGATCATGGACCTACAGTATCGCGGTAAGAACTAATGTGCCACGTTAGATATTGCCATTTCATCGCCAAGAAACCGTCTGTCGTCAGTCTTCAGATGTCATCCCATCTACCGTTAGCGGTAGGATTTATCGCTCCATGGTAGCTCTAAATTCTGAGCTCCGTGATCATTCTGCAATGCTCTTTTTAGGAGTATAGTTCCAGTCCACTATAAACACACGACAAGCAAGATCAAATACATTGTGAAATTTGTTATTCTCAAACCAAGAGATGTCGAACACAAGTGATGAGTCCCATTTATATATACATTTTTGGACTCATTTGGGTTGGTATTCTAGTCTTTGCACCACATTTTAGGCACGTTTTCATTCATATGTACTATTCCATGCTAGGTGCACTTTTTAGCCCATTCCGGTGTGCAATTACGCTCCTTGTTGTTGGGGGTAAGCACATGGTGCTCCCCTTCTCTTCTTCTATGTTTTTCTGATGCTGGACGTGTATTCCCTGCCATTGTATCTTGTATGCAGGTGGCCGGTTTGTCCCGTTTTCCCCAGAAGTAATGTCTGTGCATATCGCACGGTCGTGCGTTTCCCTGACGCACGGTCGGTTGCGGTCGTGCATTTGTGTCTGGGCAGAAAATGGAGCGTCGGAGTTTACTCATGCATTTTGACGCGCGGGCGGATTTGCCCGTGCGTGAGTAAAACGCACGGTCGACCTGTGTCTTCCTGATTTCAGAGCTTCAGAGTTTACCCGTGCGTTTGAATGCACGGGCGGTGTTGATCGTGCGTGAGCAATTCGCATGGGCGGCGCAGCGTCTTCCCTAAGTCAAGTTTTATCATTTAATAATGCACGGTCTGCGCACGGTCGTGCTTTCGACTGTGCGTGACCATTTTCTGACAAAATATCTATTTAAGCCGCAGGTCTTGCCCTATTCTGATCGATCGTTCATCCTGCTCCCAGAGCTCCAGTTCCGCGCCCTTTTCGCCGTCCATCGCCGCCCACCGTCAGGAGGTGCTCCGGGCTTGTTCTTCAGGCCAATCTTGAGCCGGAGCTTCCTCTCGGCCTCCTCCTTCATCCTAGAGCTTCAAAGGAAGATCTAGCCGCCATTACCATAAAGCAAGGGGAAGTTTGCAACCTTTACCAGATCGTGAGACGAAGAAGACAGGCTCATTGGAGAGTCGTGACAGCTCTCTCTACCCCAGACGTAGTCAAGGACCGAGCTTGGACGCGGATTGACAACCTAGCGATTCCAACCGTGACTCCTCGACGAGCCTTCGGATTCGGTCGATTTCTGGCCTTGTTCTTCTCTTATTGATGTATATGTAGTTAGATCGAACATTATGATGAAGTAGTATTTAACTTTATTTGCATTTCTATACATTTCATGTCTATGTGAAATACTTTACTGTTTGATTTGCTTGAGGAGCGCCCCATTCCATCCTCCATCCCGCCGTGATGTTCGTGTGCCGCACTAGCAATTACTAGTGGCGTGCTTGTCGACGAGGTGCTTGCGACCCTCATCCACTTGCCTACTCATCCATCCTCCTAGCGAAGCGTGGCATAGCGGCCCTTGTAATCCATTTGCCTAACGAAGCAGCGTGCTCAAGGCCTGCATAGTTCGATTCCGCCTGCCTACTCGTTCATCCGCCCTTGTGAAGCAGCGCGCTCAAGGCCTGCCTAGTCTCCATCTCTCCAAGAAAAGCATTGCATAGTGGCATTGCATAGGAGTAGTGTAATATTTTCTCTTTATTTTTCACAAACCAAATCCCCCGTTTCGCATCCATCCGACTAAAGGACTTCGATCTCAAGTCCTTCCTCGAACGTTAACTCCACCTTACTGTGTTCCTTGAGAGATTCGATACTCGGGGATTACTCCTCATTTTATATTACTTGAACGATCGATACACTGCCGTTTCGTGTCGCAGTCCTACTACCGCCTATAGCGGTGTGCTAAGATTTGCGCATCAAGTTTTTGGCGCTGTTGCTGGGGAACACAGTCGTGTGAGTTTTCTAGAGAGGGAGAATCTGAGAATTAAGCCCTTTCCATTTGTGTATTGCATCCTTTCTTTATTTTATTTCTTGTTAATCCTTTTTCCTATTTTTTATTAGGTTGCTTAGTAAATTATTGTTGGGTGTAGCATTTTGCACAATAGTATTTTTATTTTGAATCATTTTATCTTCACACTATGTGGGCTTCATTCAATATTCGTTGTCATTGGTGTGGAGATATTTCTCATGCTAGTGATAGATGCCCAAAGGGAGATAGTAGCCCTAGCACTCCCATCCCAGCATATGGAGCACCGACTTCGTCTGGTACTCCATATGGTGCGCGGAAGTCTTATGGCTATTCTGCCACGCCTTTACCTCATACCTCTTTTCGGCTTCAGCACCCGCTGTGCCAAAGAAGCCCGCAAGGCAGTGCTTGTTTTGTCAAAGCACGGATCAAGCCTTGAATGATTGTGCTGCATTCCTTCGCCAATTGGACGAGGACGACGAGCCGGATATTCGGATCGTCCCGACTCCTACTTCTGGCAGCACACCTTCAACATCCGGTTTTGTGTCCATTTCACCTTCAAGTTTTGAAGGGTATGATGTGGACACAGTCACCAGATGTGTGGCTGATCCAGGCTCTGACATGACTGAGCCCATCTCCCCTGTACATATATCACCATGCATAAATTCGATTCTTTGTGAGGAATCGGTGCTTGATTCTTTTTCAAGCACTATTCCTCCCCCTATTGTGCATTCTATTACATTTATTTCTGATAACATTGTTGAAGATGTGTTGTAAGGGGAGGCTGGCGATCTTTGTGTTGTGCATATTCCTATGGAGGAGCACAACCTTCTAGGTGAAGAGGATTTTTCCTCAACACCGGTGGAGGAAGTGCAAATCCTGGAGAAGGCCACCATTGATCCCACCGAACCTTGCGGCATTGTCAACAATGCCGACATAATTTTACTTCCCCAACCTGATGAGAGTGAGATCGGGACCACTCCCCCGCTTGATTTTTATTTAAGTCATTCTTCTTGTTTGTTTCTTGATCCCCCTTCTTCATCTGAGCCTGTGCAGGTTGAGTCTTCACAGGTACCCCAGGAGGACTTGGAGCATGATGCTCAAGTCAATGATGAGAGCATCCTCTTATGTGAGGAGGTTGATCCCCCCTTCGTAGAGGAAGCTCCACTCATTGCCTTCTCCTCCTGCTGCCTCCCTAGAGATGATACCTTGCTGGGCAAGGATAGTTTTGGTGAGTTGAGTGAGGATTCCTCCTCTTCTTACTTTTTATTCCCTCTACCTGTGACGAGCAGGTATTATTTATATTCGGGTAGAGGCGTGACTGTTCTGTCACCGTATCGGTACCCGCTACCGACACGCATATTAGAACAGTTACCTGTGCACTTTTCTTTTCATAGACCCATTAGCTAGAACTGTTTTCAATTTGAATAAGTCGTGCTGGGAGGACAATAACCCCAGTGGTTATCTTACCTTTCTTTGCATTTTTATTTTTCATCTAGTTTGTTTAGTTAGTTGTACTTTATTTTAGTCTGTATATTTTCTTTTGTTTTTGCGGAGCTCACCCCTGCAGGTCATTCTTCTGGCGGATGCTGCAGCTTTTTCTTGGTTTCCACGCCAATCTTCTGGTATGCTCATTTCTGAGCATTGGGTACTCTCTTCCCCTAGCTCTTTTCTGAATTTCATAGATATATATTGCAAGTATTGTCTAGTTTAAGTCTGGGGGAGAGTTGTTATGTGTGCCCACTCACGTGCACTATAGCATTGCATGCTAGAAGTATTTCTATTTCATTTATTTAGTATTGTTCATTTTCTTTGCACACCACAGCAACCACTTGAGCGTGCGCTTAGCTGTAGGCACGTCGCGAGTCGAATTTGTCTCTTCTGTGTGATTTGAAAAATCATCATGCTGACTTAGGATTATGAGGCGGAGTAAGATGTTGACTCCTATAGTGCTCCTAGTCGAGTGCTCATGCCTCGCATAAAAATTCGTGTTGATTCAATTTCCTTTTTATGCTTTTAGATTATATTTTTCTATTAGTGTAGATATTGTTTATGTTACTCAAAAAATTGGTGAATCCGGTGTGAATCAAACGGTAGCATAGGGATGTGTGTAAACGATCGCTAGACTCGTATTGCTTGAGTCGGGAGAAAGGATTATCTTTCTCGGTGGCTAAGAACTTGCCCCAAGCGACTCTTGAAGCATGGGTATATGGTTAGTCAATCGCGTGAATGTGATATAGGCCATCATTTTGGCCTGGTTGAGCTTTTGTGCCCATTCCTATCGCTCTATCCTCGTTAGCCCAGTTGTGCCTACCCGTTCTTTGATTCAGCCCCACTTTTATCTCACCAAAGCCTAAAAGCCAATCCTAGTCGCACACCCAAATTTGTGCTTTAGTTGTTTATTATTTTCATGATTGGGGTGTTGATGTGGTGATATTTTTTTTGTGAAAATGTGGATGCGCTTCATTGCTATCTTGCTGAAAATGTGTTGAAAAGAAAAGAAAAAAGAAAAAAATGAGAAAAAGAGAAGAAGTAAAAAGAAGCAGTGCTTAATTGAAAATCTTTATAGATCTGTGATTGGGAGTAAGCGGTGCACACACCCATGTAGTCAAGTCCAAGTCAGGGGGTGTGGTGTACCCACGTATCTTTTTGTGGTGATTGAGGATAGTTTTCCGTGCTAGCTCATTTGGATTTAGTGTTTGAGCCGTCGTTTTCATCATTGTATACCTCACCTAAACCCAAGCCTCATCTAAAACCTAAAGTCCTATTGATTCACGCAGTTGAGTCAAACCTGTGTCGTGGAGAGAGTGCGAACGGGCAAGCTTATGGTCACCGACATTGATGGATTTCAATGGAGGTTGTCTCGAGGCCCGATCTATGGCACTGCTCACCTCAGCGTTCAGTTTACTTTCTTCCTATGTATGACCTTATGATTCACCGTGATTCACTTTTTGAGTAAATGTAATATATAAATACACCGCTAGAAAAGTATAAACTAATATGTATAATTAGGAATTTTGTCTACTGTATTTCTACGCGCATGAGCATGCGACTTCGCATGGTACTCCGCTTTACAATTTCTATTTCAGCTTATGTTTTTCTTGTCCGCGTAAGAGATGGTTTGCTCGGGACGCGCAAACAGGTAAGTCTGGGGGTGTGATGAGTCCCATTTATATATACATTTTTGGACTCATTTGGGCTGGTATTCTAGTCTTTGCACCATATTTTAGGCACGTTTTCATTCATATGTACTATTCCATGCTAGGTGCACTTTTTAGCCCATTCCGGTGTGCAATTGCGCTCCTTGTTGTTGGGGGTAAGCACATGGTGCTCCCCTTCTCTTCTTCTATGTTTTTCTGATGCTGGACGTGTATTCCCAGCCATTGTATCTTGTATGCAGGTGGCCGGTTTGTCCCGTTTTCCCCAGAAGTAATGTCTGTGCATATCGCACGGTCATGCATTTACTTGACGCACGGTCGGTTGCGGTCGTGCGTTTGTGTCTGGGCAGAAAATGGAGCGTCGGAGTTTACTCGTGTGTTTTGACGCACGGGCGGATTCGCTCGTGCATGAGTAAAACGCACGGTCGACCTGTGTCTTCCTGATTTCAGAGCTTCGGAGTTTACCCATGCGTTTGAACGCACGGGCGGTGTTGATCGTGCGTGAGCAATTCGCACGGGCGGCGCAGCCTCTTCCCCAAGTCAAGTTTTATCATTTAATAACGCACGGTCTGCGCACGGTCGTGCGTTCGACCGTCCGTGACCATTTTCTGACAAAATTTCTATTTAAGCCGCAGGTCTTGCCCTATTCTGATCGATCGTTCTTCCCGCTCTCAGAGCTCCAGTTTCGCGCCCTTTTCTCCGTCCATCGCCGCCCACCGTCAGGAGGTGCTCCAGGCTTGTTCTTCACGCCAATCTTAAGCCAGAGCTTCCTCTCGGCCTCCTCCTTCATCCTAGAGCTTCAAAAGAAGATCTAGCCGCCATTACCATCAAGCAAGGGGAAGTTTGCAACCTTTACCGGATCGTGAGACGAAGAAGACGGGCTCATTGGAGAGTCGTGACAGCTCTCTCTACCCCGGACGTAGTCGAGGACCGAGCTTGGATGCGGATTGACAACCTAGCGATTCCAACCGTGACTCATCGACGAGCCTTCGGATTCGGTCGATTTCTTGCCTTGTTCTTCTCTTATTGATGTATATGTAGTTAGATCTAACATTATGATGAAGTAGCATTTAACTTTATTTGCATTTTTATACATTTCATGTCTATGTGAAATACTTTACTGTTTGAGTTGCTTGAGGAGCGCCCCATTCCATCCTCCATCCCGCCGTCACGTTCGTGTGCCGCACTAGCAATTGCTAGTGGCGTGCTTGTCGACGAGGTGCTTGCGACCCTCATCCGCTTGCCTACTCGTCCATCCGCCCAGCGAAGCATGGCATAGCGGCCCGTGTAATCCATTTGCCTAACGAAGCAGCGCGCTCAAAGCCTGCATAGTTCGATTCTGCGTGCCTACTCGTTCATCCACCCTTGTGAAGCAGCGCGCTCAAGGCCTGCCTAGTCTCCATCTCGCCAAGCGAAGCATTGCATAGCGGCATTGCATAGGAGTAGTGTAATATTTTCTCTTTATTTTTCACAAACCAAATCCCCCGTTTCGCATCCATCTGACTAAATGACTTCGATCTCAAGTCCTTCCTCGAACGTTAACTCCACCTTACTATGTTCCTTGAGAGATTCGATACTCGGGGATTACTCCTCGTTTTACATTACTTGAACGACCGGTACACTGCTATTTCGTGCCGCAGTCTTACTACCGCCTATAGCGGTGTGCTAAGATTTGCGCATCAACAAGCTCCAACAATCTCCCCCTTTTGATAATAACAAATCCTCTAGGAAGTAATAATAAAATATAACTAGAGTAGTGTTTATAGTATATGTTAAGCGTAATAAAATATGCATACTCCCCCTTTTGGTATTATCAAAAGGTGGGAAGAGTAGATGAAATATGAACTAACGTGAATTATGTAGAGATTACAATTTGTAGAAATAGTAGACACGTCGAAAGCAATTTTGAACATTTTTAAGTCTTTTGAAGTAAAAAAAAATGTTTGAATTTAGGTACAAAAGAATAAAGTCAGCGGACACATGTTGTGAAAATAATGCAGAATTATAAGGAGTGAATCATACATGATGTGGGGATAGCATATTAAAAGCACAAAACTCAAGGGGTGTAATGGAATGATACACTCTTATTTATTGAAAATAATTGTTTTAATTTTGAGCTTTTAGATAAGAGATGAGATTCATTCCGTTGAATTCTATGTGATGCCAAGCAAGATAATTATATTCCAAAAGATTACAAACTATAATGTAAAATGATTTACAAATCAAACATTTAGAAAAACATTGTAGAGATCATGCTTAGCCATCTTTTACTTTTGCTTATTTGTAGAGAATAGTATAAATGTGCATTAGAGTCCAATTCTCATGAGTGGAAGATTTATGTAAGACAATGATGTGTACAAATGTGTTTTGATTAAGTATACATGAGTAGTAATCAAGAGTTATGAAACATGTAATGAAATAAGCACGCATATCGTCAATAATGCAAGGTAAATTACTTCCACAAGAGTCAATGCACAAGATAACATAGTACAACAACCAAGGTGCTTCACAAAGACAATATTTATTAAGACTTATCAGGGAGCAAAGTAGTGTTTGGGGATCACATGATTTTGATTTTTTACTTTTATTAGGTGATCCAGTGTACTAGAGAGAAGCTAGGCATAATTTTTTGATTTTTTGCACAAAGCACTTTACAATTCTTTCAAAGGTGCTCAACCTCACAATGCTTATGAAGAATAATCAGGAGGAGTAGTACTTGGTGGATTTATCATTGTCATTCATTTATTTGAGTTTAATGTTGTGACAAAGGTCTCTGAATTCACGTGTATAGCAAACATGTAATTTATTTTTCTACCACACTTCTCTATAAAATAAGTGCATGAATTCCATTAGCATAATAGTGTGTATGTAATTTAGTCATACATATCAATTAGTGGTGCTATTACATTACACAATCATACATGAACAAGATTATTTTCAAATGTTGAAATCAAAAAGTGAGTAGTGAAGAATCATTATCAAACATAAATCATTACTCATACTTAGAAGCATGATAAGCACATATACACATAATTCCTACATTTAACATTGTTGTACATCAAGTGATAATGTGCAAGGCATGAATATCAAAACAACATGTTAAGAAATTTGAAATGGAAATCCCACATTGTAATGAATCATAAGGGATATTCTTATTCATCCTTGACTTAAGCAGTGAAGTATAATCAGTTTTTATGATTTTTGGTTTTTCTAAAAGCAAGAATAATGCATGAAAAGAGAACATATTTTTGGTAATTTTGAATTGTTTTGTTATTTTCTCGTTGTTTTTTATTTTTAAAGAAAAACAAAAGAAAATTTACTGAGAAGCAGAAAAGTACGATGAGTAAATTAGTAAAATGTTTTTTCAGAAAAGTACAATGCAGAGAAAATAATGATTTTCAATAAAGCAATGCTACCACCGGCGGTAGAGGTTAGTGTCGAGCGATAAGAGAGAGAGAAGTGAGTTTTTGCTCGGAAACCTCATTTTTCTATAATGTTATATTCCAATTTTTCTTGACTACATTATGTCACTGTAGGAGGCATCTAATGCAGCAAAGAATTCAGAAAATCTAAGCAAAAAATGCGGGAGTTAGGAAATTAACATATGATGTACAATACCCCTAATTCCAACCTAAGTAATGAGAATCATGCATCCGGGATTAGCTTCATGAAGATTTCTGTGAGTGGAGATTCAATGCCTATAAAAACTCTCTATAACATTTTCTTTCTTAATAGCGCTTTTATTACAAAAATTGCATATTTTAATTTTTTAACTATGCTTTTCTTGGTATTGAAACCAGATCAATGCAACTGGATAATGCTTAGAAATGATATTTTGATAGTTACACGCATATATTCTATTAATATTCTCTTTGGTGATAAATTGTTGCATAAAAGTTTGGTAATTTTGGATTGCATTCGATACAATATGAGTTTGATTCAATGTTTTGACGACTTCCAATGTGACAATCGTTATATCATAAAAATTGGAGTTTGTAAAATTTTCAAGCATTATTGCCTTTTAATCAGGTCCATCGCCTGTGGTAGTAGGCTACCGCACCGCGGTAGTGCACGTTACAACAAACCGACCCATCCTGATTTCATTTTGCTCCTAGGTTTTCTAAATTCCCATTTTCTTCCCTTTCGTCGTGCGATAACTCAAAGTGCGCTTGTTTTGCCCAAAGTTTTTATTTTTTATTTTCATGCATGATTATTTAGGGATTTCTCTTGATTTTGATAGAAGATCTATGGCTATTTGATATCTAGAGTAATGGTGTTAGGGTTTGATAAAATCCATTGTGATTTTAGTTTAAAAATGAATTTTGTTGTTAGTTTATCTTAGTGTACATGTTGTGTGATGTTAATGTGTTCATTTTCATGGAAAATTTGAAGTGATTGAGTGGATTTGTGGAGGAATGGAGGATAAAAAGATGAGGGTTTCCGTCAGCTACCGTGTAGCGGTAATGCTACCGCTCTGCATTAGTAACAGAAATCTACTTATGATGTTTTGCTTCTTATTTTCACAGATAATGACATCCTCTAGTTCTCGTTCTTGACGTGGTATGACACGACGACCTTACTCACCGCACTAAGAATATTCAGGCATAGTGGGTGACTCCATAGTAGTGGGGATGTTTTTGGAGATTGACATGTCGAGGCACCTACATATTGATGACATACTCGCGAATTTAGGTATTCTATCTGTTATGGTAGATGCTGGATTTTCTTCAGTGTTGGTCCTGGAATTTTATAATTACCTTTATAACCTATGTGTATCTGATCGCAATGGCAGGGTGATTTCTGTTCTTCAAGAAGATGTAGTGCAAATTTTGCTCTCTGATTTAAGAAATGAGTTGGTTTGTGAAAGTGCACAGTGTGCCTCTGAGAATCCTCTAGAGGGGGTGAATAGAGATTTAAATTTATTTCTAATCTAATTATGCAAGTACAATAAAAACCTAAGTGTTATGCTCCAATAAATACTTATCCACAATAAAACAATGCTGAAATATAAAGCAGGAAAACAGTAAAGTAATCTAAGCTATGAGGGACAGCACAGAAAATAAACAATCCAGAAGACACACAAATTTTTATAGAGGTTCCCCAAAATGTGGGTACTCCCCTCTTCTACCACCTGGTAAGAATGCACCAATTGTGCCTGAGACTTTTGGTAAGGAGACTCTTAGTGTAAGAACCCCCTCCCGAAACACAAGACACGGTCAAGGGGAGTTCTATGCCCAGGACAGCTGCCTTGCAGAGGTGCCAGCTCACGGGCTAGCCCCCTCCACAAGACGCCAATCATGCCGGCTATTTCTAATACCATCATGCCAACCCATCAATAATAGAACAATAGAAGCCATTTATTCACAATTTAGTAATAATTTCCAAACAGTACAAAAGACATGAAGCTAACAAGCTCTTGTATATCATCAGAGTATAAACTTGCCCAAAGGCTAAATCCTAACCACTCGCTCAAATCTGCCACTGACGGTAGCGAAGGTATCGTAGTCACCAGCACTGTCACCCTGGCCTAGCTGTCCTCCTGTGTAGTACGCTGCTGCTCCTAAAAGTATTGGTGTAACAACCGTTAGTCATAAAGACTAAGTGGCTTCACATCCTCTCCCCTGGTGACTCCAAGGCACCGGGCGGAAGGGAATGAAGAAAAGCTGCAATATAGTCAGTAGTAGCAAAAACAGGTGACAAGGAAAGATGTAATTACAGCAGTGTATCAAAAGTATAAGAAGTGCATCTAACAGGTAATATGACAATGGCGGAGTATAAGCAAGTAGTGAAACAACACAGAAGTAAGCAGTTCATATCGTACCTTAACATATATGAATGCTCATACAAACTTATAAGTTAAGGTTTCCATGTTGGAACCCATCATATAAAAAAGAGCCCATACTAATTTATATGATGGACCCGATGCAGTGCAATGCTATGATTATGAATGATGAATGCAATGCAATGATTATGATAGGATGACTCACCCATGCATAGTTGCTATGTCGACATAGACCTGTACTTCCCACTTTTCGAGGGTAGTTAACCTCTCAGGAACCTCACGTCCTGGCCAGACGGAGACAGTGGAATGGGCTCCTCCACTACTAGGCGGGTATGAACACTACCAGACCTAGGCCTATGTACGCCTCGACGCTAAGAACACACAGAGGAGACCCTGCGTACTGCTCGCATCATGCTGAGTCTTCATAACACGGAAGGGGTCCTTGGGAAGTAAGCACCAAGTGTCTGTCCCAACTGGTCTAGAGTCTAACTGCTAGCTTCTATCGGTGTCACGACTAGCAAGCCCGTAGACCCGCCATAAGTAATCCTCCATCCAGGATCATCACACCACCATGTGTAAACCATGTACATTCATGAAATTCCCATGCACCACCTATGCTATCAAGTACCCAAGGACTCGCGTAAGGAGCCTTATTCCATTTCTCCTCAAACAATTGGTGCCGATGCTAATTAGCATCCAAGGACCTACCAAACTGGGTCCTTCACCTCTCAGGATATAACCATACCCTAGAAGCCTCACCAACCATCACTGATTCACATACGGAGTTGTCATAACTCTCTTGCAGTGGCATGGGTATATAAGGGAATTACTATCTTTGATCCTATAGGACTACTTGTGCGCGTAATTCTATATTCGAGTTCACTTTACCAATCTGGCTATACACATTAACCATCCCCATCCTTGAGCTCGATTCACAACTGGCCTTGATCACAATTAACTTCATAAGCATCATTCGGTCACGCCTAGCCTATACCAAATCCACCGAAACTTCCACCATAAGTCATCATTATTGCCGGAATCATTACCGCCAAATTTTGACCTCATCGTATTATACAATACGTATTTACAGTGCTCTACCATTATATGATCATTATACACATTGCTAAACATTTAGACCTCGCCCATAATAAATGTTATTTATTCTCACCATCAACTACACATGCCCTGTTTATGGTTCCACCTAAAACTAACAATTGAAGGTTCATTTAAGGAGTCATCTCAACAGATATAAATCTTAAATCATTATCACAGGTCAACACTAGCATGTACATGATTCATACAAAATTTCGGCCCAATCGGGCTTCACATTCAGCATTTATATCTCCTTCAAATTATCAAACGAAACAGCAATAGCTTTAGTACTACTTATCCAAAAATTATGAAATTCAACAGGGATCTACATATTGTTATCACCTATGTCTCCGCTGATTTTTCATGAGCATCCAACCAATATATTAAGAGAAATCCACAAAATACTGAGATCGGAAGTGTTATGACACAGTTTACTAAAACTGGATTTCTGGGTGCTACAGTTGTCCAAAAATTATGATCCACACCATTTTGGAAAACTAACATAAAGGGCTACAACATTTATCTTGAGTACTAAACCTAGATCCAAGTGGGTCCTATCTAAAATCTGCTCTGAAGTCAACTGTAGAAATCTGGACAGCAAAACAGCACGCGCTTAACACCTCCCAGCTTTCTGGGCAGTCCACTCGACTGGACTTGTAGGGAGCAACATGTCACTTCAGAAAACGGATAACCTATCGTCGGAAAGCTCTTTCCAAGGGCTACAACTTCCATGTTGAGCTCGAGGTCTAATTCTAGTGGGATCAAGCCTAAAAATTGGCTCGAACCAAGCTGCGCACAATTTTTCCCCTTAACAACCAAGTGCAATGATATAATTTGAAAACTTCTTTAGTAAGGGCTATCGTTACTTTTATCACACAATTATATAATTAACAACCCTAATTAACAAGGGGTTTTAATAGAGAATCATTCATCATCTTTTCCACATAATAAATAATTTAAAATCCTACATAACAGGGGACTATTCATCATCTTCCCCAAAAAGAAAGGTTAGGTCATTACAACTTCTCTCATCCAATACTCCCTTCATAGACCATGGATTTCAACGAAACCAAATCCTATCTCTCCCTTTTTGAGAGAAGAAGTGATTGAAGGAACTTTTGCGGCAATCGGTGGCCTAAAAAGAAAGATCTGATTTGGTCTTTTCCTAGGAAACTCCATGAACTCACAAGCCAAGCTCTTTTGAGCTCAACACCTCTCCTAATTTTTCTCTACGATCTAGCACCAAGGGATAGGGGACGGAAGTCACCTTATTTTCCAGCTATGGTTCAATCTCATCTTCATGGCAGCGGGGTGGTGGTCGGCCAAGCTCCAAATCCTTCTCCAAGCTTACTCCTTCAAGAACCCTAAGTTAAAACCTTAAGGTGGGAGGAAGAAGATGAAGAGAAGAAGAAGGAGGAGAAGAAGTAGAAGATGAATAGGGTAATCTGACCAGCAGCCCTTTTACTTTAAGAGAGAAGAGAGAGTAGGGGGATTAGAATTGCATTATTGGCATTAAGGACAACCCAACTTCCAATGCCATGTGTTGGAACCCCAAGATTTGGTGTCAGCCCCCTATTGGACATCAACTCCACTACTGCCTAAAAAGATAAGCATTTAAGTTTTACTGGACGACGGCAGAAAAATTGCCCGGATCCTGCACTGCAACACTTTCGTCGAACGGGAACGGCACTTTCGTCGAACGCTACAACTTTCGTCGAACGCTATAACTTTGTCGATCATCGAACGGCGCAATTTTGTCGAACGTAGCTTCCTAATCGTTCGTCGAACACAGCTTCCTAATCGTTCAGTGAATGCAACTTCCTAATCGTTCGGCGAACGCGGATTCCTAATCGTTCGTCGAACGCAGCTTCCTAATCGTTCGGCGAACGCAGCTTCCTAATCGTTCGGCGAACGCAGCTTCCTAATCGTTCGGCGAGCGCAGCTTCAGGAGTTCGTCAAATGCAACTTCAGGAGTTCATCGAACGCAGCTTCAGGAGTTCGTCGAACGCAGCTTCAGGAGTTCGTCGAACGCAGCTTCAAGAGTTTGTCGAACGCAGCCCTTCTAAATTTTTGATATAATTCAAATTAAGTATTTGCTATCTTATATAAATTAAAGCCCTTTTAACATGGTCTATTAGGATCTCCAGATCCCACCTGGTCCGAGCATCTCTATGTGACCCGTGTCACCCGAGGGGTCTAGTTCGAAGTGGGATGTTACAAATCCAATAAACGAAGAAACAATTTCGTCCCCGAAATTTAAGTTGAGGTTATGGGGTTTAAGTTCAAATCACAAAAGTCATCTGTAGTACACTTTAAATCCCACTCACCACTAGTGAGGGTCACAACTCATTCACATCACCTCACTTCCAGTTTCTCCCGTGGGTACTTCCGTTATATTTCATGACACTTATAATCCAAATTATGCACAGAGAAATCTTAAGTGTCTCTCATCCTGATGCAAACACAAATATGGTTGTGGTAAGACATAGTTGGGTTTATAGCCACGCTCTCACTACGGGCAGGTCGGAAACAACCAAAACCCATACTTCCTTGTTCCCTCACCTTAATAAACCAACTTTCATTGCACCTTTAATCTAAATCCCCTTAAGAGCAGTGACCCCGATACACATGAGGTTACCACTCGTGCCTCCGGATAAAATTTAGAATCCTCCTACAAGGGAGTCATGTGCTTTAGATTTGCAAAAATAACTTGACTCTTCCAATCCCAGACATCATTATCCAAAAAACGTGTAGCACTTTCAACATCATCACTTCAGCGCATCCAAAATTTTAGCATTAAATGAGGATGGCCTCGAATTCAAACGAGTGATCAACCATAAAATTCACGATGTCATATCCTTGGGTCAAATCTCAAATACCCAAACGATTATTATATCCGCAAGATCGTCTCTCTTATGTATTAAAGATGTTGAAGCAAGCCTTAACCTCATCTTTTAGTACCACCATCATTATCCATATCATTATCAACCGATTCCATCAACGTCATCTCGTCTGAGGCAATCATTCATACAACACACATCTTTTACACTTTGCACGAAATCCACTTATTATTAAGTTTCAACAACCATTATGATCACGTTATAATAATTCATGTGCAAGGGCATTCATGCAAAAGACACCAACCAAGCCCAATATCAAGTTATGGCAAGATAATTACAATGGTCGGACTTCATGGGTGTTTACCGCTTGACTTCAAATCCACATAATAGTCAAGTCCTGTACTCACCCCACCGTACTTGCCATGACATTATGCCCTTTAAATGCACCAACTACCAAAAATGATGCTACTTCCTCAAGGGTTTATGCTCAGAAAGCGTTTATGTTTCCAAAAAGTTTCCAAATTCCGTACGTGATCATTCGATAATGCTTATCATTTGGTTCTTGTGATATTATGAATCGTTATCGAGACTTAAAGTAAGGTGAATCCATGACTCTACACCTCGCATGGGTGATAATCACATCATTCCCTTCTAATAACATGTGATCTCGAGTCAAGTGTTACTTTTGTCTACTCCCGATTCTACTTTGATTTGCACCAGATTCAAAAATTGGCGCCACTTTTATCCCGTGATTTAAATCATTTCATTTAAGGTTTCCTCAACCGTGAACATATACCTTATCCAATGGTTGGGTTTCGGTACAGAGCCTTTAGAAATCTACCTTGTCGAGGTAAAATGCTACACGTACTCTTACTTGTTCGTATAGAGACATATTCATATCTCACTAAATAAGTAAGTGCAGCTTATCATCAATATCCCCGTCACGTGTTCAATTCACAGCGTGTCTCAATACCCTTGACGCTATCACCCATATTGAGAGGTTATCACAAATCTAATCGTCATTGTTCACGTACTCTTCAAATACACAAGATCTAAGGAAAAACGAAGTCGATACGTAAATAGTCCAATAAACGAAGGGACAAGCCCCCGTACGTTTTTGGACTAAATTTCTTCCACCGCCCATATGGTACATTTATATATGTTTGAACTTATCATGAACCAAGGTGCAAGGCTCGAGATGATTTCCCTTTGACACAGGTTATGCAGACTACCAAAATTAGGGCATACTTCACAATATGAGGAATGCAGGTTGGGTGAACGAAATGCGTTGTGTGACAATTGTTACACAAGCGGGAACAAACACGAAAAGTGGAGTTTTGATTTGGGTTTCCTACTGTTAACAACAATAAAAGAAATGCGGGTCAAAATCACCGCTTCGCAAGGTGAGATGGGTGCAACGGCCGCAATGCCGAGCTTCGTGAGGCGGATGGACGGTGCGCATGCGAATGGAGTGGTCACTAGTGCGGAGAGTGAGGGTCGCAAACACCTCTTCACAAATCACCGTTAACTCTTGTTAACGTGACTCGAACACGATGAATGCGTGAGTGCGTGAGTGGAGGTGAAAGGGATCACAAGCAAATATTAAAGAACAAGTAGGAAACAACCAAAGCATTTAGACTAAACATCATCATATTCAAGTCAAAATGATTTACTTAGTACAACAAAAGGAGAAAAGAAGAAGACAACCAATGGACGAAGACTAGCGGCCGTTCACGGCCGGAATGGTAGGTTGTCGAGCTACCTCCGGACTCGGGCGGACTGTGCTTCCGTCGTTGAGATACTGTCACTATCTCTCCACGTGCTCCCGTCGTCTTCTACCTCAGGATTTCTATTCTTCTCACCGGACGGAAATGGAGAACAGGTGCTTGAGTGCTTGCGGGTGGTGGAGAATGCTTCCGGATGATGGAGGAATGTCGAGAATGACCAAAGATGACTTCCCCTTGCGGAGAAGATGAAGGGGAGGTGTCTGAAGAAGGAAAACGGCAGCGTACGGACTGGAGAACCCGCTCCCGGAAGCCGAATCCCGCCCTAATTCGCGAACAGGGTATATATAGGCGCTGAAATGAATACTGCGCACGGTCATTGGCGCACGACCAGTGGTCGTGCGCACTGGAGTTCTGCGATCGTGCGCGCTACCTGGGTGAAGCCTGAAAGGAAAGAAATTTATAAAATACATGTTCGCACGACCGATTGCGCACAACCGGTGGTCGTGCGCACTATCGTAAATGGTCGTGTGATAAGCCCAAACAGAACTCATATTTCAGAGGTTAAGTGCACACGATCAGTGGCGCACGACCAGTGGTCGTGCGTAAGAGAACCAGTGATCGTGCGCAGTGTTCCTGTACAGATTTGTACCGGAAGCACCTGCACGACACCTGTTCCAGCACACCCACCAATCTAGCCACTGAAAGTGGCACTTAACAATACATAGCAACTACTAAAGGAGAATAATACGAAACAACACCAAAAATGGGCCTAAAGGTGCACTTAGCATGGGGAATCAAATATGAGTGAAAACGTGTCTAAAGTGAAGTGCAAAGACTAGAAAATCGGCCCAGATGAGTCCATAATTGTGTATATATTTGGGACTCATCACACCCTCAGACTTACCTGTTTGCGCGTCCCGTACAAACCATCTCTCGCGGCCAGGAAAGACATAAGCTAGCGAAGAAATTATCAAGCGGAGTACCATGCGAAGTCGCATACTCATGTGCGTAGAAACATAGTAGATAAAATTCCTAATTATGCATATTAGTTTATAATTTTCTAGGAGCGTATTTAGTTATTACGTTTACTCAAAAAGTGAATCACGGTGAATCATACGGTCGTACATAAGAAGAAAGTAAACTGAACGCTGAGGCGAGCATTGCCAAAGATCGGTGCTCAGGACAACTCTATTGAAATCCATCAATGTCGGTGACCATAAGCTTGTCCGTTCGCACTCTCTCCACGGCACTGGTTTGACTCAAATGCGTGAATCAATAGGACTTAAGGTTTTAGATGAGGCTTGGGCTTAGGTGAGGATAAACAAAGATAAAAACAACGGCTCAAGCACTACCCAAAGAAGCTTATGCAGAAATTATTCTCATTCACAACACAAACAAACGGGTGCACCACACCCCCAGACTTGGACTTAACAACATGGGTGTGTGCACCGCCTACTCCCAAACATAAATTTCTGCCCGGATTATATATATATATATATTTTTTTTTTCAATAAAGCTCATAACTTCATCTTTTCTTCGGACTTCTCTTCTTTTTCTCATTTTCTTTTTCTTTTCACAAAATTTCAGCAATTTAAACAATGATGCATAACCACATTTTTCACAAAACAAAACACTACATCAACACGCAATCATGAAAGCAATATACGAGAGCTCAACTTTGGGTGTGCGATTAGGATTGGCTTTTAGGCTGTGGTGAAACAACAGTGGGGCTGAATCAAAGAAGGAGTAGGTACAACAGGGCTAACGAGGGTAAAGCGATAGGAGTGGGCACAAAAGCTCAACCGGGCCAAAATGATGGCCTATATCACATTCACGCACTAGATTAACCGTATACCCATGCTTCAAGAATCGCATAGGACAAGTTCTAGCTTCCGAGAGAGACAATCCTTCCTCCCAACTCGGGTAATACAAGGCTAACGAATGCCTACACACATTCCTATGCTACCATCTGATTCACACCGGATTCACCACTTTTTGAGTAAAGTAAACAATGTCTACGCAAATAGAAAGATATAAACTAAAATCATAAAGAGAAATTGAATCTACCCAAATTTCTAGATGGGAAATGAGCACTCGACTAGGACACTACAGGAGTCAACATTCTACTCCGCATCATAATCCTAAACTAGCACAATGTTTTTTCCAAATCGCACAAAAAGAAATGAGTTCAGCTCAAGACGTGGCACAGCTAAGCACGCACTCATGTGGGTGCTGTGGTGCACAATGAAACTGGAAAGCAAATTCAAAAGGCTAAAATACGAGTACTTCTAGCATGCCATGCAAAAGTGCATGTGAGTGGGCACAAAAACAACTCTCCCCCAGACTTAGACTAAACAAACCACAAAATATATGACGTGAAAATCAGCAAGGGCTAGGAGAAGAGAGTACCCAGTGCTCAGAAATGAGCACACCAGAAGATTGGCGTGTAAGCTACACTGGGTCGCAGCCTCCGCCATCCAGAAAAGATACCTGCAAGGAACGCACTAGAGGCAGCGAAAATATATAAAAGCTGAATTAAAACAAGAATTAGAAAAACAGAAATCAGCAAATCTGGGTTGTCACCCAGCAGCGCTTTTGTTTTATGTCCTTAAGCTGGACCAAATACCTGTATTATAATTGTTCAAAGAGTGCAGAAAGTAAAATAAAAGAGCATCAAAAGAGAGTTTCACAACTAAGAGGCAGAAATCATCTATAGGCGCTTTTATGGTGCACATCTCCCGTAGCTTGTAGGTGGGAGGTGAAGGCTTTAGGGCCAACACTAGTGTCACCCAGTGTCCCCCTAACCTCCGCCCTCTTGCCACGGAGAGCGGCAGAGCGTGCATCGCGCAGGCGCTTCTCTTCTTTAAGCTTAGCAACAGTAGGAGACTGCCAACGTTGAGCATTTTCAGATCCTCCTCTCATAGGAGCGGGAGGCGTCATTTCTGTCGCCGTAGTGACGATCAGATCAGCCCAAGAGATGGAACGCTTAAATTGTTTATTACAAGATTTAATGCAAGAAAATAGTGGGACGTCGTCCCGAATCAAGTTCAGCTCAAAATCTTTAGGACAGCTGTCCTCCTCCCTCTTGAAATCATCGTCTCTCCAAAGATCCACTTTTTCTTCTCCGCTCGACTGGTGTTCTTCCTTTTCTCCTTCAGCTGATCCATCACCTTTCTTATCCCCTGCACAACTTAGTGATTCATCAGAAATAAAGGGAGGAGGGCAAATGGATGTTTCAGTTATAGTCTTGGGACAAGTGGGCAGAGGTATCTTATTGGGTATGAGGACACAACCCGCAGAAAAGTCAAGGGTGGCACCGCTCTCTTTAAAGAATGGTACACCCAAGATGGGGATGGAGTGATTCTCCCGGGGTCCCAACACTTGAAAATCAGCAACCACCACTGTCCCATCAACTATAACTTCCACATTTTTCACTTCCCCTTCTGATTGTATGACGGTACCGTTTGCGAGCACAAGAGATTTCCGTTCCTCCGTATTAATTTCAAGTTGCAAGTTATCAACGTCTTGCAAAGCAATGACGTTGCGGGAGGAGCCAGAATCACACAAGGCCTTAGTCTCTATTTTATTAATGGAGCAGGAGATCACTAACTCATGCGGATGATCCACTTCCACGTCTCCGAGACTCTTCCCTTGGTCGATTGGGTTTTTTTCAATGTTACTAGGAAGAGTCCCATGCGACCGCTCGGTTAGCACTTGGGCCAATTGGCCCAGCTGCATTTCCAAGTTCCGCATTGACGCGGTTTGATTAACCATGTTCGAGTTAGCAGCTTGCATGAATTTTTCCATCATCTCCTCCAGGTTACTCTTTTTTTGAGCCGGGGGGCCTTGGTTATATTCCGGATGAGGTGGCCTTGGTTGGCTCCCGGAGGCGTAGACATCATTCTGATGCTGCCCCGGTGCCCATCGTTGGCCAGGTGCGTTGGAGTTCCATAAGAAGTTTGGGTGACTTCTCACTCCCGGATGATATGTGTTATTGAATGGCACCCCCTTAGATTGATTACCAACAAAATTAACCGATTCGTTTAAAGAGAGGTTCGAGAAGTTACCTGATAAATCACTTCCTGAGCATTCATACGCGTGGTGTCCACCGCCTCCACATCCTTCGCACGTAATAACAGCAGCCGGTGCGGATGTAGGTGGAAGCGAGTCGACCACAAAGAGACCACGGGCCTCTTCTTGGTGCATTTCTCCCGGCCGTCCAAAATGTACTGTGGGAGGCGGTGTCCCGCAGAATTCGAAGGGCCTCCTCTGGAGTATGGTTCATTAGGGTACCTCCCACAGCAGCATCGATCATTGCCCGGTAGTTGGGCTCGATCGCGAAGTAAAACATCTCTACTACATTCCACGGTTGGAGCTCGTGGTTCGGGCAACGGCGGAGAAGATCGTTAAGATGCTCCCACGCCTCGGCAAGGGTCTCTTGATCGGCTTGACGAAAGGTGGCGATCTCCCGCCACAAACTTACAATTTTATCGACGGGGTGAAATTTGGCTAAGAACTTGGATGCAAGAACATCCCAAGTCGCAGCGGTCCCCGGAGGAATAGAATGAAGCCACACCTTGGCCTTGTCGCGAAGCGAGAATGGGAACAGTCGCAGCTTGACTGTGTCATCAGGAATCCCAGCGTAGCGGAAAGTTCCGCAGATATCAGAAAACTCAGCCAGGTGCAAGTGCGGATCTTCACTGGCCATCCCGGAGAATTGAGCATTGTTAAGAATGATGTTCAAGATTGCAGGTTTGATCTCGAACTGGTTATTCATAATATTGGGACCGAACCCAGGATAAACACTCCCAGCTGTCGGAGTGGTATAATCTCTCATCGTTCTGGGTCGAGGTCTCACTACCTCTTGTTCATCTCCGGGTTGGTGCTGCCCCACGGCGGGCACTCTTTGTTCAACATTGTCTGGTCTATGTGGTCACCCATTGCCGCTTGTACGGCTGCTGCGCGCCTTCGTGCGCGAGCGGTCCGTTAGATCTCTAGATCAAAGGGTACATGTTCCCCCGCGGCTTGTCTCTGCATGCACAGTCACAACAAAAAGAAAACAAAACAAAGGAGATTAAAAACAACTGCTCTTGTAACAAAATCTCACAACTCAAGACGTTCCACGCCTGAACATTCCCCGGCAACGGCGCCAAAAACTTGATGCGATAATTTCGGCAAGTGCACCGGTCGCGCAAGTAATAATAGTGGGGAAAATCCCCGAGTGTCGGTCTCTTGAGGAATGCAGGTTGGGTGAACGAAATGCGTTGTGTGACAATTGTTACACAAGCGGGAACAAACACGAAAAGTGGAGTTTTGATTTGGGTTTCCTACTGTTAACAACAATAAAAGAAATGCGGGTCGAAATCACCGCTTCGCAAGGTGAGATGGGTGCAACGGCCGCAATGCCGAGCTTCGTGAGGCGGATGGACGGTGCGCATGCGAATGGAGTGGTCACTAGTGCGGAGAGTGAGGGTCGCAAACACCTCTTCACAAATCACCGTTAACTCTTGTTAACGTGACTCGAACACGATGAATGCGTGAGTGCGTGAGTGGAGGTGAAAGGGATCACAAGCAAATATTAAAGAACAAGTAGGAAACAACCAAAGCATTTAGACTAAACATCATCATATTCAAGTCAAAATGATTTACTTAGTACAACAAAAGGAGAAAAGAAGAAGACAACCAATGGACGAAGACTAGCGGCCGTTCACGGCCGGAATGGTAGGTTGTCGAGCTACCTCCGGACTCGGGCGGACTGTGCTTCCGTCGTTGAGATACTGTCACTATCTCTCCACGTGCTCCCGTCGTCTTCTACCTCAGGATTTCTATTCTTCTCACCGGACGGAAATGGAGAACAGCTGCTTGAGTGCTTGCGGGTGGTGGAGAATGCTTCCGGATGATGGAGGAATGTCGAGAATGACCAAAGATGACTTCCCCTTGCGGAGAAGATGAAGGGGAGGTGTCTGGAGAAGGAAAACGGCGGCGTACGGACTGGAGAACCCGCTCCCGGAAGCCGAATCCCGCCCTAATTCGCAAACAGGGTATATATAGGCGCTGAAATGAATACTGCGCACGGTCATTGGCGCACGACCAGTGGTCGTGCGCACTGGAGTTCTGCGATCGTGCGCGCTACCTGGGTGAAGCCTGAAAGGAAAGAAATTTATAAAATACATGTTCGCACGACCGATTGCGCACGACCGGTGGTCGTGCGCACTATCGTAAATGGTCGTGCGATAAGCCCAAACAGAACTCATATTTCAGAGGTTAAGTGCACACGATCAGTGGCGCACGACCAGTGGTCGTGCGCAAGAGAACCAGTGATCGTGCGCAGTGTTCCTGTACAGATTTGTACCGGAAGCACCTGCACGACACCTGTTCCAGCACACCCACCAATCCAGCCACTGAAAGTGGCACTTAACAATACATAACAACTACTAAAGGAGAATAATACGAAACAACACCAAAAATGGGCCTAAAGGTGCACTTAGCATGGGGAATCAAATATGAGTGAAAACGTGTCTAAAGTGAAGTGCAAAGACTAGAAAATCGGCCCAGATGAGTCCATAATTGTGTATATATTTGGGACTCATCAACTTCACAATATGATAAACTAAATCAAATCCATTCCAAGCGCCCTACCATTCCTGCCAACGATCATCCATGACATGTTTATTTCATAAAAAAATTTAGGATTTTAGATCATCAAACAAGTTATATTAATCTTGTTGACTGCACCACCTAACACTTATTAATTTCCCAATGTCAAGTAATTACAACATTAAATGGAATGTTCACCAAGAATTTCCAAACTCAGGGGTAGTTTATCATCGTACTAGCAATGCATGCACAAAATTTCATTAACTTCCCAGTTATAATATTATCACAACATAGCTGCATATCCCCGAAGTGTTAATTTACTACTCTCCTCGCTACTTATCCACATAATCTTAGAACAATATAGAGGAAATTATCATCTTCAAAATGCTTTCCTTTCTTATTCCGCTAATAAAATTCCTATCAACCCAAACATGGCCTTAGCAGTCCGCCTTGCTTAAGGTGAATTAACTCTTCAAGCGTCTCCACTTCTAATGTCAAAAATTACAACGATTTTAAATCCTCAGGGAACCCAAGATGGTACATAACTAGCCCAATAAACGAAGAGATAAGCCCCCGTATCTCTTTGGCTGAGTTTCTTCTAAATAATTAGAAGGGGGAGGTATCCACATACCGTATAAAAGGCATGCTTAGTGGTCTCTTACTAAGCTGATAATAGACTACATGCACCAATCTCATTGAGATTTCCCTAATATTTTGGGTAAGGTGATAATATCACTCCATATCTGAGATAGAAATCTCAGGGTGTGAGTCTCTAGCATTTACACTCACGTTAAACTCTTCCCTTAGTCACTTGAGGTCACTTTTGCTTGGCCACATCATCATTGAGATCGGTATAAGGTAAGTGTATGTCACGACATATCCTGCTAAGTCGACCAAAGTGGTATCCTAGTTAGGTTGGCATCAATCCTATGCCAAACCAACTCTAGTTGTTGGAATGGGAATACCAATTACTGTCTCGGAATGAGCCAGCATCTATACGTAAGTGTACGAGTTTGGCTTAGGTTGGCACTTCCTATAGGAAAAAGTGGACATACTTAATGTGAATCACACATGGTGTTGGAACAACCCTATTACTGATTTGGGCTAGGATCACTATATGTTGAACTAGGATCAAGTTGACCCCATTGTATAGTTTAAGGGTCAAGTCTTTAGGCTGGAAGATTAGCTAGAACTTAAGGAAAAAGTTAAGTTCCCAACGTTCGACAAATGGCTAGCGGCGCTCGACAGATGGCTGCCAACGCTCGACGAATTCCTGCCAGCGCTCGACAGTTTTCCAGCCAGCGCTCGACAGTTCTCCAGCCAACGCTCGACAGATTTCCAGCCAGCGTTTGACATTCTCTGAGCAGCGCTCGACGAATTCCAGCCAGCGCTCGACAAATTCTTTATTAAGGCTCAGATCGACAAATACTGATTCCAGATCAATTAATTCCTTAAATATCAATTATTTGAATACAAATCTACAACTTTAACGGATCTATTCAATGTTCTTTGGACATATTCAAGACAGATAAGTAAGAATATTATATTCAGTTATTATATTCTTTCTTTCCTTTTTCCAAGACAGAAATAGTCGTTGACAATTAAAGCAAAAGGAGTATTACACGGCTAAGGAATTAAAGGACCTGCCAAAGTCGTTTGGTTTTTGTTGTTATTCCAAGAAAGGATTAAAGGCTGATTATTCTATTTCCAAAAATAGAAGATATCAAGACAGACATTATTGTCTCAGCTCTCGACAAAATTTAAATATATTCTTACAGAATAAAGAGAGAGAATATATACAAGTATAGAGAAAGAAAAGAGAAGAACACTCTGCAAAAACATTCTCAGCCTTCTTCTTCCTCAAGCAGCAATCATCATCTCTCTGAGAACATCCTCTTCAAGATCCCTCTCTCAGATATCTGCTGCAAGTTCAAGTCTTTTAAAAGAGCAACAAGGAATCTGAAAAACCTTTTCTTCCAGATCAATCTGCTACAGAAGATTTGTGTTTTCAAGAGAAAGCTTCTCCATCATCTGTCAAATACTTCAATCAGACCGGGGGAGCTTTACAACAAGTCCACTAGAGTCTTCTCTTAGCATCTTCACAGAGAAGAACACTATAAACTCTTACTCACCTCTCCTGTACAGGGTTAATACTCCCTTCAAAAGTGTAACCCCCTGGTGGCAAGACACCTGAACAAAAAATCTAGTTGGTTTTGAGCACCTGAACAAAAGCTCTGTGGTGTGTGGACACCTGATCAAAATCACCTGGGTGTTAGGGCACCTGATCAACCCTCCTAGTGGACTCGTACCAAGGGTGGTAGAAGAGTGGACTACCCAGATTTATTGGGGAACCACTATAAATTCCTTGTGTCTTCTGTGTGTGATTATTTCTTTGTGTTGTGTTGTGTGCTTTTACTTATTCAGTTTTTCTGCTTATATATATATATATATATATATATCTTACACTGCTTACACATATATATAACACTATTTTAATTCCGTTATAAAAACTAAGGAAAAGTTTTTAATACTCTATTCACCCCCCCCCCCCCCCCCCCCCCTCTAGAGTAACTTAAGATCTAACCTCCACTTTTAATTGGTATCAGAGGTTGGTTGATCTTATTTACAGGCTAACACCTGTATCACAAAGATCAATTAGATCTTAAATTATTTTAGAGTTTTTATTTCATTTTATTTTCTGTTAAAAACTCATGGCACAGAACAAGGAGTATTCAAGCACAAGACCTCCTATGTACAATCTTAGCAAGTTTGCACTTTGGAAAGCAAGGATTAGGCTTTATATGAACTCTATTGATGAAGAGATTTTCAATGTTATTCTGACAGGGCCTCCAGCACCTACAGCATCAACAAGCACTGAAGCAACAACAGACAACACTGCTGTCCCACCTCCTGAATGGACAGAAACTCAAAAGAAGCAAAGAAGTGTAGATGCTAAAGCCATGAACATTCTGGCTCAAACTATGTCTGATGATATATTTCAAAAAGTGGTTGAATGTACTTCAGCTAGAGAGATTTGGATCTCTCTCAACAACATGATTGAGGGATCTGCTGATGAAAGGAAAGACAGGAGATCACATCTCATTTCTCAGTATGAGAATTTTAAGAAAGGAGAAAATAAAACAGTAGTTGATATGTACAATAGGCACAGCCTCATAATAAATGAGCTGAAGACCTTGGATAAAGTGATCTCTATCACTGAGATCAATGACAAGATCTTAATGTGCTTCCCCAGCACATGGGATTCTAGAATCTGGCCAATCTAGGAAGCCATAAGCCTCAATGAGATTACCACTGAAGCATTGTTGGGCAAGCTCAAATCCTATAAGCAGTTCATTAAATCCAGGGAAGCTGAAGCATCCACTTCATACGTAGCAACAAAGAAAGAAAAGAGCATAGCTTTCAAAGCAGCTGATGCAGAAGAAGAAAAGACTCCAAAAGATGCGGAGCTTATGAGTCTCATAGCCAAGAGATTTTACAAAATGGCTAAGAAGGACTTCAGAAAGAAGGAGTCCAGATCAAGAGAAAAGCAAAGGTATGACAAATCAACTCCTAAAGAACTTATTTGTTATGGATGCAGGAAACCTGGACACTACCTGACAGAATGTCCAGAAATAAAAAGAAAGAGAAGAAAAAGGATAAAGAAGAGAAGAGAAGCTCCAGCAAGTCTTCCTCCCACAAGCACAAAAAGAAGGGAAGAGGATTTATAGCAGAATCCTGGAGTGACACTGAATCAGAATCATCATCCAACTCATCTGATGATGATGAAGAAAATTCAAAGGAAAGTGACCAATGTCTGATGGCAATATATGACTCAGCCAGTGAGTCAGAATATGCTTTCTCATCCAGCTCCAGTGATGATGAAGAAGAAAGAACATTCTGCATGATGGTTATCAATGCCTCAGGACATAATTCTGATAAGCAAAAATCAGAATCTGAAGCAGAAGATGATGCAGATCAGGTATTATCTCATTTTGATTTTAATTCAGTTGAATTCAAGGCTGAATTCAAAGTTCTTTGCTTAGACTTAATAAAATCTGAGAAAGAAATAATCTCACTCAGAAGTAAGCTAGCTGATATGAAAATTATAAGTGAAGAAAATATAAATCTTAAAAAGGATGTGGCTGCCTCCAGGGAACATATTGTTCTCATTGAGAGCAAGTTGTCTGAAGCAAAGAAGTTTGAAGAATCCCTAAATGGAAGAAGCATCAAACTGATGGACATAACAAGCACAGTTAATGCTAGACTTAATAGCAAATTGGGCTTGGGTTCCTCATCAAGTGAGCCACATCTGGTTAAGAAGAATATATTATCTACACCTATAAAATTCATATCTGCTAAAAGCAAAGAGGCTGTAGAAGCAAATAAAGACGTTTCAAGCAAGTATATTAAGAATAAAAGAATTCAGAAGAATTCGTCGAACGAAGCTCGGCGAAAAGGTTCAAATTTGTCGAACGGAGATCGACGAAAACTGAAAACAGATTTTCAGCATAGTAATTACATGGACGGCGATCGACGAAATCATGCACATTCATTGAATGGCGGTCGACGAATTTACCTAGATTTGTCGAACATATATTATACACAGAATTTCAGGAATTCTAATTTTGAACACACTAAGAATCCTGTTACTGAATGGATTATACCTCCAAGGAGATATCATCCACAAGGCTATAAGGATCAGCCTGAAATGTCCTTTATTTCAGATTATTGTGGTAAGACAAAAGGACCCAAGGTAGTCTGGGTCAAAAACAACTAGTTTATGTCTTTGAAGGTACACAGCTGTCCAAGAACAAGTGAAAAATGGTATTTGGACAGTGGATGTTCAAAACATATGACAGGGAACAAGGCAAATCTGAACAATTACAAGGCAAAGCTTGGACCAAAAGTCATATTTGGAGACTCCAACTGTGGACAGACCAAAGGCTATGGAAAAGTCAAGGTTGGAGAAGTCACCTTCAAAGAAGTAGCTTATGTGAAGGGACTGAAGCATAACCTTATCAGCATAAGTCAATTATGTGATGAAGGGTTTCAGGTAACATTTAATAAATTGAATTGTCTTATTAAATCTACTGATGGTATTACTGTTTTATCAGGTATTAGGCAGGGTAATATATATTTAGTGAATTTTAATTCATCTACTTCAGAAGTTTGTTTATTTAGTGATGTAAGAAAATCTAGTGAACTTTGGCATAAGAGATTAGGACATGTAAACCTTAGGACCATTGCTAAATTATCTAAGGACAATCTTGTTAGAGGTTTACCCTTAGGATCATATAAGAAAGAAGGTCTTTGTAGGGCATGTCAACTAGGCAAGCAAACTAAAAATAGCTTTAAATCATTATCTAAAAGTGATTCACCTAGAATCTTATATTTGCTACATATGGACCTTTTGGGGCCTATAGCAACAAAGAGTTTAGGGGGGAAGTCTTACACTCTAGTTATTGTAGATGACTTCTCTAGATTCACTTGGGTGTTCTTTTTGAGAGAAAAGTCAGATAACTTTAAAGTTCTTACAGACTTTCTTAAGAGCATACAGATTGAGTACTCTACTGTAGTTGCATTGATCAGAAGTGATCATGGTACTGAGTTTGAGTCTCTTCTTATGCAAGAATTCTGTGAGATGGAAGGTATCAGGCATTGTTTCTCAGCTCCTAGAACTCCTCAACAAAATGGGGTAGTTGAAAGGAAAAATAGAACTCTAATTGAATCAGCAAGAACATTGCTTGCAGATGCTAATTTGTCCCTATCTTTGTGGGCAGAGGCTGTTAGCACAGCATATTATGTTATGAATAGAAGTTTGATACATAAACTTAAGGGAAAGACTCCTTATGAATTACTTAAAGGGAAGAAACCTAAAGTAAACTATTTTAGAGCATTTGGCTGTAGATGTTTCATTCACAATAATGATAAGAAATACCTTAGGAAATTTGAACCAAAATCAGATGAAGGAATTTTCTTAGGTTATTCACTAATCAGTAAAGCATATAGGATTTATAATAAATCTACTCTTAAAATAGAAGAATCTATGCATGTCTCTTTTGATGAAACTAACATGTTTTACAAGGAGAAGATTCCTTCTACCATAGAAAATCTGCAGGTACCTATATTATGTGAGCAGCTAGATCAATTAGCTCTACATAAAGAAGGACTTCTGAATTCTGAACAGCAGAATGATGAAGAGAGTGAAGAAGAAAATCTCCCAGATTTTGCTGAAAATTCAGTACATATAACAGCAGATAATCCTCCACAGGATATAGCAGCTGAACAAATTCCCCAAGTGGAAATTATTGCTGAACTAGCTCCAACTGTTGACCACATCACAGTTAGAGATCATCCAATATCACAAGTGATTGGTGATATTTCAGCAGGTGTGCAAATAAGGAATCAAGTAAATCAGAACATGATGCACACATGTTTTCTCTCTCAGATTGAACCTCAATCTCTACAAGATGCAGAACAAGATTCCAACTGTATCATTGCTATGCAAGAGGAACTCAATCAGTTTGAGACAAATCAAGTATGGGATTTGGTTCCTAGACCAAAAGACCATCCAGTGTTTGGCCCCAAATGGGTCTTCAGGAACAAGCTAGATGAACAAGGCAACATTGTAAGAAATAAAGCAAGACTGGTAGCTCAAGGATATTCACAGGAAGAAGGCATTGATTATGATCAGACCTTTGCTCATGTTGCAAGACTTGAAGCAATCAGGATCTTTCTTGCATTTGCTGCATATAAAAAGTTCAACTTATATCAAATGGATGTAAAGAGTGCTTTCTTAAATGGAGAAATCAAAGAAGAAGTATATGTGGAACAACCACCAGGTTTCATCTCTCCAACTCAACCCTCTTTTGTATTTAAGCTTAAGAAAGCTCTTTATGGTCTCAAACAAGCTCCTAGAGCATGGTATGAGACTTTAGCTAGTTTTCTTTTGGAAAATAATTTCTGTAGGGGCATAGTAGATAAAATCTTATTTTTCAGGATACATAAAAATAAAACTTTGCTAGTTGAAATATATGTAGATGATATTATTTTTGGCTCTACTGATTCAAATTTGTGCAAAAGATTTTCTAATCTAATGCAATCTAAATTTGAAATGAGTAGTATGGGTGAGTTATCATACTTCCTTGGTCTTCAAGTGAAGCAAACTCCAAATGGAATCTTCATATCCCAATCTAAGTATGCTAAGGAATTAGTGAAAAGATTTGGTATGTCTGATTCTTCCACCATGAAAACACCCATGCCCTCAAATGTTGTTGTTGATAATGATGAATCAGGGAAACCTGTTGATTCAAAAGTATATAGAGAAATTGTTGGCTCACTACTTTATTTAACAGCTAGTAGGCCTGACAAAATGTTTGCTACCTGTATTTGTGCTAGGTTTCAAGTTAACCCCAAAGATTCTCATCTAATTTTAATAAAAAGGATTTTGACATATATAAAGGGTTGCCCTAATCAAGGTCTCTGGTATCCAATAGTATCTGAATTTGAATTAACTGGATTCTCATATTCAGATTATTCTGGATGCAGAGTAGACAAGAAAAGCACATCAGGAACTTGTCAGTTCCTTGGTGATAGGCTTGTGTCTTGGTTTTGTAAGAAACAAAAATCTGTGTCAACATCAACAACTGAAGCTGAATACATAGCTGCTGGCAGTTGCTGCTCACAGATATTGTGGATACAAAATTAGCTCGTAGACTATGGTATCAACTTAAATAATTCAACTATATTTTGTGACAATACTAGTGCAATATATATAGCACAAAATCCAGTTCTCCATAGTCATACTAAACACATAGAAATTAGGCACCACTTCCTTAGGGATAATGTGGATAAAAATAAAATTTGCCTACAATTTATTTCCACTGATTTACAAAGAGCTGACATTTTCACCAAGCCATTGGATAAAAAGAAGCATATCTTCTTTATAAATCAAATAGGAATGATAGATGGAGACTCAATCTGTTAAAAAAATTAACATTTCTATTTATCCACAAAATTCGTCGAACGGAGGACGACGAATTTGAATTATTTGTCGAACGATGGTCGACGAAACCTTTTATCTTCAGAATCGATAAAGAAAATTTCACCTGTCGAACGGTGGTCGACGGAAAAGATATTTTTGTCGAACGGCGTCAGACGGAGACCTAAAGTCTTTTCGACTTCTGCGTTTATTAGGTTTTTTTGCTGAACGCCGCTCCACAAATGCGCCCCCTTCTCCGGTCAATATAATCTTTATTTTATTTCTTAATAGATCGTGCCTACAGAAATCGTTTCCCTCCAGTTCCCCTCTGCACTTGATCTTTCTCTATTGCAGGTACTAATGGCGTCGCGCTCTACTCGATGAAGTTCGATGCCGGGTTTGACATCGATATGGAATCTTTCGCACAATCCGACCAAGTCTTCAAGGATATTCTTCAACTTTTTGAAGAGCAACAGTTGAAGAAGTTCATGAGCACGAGGATAAAGTTGCATACAACAGAAATTAAAGAATGGGCTTACACGGCTAAGCCAGAGGATGAGAGCATAACTGGAACAATTTCAGGTCATCAGGTCTCTCTTTCCCCAACTATCTTATCTAAAGTTTTTGGTTTTGAGAATGGTGATGATGATATAGAGATAAGCTCTGATGAATATGAGGAAGCTTTGATTAAAATGGGTCATTCCTCTAGAAATCCTAATCATCTGCTTAAGAAAAACTTGTCTTTGGAATACAAGTTTTTATCAGATATTATTGGAAAGGTGTTGTTAGGCAAAACAACAGGTCATGATTATATCAAAAGGCACCAATTTCTGTTGATGGTGGCCTTGATGGAAAAGAAGAAAGTGAACTGGGGATCACTACTGTTTGAGTTGATTAAGAAGAAGATATCTAAAGATAGTGTCTGTTTTGGAAGAATTTTAGGTATTGTGTTGCAGGAAAGGCACCAAGACCTTCTGGTCTCTCCCAAGGTAACCATAAAGGCCAGCAAGAAGCTGACCTCAGCTCTCTTTGCTAAATGGGACAGGGTGTTTCCCAAGAAGAACCCAGGAGCAGTTGCACAAAAGAAAACTTCTGAAGGCACCAGGACTGAACAAGTCACTCCCTCAACCCTTCCAGAAGCTCCTCCTCTTGTTTCTTCTCCTCCTCTCCCATCTCCACCTCAGCATTTCTCCCCTGCACAAACTCCACCTCCAAATTCTCCTACACTCATTGATGACATTCCACCTCCCTCATTTACCCTTCTACCTCCTCATACTTCTCCACCTCCATCTCCAATTCATAATGACCAACAGTCACCCATCCACCACTCTTGTCCTATTCATTCAAACATCCCTCAACAACATGCAAATGTTTCAAACATCTTTGTGCAAACTTCCATTCCATCTACTTCTCAATCCTCTTCATCCCATCAACCTGAATTTCTACTTCTACCTTTCCAATCTGTTGCTGATCAGCTTCTTGATCACATCCTTCCTAAGATAGATTAAATCATGGATGCAAAACTTTCTCCAGTGCATCACATTCTTTCTAATCTTGACTCCTCCTTGGATGCAAAAATTGCTCCAATCCTTACAGCAATTCCTGAACTATCTTCTACAATATCTTCAATTCCTTCCTCCTTTTCTTTCCCTTCTTCTAGGGGCCTAGATTCAGGTCTCCCTAAAGCTAGGCAGAGGGAGATGCCTTATGAAGAAGCTCCAATTTCAGAGGACACAGTTTTTGTTGAAGATACAGTTTCAGTTTCTGATTTAGATATGTTTGATTTGGTTGAAGTATTTGCAATACCAGTCATAGAAGAGATAAATAATATCTATATTCATCCCTCCCTAGATATTATTTCTTTACTGTCGAAGTTCAATTTTGTTTCCTCAAATCTGCCAAAATATCAAGACTATTCTAGAGCAATTGTTCCATATAGTGCTCCAATAGATAAAGTTTTGCTGAAAGAGATTATCAGCAGTTTTGAAGTTCAAATCGTAGATCCAGTTCCTGTTTCAGTTCCAATTCAAAGTCATGCAAATGAACCAGTTGCAATTTCAGAGGAAATTATCAGTTATTTTGATGTCCCAACTTTTGTCTTTGATGAATCACCAATTCCAGATTTTGATGAAATTTGGAAAGCAGAAGATGAAGCTTATGAAGCTGAAGAGCAAAGGATCAAAGCTCTTAAATTGGTCAATGATTTATATGATGATCCAATTCTTTCTTCTGACTCTAATGAAGAAGACAGTGATAGTGATTCTGATAATACTTTATCAAAGAAGAGAAAGAAAAGGAAAGCAAAGTTAAAGGCTGTCCCCAAGCCTCCAAACCCTGAGAGTGATATTCCTTATTATGTTCTTCATAACATCACTCTTGATAAAGATACACCACACTGGATGAAATTCTCAAGGAATGAGAACAAAAGAAGAAAGAAGATGAGGAAGACTGGTTACTATTCTGACAAGCCTGTCAAATATAACCATCCTCCTCCTCCTCCAGCAGCAGGCTCAGCAGCACCATTTTCCTCCTCTCAGAAGTCCACACCTCAGCAATCAAGGAGACCAGCTATCACAAGTGGTCATCAGAGATCTTGGTCTTCAGGACATCCTTCAAGCTCTTCCAGAAATATTTCTACAGAATACAAATATCATATATCTGATGGATCCATGCACAGGAAAAGAAATATTCCTTTTGACCAACCTTCAATACAGGACACTGATCTTGATGAAATATCTTATTCTCCTATTGATACAGAAGCTGAAGAAATAGCACAGATGGCTAGATTCAAGGAATCAATTGTCACAGCTCAGATAAATAAAGCTAAAGCTGAAGGAAAGGACTATTCTCAGTATTCAACTATGTCAGAATATAGAAGAAAAGAATTTGAAAAGTATAAATCAAAGAATCTTTTCAATGCTGAAGAATTCTTGATCCAGCACCCACAAGAAGTTGTCATTCAAAGCAAATCTCAAACCATTCTGGGAGCTCAGGATCTCTACTTAAGTAAGAAGAAATCTGAAGATCCTAACAGAAAAATCATTTTCAAGCCTCCCTCAGCAAATCAATGAAAAGGTTCAAACTTTATTATGTCTTTTTAACATTTTTGTTGTAACATTTCTAAACTCAGAGCACTATGACTTATTCTATCTGTTGAAATGGATTTACATTCTGTCAGATATATATTTTTTGCTCTGTTGTTTATTTTGCTATTGTATTTAATTGATTGATTGTTAAATAGTATCCTAACCCAAATAGGGGGAGATTGTTGGAACAACCCTATTACTGATTTGGGCTAGGATCACTATATGTTGAACTAGGATCAAGTTGATCCCATTGTATAGTTTAAGGGTCAAGTCTTTAGGCTGATAGATTAGCTAGAACTTAAGGAAAAAGTTAAGTTCCCAGCGTTCGACAAATGTCTAGCGGCGCTCGATAGATGGCTGCCAGCGCTCGACGAATTCCTGCCAGCGCTCGACAGTTTTCCAGCCAGCGCTCGACAGTTCTCCAGCCAGTGCTCGACAGATTTCTAGCCAGCGTTTGACATTCTCTGAGCAGTGCTCGACGAATTCCAGCCAGCGCTCGACAAATTCTTTATTAAGGCTCAGATCGACAAATACTGATTCCAGATCAATTAATTCCTTAAATATCAGTTCTTTGAATACAGATCTACTACTTTAATGGATCTATTCAAAGATATTTGGACATATTCATGACAGATAAGTATGAATATTATATTCAGTTATTATATTCTTTCTTTCCTTTTTCCAAGACAGAAATAGCCGTTGACAATTAATGCAAAGGAGTATTACACGGCTAAGGAATTAAAGGACATGCCAAAGTCGTTTGGTTTTTGTTGTTATTCCAAGAAAGGATTAAAGGCTGATTATTCTATTTCCAAAAAGAGAAGATATCAAGACAGACATTATTGTCTCAGCTCTCGACAGAATTCAAATATATTCTTACAGAATAAAGAGAGAGAATATATACAAGTATAGAGAAAGAAAAGAGAAGAACACTCTGCAAAAACATTCTCAGTCTTCTTCTTCCTCAAGCAGCAATCATCATCTCTATGAGAACATCCTCTTCAAGATCCATCTCTCAGATATCTGCTGCCAGTTCAAGTCTTCTAAAAGAGCAACAAGGAATCTGAAGAACCTTTTCTTCCAGATCAATCTGCTACAGAAGATTTGTGTTTTCAAGAGAAAGCTTCTCCATCATCTGTCAAATACTTCAATCAGACAGGGGGAGATTTACAACAAGTCCACTAGAGTCTTCTCTCAGCATCTTGACAGAGAAGAACACTATAAACTCTTACTCACCTCTCCTGTACAGGGTTAATACTCCCTTCAAAAGTGTAACCCCATGGTGGCAAGACACCTGAACAAAAAATCTAGTTGGTTTTGAGCACCTGAACAAAAGCTCTGTGGTGTGTGGACACCTGATCAAAATCACCTGGGTGTTAGGGCACCTGATCAACCCTCCTAGTGGACTCCTACCAAGGGTGGTAGAAGAGTGGACTACCCAGATTTATTGGGGAAGCACTATAAATTCCTTGTGTCTTCTGTGTGTGATTATTTCTTTGTGTTGTGCTGTGTGCTTTTACTTATTTAGTTTTTCTGCTTATATATATATATATATATATATATATATATCTTACACTGCTTACACAAATATATAACACTATTTTAATTCCGCTATAAAAACTAAGGAAATGTTTTTAATACTCTATTCACCCCCCCCCCCCCCCCCCCCCTCTTGAGTAACTTAAGATCTAACCTCCACTTTCATATGGGCACACCACCGCTTCCGCTGTGTTAGTTTGTCCTCAAACTGATTTAGCCAACAGGGGTGGCCTAGTGGTTTAATGGACTTCTTTATCTCAGGATCGTTGCAAGATGATACCAATTGTAAGACCCCCCCTCCTGGAACACAAGACACGACTGAGGGGAGTCATATGCCCAGTACATCCGCCTTGTAGAGGTGCCAGCTCACGGGCTAACCCCCTCCACAAGACGCCTATCCTACCGGCTATTTCCAATACCATCATGCCAACCCATCAATAATAGAACAATAGAAGCCGTTTATTCACAATTTAGTAATAATGTCCAAACAGTACAAAAGACATGAAGCTAACAAGCTCTTGTATATCATCAGAGTATAAACTTGCCCTAAGGCTACATCCTAACCACTCGATCAAATCTGCCACTGACGGTAGCGAAGGTATCGTAGTAACCAGCACTGTCACCCTGGCCTGGCTGTCCTCCTGTGTAGCACACTGCTGCTCCTAAAAGTAGTGGTGTAACAACCGTTAGTCATAAAGACTAAGTGGCTTCACATCCTCTCCCCCAATGACTCCAAGGCACCGAGCGGAAGAGAATGAAGAAAAGCTGCAATATAGTCAGTAGTAGCAAAAACCGGTGATAAGGAAAGATGTAATTACAGCAGTGTATCAAAAGTATAAGAAGTACATCTAACAGGTAATATGACAATGGCAGAATATAAGCAAGTAGTGAAACAACACAGAAGTAAGCAGTTCATATCGTACCTTAACTTATATGAATGCCCATACAAACTTATAAGTTAAGGTTTCCATGTTGGAACCCATCATATAAAAGAGCCCACACTAATTTATATGATGGACCCGATGCGGTGCAATGCTATGATTATGAATGATGAATGCAATACAATGATTATGATAGGATGACTCACCCATGCATAGTTATTATGTTGACATTGACCTGTACTTCCCACTTTTCGAGGGTAGCTAACCTCCCAGGCACCTCACGTCGTGGCCAGACGGAGTCAGTGGAACGGGCTCCTCCACTACTAGGCGGGTATGAACACTACCGGACCTAGTCCTATGTATGCCTCGATTCTAAGAACGCTCAGTGAAGACCGTGCGTAATGCTCGCATCATGCTGAGTCTGTTGGACATGTGTGTCGCATCCTTTTGTTTGAGAATAACAAAGCCCAATTTGTATTTGATCTTGCTTGTTGTGTATTTAGAGTGTGTGGGAACTATTGGTGCAATTCTCCACAGGTAGAAAACAGATTGGAGATGACTCTCTGGAAAGTGTGTTAATGCTCGCGTTAGGTGTTAACGCCCAGCATTAACAACCGCTGAGAAGGAAACCGGTGAGACTGCGTTTGACAAAATCTGAACTGAATTGCGCTCGACGAATTGGAGCGTTCGACAAACTTGGAGTTCCGTTCGACGAAATTGCTTGCGCTCGAGGAAATTGCGCTCGACAAGCTGCGTTCGATGAACTTGGAGATCCGTTCGACAAAATTGCCTGCGCTCGACGAAATTGCGCTCGACAAGTTGCTTTCGATGAACTTGGAGTTCCGTTCGACGAAATTGATTCCGTTCGACGAACTTGGTTTCTGCCACGATCCCGGTGGTTTGCACGATCCTGACGGTTGCGGTTGATGAAATGGGTTCCGTTTGACGAAGGCGCGTTCGACGAAATTAGTCTCGTTGGACAAAATTTGGTTCTGTCATGCTCCCGACGCTATACACGATCTCAGCAACTATCGTACACGTTCTCTAACGCTGGCGTTAACCTTAACGCCACGCGTTAGCTCCAGTGATTATTTAAAGACTTGATTTCGTTTTTGCTCGGGGCTGGAAGGATTATTGAAGCAGTTTTTCCAAAAATCTGAGAGAGCTTCGAGAGATATACTTGTGCCAAAACTCCATTGTTGTTATGCTGGATCTCCCACAAAAAGCTTAAGGAAAATTCTGGAGGAGGACTACGTCACGCTACATCCGAAGGACGATCACTTCGACCTCGCTCATACTACAGCGATCCTTCATCTCCGACTTCAGAAGATCTCATATAGAGAGTTTTCTTATTGTTATCTTTATTTTCATTCCATACCTTTTTGTAACCGTTTTGAGAATTCGCCTTGTGTTGGCGACTAGGTCTAGGTAGGACTTAGGGAGGAATTCGCCTTGTGTTGGCGACTAGGTCTAGGTGATTAGATCTAGGGGGTGCTCGAGGCCATACCCGGGGAAGGATTGACTAGAGCGGCTTGAGGCCATATCTGGGGAAGGATAGGCTAAAGCCAACAGGTTTGTGGGGATACAAGTCGGTATAGAAAAGGAAAAATTGTCTTACCTTGTACGCCTCCGATTTCTAGCGATATTGAAATCAAATTTATGTAAACACTTTTTTATCTAATATAATCATATCTCTTTTTGTGTTTACTTGATTTCTATCATTTGGCATAATTTATAAAATTGCAAATTACAATTGTTTCCTCCTTTAAGTTAAATTATTATTTCGTTCTAATTTTCTCTAAACAATTAAGTAAATTGTCTAAAAATTTATAAAGAATTTTATTCCCTTATTCACCCCCCCCCCCCCCCCCCTCTAAGGGCGCCAATCGATCCAACAAGTGGTATCAGATCTAGGTTATTCCAAACGGCTTAAAAACCAGGAATAATGACGTCTTATGATCTCGCTTTTTCTAAGGGTCAGGGAATTAGTAGACCTCCACTATTTACAGGGTCAGATTATAATTACTGGAAAAATAGGATGAGCTGTTTTCTTATGACCCTAGATATTGAGGTATGGAATATGGTAGAAGAAGAATACTCTCCTCCTACACTTGTAGTTGGAGAGATAACTTTTGATAAACCAAAAGATAAATGGGATGATAGAGATAAGCTAAAATGCAAAAATAACGCCAAGGCCATGAATGCTTTATTCTGTGCGTTAGATAGAAATGAATTTAATAGAATTTCTGCATGTACTACTGCATATGAAATTTGGAATCATTTGTAAGTTACTCATGAAGGTACATCACAGGTTAAAGATTCAATGCTTTTCCAACTTGAGTCGGAATATGAAAAATTCCGGATGGATGAAAGTGAAGATGTTGATGCCATATACACGCGCTTCACCAAGATCGTCAATGCCTCCAAAGTTCTTGGAAATTCCTTCTCCAACGGCGACTTGGTTCGAAAGATTCTTTGTTCTCTTCCACCAAAATTCAACCTGAAGGTGACGGCCATTTCAGAATCGCACAATCTAAGAACGCTCCAAGTTGAAAGCCTCATTGGGAATCTCAAAACCCATGAGGTAGAACTCAAAATCCAATATGATAAATACTACAAGGAGCCAAAGAAGAAGGCTTTGGCACTAAAATCAAAGAAGGAGTGCCAAGAGGATGAGGATGAAGATGAAGAAAGCCTTTTGGTGATGAACTTCCGAAAGTTCATGCGAAATACGGAAAGGAGAAACACTTTCCAAAAATTTATCCAAAAGGATGCAAGATGGAAAGGGTCATCCTCAAAGAAGGAAAAGGAGAGTGACGATGAAGAAGAGAGACCTCCACCGGAATGCTTTCATTGTAGGAAGACCGGGCACATTCGGAGCCAGTGCCCAAAGTTCTTGAAGGAGAAGAAGGAAAAGCGGCACAAAGGGAAGGAGAAGAGGAAGGTGCTAAAAGCTAGAACATGGGATGACTCATCCTCCTCCTCCGAAGAATCTAGCGGGTCTTCAGCAAGCGAAGATGAGGAAGCAAACATGTGCCTCATGGGACATGGAAACGATGGCGACGACACCATTGTTCTTAGCGACACTGAGGTAACTCCTCCCACTTATGTTGAACTCTTTAATGAATTCCTTGAAACTTGCAAAGCTTTTGATAAAAATATGAAAGATAGTATTTTATTGAATCGTGAAAATGAATCTCATATTAAAGAAAATCAAAAGCTTTCCAAAAAATTAATTGTTTTAGAAAAGAGAAAGGTTTCTTGCTAAGAGTGTGATCACTCCACTAAATTGGCAAACGATATTGAAGAGTCACTTTCTAAAGCCCTCTCTCATGCCAGAACTCTTACAAAAGAGAAGGGGGAATTAAAAAGGAAATTAGAAACCTCCTTTTGCAAATCAAAAAAAAAAATAAAAAGGTTTTAATTTGAAAATAAGTGTGTCATGCTTGTGAAAGAAAATTCCTCACTTGAAGCACAAGTTCATGATCTCACCATGGCCATTAAAAAATTTGGAATAGGCCAAAAATCACTGGAAATGATTTAGGGTACCAGTGCCATGGTTCTGGAAAATTTGGGCTCGGATATCGAGGAGAGGGCTACCGCCCGGCGTTAGCCACTAACGCCGGTGCTAGCACCTCATACCAGAAACCTGAATTTTCTTTTTCAAAAGGTTTTTCTTCTGTAAATCCAATTTGTTTCAGCAAGAGAATATTCCAGAAAAGGGTCTCAACCCCCTTTATTTCGTGTGCAAACTGTTATAGGTTAGGTCACACATCTAGTTCTTGCAGGAAAATAAAATATAATACCTTAAAACAAATTTGGGTACCTAAGGCTTCCACTTATTCTATGGGTGGTACCACTTGGGTATCCGGATCTTTACTCTCATTTTCTTTCTAGATGTGCAGGCAGGCTAAGGACAATGAAGATGTATGGTACTTGGATTCAGGATGCTCCAAGCACATGACGGGTAATAAAGCAAAGTTCCTTAGCCTAGAAAAGAAGAAGGGAGGGATCGTGACGTTTGGTGATAACGGAAAAGGAAGGATCATGGGAATTGGTACAGTTGGTAACAAATCCTTTACTATATCTAATGTTCTTTATGTGAAAGGATTAAAACACAACTTAGTTTCTATTAGCAAATTATGTGATGAAGGATTAGAAGTGTTATTTGAATCTTCCACTAATCTATGCAAAATATCTAATCCTACTACAAAAGATATTTTACTAACTGCACCAAGAATACATAATGTTTATATAGTTTCTTTTCATGATCTTTCTAAATCATCTATAAAATGCTTTATCACTAAAAATGATGAATTAGAACTTTGGCATAGAAGACTAGGGCATGCTAGCACAAAGCTCATTGTAAAACTTGCCAAAAGTAATTTAATTAGAGGAATGCCTAGGTTAAATGGAACTTTACCTTCACTTTGTTCACCATGTCAAAAAGGTAAATTTTCTAGATCCTCTTTCAAAAGTAAAATTTCATTTCTACTACAAGACCCTTTCAAATAATTCATATGGATCTTTTTGGTCCCTTTAGCACTGTAAGTCTTGGTGGTAGATTATATACATATGTTTTAATAGATGATTTTTCAAGATATTGTTGGACATTATTTCTCTCTTCCAAATCCGATGTGTTTTGTGAATTTGCAAAATTATGTAATCGTATTCAAAATAAAAGTGATTTAAAAATTAAATGCATTCGCTCGGATCATGGAGGAGAATTTGAAAATGAAAAATTTACATCCTTTTGTGATATGTTAGGCATTAAACATGAGTTCTCTGCACCACGCACACCACAACAAAATGGTGTTGTAGAAAGAAAGAATAGGACACTTCAAGAACTAGCACGCACTATGTTATGTGAATATAAATTACCTAAGTCCTTTTGGGCCGAAGCCGTAAATACATCATGTTATGTTATGAATAGAATCATGCTTCGCGCATCTCTTAATCTCACACCATATGAACTCTATTTTCAAAAGAAGCCCAATGTATCTTATTTCAAAGTTTTTGGTTATAAATGTTTTATTTTGAATACAAAAGATAGCTTGGGAAAGTTTGATGAAAAATGTGATGAAGGAACTTTTCTTGGGTACTTTTAAACTAGTAAAGCTTATATAATTTTTAATAAAAGAACTAGTAGAGTTGAAGAGTCCATAAATGTAAAATTTGATGAGTTTGTTCCTTGTGTAGAAAAACTTTTCGCAGGCATCGAGGATGATCTCTTACAACCTTTGGAGCATGGTGATGAGGAATCTTCCAAAGAAGAAAAAGAGGAGGCCAAGGAAGATGAATATGTACCTCCAAGTGCCTTCAAATTCACTAAGGAGCATCCACGGGAATTAATAATTGGTGAACCATCCATTGGTGTAAGAACTCGCTCTTCTCTTCATGAATCATATTCAAATATCTGTTTTGTTTCCGAAATTGAACCAAAAACCGTTTCTACCACTTTAAATGATGAATTTTGGTTTTTGGCTATGAATGAAGAGTTAGAACAATTTGAACGACATAATGTTTGGAAATTAGTAGAAAGACCATCTAATCACCCAGTTGTAGGTGTAAAATGGATTTTTAAAAATAAATTAGATGGTGAGTTTAGAATCACTAGGAATAAGGCACGCTTAGTAGCACAAGGATATTCACAAATCGAGGGGATAGATTTTGATGAAAATTTTGCACCCGTTGCTAGGTTGGAATCCATTAGAATTTTTCTAACATTTGCAAGCTTTACAAGAATAAAATTATTTCAAATGGATGTAAAAAGTGCTTTTCTCAACGGGTTTGTAAAAGAAGAAGTTTATGTTGAACAACCCCCCGGTTTTATTAATGAAAAATTTCCCAATCATGTTTATAAACTAGAAAAAGCGCTTTATGGTTTAAAATAAGCGCCACGTGCATGGTATGAAAGACTTACATCTATTTTATTAAAGCACGGTTATATTATGGGAAGTGCCGATAATACTCTCTTCGTTAAACATAATAATGATGATTTAATTATTTTGCAAATATATGTTGATGATATAATTTTTTGATCTACTAATGAAGAGTTGTGTAATGAAGTTATTGAAGTGATGAAAAATGAATTTCAAATGAGTCTAGTAGGAGAACGTTCTTATTTTCTTGGTTTTCAAATATCACAAAGAAATGATGGTATTTTTATATGTCAAACCAAATATGTCTATGATATGCTTAAGCGCTTTGGATTTGAAAACCTTAAACATGCTTCTACACTAATGAGTGCATCACTTAAATTAGGAAAAGATGAATCGGGAATTTTAATTGATCAAACCTTATATAGAGGTATGATAGGATCCCTACTCAATCTTAGTGCAACTAGACCCGATATTATGTTTGTCGTATGCTTATATGCTCGATTTCAAGCCAATCCAAAAGAATCTCATTTAAAAGCGGTAAAACAAATTTTTCGATATCTTATTGGGTCATCTAGATTAGGATTATGGTACCCACACAATAATTCATTTACACTTCACAACTACTCTGATTCGGACTATGCTGGTTGTTCACTTGATAGAAAAAGCACTAGTGGCACTTGTCATTTTCTAGGACCTTCATTAGTTGCATGGTCTAGTAGGAAACAAAATTTGGTTGCACTCTCCACAACGGAGGCCGAATACATTGCATTAGGGAGTTGTTGTGGACAAGCACTATGGATGAGCCAAACTTTAGAGGACTTTGGTTTTCATTTAAAACTTATAGAATTAAAATGTGACAACAAAAGTGTCATTGCTCTCACAAATAATCCAGTACACCACTCTAGATCCAAACATATAGATGTGCGTCATCATTTCATAAGGGATCACATTAAAAAGGAAAATGTTAGGATAAGTTTCATTGGCACGGACTCTCAACTTGCTGATATATTTACTAAACCTCTTCCCGATGCAAGGTTTCAAATGTTAAGGTTGGAATTAGGAGTCTTAGACATCTTAGGATGAATAACATGTAAAATGCTAATATTTTATGCAATTTGAGCAATCAAGACATCTCCAAAAATTACAAAAATTCTGCATAAGACTACTCTAAGGACACTTAATAAATATCAAAAATCAGATTTTTCAAATTCTCAAAAAATCGTGTACTTTTCAGCGTTAACTCTTAACGCTGGCGTTAGCGTTGGTGTTGGAATTTTCTGATTTTTAAAATTTCTAAAAATCCTTAAAATATGTTTGTTTATATTTACTAATTTGTGTTTTTGTTTCTGACATTTATTATCTTTGTTTTAATTTATATTTAAGAAAATCAACTACAAAAATTCAAAATTCAAAAATACAAAAATATGTTTTTGTGATTTGTGTTTTATTCATATTATGAAAAATCAACTACAAAAGTTCAAAATTCAAAAATACAAAAATATACTTTTGTGATTTTTTCTGTTTTTATATCATTAAAATTTTTCAAAACAACAAAAAAATGGTATGATCTTTATTGCTAATATCAAGCATGAATGAATTCTATTAGTTAGAATTATTTACAATGTTAACATTTATTCCTTCAAATTACTATGAACATTGTTTTGTCTATCATGCTTTGATATATCTAGTTAAAGTGCATCAATTGTATTGAAAAATATGTGTAGAACCAAGCTTAGCATGCATCTAAGTATGAGTAAATGTATTATGATTGATAATGATACTTTTCACTCACTTATTTTGGTAATCAACATGTGTGTTTAAATCTAAAAATGATTGTTTGTGTATTGTATTTATACAATAAATTAAAACTTGCATAAGTTTATTACCTACACTACATTTGAATTGCACTTATGAAATTTTGAAAGTGGTTAAGTTTCAAAAATTGTGGGTTTGCAAAACAAGTGTATTCGGAGAATGTTGTCGCACAAATGTGAACAAAAAAATTATATATGTAGACAACTATAACTCCACCAAGCACTACTTGAATCTCCTGATATGTCTTCATAAGTATTGTGAGGTTGAGCACCTTGGAAAGAATAGTAAAGTTTCTTGTGCAACCCTTGATTAATACATCACTTTTTATAAAATAGTATGCATTAAAGTGTTTGAAAGTTAATTTACTTGTGTTTTATTGTGCACTTTACTTTACATATGTCTTGTATTTTGTGATTTAAATCAATTGTTACATTGCCCAAAATACACTTATGTGCACATCATTATCTTTCATAACACTTCTTCTCATAAGTATTGGATTCTAATGCTTTATCTATACTACTCTTTATATAATAAATGCACTAGATAACCTAGCATGATCTCTACAATGTTTTGGTATCTCTTGAACTTAAAATTAAGTAACATTGTAGTATATTCTTTTTGATATGTTCATTTTCATGCTTGGTATCTTTATGTAAAACTATGAGATTTCAAAAAGGTTAAAACATCTTTACATTTTGAACTTAAAACTCATATTTTTACTTATGCTTTTCATGCTTACAAAAAGAAGTTTCTTATAATCTTCCGCTTGCTTACAACTTATCTTTTTATTTGAAATCTCGTAAATATATTATGCTTAAAATCTTTATCATTATCTTTATTACAAAAGATCGATCATATTTTATCATTTATAAGAAATGTCTCTTTACTACCCTCACCCTACCTTCTTTTGATAATACCAAAAGGGGGAGATTAATTGAAGAAATCTATATAGGAGAAATATAGAAGAATAAGGGGAGACTAATTCATGTAATCTATCATTTAGGGGGAGTAAAACATAAATTGCATTTATGTAGGGGGAGCATTAAGATAGTGGGAGTATGCACATTATCATGCATTATCATGCATATCAATTACTATAGTTGCAGTTTAATGATTTCTTGCTAAGAGGATTTGTTATTATCAAAAGGGGGAGATTGTTGGACATGTGTGTCACATCCTTTTGATTGAGAATAACAAATCCAAATTTGTATTTGATCTTGCTTGTTGTGTATTTAGAGTATGCAGGAATTATAGGTGTAATACTCCACAGGTAGAAAATAGATTGGAGATGACTCTCTAGAAAGTGTGTTAATGCTCGCGTTAGGTGTTAACGCCCAGCGTTAACAACCGCTGAGAAGGAAACCGCTGAGACTGCGTTCGACGAAATCTAAACTGAACTGTGCTCGATGAATTGGAGCGTTCGATTAACTTAGAGTTCCGTTCGACGAAATTGCCTGCGCTCGACGAAATTGCGCTCGGCAAGCTACGTTCGACGAACTTGGAGTTCTGTTCGACGAAATTGATTCCGTTCGACGAACTTGAATCTGCCATGATCATGGCGGTTTGCACGATTCTGATTGTTGCGGTTGACGAAATGGGTTCCGTTCGACGAAGGCGCGTTCGACGAAATTAGTCTCGTTCGACAAAATTTTGTTCTGTCACACTCCCAACGCTATACACGATCTCAGCAACTGCCGTACACGTTCTCTAATGCTGGCGTTAACCTTAACGCCACGCGTTAGCTCTAGTGATTATTTAAAGATTGATTTCATTTTAGCTCGTGGCTGGAAGGATTATTGAAGCATTATTTCCAGAAAGCTGAGAGAGCTTCCAGAGATATACTTATGCCAAAACTCCATTGTTGTTATGTTGGATCTCCCACAAAAAGCTTAAGGAAAATTCTGGAGGGACTAAATCACACAACATCTGAAGGATGATCGCTTCGACCTCGCTCAAACTACAGCGATCCTTCATCTCTGACTTCAGAAGATCTCATGTAGGGAGTTTTATGATTGTTATCTTTATTTTCATTCCATACCTTTTTGTAACCGTTTAGAGAATTCGCCTTGTGTTGGCGACTTGGTCTGGGTAGGACTTAGGGAGGAATTCGCCTTGTGTTGGTGACTAGGTCTAGGTGATTAGATCTAGGGGTGCTCGAGGCCATATCCGGGGAAGGATTGGCTAGAGCGGCTTGAGTCCATATCCGGGGAAGGATAGGCTAAAGCCAGCCGGTTTGTGGGGATACAAGTCGGTATAGAAAAGGAAAAATTGTCTTACCTTGTACGCCTCCGATTTCTAGCGATATTGAAATCAAATTTATGTAAACACTTTTTATCTAATATAATCATGTCTCTTTTTGTGTTTACTTGATTTCTATCATTTGGCATAATTTATAAAATTGCAAATTACAATTGTTTCCTCCTTTAAGTTAAATTGTTATTTCATTCTAATTTTCTCTAAACAATTAAGTAAATTTTCTAAAAATTTATGAAGAATTTTATTCCCTTATTCACCCACCCCCCCCCCCCCCTCTAAGGGCGCCAATCGATCCAACAGAGCCTTCATAACACGGAAGGGGTCCTTGGGAAGTGAGCACCAAGAGTCCGTCCCAACCGGTCTAGAGTCTAACTGCTAGCTTCTATCGGTGACACGACTAGCAAGCCCGTAGACCCGCCACAAGTAATCCTCCACCTAGGATCATCACACCACCATGTGTAAACCATGCACATTCATGATATTCCCATGCACCACCCATGCTATCTACCCAAGGACTCGCGTAAGGAGCCTTATTCCATTTCTCCTCATACAATCAGTGTCGATGCTAATTAGCATCCAAGGACCTACCAACCGGGTCCTTCACCTCTCAGGATATAACCATACCCTAGAAGCCTCACCAACCATCACTGCTTCACATACGGAGTTGTCATAACTCTCTTGCAGTGGCATGGGTATATAAGGGAATTACTATCTTTGATCCTATAGGACTACTTGTGCGCGTAATTCTATGTTCGAGTTCACTATACCAATCTGGCCGTACACATTAACCATCCCTATCCTTGAGCTCGATTCATAACCAGCCTTGATCACAATTAACTTCATAAGCATCATTCGGTCACGCCTACCCTATACCAAATCCACCGAAACTTCCACCATAAGTCATCATTAATGCCGGAATCATTACCACCAATACGTATTTACGGTGCTCTACCATTATATGATCATTATACACATTGCTAAACATTTAGACATCGCCCATAATCAATGTTATTTATTCTCACCATCAACTACACATGCCTTGTTTATGGTTCCACCTAAAACTAACAATTGAAGGTTCATTTAAGGAGTCATCTCAACAGATATAAATCTTAAATCATTATCACAGGTCAATACTAGCATGTACATGATTCATACGAAATTTTGGCACAATCGGGCTTCACATTCATCATTTAAATCACCTTCAAATTATCAAACGAAACAGCAATATCTTTAGTACTACTTATCCAAAAATTATGAAATTCAATAGGGATCTACATATTGTTATCACCTATGTCTCCACCAATTTTTCATGAGCATCCAACCAATATATTAAGAGAAATCCACAAAATACTGAGATCGGAAGTGTTATGACACAGTTTACTAAAACTGGATTTCTGGGTGCTATAGATGTCCAAAAATTATGATCCACCACATTTTGGAAAGCTAACATCAAGGGCTACAACATTTATCTTGAGTCCTAAACCTAGATCCAAGCGGGTCCTATCTAAAATGTGCTCTGAAGTCAACTGAAAAAATCTGGACAGCAAAATAGCACGCACTTAACACCTCCCAGCTTTCTGGGCAGTCCACTCGACTGGACTTGTAGGGAGCTATAGGTCACTCAAGAAAATGGATAACCTATCGTCGGAAAGCTCTTTCCAAGGGCTAAAACTTCCATGTGGAGCCCGAGGTCTAATTCCAGTGGGATCAAGCCTAAAAATTGGCTCGAACCCAGCTGCGCACAATTTTTTCCCTTAACAACCAAGTGCAATGATATAATTTGAAAACTTCTTTAGTAAGGGCTATCATTATTTTAATCACACAATTATATAATTAACAACCCTAATTAACATGGGGTTTTTAACAGAGAATCACTCATCGTCTTTTCCACATAATAAATAATATAAAATCCTACATAACAGGGGACTTTTCATCATCTTCCCCAAAAAGAAAGGTTAGGTCATTACAACTTCTCTCATCCAATACTCCCTCCATAGACTATGGATTTCAACGAAACCAAATCCTATCTCTCCCTTTTGGAGAGAAGAAGTGATTGAAGGAACTTTTGCGGCCATCGGTGCCTTAAAAAGAAAGATCTGATTTGGTCTTTTCCTAGGAAACTCCATGAACTCACAAGCCAAGCTCTTTTGAGCTCAACACCTCTCCTAATTTTTCTCTACGATCTAGCACCAAGGGAGAGGGGTCGAAAGTCACCTTAATTTCCAGCCATGGTTCAAGCTCGTCTTCATGGCAGCGGGGTGGTGGTCGGCCAAGCTCCAAATCCTTCTCCAAGCTTGCTCCTTCAAGAACCTTAAGTTAAAACCTTAAGGTGGGAGGAAGAAGATGAAGAGAAGAAGAAGGTGGAGAAGAAGTAGAAGATGAATAGGGTAATCTGACCAGCAACCCTTTTACTTTAAAAGAGAAGAGAGAGTAGGGGGATTAGAATTGCATTACTGGCATTATGGACAACCCAACTTCCAATGCCATGTGTTGGAACCCCAAGATTTGGTGTCAGCCCCTATTGGACATCGACTCCACTACTGCCTAAAGATAAGGATTTAAGCTTTACTGGACGAAGGCAGAAAAATTGCTCGGATCCTACACTATAACACTTTCGTCGAACGGGAACAGCACTTTCGCCGAACGCTACAACTTTCGTCGAACGCTATAACTTCATCGAGCGTCGAACGGCACAATTTCGTCAAACGCATCTTCCTACTCGTTCGTTGAACGCAGCTTACTAATCATTCAGCGAATGCAGCTTCCTAAATGTTCGGCGAACGCAGCTTCCTAATTGTTCGTCGAATGCAGCTTCCTAATCATTCGGCTTACGCAGCTTCCTAATCGTTCGTCGAACGCAGCTTCTTAATCGTTCAGCAAACGCAGCTTCAAGAGTTCGTCGAACGCAGCTTCAGGAGTTCGTCGAATGCAGCTTCAGGAGTTCGTCGAACGCAGCTTCAGGAGTTCATCGAATGCGGCTTCAGGAGTTCGTCGAATGCAGCCCTTCAAAATTTATGATATAATTCAAATTAAGTATTTGCTATCTTATATAAATTAAAGCCCTTTTAACATGGTCTATTAGGATCTTCAGATCCCACCTGGTCCGAGCATCTCTAAGTGACCCGTGTCACCCGAGGGGTCTAGTTCGAACTGGGACGTTACACATAGAACCACTAATCTTTTGACAAGGAGATCATGAACCACCAGATCTATTTATAAGGAGATCTTGAACCGCCAGATCTTTTGATAAGGAGATCCCGAACCACTGAATCCTTTGGAAGAGGGATTCTCAAAACTCTGTACAGTTGGGAATGAGAAGGAGAAAGGAAGAAGGGGAGAAGAGTAAGAATTTTGTTTTCAAAATTCTTATGAAGGATGTATGGAGAACAGCTTCTTGAATCTCTCACGGGATCTGCTCTTGATTAACTCTTGCTTATGATAGTGTTGTATTGCAGGAGCTTATGAATGTCAGATCCTTTCTGTTACTACTTTCTTATTGAACTTTTGGCTGCTATAAGATTGTGATGATGAGCAGCCTTATTCTGTTCTGTTCTAAGAGAGGGGGAGAGTAGAAGTTATTTCTTCTCTGTATGTTCTCTATAAGGGTTCCTGAGAGAGGAAGAAGAAGAAAAGGAAAAACTCTAATAGAACAGTATAGCCGATTGTGATGAATGCTCTGCGCTTCTCTTTCTTCTCTTGCCTTTAATTGTCCCCCTTTAGATTTGAATTTGTTTCCCTTTCTAGTAAGAACTGAAAAGGTATTATGCTCTGGACAATCTCTTTCTTTCCTTCTTTAATTCCCGACCCGTTCACCAACATTAAGCATGTTTCCAAGAAAGCTTTTTGTCCTCTTTTAGTTATTCTTTCTATTTGAGGCAATTAATGAGCCGTTGGAGAACGGTCTTGAGTGACGTGGTCCATGAGAGATGGTCCAAAATGACTGCTGAAAAGGTTTCCCTTTTCAGACTGTATTCGACGTAGCGTCGAGTTCTCTTCCTCTCTTATCGATACACCTTCGACTTCTTGTAGGAGCTGCTTCGAATTCATCCTTGCTCTGATTGAACTATGCTAGTCGACATTGCGTCGATACCTTATCGACAAAACTGTCGAGTTGATGACATTACTCTGAACTTCATTATCTGCGTCGAGATAAAGTCGACGTTGCGTCGACTTTAAATGGCTTCGACTGATACTTCCTTCTGCGCCGAGTTAAAGTAGAAACTGTGTCGACTTCTCAAAGTACTTCGACAGGTCCATGGCCTCTACATCGATATCTATTTTATGTAATGTCGACTTGAATTACTTCGACAGAAGGGTGAACAACTTGGACTTCTAGTCAGAGTAGCGTCGACAATAACTTGACGTTGCGTCGAATTCTATTCGACGCAAATGTTAACTTTGTCCAAATTATGCTTCTCTTGAACTGTCCTTGACACCCTAGGTTGAGTATGACATCCTAAGACATCTAATGACCAGATTACCCTCACTATACAATGGGTAACTCAATCCTAAGAGATAAAATCACTTTTTAGGTAATTTGTTAAGTTAAATCAAAGGGGTTTTTCCCAACAATCTCCTCCTATTTATCTTAACAAATTTAACAATTTGTTCAAAGTGATTTTACACAGTTTTTGCATAAACAAACATACAATACAATATGATCACAGAATAAGGCAGATGAGCTGATAAATAGAGAAGGTATCTGATTAATGATCAACAAAAGTTTATCATAGATTACCCAAAAAAAGAGTATCACTTCCTTTCCTTGAGAAAGATGAACAAGTCCTCAAATACCCTCCTGTATTTCCATTCCACATATCTGAAGTTTGCAGAGGTGGCTTTTTATAGGTTCTTTTGTATTCTTTCATGGCCTTTGAACAGTTTTTCCAGGTCCATTTCAGTATTAGGATGAACATCCTTGAGTGTGAAACCAAGACCAAAGACTTTGGCTGTCAACAGATTTATGACTTCTAGATTTAGATCATCTGATTCAGGTCCTTTGTCAGGATTTAATTCAACAGCCATTGCTTGTGATTCATCAACAGTTGCTTGTTCCTTCCAGCGGGAACGCGCAGCGCAAACGAACTTGAGGCTTTTGTAAACATGATCTTTTTTTTCTCTATCTCCTCTTCAGGTGACTTTTCTCTTTTCTTTCTTTTCTGGGAAAGTTGTACTGCATCCTTTGGATTGCACCCAACACATCCCATGTGGAGTTTCCCTACTCCTTCTAACATTATGTCTTGGGGATTCTTTGTAGTATACATTGTATGATCAAAATGAGCAGATTTTATTGGAATTACTTTGGCCAATTCCTCTTTCTCAACAACCTCTTTTCTCCTTTTTAGAATATCAATGAACCTCCTCTTCTTATCTTCAATTTCTTTCTGAACTTCTTCATATTCATATCTCTCTCTACCACCAATGTCCTCTAGAGCTTCATAAAGCTTTGGATCATTGTAAGTTTTCATTGTGTTATCATGAAATTCAATCCTTTCATATATTCTGTAATAGGATTTATCTTTCCTATACTCCTTCCTCTGTTCTTTTGTGTACCTTTCCCAAACAGCCAATCTTCCTCTTCCACTTCCTCTTCCTCTTCCACTTCCTCCACCTCTATATGGAGGTCTTCCCCTGAAAACAGGTGTTGGAAGAATGGGTTGGTGAATTGGAGCAGGTGAAACCTGAGCTAAAGATGGAAGTTGAACTAGAGGTATTGGTTGAGCTGGTGCTGGATCAGGTGAAACAAGATCTTGACCAGCCATCTTGACTAGAGAGAGTGTTGTGGATGAATCTTCAGAGGACACTCTGAAAGAAAGAGGATCAGGGATAGATGGTACAGTGTCTTCATGAACTTCTTGTAGAGACTTGAGGTAGGCCTGATCATCTGAAATTAGAGGGATCTCCCCCTGAGTTGATGCCCCCCTGAGCAAAGGGCAAGACTCTTGGAGAAGATGACTCCCCCTGAATGGCTGTATCTGAAAGCTGTAGTTTAGATGATACAGCTGTCTCTCCTTCAGTGATGAAGGAGAGAAGGATTGATGTTGTGTAGACAGAATCTTGAAGAGGTTGCTGCCTGCTGGTACAATTCTCCCCCTGCTTTATATCATTGAAGAAAGATATAAAGACTTCAGCAGGCACGGCTGCCAATCACACTTCCCTATCAAAAGATGTGAGTTCAGATGTAAGGTCTTGCAACCTTTTGTGTTGGCGGCGTAGTTTGCGACAACAATTCGTTGAGAAGTCAAGATAAAGTGAGCCAAACTTGGATAACATAGTCTCAAGGGAAAGATCGACGACCTCAATAATATCTTACTAAATTGACGTAGATGCCATTGGTATGCTACGAGAACCTGCACTAAAATAAAGAAAATAGATGAAAAGAGGGACGAAGGAAGAGAGCAGGAGGGAGAGAATTCGAAAAGCACAATGGAACTAAACGCAAAATTTGCTTTGAGTAGATGAATCATCGCAACTTAGTGTTTTATTCAAAGCAACGTCGAGAAGAGCGGAATTCAGCGCGCCAAAATATGTCAATGCGCACGATCTATCAAATCGACGGAGCATCGAGTTGATCTCGACGTGGCTTCAAAATATAGTCATCGATGATGATGTCGACGTAAGTGTCGACAAGTATTCGACATTACGTCGAGTGGTATTCGAAGGATCCATCCCAGAGACCTCTCGAAGCTGGCGTCGAGTAGAAGTCGATGGTACGTTGATTTGAATTCGACGCAGCTTTGATGAAACAGTTATGATTTTCTTTAAGATTTTTGCTGTTTTCTGAGCAATAATTTTCTATAGAAAATAGATCTTTATACATAATAAAAGGGGGCCTACAAAGCTCCATCAAGCATTCCCAGTGCATTGATGAAGAACTTATGCTTACTTTCATCAAGAGGATTAGTGAAGATGTCAGCCCTTTAAGTGTCAGTAGATATGTATTGAAGGTTGATCTTACCCTTCTCTACATTGACTCTGAGAAAGTGGTATCTTATCTCTATGTGCTTAGTTCTGATGTGGAGAACAGGATTGGAAGCAATTGAAATTGCACTAGAGCTGTCACAATAGATTATTGAATTGACAAGGGAAAAGTTGTAGTCTAACAACTGATTTTGCATCCACCAAATTTGTAAACAGCAGCTTCCTGCAGCTATATACTCAGCTTCAGCTGTAGAAGTGGAGACTGTCGCTTGCTTCTTGCTAAACCATGATATCAGTCTAGCACCCAGAAACTGACAAGTTCCTGAATATCCAATCAATTCAAATCCAAATTCAGCTGGATACCATAAGCCAAGCTCAGGAGTACCCTTCAGATATTTGAGAATTCTTTTGACAGAACTCATGTGTGATTCCTTTGGGTCAACCTGAAATCTTGCACAAATACAGGTAGCAAACATTATATCAAGTCTGTTAGCTGTTAGGTAGAGAAGAGAGACAATGGCTACTCTGTAAGTCTTCTGATCAAATGACTTACCTTGTTCATTTCTATCTAAAACAGCATTAGTAGCCATGGGGGTTTTCATAACAGATGCATTCTCCATCCCAAACCTTTTAATGAGTTCGCTGGTATATTTGGATTGGGATATGAAAATGCCATATGGATTTTGTCTAACTTGGAGACTAAGGAAATAGGATAATTCCCCCATGCTACTCATCTCAAATCTTGACTGCATTAGGTAAGCAAACCTTTTGCATAAAGATTGATCTGTGGATCCAAATATAATATCATCTACATATATTTGCACAAGTAGTAGCTGATTCTTATGTGCTCTTATGAAAAGGGTTTTTTCCACCTTTCCTCTTTCGAATTTGTGTTTCAGGAGAAAGGTGGATAAGGTCTCATACCAAGCTCTTGGAGCTTGCTTTAGACCATATAGTGCTTTATCTAATCTATATATAGAAGAGGGAAAAGTAGGATTGACAAAATCTGGTGGCTGCTCCACATACACCTCTTCTTGTAGTTTCCCATTGAGAAATGCACTCTTAACATCCATCTGGTATACCTTGAACTTCATGTGGGCAGCACATGCCAAGAACATTCTGATTGCCTCCAGCCTTGCTACTGGGGCAAATGTTTGGTTGAAGTCAATGCCTTCCTCTTGCTTGTACCCTTGGTCCATAAGCCTAGCCTTGTTTCTGATTATGACCCCAGTTGAGTCCATTTTATTTTTGAACACCCACATGGTGCCAATCACTGGGTAATTTTTTGGTCTTTCAACCAAAGTCCAGACCTTGTTTCTTTCAAACTAGGTCAGTTCCTCTTGCATAGAAGATATCCAGTGAGGGTCACTTTCTACTTCTTCAAAGTTTTGTAGTTCATATTGTGACAGGAAGCACTGCAACATTGTCTCACTTGTAAGTTAGTTCCTTATTTTTGACTCCTACTGTCAAGTTTCCTATTACTTGAGTTGGAGGATGATCTTTTTGAGTCATCCTGGATCTTGTTGAGTGATCTAGGATCTGCTCTTCTTCCTAAGCTATCACTTGCTCAGTGCCAGTGGGAACTTCAGCCTCATATACTGGAATAATGTCTGTGACTGGTAGTCCAGGTCCTGCTATTTCCTCTTCATCTGTTACAGAGTCCTCACCAGAGTTAGTGTCAATATCATGTTGTCCTTTTTCTTAACACATAGATGGATGGTCCACTATGCTCATCCTTTCAACTTGTTCTGCTAGTGGGTCTTCTTCCTGCAGAATAGAACTAGTGGAAGTTTCCTTCCCCTTGTAAACCATGTTAGTTTCATCAAAGACCTCATGCATAGACTCCTCAATTTTGAGGGAGCTTTTATTGAAGCACCTATAGGCATTGCTTGATGAGGAATATCCTAAGAATATCCCATAATCAGCCTTCTTCTCAAATTTGGCAAGATGGCTTTTCCCATTGTTGAGGATAAAGCAAGTACACCCAAAAATTCTAAAATAAGTGACTATAGGTGCATTTCCCTTCAACAACTCATAAGGAGTCTTCAACTTAGTCTTGTGGATGAGACTCCTATTCAAAACATAATTTGCAGTATTTACTTCCTCAGCCCAGAAGGACTTTGGCAACTTAGATTCAGCTTATAATGTCCTTCCTGATTCAATTAGGGTTCTATTTTTTCTTTCAGCCACCCCATTTTGTTGGGGGGTTCTAGGAGTTGAAAAGCTTTGCCTGATACCTTCATCCTCCCAGAATTTATATATTAACTAATTCTCAAACTCAGTGTCATGATCACTTCTGATCACAGCTACCTGTGTGTTGAGTTCAGATTGAATCTGTCTGATGAATCTTCATAGGATCTTGAAGGTGTCTGACTTAGCTTTTAGAAAGAACACTCAGCTGAACCTAGAGAAATCATCAACAATGACTAAGGTGTAGGATTTCCTGCTAAGCTTTGAGTGGAGATAGGGACAAACAGGTCCATGTGCAACAGGAAAAGGATTCTAGGAGAATCATTCTTACCAATTGGTTTGAATGAAGCTTTGATCTGCTTACCTAGTTGGCAGGCTCTACAGGGGTGGTATTTATTGAATTTACCAGTTGGTAAACCCCTGACTAGGTTGAGTTTGGAGAGTTTAGCTATGGTCTTAAAGTTAAGGTGACTAAGTCTCCTATGCCACCGCTCACTATTTTCTAACTGGGAGTTAAATAAGCAGATCTCAGACTTTGTGTACTCAAAGTCTACAACATATACCTTACCTTTTCTGAGACCAGTCAAAACGGTTTGATCAGTCTTAGAGCTAACTATATGACACAAAGACTTAGTGAATACAACTTTGTATTCACCATCACACAGCTGATTAATGCTAATCAGATTATGTTGAAGACCTTCAACATAAGCTACTTTAGAAAAGGAGATTTCTCCAATCCTGAGCAAATCATATCCTTTGGTTTGACCAGAGTGGGAGTTCCCAAAAATTACCTTGGGCCCTTCCTTGGCCTTGAAATTTTTCACCAAATATTTTGCTCCAGTCATATGCATGGAGCATCCACTGTCCAGATACCACTACCGGTTTGTGGTTGAACAGCCTTCCCTCTGCACATTGAATTTAAACATTAGTAAAGACCCTCTCATGTTGGGGTCTCTTTCTTCTATCATCATGCGGAGATATGAAAGAATGAGATGGTTTTCCAGTGTTCTCCCTTAGGTGAAAAAGTGTTGCATTATTATGCCAGCAATATTTGGCAATATGCCCTTGTTTGGAGCAGCAAAAACATTTTGGAATAGAAGCAAAAGAAGTTTTTGATGTTTGGTGATTTTGTGCATAAAATATGCGTCGAAAAGAAATATACGCAGTTTTAGAGTTGCGTCGAGTGAAATTCGACGTATCTGCATAGTCCCATCAATAATCATTCGAAGTATGGTTTTATAGTTGCTTCGAGATGATGTCGACGCATATGCTGGAGTTCGTCGAGATGCATTCGACGCATTCCTAAAAGTGCGTCGAGTTCTATTCGATGTATGATTCATATCATTCAGTGTTTGTGAATTTGAATTTATAATTTTCTTAAGCAAGTTGATTTATGATCTTAATTTATCATTCTTGATCATTAAATCATGTCTAGCTTTATTGTAGGCATTTGTGCTATTTTTAAGAGTGGAAATGTCAGAGTCAATATGAGCTTGATAATCATTTCTATACTCTTCAAATGTTTCATCCATCTCTTCTATTTCAATTTTATAACTTTTGCATGTAGCACACTTATTCTTCAAATCTAAATTTTCTAAGGGTTGTTTGCCTAGGATTCTTGGTTCATCACTAGTGTCTACCCTATTAAATGTGGTGAGTTTATTAGGGTTATTTTTCTCATGTTCTTCACATGATTCTGAAAAATTAGTAGGTCTAGACCTAAAAGATGCTACTGGTTTATCACAAGCATGTTTGCCAGTGAGTGATTGTGATTCCTGATCAAGATGATCAAATCTCTTGGAGAGATTTTGTGAGATATCTTTGATCTTTTGGCTCCTTCCATTGAGGGAGTCTTCAAAGGCTTTTGCCTTTGAAAGTTCTTTCCTTAGGTCTGAATTTTCATTATCTAAGGAATTTATTTCTTTTACATTCTTAAACGGTTCACATTTCAGATCACAATTAACTGAGAATAAAGGATCTTTACTAAGAGATTCTAATTCAGATTTGATTATTTCAAGTTCCTTTTGATTGTTAATGTAATTTTGGCAAAACTCTTTAAAGCATTCTTTAAAATCCTTTGAAGAAAAGTCAAAGTCTTCAAAAATGCATACCTCAGTTTCATTAGTGGAATTTTCCAGAGCCATTAAACAGGCTTCTTCTGGTCCACCATCTTCATCACCATCAGATGTGGAGGAGTTTGATTCAAAATCTGAATCACCCCATGTCTCAACTATGAAACCTTTCCCTCCTCTCTTATCCTTCCTCAGGAAGGATTTCTTCTTGTGCTTCTTCCTCTGCTTGTTTTTCTTGCTCTTTTCTTCCTCAGGACATTCAGTAGAAATATGTCCTGGCTTTCTGCTGGAAAAACAAATTATCTCCTATTTAGGAGTTTTATCATACCTTTGTTTGCTTGAGCTCCTCTCTCTCCTTCTGGAGTCTTCTGTCCTGGCCCACTTTTTGAATATCTTAGCCAAGAGATTAAACATTTCTTCTTCAGTGGTGGAGGACTCTGCTTTTGCAGTCTTTAATGCAAGAGTCCTCTCTTTAGGAGTTGGTCTCCTTTCTTGGGCTTCTGACTCAGCCCTGCTTCTCGTAAAAGCTCATAGGACTTGAGCTTTCCTAGGAGAGCATCAATTGATATCTCTCTGAGTCATATAGAGTCTCTGATAGTCCAGATTCTAGAGTCTCATGTGCTTGGGAAGCACATGAGGAGCTTGTCATTAATTTTTGTTAGAGTGATTTCCTTGTCAAGCCCTCTCAGCTCATTTATGATAAGGCTGAATCTGTCATACATTTCTATAATGCTTTCATCAGCCTTTATCTTTAAATTCTCATATAAAGATGTGAGAAGGGCCTTTTTGACTTTTCTCTCATCAAAGCTTCCTTCAACTAGTCTGAAGAGAGATTCCCAGACCTCTTTTGCAGAGTTGCAATCAGCAACTTTCTGGAATATGTCATCATATATAGTTGAGACTGTTGGAACAACCCTATTTCTGATTTGGGCTAGGATAACTATATGTTGACTAGGATCAAGTTGACCCCAATGTATAGTCAATGGGTCAAGAGTTTAGGATGTTAGAACTCAAGAAAGTATTCAGGTTTTGCGTTCGACGAACTCCATCCTGCGTTCGATGAACGGCTTGCTCTCTGCTTTCAACGAACGACTTATATTCTACGTTCGACGAACAACTTACATTCTGCGTTCGACGAACGGCTTGCTTCGATCTTCAATCTCAGTGTCTCAGCGGCTCAGCGGTCGATGAAATTATCTAGTCTCAGCGGTCGACAAAATTGTCCAGTCTCAGCGGTCGACGATTTTATTCAGCGGCTCAGCGGTCGACGAATTCCTCAGGTCAACAAACGCAGTCTTCGTTCGACGAATATCTTAAGAATGATGAACTCAGCTCTGAGATCGACGAATCCAATTCTGTTCGACGAACTTGGTTCTCAGGTCGACGAATTAAATGACAGCAGATTTAATTTCAGAAGATCAGTTAATTTCTATGAACTCAGATCGTCTACAACAACGGATCTATATTCCAGATAAGACAAAATTTCTACCTTACTTATTATATTCCTTTCTATTCTCTTCTTCCAAGATTATAGCCATTGACATTTAATGGAAAAGGAACATTTCACGGAAAAGGAATTAAGTATTCTGTAGAATCGTTTTGGTTACCTTTGCAGTCCCAAGAAAAATTAATTACAGATTATTTTATTCCTTATTCTATTGATTTGAATTTCAAATCAGAGATATATTTTCAAAAGAAAAGGAAGAAGGTACAGAGTTACAACACGACAGCATTACAGAACATATCACATATAGATGTACAGAAAAAAAAAAAGGTTATAAGAAGTAAAAGAAGAACATACGCTTTACAGATTATCTTCATCATCTTCCTCAACAGCAGCACTCATTCACCGAGAACAACATCAGCACCTTCTCTTAGTATTTCTGCTGCAAGATCAGATCTTCAAAGAGCAACAATAATCTGAAGGAGTTATTCTCTCAGATTCATCAGCTACAGGAAGATCAATACTTTCAAGAGAAAGCTCCAGCCATCTACTGTCAACAATTTTATATCAGACAAAGGAGCTTTACAACATAAATCCACTAGAGTCTTCTCTCAGAATATTGACAGAGAAGAACATCTAACCCTTCTTATCCCCTCTTGTACAGGGTTATAACTCCCTTCAAAAGTTAACCCATTGGTGGTAGGGCACCTGATCAAAAACCTGTAGTTGGGTTAGAGCACCTGATCAAAAGCTCCCTTTGTGTGTGGACACCTGAACAAAAACCCCTTGGTGATAAGGCACCTGATCAAAAACCTAGTGGATCCTACCAAGTGTGGTAGAAGAGTAGACATACACAGGTTTATTGGAGAACTACTATAAATATTCCTTGTCCTTTGTGTTGTGATTTTCTGTGTGCTGTGTTGTGTGCTTTGTTTTGTTTATTTTTTATAAATCACTCTGCTATACACATATAAGTATCACTATTTTAATTCCTCTATAAAATTAAGTGAAAAGTTTTTAATACTCTATTCACCCCCCCCCCCCCCCCTCTAGAGTAAATCTAAGATCTAACCTCACCTTCAATTGGTATCAAAGTGTGGTTGATTATATCAATCACTTTCAACTGATATCAATTGCACTTTCAATTGGTATCAGAGGGTAGTTGATTTTCACAGGCTAACACCTGAATCATAAAGATCAATTAGATCTTAAATTTATTTTAGAGTTTTATTTTTATTAAAAACTCATGGCACAAAACATAGAATTTTCAAGCACAGGACCTCCTATGTGCAATCTCAATAAGTTTGCACTATGGAAGGCAAGGATTAGATTATATATGAATGTAATAGATGAAGAAATTTATAACTCCATTTTGACAGGACCTTCAACTTCATCAACATCAACAGATGCTCAAAAGATGCTGAAAAGTGTTGATGCCAAAGCTATGGACATATTAGCTCAATCAATGTCAAATGACATTTTTTAAAGAATTGCTGATTGCACTTCAGCAAGAGACATCTGGAACTCCCTCACAAGGATGGTAGATGAATCTTCTTCAACCTCAAGTGATTCAGATCAAGAATCAACATCTAGTTCAAGTGAAGAAGAAGAAGAAGAAAAAGCTATAACATTCAGCATGATGGCCATATATGGGTCAAACCACAACTCAGATGCAGAATCTGAATCTGATGAAAATGAGGTAATTTTAATTTTTGATTTTACTCCTGAAAAATTCAAATCAGATTTTAAATTACCATGTACAGATTTAATAAAATCTGAGAAAGAAATCACATCTCTCAGAAAAGAGTTAACAGAAATAACCAGTTTAACTTCTGAAAATAATAGACTTAAAGAAGATTTAAAAATATCAGAAGAACAAATTATTTCTTTGAAAAATAATTCAACTAAAGCTGAAATCTTTGAACAACCTCTTAATGAAAGAAATATCAAATTAATGAATATCACAAGCACTAACAATGCCAGATTAAATGGCAGCAAACATAGCTTAAGATTTTCATCTAATATATCTCATATTCAAAAGAAAAATAGTCCAACTACATCTATAAAATTTGTCTATACTAAGGAAAAAGAAGTAGCAGAAGACTTAGTAAAAATCACTGAAATTTTGTGTGTTCAACAAAATTCGTCGAACCAAGATCGACGAAATCAAATGACTTCATCAAACGTAGATCGACGAAAGCCGAACACAAAAATCAAATATAATTTTCATGAGATCAGAGCTCAACGAATCAGAGTTTAACGAACTCTGAACACAGAGAATAAATATAACTATTCCTTAATCAGAGATCAACGAAATCACTGCACTTTGTCAACCCGATCTCGACGAAATTAGAATAGTTTATCAAACATATATCTTAATGATTATCAAGAAAAAATTAAATTAGTATCAAACATATATTTTAATGATCATAAAAGAAAACTTTCAATTGGTAAAAGAAAATTTCAATTGGTAATACACTTAACAGATAAGGCCAATATAATTAACTATAAGGCAATGATTGACTTATTAACTCCAATTGCAATCAAACAAAAAGTTATAAGATTCACTTAAATTTTCTTATCTTAAGAACAAAGTCAGATAACTTCATGTTCCCACAGACTTTCTCAAGATCATCAAGATTTGAGTATTCTACTCTAGTTGCATTGATCAGAAATGATCATGGCACTGAGTTTTGAATCTCTTCTGATAAGAGAATTCTGTAAGAAGGAAGGTATCAGGCAATGTTTTTCTGAGAAGATAAAAATTCCTTAGAATCCATTAAAAGTTGTAGCAATTCATCATATTAATAGAATCCTATTGAAACAAAATCAACTAGGATATTTTTCCTTCTAATATAGCATATAGGGTTTATAACAAATCTACCCTTAAAATAGAAGAGTCCATGCATTGTTGGAACTAACTTATTAAATGATGAGAGGAACACCACCTCTACCAGAGACATTTTGCAGGTACAGGATCACTATCTCATTCAGGTCATTTCTTCCAAGATATTCTTCAACTGTTTGAAGAACACCAACTTAAGAAGTCATTGACCACCAGGATCAAACTCATTTTTCTTTTGATATCAGAGACCTCAACTGATACCAGAGGTCACTTTCAATTGGTATTCAATTGGTATCAAACTATCAGAGACCTCAACTGATATTAGAGGACTTTCACTTGGGATCAAACTATCAGTTGCAGAAATAAAAGAAAGGGCTTACACTCTCAAGACAGAGAATGCAAATGAAATTGCAAGTTCAATATTAGAAAACCAGGACTTTCAATTGGTATCAAAATCAAAGCTTACCTTTTAATTGGTTCAGAATCAGACTCCCAGTAGCTGATAATAAAGGAATGGGTACACACCCTTAAGACAAAGAATGCAACAACATTATCAGATCAAATTTCTGGAAATTAAATTGCATCCTTCCCTACCTCCATCAAATGTCCCTTATTCAAGGGGCCTAGCTTCAGGCCTTCCTGAAACTAGGCAGGGGGAGAAGTTCTATGAAGAAGCTCCATATTATGTAGTGTTTTGCTCAGGGTGAGATGTTCTATGAACTAGGCAGGGGGAGATAGTTTCAAGGGGAGAAGCTTTATAAAGAACCTCTAGTCTCAGGGGGAGATTCTTTCAGAAAGGGAAAGATAACTTATGAACAAGCTCCACACATGTTATAATTTCAGATGCAGTGTTTGCATATTCAGATTATGAAGCTACAGTTCAGATCAACAAATTCAGAAAGCTGAAATATAGCAGATAAAGCTTTTCAGATAATCAAATTCAGAAAGTCAGAAAGCAAGAACTCAGAGAAAGAAAATGTCAGAATTCAGCGGAAATAAAAGGTTCTTTTTATTAGTTTTATTTTCAATGTAAATCTCAAAACTTAGAGAACCATATTCTATATCTGATGAAATATTTAAAATCTGTCAAATATATATGCTCTGTTGTTTTGTTGTTTGTTTTGTTATTCAAATTTTTGTCAAATAGTGTCCTAACCCAAATAGGGGGAGATTGTTGGAACAATCCTATTTCTGATTTGGGCTAGGATCATTATATGTTGACTAGGATTAAGTTGACCCCAATGTATAGTCAATGGTTCAAGAGTTTAGGCTGTTAGAACTCAATAAAGTATTCAGGTTCTGCGTTCAACGAACTCCATCCTACGTTCGACGAACGGTTTGCTCTCTACATTCGATGAACAGCTTGCTCTCTGCGTCTGACGAACGGCTTACATTCTGCGTTCGATGAACAGCTTACATTCTGCGTTCGACGAACGACTTACATTCTGCGTTGACGAACGGCTTGCTTCGATCTTCAATCTCAGCGTCTCAGCGGCTCAGCGGTCGACGAAATTATCCAGTCTCAGCGGTCGACAAAATTGTCCAGTCTCAGCGGTTGACGATTTTATTCAGCGGCTCAGCGGTCGACGAATTCCTCAGGTCGACGAACTCAGTCTTCGTTCGACGAATATCTTCAGAACGACGAACTCAGCTCTGAGATCGACGAATCCAATTTTGTTCGACGAACTTGGTTCTCAGGTCGACGAATTAAATGACAGCAGAGTTAATTTCAGAAGATCAGTTAATTTCTCTGAACTCAGATCGTCTACAGCAATGGATCTATATTCCAGATAAGACAAGATTTCTGCCTTACTTTTTATATTCCTTTCTATTCTCTTCTTCCAAGATTATAGCCATTGACATTTAATGGAAAAGGAATTAAGTATTCTGCAGAATCATTTTGGTTACCTTTGTAGTCCCAGGAAGGATTTATTACTGATTATTTTATTCCTTATTCTATTGATTTGAATTTCAAATCAGAGATATATTTTCAAAAGAAAAGGAAGAAGGTACAGAGTTACAACACGACAGCATTACAGAACATATCACATATAGCTGTACAGAAAAAAAAGGTTATAAGAAGAAAAAGAAGAACATAAGCTTTACAGATTATCTTCATCAACAGCAGCACTCATTCACTGAGAACAACATCAACACCTTCTCTCAGTATTTCTGCTGCAAGATCAAATCTTCAAAGAGCAACAATAATCTGAAGGAGTTATTCTCTCAGATTCCTCAGCTACAGGAAGATCAATACTTTCAAGAGAAAGCTCCAGCCATCTACTGTCAACAATTTTATATCAGACAGAGGAGCATTACAACATAAATCCCCTAGAGTCTTCTCTCAGAATATTGACAGAGAAGAACATCTAACCCTTCTTATCCCCTCTTGTACAGGGTTATAACTCCCTTCAAAAGTTAACCCATTAGTGGCAGGGCACCTGATCAAAAACCTGTAGTTGGGTTAGAGCACCTGATCAAAATCTCCCTTGGTGTGTGGACACCTGAACAAAAACCCCTTGGTGATAGGGCACCTGATCAAAAACCTAGTGGATCCTACCAAGTGTGGTAAATGAGTAGACATACCCAGGTTTATTAGGGAACTACTATAAAAATTCCTTGTGTCCTTTATGTTGTGATTTTCTGTGTGTTGTGCTGTGTGCTTTGTTTTGTTTTGTTTTTATAAATCTTACTGCTATACACATATAAGTATCATTATTTTAATTCCGCTATAAAATTAAGTGAAAAGTTTTTAATACTCTATTCGCCCCCCCCCCCCCCCCCCTCTAGAGTAAATCTAAGGTCTAACCTCACCTTCAATTGGTATCTAAGCGTGGTTGATTATATCAATCACTTTCAACTGATATCAATTGCACTTTCAGAGACCAGTATGTTCATGGCTTTGGCATCACGTGCCTTCACCTTCTTCTCATCATCAGTCCATTCTGCTCTGGGGACTGAGGTTTGTATGACCTTTCCAGTGGTGTCTTTCCTTATTGGGATTGGAGGACCTGTGAGGATGACATTGAAGATTTCCTCATCAAAAGAATTCATATACAGTTTTATTCTGGCCTTCCAGAGTGTAAACTTACTCAGATTACACATTGGAGGTCTTGTGGAAGCATAATCTTTAGAACTCATTTTCTTTATAAAGTATTATTTGTAATAAAGAGAAATAAGTGTAGGAGGCCTTTTTGATCAAGGTGTTAACCCTTTAATGATCAACCTTGCTTTGATACCAATTGAAAGTGCATAGTGTGCCTCTGAGAATCCTCTAGAGGAGAGGTGAATAGAGATTTAAATTTATTTCTAACCTAACTGTGCAAGTACAATAAAAACATAAGTGCTATGCTCCAACAAATACTTATCCAGAATAAAACAATGCTGAAATATAAAGCAGGAAAATAGTAAAGTAATCTAAGTTATGAGGGACAGCACAAAAAATAAACAATCCAGAAGACATAGATTTTTATAGAGGCTCCCCAAAATGTGGGTACTCCCCTCTTCTACCACCTGGTCGGAATGCACCAACTGTGCCTGAGTCTTTTGGTAAGGAGACTCTTAGAACCGCTGATCTTTTGATAAGGAGATCATGAACCACCAGATCTTTTGATAAGGAGATCTTGAACCACCAGATCTTTTGATAAGGAGATCTTGAACCACTGAATCCTTTGGAAGAGGGATTCTCAAAACTCTGTACAGTTGGGAATGAGAAGGAGAAAGGAAGAAGGGGAGAAGAGTAAGAATTCTGTTTTCAGAATTCTAATGAAGATTGTATGAAGAACAACTTCTTGAATCTTTCACAGGATCTGCTCTTGATTAACTCCTGCTTATGATAGTGCTGTATTGCAGGAGCTTATGAATGTCCGATCCTTTCTGTTTCTACTTTCTGATTGAACTCTTGGCTGCTATAAGATTGTGATGGTGAGCAGCCTTGTTCTATTCTGTTCTAAGAGAGGGGGAGAGTAGCAGTTATTTCTTCTATGTATGTTCTCTATTAAGGTTCCTGAGAGAGGAAGAAGAAGAAGAGAAAAAGCTCTAATAGAACAGTATAGCCGATTATGATGAATGCTCTGCCCTTCTCTTTCTTCTCTTGCCATTTATTGTCCCCCTTCGGATTTGAATTTGTTTCCCTTTCCAATAAGACCTGAAAAGGTATTCTGCTCTGGACAATCTCTTTCTTTCCTTCTTTAATTCCCGACTCATTCACCAACATTAAGTATGTTTCCAAGAAACCTTTTTGTCCTCTTTTAGTTCTTCTTTCTATTTGAGGCAATTAATGAGCCGTTGGAGAACGGTCTTGAGTGAGGTGGTCCATGAGAGAGGTTCCAAAATGATAGCTGAAAAAGTTTCCCTTTTCAGACTGTATTCGATGTAGCGTCGAGTTCTCTTCCTCTCTTATCGATGCACCTTTGAGTTCTTGTAGGAGCATCTTTGAATTCATCCTTGCTCTAATTGAACTCTGCTAGTCGACATTGCGTCGAAACCTTATCGACGAAACCGTCGAGTTGATGACATAACTCTAAACTTCATGATTATCTGCTTCGAGATGAAGTCGACGTTGCATCGACTTTAAATGGCTTCGACAAATACTTCCTTCTGCGCTGAGTTGAAGTAGAAGGTGTGTCGACCTCTCAAAGTACTTTGACAGGTCCATGTCCTCTACATCGATATCTATTCGACGTAACATCGACTTGAATTACTTAGACAAAATGGTGAACCACTTGGACTTCTAGTCAGAGTAGCGTCGACAATAACTTGGCGTTGCGTCGAATTCTATTCGACGCAAATGTTAATTTTGTCCAAATTATGCTTCTCTTGAACTGGCCTTGACACCCTAGGTTGAGTGTGACATCCTAAAATATCTAATGGCTAGTTTACCCTCACTATACAATGGGTAACTCAATCCTAAGAGATAAAATCACTTTTTAGGTAATTTGTTAAGATAAATCAAAGAGGTTTTTCCCAACAGTTTGGTTGAGAATGAGTATAGGCTCGACATTATGGAGAAATTTTGTAGCCTCAAGGATTGGTCACAAATCAATCTCGTTTTGCTTGGTCAGGGTAGCAGTGATCTGATAACCACAGTTTCAACCCTCACACCTGATGCTTATATCATTCAGGATATACTTCGTAATACTATTATGTTCAAGGTTGGGGATGTATAGATGATCACAGCGCAACTTAGTGTGGTCACATATCATATTTTGGATGGTATGGATTTCGACTTTGCAGATCTTCTTCTGTCTTTTATGCATTACACATATCGGCTAAATACTCCAGGACATCAGAGACTCAATACCCTTCCACCTGGTGGAATTATCTAGCGCATTGTCTATACGAAGTATCTGACCATTAGTCGTGAGATTTATCCTATCGATTGTCGTCCCATGAGGTATTATCTTTCTTCAAGTCAGGATAGACCCCCTTCTTTGCAGCCTCTATTATGTCGTGGAGGTTTAGTTCGTGAACCTCATCGTGATATATATGACTTGGTCGAGGAGCAAGGGGTGGAGATGAAGAAAAAGATGAGTTTCCTCTCCAAGATGATGTTTATTATGAAGGGACTCAAGCTTACCCCGACTCTAGTTGAAGAGGCAGAATGGGAGAACCTTGTGGAAGAACCGCCACGAAGAATACTTCGTCGTACTAGGAGAGAGAGATAGTAGAGGATAGTCGTTCAGATAGGGGTGGCAGTGTCCAAGAGAGTGAGGAGTAACTTATTTTCATTTATTTGAACAGCTTTTGGACAATATTGGGTTTTCTGCCAGTTATCGCTCAGCGGAAAGTACTACCAACATCGTTAGCTGCCAAAAACTCTTCTTCGTGATTTTATCTCCAAATTTTACTTTTCAATTTTGTAGATGATTACTTGGTTGTTCTACTTTGTTATTTAGTTCATATTTATCTATTTGTTTAGTCAGATTTATTGTGAAGTAGGTTCTTAGTATGTTTTAGTTTAATTGTTAATTCACAGAATTCATTTTAGATTACTGAACCATTGGTTTGGGAAATCAAAGGGGACCAAGTGTGACGGTTCCTTTGAGTACTCACATATGTTGCGGTGAATAATTCATTAACTTTGAGACAAGCATACTCAGTAGTGATGTTATTTCCTTTTTCTCTTTTGGGTTCCATTCATAGTTTGAGAGGAATGAATGTTTACCTTTTAAATCACTGTAGTGATTATATTTGGTCTCCATGTGATGATTGTTGAAACCAATTTCTCGGTCTCTTGTGAAGCTCGAGCCCTCAACAAGTTGAGGGGCAGTAAGCCCTTACTAGTCCCACAAAAGGAGCTGACTGGGGACTCAGAAATAAACTATGACCTTAGTCACAGCGAGGAGGTCCCACCACAAACCCGGAAGATCGTTGAGCGCTTCCCCTTCCAAGCCAAAGATGAGACTTGGGCACCTTGGAGAGCTGGAGAGCTAAACCAAAGTAACCGAGGGAAGAAGAGGCTCAGAGAACTGAGATCGGAATCCTCTCCCAAGGTGCCCTTCAAGGTCTATTTATAGTTTTCTTGCTCATGGTCTGTCAATAGCGGGATTCCGCCTTTTGGTTTTACTAAACGCACCCCAATTTGGCCTGCTAACAGCCAAACTCCGATGTTTGGAGGGGCTACCTGCAGACCACCAGGGGCAGAGGGATAATTTCACCTCTTTAGCCTATGGGTAAATGGCCTATGAGGATGCCATTCGCGAGAGCCCCCGCGAGTCTCCTCGCGAGGATGGCTCGCAAAAAAACCCCTTATAGGCGAGCGCTCTTCGGAGGCCCCGCTCGCGCCTTTTCTGGTGACGGCCACTGAAGCCAGATCTCGCACGCCTTCCTGCGAGCTCCCCTAGGCCTTGTGTAAATCTGCTGAACCGGCTGGATGGCTGAGCTAGCTGAGCTGAGAAGCCAGTTCGTCGAACTGAGACGTGATGCGAGTTCATCGAACGGAGGAGCCCGTTCATCGAACGGAGAACTGATTTCGTCGAACACCATTTGAAGCTCGTCGAACACGAAGATTTGGAAGAAATCTGGCTCGCCCGCCTTCTCGCGAGCAGTCGGCGAGCACTTGGCTCGCCCGCCTTCTTGCGAGCTGACCTTGAAACTTGGGCTCACAGGGACATGACTCGTGCGCCTTCTTTGTTACCTCTTCCATCTGTTGAATCTAAAACCCCACTTAGGCGAGTGGCCTGTGAAGACCACGCTCGCACTTCTACCGACGATATCCACTGAGGCCGCGTCTCGCGCTTCCTCCTGCGAGCACTCCCGCTGAGAGAGGGTCAGGAGCCGCTGAGAAGGTGCTCGAGCCCGCTGAGACAATTGCTTGTCTCAGCGGGTCCGCCGAGATGGGATTGAAATATCTGCTGAGACGGCCGGCCCTCCAAGCCCAGCCATTGAGATAAATCCATCGAGGCTGAAGCATGTAACTCGTCAAACTAAGACGCAAGTTCATCGAAACAAGAAAGGATGCTCGTCGAACGGATTTCGTCGAGTGCAGAACAGAGTTCGTCGAACACTGAGACCCGGAAAGAGGTCGGCTCGCCTGTGAGGCCGCGGGTGCTACCTGCGAGGACCTGACTCGCCTTCTTCCGGCGATTACCCATCAAGTGTCCTCTCTCTCGCCTCCTGCTGGAGGGCTTTTGCTCCCGGCTCGCTGTTCTCCCCATTCTTTGTTCATCTTAATGCGAATATCGGGGTTGTACACAATCCTCGCTCTTCGCGAGGCTATCTAGGCTTGCGAAGAATTGTCCAACCCTTGGTATTCGCCGACACCATGATGACCTGGCAGGAATCTTTTGGTGGGGCCCAGCCTCTCTGCTATAAATATCGTTGACCGTGGTTGATGGGTGTCCTGCTTTCTCCTTCATAGGTACTTGCCGCTCCGTATTGTAGATGTTCGAGGATGCCCATTTCTAAAGAGACCCGGGCTCGCATCGATGCGGTGCGAGCCTTTGAGCACGCGGCCCTCGCTAAACCTGCCCCCTGGGCTCCTGAACCCTCTTCCCCGAGAATGCTGAAAGCGAAGTCGGTACGACGCCTGGGTGGGAAAGATGGATCCCAGGCCTTAGAACCGCCACCCGACCTTCCACTCGCTGACCAGGTATTTGGGGTTGATGAGCTGATTCGCCTCCTCCTCCCACTGATATTTTTTTCCTTTTCAGGACCCGCTGAAAGTATCTAGTTGCGGCCTAAATCACCTAGAGGGGGGTGAATAGGTGGATTCTATGTCTTAAAGCGGAATAAAAAAAATTAACACAGCAAAGCAAACAAACAGCCACAGCACAGACACAAGGATTTTATAGAGGTTCCCCGATGTGGGTAGTCCTCTTTCCCGCCTCGCCTATCTAGCACTTCGAGGCTAGACTCGGCTACTTCACCAATCTCAGATTATAACTAATCTTACACCTCGGAGTTAAAACTCCTACAACTCGGAGTATACAACTCCTACAACTCGGAGTATAACAACTCCTACAACTCGGAGTATAACAACTCCTACAAACAATCTCGGAGTGAAAAAAAAAACTCCTACAAAAGAAGAGATATGGAAACACAATACTTCTTCTTAACCTCAAAAGAGAATAACTTCAGATCTTGAAAACTGAGTCTTCTTCTCAACCTTGAAAGAAAGCTTGGCACTTGAAAGATGTGAAGAGAGAAGACTTGGCTAACCAGATCTGAATAGGCCCTTTGACTTACTTGAAAGAATCTTCAATAAAGAGAGCAGCAATAAGATCAAAGGCCTTCTTCTGAGAAATCTCTAACAACAAAAGAGAAAGGATCTTGAGCAGTAAATGTTAGGTCTCAGAATTCTTGTTCAGCAAAAGAGAAAGGAGATCGACTTTTTTAATTTTTTTTTTCTTTTCTGAACTGTCGGCTGAAGAAGATTTTTAGATCGATTCATAAGATGGATTTTCTTGCCCTAAAATAAGGATTTATTTATAGGGAGGACTTCAACGGCTCTTGCGACAAAGAAGGGAGAGGCGACACGTGTACTGCTCATGTCGGCTAACCCTAATTTTCAAAAACGAAACGAGGATTTGAAATCCGCCTGTCCGTCATTCGTCGGGATTCGTCGGGAGAACACGAGAACATCCGACGAATTGACTTAGCTGCAGAGTTTTCCTTCACAACCCAGTCAGAATGACCTCTGTCAGCATTCGTCGAGATTCGTCGGAATGACCTGAGTCATCTCGATGAATGGACTTGGCTTCAGAAATTTCTTCATAACCCAGCCAAAATGACTTCTGTCAGCATTCGTCGGGATTCGTCGGAATGACCCGAGTCATCTCGACGAATGGACTTGGCAGAAATTTTCTTTTCTTCTGAAAGCCTGCTCCACTCCTCAACCTTGAAAACCTTCAGTCATGAGTATATGAAGTGCACCCCAAAAGAGAGATTACACATGGACCAACACTTTGTTCTATTCAATGAGGGATTACATTGTTTAGAACTGTGTTTGGTGATCCATTGCAACCTGACTTTGGTGTGCACTTAGTATTACAACCTGTCATAACACATCTAAGCAAAAGTCATCAAATACAAATACAATTCATTTTAGTTTACTAGGGGACATCTTCAAATCAAGGTGATTGTAGACACAATACCCAACACCCGCTTCTTTTGGGGAGCCTGACAGATGGAATCCGGGTGGACGCTCGCCCCGTTACTCCCCGGGGAGATGGTGTGGAGATCAGGGTCTGGACCCCTCCAATCTTCACTCGTCGTCTCGGGGCAGTAAGCCTTCTCGTGTGATTCCTCGATAAGCATCGCAGTACCAATTTGGTTAACGTGTCCCTTGCAGAGTCTCCTCTCGCGAGTTCCCCCGGTGAGCCAGCCGCTCCTCCGCTCTCGCAGTCTCCACCGGTGATAAATATTCCTATCCCCGGGTACACCACATTGGACCCAGTGAATCTTGAGCACTCGTTTCTGGGTGTCGTCCAGGGCGAGGCCCCCAGCTTAAGTAAGTCGGTGACCCTGCCCCATGGGACTCCCTTCCAGGGGCGGCCCGGCTCTTCTCGCGCTCAACAGAGTAAGGCGGCTCCCAACTCATCCGATTAGCCCAAACTCGGGCTACCGATCCTTCCTTTCTGACGACCTCCCTCTCTCGCAGGCCTTCCCGAGAGTTCTAGCGACCTCGACTTGGGGGAGGAGCTATCTCCCCTCCCTTTGCCGGAAGAGATCGACGCCTTCCTTGGTGACTCGCTGGATCCAGTGATGATGAAGAGGCGGACCTCAGAGCTCTTTCAGAAACAGGGGCGGATGTTGCAAAGCCTGTTCAGCCAGGTGAAGAGAGACAGGGAGGCAGCTGAGGAGCAGATTGCCTCGCTGGGGGATGAATATGTTTGGCTCCAAGCTGAACTGCTACAAGATTCTTGTGAGGAGGTTACTCCCCCGGAGGTACACCTCGCGCGAGCAAAAGACCATGCTCGCATGATTCAGCAAGATCTTCGTGCCTCCGAAGCGTTCCATTACCCCCGGAGTCCACCTAGCTCGGGGGGTGTGAGGAAGGGGTCGATGGAAATGGATCCAATATTGTCCCCCCCCCCCCCCCTCTTTCCTCCGCACTCGCATTCCTTTTCTAAATAATTTTTCTGTTTCATGGTGACTTGGACAATTTATGCTGTAGCGGCGATCCGAATGCTTCTCGCCTGTACTAGCGAGCTACTCATATTTTGGGTTTGTGCTGTATATTATTGTTTCCTTTTCCTTTTCTTACTATTTTATGTTGCTTTATTCGCGCTCATGTATGCCTAGCGAACAATACACGCTTCTAATCCAGTCCACTGCCTCTTATCGCTCGAGCATGTGATCCGCGAGGGCTCGCATACCCTGCAAGGGCTCACGTCCCATTACTCGCCGCATTACTTTTATCGTCTATCAATCTTTTGAGTTGTCACGAGAGAGGGGGACACCCGTTTCGAGGTATATCGTGATGCACCGTTTTCTATCTGCACCCTCTGGCGCTTACGTAACTCCCCACCGCCTTGGTTCTTCTATAAATAGGGCGGGAATTTATGGTTAACCACCGCTCTAGTTGTCTTCTTCCTTTTCGGTCTCTGCCTCTTCGCTCTTGCCACCTTCTCTCTCTGTGCTCGCCTCTCCTTTCTTGCAGGAAAATCATGGGTGGTAATAACGCGGACGCTGAAGGATGGGCTAAATACGCGGGGACTTTCCGCGATCATATTTTCCTAAGCTGCTCGCTCACCGAGAGCGAGTATCACCAGGTCGTGGCGAATTATATTTTGCCTGGCTTCGAAGCCCGACGGCCTATGGACGAGGATGCGATAAACTTCACCTTCGCGGATGAGCTTGCTATCCTGGTAGCTCACTTCGAGGCGGGCCTGCAGTTTCCTTTCTGGCCGAAGATCAGCCAGGTACTCTCCCCTCCCTCTCACCATTTCCTTGTCCACTCGCGTGAGAGCTTTCGTTTGATCATTTATTGCGAACCTTTTTTAGATACTCAAATATTTTGGCGTGATCCCGGGTCAGCTGACCCCCAACGCTGTGGCCATGATGGTATCCTTCGCGTGCTACTTGCGAGAGGAGCGGATAGAATTCAACCTACCCGTCTTTCGCAAGTTGTTCTCTTTTAGGGCGAACAAGGACGGGACCGCCTTCTTTGCGAGCAGCCACGCCAATGTTCATGAGATGGTCAACAAGAGCCATTATTGGCCTCAAAAGTTTGTCATCGTGAAGGGCCTGTTCGGCAACGTGCCCTTCTCGCCCATCCAGCGATCTAAGGCCACCTACTGCCACCCGACGCTCAGTGGCCCCGAGGGCGATCTCTTCAAGCGCATGTAGACCAACTTCGAGGTGGTCTATCTCAGGAGGAACGTCGACTCGCTTCTTCCCGTGCCCTATGGAGGAGGTTTGGCTCGCGCTCGATCTGCTAACTTGTGTTACTTCTTCCCTTCCTTACGTGGTTTATCTCTTACTCGCAGGAGAGCGAGATCTCCCGGTCAACCCCCTCACGCAATGGTTGGGCAGACCTCTTCTGCCCTTCAGCTTGCCACCTCCGCCACCGAGCTCTGCCGAGGCCCATTCCTTCTTCGACCCCGGCCTCTCTTAAGCGGTCAGCCCCTGCGAGCCGGGGGACTAAGTCTTTACCTCCCCCCCCCCCCAAGAGACCGAAGATGATTCTTCCGACCAAGGGGAAGGAGGCTCTAAAGGTCCCGTCTGAGGGAAGTCGCCCGGTGACCCAGCCACAGGAAAAGGTGTTCGGCGAACCCTCTACGGTGGTGGTCGTCACCTCGAAGGTGCCTAATCCGGCACGCCACCGAAACTACGGCTTGGGGGGCAAGAATCTGGACGAGGCCGGCGCGCCTCTGTTGGTCTGGGACGAGAAGACTAACAGGGCTTCGATATCAACTCTCCTCCCCTCCTGGGTGGAGGAAAATACGGTCAGTGGTGACGCTTTCGGCCTGTCCTTCGGCCTTTACGGTCGGGAGGACGCGGCTGAGTTCAACAAGATGTCCTCCCAGATACTCGCTCATGAGAGCGCGCGGTCCCAGCTTCGCTCTCTGGAGTTAGCACACATGCTAGCTCGGCGCAACTTCCAGCTGGAGAGAAACTCTGAGGAGCTCACACGCGAGCTGGAGGTCGCCGCGAAGGAGATCGCGGGCCTGAGAAAAGAGAAGAGCTATGAGGCTCTCCGGGAGGCGTTGAAGGCTTTGGCGGAGGAGGTAGCCATCCTTAAGGAAAGCTCGCCATCTCGGATGGACTCGTCGCCAGCCTCCAGGGTGGGATGGTGAGTTTTGTTCGTTCGTCTACCCTTTCTTATCCTCCCTTACTCGCGCCTGTACTTTTTTCTTGCAGGATGCCGAGACAGCCAGTGAGCTCCTTGCTCGCAACACCGACCTGGCGCAAGAAGTAGAGGGGTTGAAGACCCTGAACCGCGACCTGGTTGGGGCTGCTCTCCCGCCCAGTCCCGGGTCGCTGAGGGCTAAGCGGCTGGATCACAAGGCAGAGATACAGGAGGGAGCGCTTCACGCGGCGACGTTTTCCTTTCGCACTCTCAAGCGGTCCGACCTGCTTACTGCGGAGGCGGCGGAGCTCACCCTGGAGGACTTGGTCCCGGAGATGTTCCTGCCTACCACACCCTCCGAGAGGAGCGAGGGCGAGCAATCCACGGATGAGCCGTGATTCTTACTGTTGTTTTCCTTTTTTGGTTCTCTTTTTGCTGGCGAGAACGTCATGGAATTTTGTAACACTTTTGGACAAAAAATATGAAAGATGTATATTCCTCATCTATTACTCGTTTGCTATTTTTGTGTGTATTTTTTCTTTTATTTATTCCTTCTGCTCCTTTCGCTATTGGCGCGGCACTCGCAGCGAGGGCGAGCGAAGGTTCCTGCGGCAGGTGGTTTTCCAGGCGTGAAATTCTTGTTTTGGTCGGCGAGCTCGCCGTTGTCGATAATGCTTTTGACCAACGAAAAGCTATTTGCATCTGTCGAATGTCCTTTCCGTCTCATTTTATTACTCGCGCTTGCACTTATGGTCATGCTCACACGGATGCATTTTGTCATGCTCGCCATTGTTCCCATATTTCGGCATTTAATCTGGCTTGTGCTCGCGCATAACTTTTTGTCAGTGGTCCTGAGTTTAGCAACCACCGCACTCCTCAGCCCCGTTATTGTCTTTAGACTTGGGTGTGTTTCATCTATCGCGGCTTTTTGTTCTTACGCGAGAGGGCTTCTGGGCTCGCCTCGCTTGTGGGAGATTTTTGCGAGCCGAGACCTTTAGCACAAATAACCTTGCCAGCCTCTCCAGAGATCAACCTGACCCACCGTCTATGAGAGCCCGACAGCAGAATCGATCTGGGGCATTCCAGCACCAAAGGACTTGTCACCTTGCCAGCCTCTCCAGAGATCAACCTGACCCACCATCTATGAGAGCCCGGCAGCGGAATCGATCTGGGGCATTCCAGCACCAAAGAGCTTGTCACCTTGCCAGCCTCTCCAGAGATCAACCTGACCCACCATCTATGAGAGCCCGGCAGCGGAATCGATCTGGGGCATTCCAGCACCAAAGAACTTGTAACCTTGCCAGCCTCTCCAGAGATCAAACTGACCCACCATCTATGAGAGCCCGGCAGCATAATCGATCTGGGGCATTCCAGCACCAAAGAACTTGTAACCTTGACAGCCTCTCCAGAGATCAACCTAACCCACCGTCTATGAGAGCCCGGCAGCGGAATCGATCTGGGGCATTCCAGCACCAAAGAGCTTGTCACCTTGCCAGCCTCTCCAGAGATCAACCTGACCCACCGTCTATGAGAGCCCGGCAGCGGAATTTATTTGGGGCATTCCAGCACCAAAAACTTGTAACCTTTCCAGCCTCTCCAGAGATCAACCTGACCCACCATCTATGAGAACCCGGCAGCAGAATCGATCTGGGTCATTCCAGCACCAAAGAACTTGTAACCTTGCCAGCCTCTCCAGAGATCAACCTGACCCACCGTCTATGAGAGCCCAGCAGCGGAATCGATCTGGGGCATTCCAGCACCAAAGAACTTGTCACCTTGCCAGCCTCTCCAGAGATCAACCTGACCCACCGTCTATGAGAGTCTGGCAGCGGAATCGATCTGGGGCATTCCAGCACCAAAGAACTTGTAACCTTGCCAGCCTCTCCAGAGATCAACCTGACCCACCGTCTATGAGAGCCCGGTAGCGGAATCGATCTGGGGCATTCCAGCACCAAAGAACTTGTAACCTTGCCAGCCTCTCCAGAGATCAACCTGACCGACCGTCTATGAGAGCCCGGCAGCGGAATCGATCTGGGGCATTCCAGCACCAAAGAACTTGTAACCTTGCCAGCCTCTCCAGAGATCAACCTGACCCACCATCTATGAGAGCCCGGCAGCGGAATCGATCTGGGGCATTCCAGCACCAAAGAACTTGTCACCTGCTCAAGAATTGCTTCAAAATATATACATTGAGGAGATAACATACAAAAGTCAGTTACAAAAGTTTGCTATGGGTAAAATCTCTTCAAATCATCCCCACTCTTGGCTCGGCCGAGAGATACCCCTTCCACATCCTGGAGGTGGTATCCCCCTGACTTGAGCACTTCACTTACAAGGTAAGGCCCTTCCCAGTTGGGTTCTAACTTACTGACGCGCAATTTCAGCACCGCTAATTAGCAAGCGCAAAATGCGGTACGACGGTAGTGCACCGGTCGTTGTCAAGTAATAAAAGTAGGGAGAAATTCCCCGAATATCGTTCTCAAAGGAATGCAGGATGTGGTGATAAGAAAATAGAGTGAGTCGATTGTTACACGAGCGAATAGAACAAGGGCGTTGTGATGGTGTCCTAAGATATTGCAGAAATAAGAAATGCGGGTCAAAACTTCGCTTCGCAAGGCGGGATGGATGCAACGACCGCGATGCCGTGCTTCGGAAGGCGCGTGGACGGAAAGTAACTGTGACGATTGAGGGTCGCACACACCTCTTCGCAAAGTGGGGGTGAGTGCAGCGGCCGCGATGTTGTGCTTCGGTATGTGGGTGAAATGGCCACAGTGCGGGGTTTTGTGAGGGTCGAAGGCACCTCTTCACTCTCACTTCTAGCTTTTGCTAGAGTGAGCTAGCTAGAACGCGTGTGTGGAAGTGGAGTGGAGGAGGAGCGCATCACAACAAAGCATCAAATGAAGAACGAAACAAGAAAAAGCTTCTATTCATAGACAAATAGAAAGCAATCCAGTTCATTACCACAATCAAAAGTACATTTCCAAAAAGAGAGAGAGAGGGAAGAAGAAACCACGAAATGTGAAGCCTCGACGTAGATCTTGGTCGAAATGGGGGGTCATCACGCCTCCTCCGAGCTCAGTCCTTGGTTGCTTTCGGGGTTCAGAGGCTGTCACTACCTCTAAACATCATTCGTCTTCTTCTCAGAGCTAGGTCTCTTCCACTTAGCTCAATGGAGATGTCTCACCTTCAAATGCTTGCTGTAGATGGCGGAGAATGCTTCTAGGATCCTTGATGGAGCTTAGGATCGATGGATGAAGCTTTCCCAAGGAAGAGGATGGATGGATGGAGCTTGGAGAGGGAAAATGGCGGAAGCTTGCAGAAGAATTCGCGCCCAAACTGTGCTGGCTTGCCCTAATATCGCGGAGCCGGTCTTTAAATACGGAGCAGAGAAAATACAGCGCACGATCAGGGGCGCATGACCAGTGGTCGTGCGCAAAGGAATGCTTGTGATCGTGCGCGGCCAACCTGCAGCAGAGGGAAAGATAGGGAATTAACGCACGGGCAGTGGCGCACGACCAGTGGTCGTGCACCTGATCACGCGAACCACTCTGTCTGGTAAGGGGAATTAACGCATGGTCAGTAGTCGTGTGCCTGATCGTGCGCGAAGGAAAATGCATGATCAGTGGCTTTTTAGGCTAAAAGTCGCCCCAAACCATTCCGAGCATTCACATGACCATTGCACATGCAGCAAACTCAAACATACCTGCTGGGGTATAGAAACAAAGCTCCCCAGCGGCATAAAATATGCACTAAAACTAATAAAAGGGAACCATCCAAGATAACACACAGAACTAGGCTATGGAAGGTACTATCTATGCAAATAAACAACTAGTCCAATATGATCGATAATCAACCTAATATGCAGTACCTATGCCTGATAATAAGCCCAAATGAGTCCTAAAACATGTATATAATGGAGACTCATCACACCCCCAGACTTAACCATTTGCACGTCTCGGGCAAACTACTCAACTCTCATGTTAGAACACGTGGATGTTAGAGTGTGATTGAGCGGTGGAGACTCATGTGAAGTCGCATGTTCACGTGCGTAGAAATACATTAGAATAGAATTTAACTCAAGATTACATTTAATTATTTCCAAAACAGTAATTTGAAATCTATTTTACTTGGATGGTGAATCACGGTGAATCTTTCGGTCGCGCATAAGGGAAAATAGCGTGACTAATGAGTAGAGTATTACTTGAATCGGAGCTCGGGACAATCTCCTAAGAAATCCATCAAAGTCGGTGTCCATAGGCTTGCAAGTTCGCACTCTCTCCATTGCATGAGATGACTTATATCTAAAGTCAACAAGACTTATAGGTTAAGATTTGGATTAGGTTGAGTTTAGGCTAGATAAGTAGAAGGACGATGGGAATCGCACTCAACATAACCCAAGCACTCAAGAGAATTACAATCACCAATACAACATTTTCAAGAACTACACAACACCCCCAGACTTCAACTGAACACTAGGTGCGCGCTAAGCCAAACATAATTTGCTTTTGTCGAGAGAATGTAATGGAAAGTTCTTTTTGAACAAAATTTTTCTTTTTTCTTTTATTTTCTCTACTCGACAGAATTTCTTTTGTAGGCACAATAAAAACATCTCCTTCAGCTATTCCAAGGCTACCATACACCACAGAGATAACACCAAATGTGATCGATAAATAAATTTCTTTCAGCTCATTTGTTGGTGCGAACATAGGTTTGGCCGTATGGCTTTGGTGAAATTTTAGTGGAGCTAAACAAGGAGGAAAGTTAGGCTCAGGTGGGCTTGCAAAGGTGATTACGTTGGTAAGGATTTCAAAAGCACAAACGGATCAAGAAATGGCCTATATCACACTTTATAACGAGTACTTCAAGGCAATCGTTTCAAGAGTCGCCTAGTGCAAGTTCTAGCCACCGAGAAAAGTTGTCCTTCCTTCCGACCCTAGTAATAATCTATTACTAGTCCAGCTACACTCGACCTTATGCTACCGTTGGATTCACCGAATTCACCACTAAAGTAAAATAAATTGCAGCTACTATAATAGAAATAATTAAATTATAACTTTGAATTTTATTCTATCTAATTGAATTTCTAGGCGTGACGGGAGCACTCGACTAGAGCACTACTCGAGCTGACATTTTTCTCTACTCCTCACTCATACACTAACAATCCAATTCTTACGAGTGGGGAACCTCGCAGCAATATCCAAGAAGCGCACGTGATCAAGTTGTTGGAACATGGTCTTCCGCATCTCCTAGGTTTGAGAATAACAAATCCTATGTATTTGATCTTGTGTGTTTAAGTGTGTAGGATAACAAAGTCCACATGACTCAAGGATTACATAAGAAGGTTGCCACCAAAGTTGAGCCATCAAATCCAAATCTCCTACTAGCACTGGCAGTAGTACTAGCACAAGCGCTAGCTGTCGTTCGATGAACTGTTAGCGGCGCTCGACGAAATGCTCATAACTGCGTTCGACGAAAATTTGTTCGACAAACTCTTAGCGGCGTTCGACGAAATCTCGTTCGACGAAATATTGGCTTAAGCACAAATGCCGGGAGAACTTATAGAAGGAGATAGCGCCAGGAAATATCCTATAGCGCAGGCGATAGCGAGGAGCACAGTAGGCAAGAGAGAAATGTTTCCTCCGATTGAAGATTCTGCCGCGTAGAATATGTCCTAATATGGGATAGCGCCGGCGGTAGCACAAGCGCAGGTGCTAGCGCTAAGTCTATAAAAAGGACCCCTTGGCTCCGTCTTCCTAATCCTCTTGAGATCCAAAATTCTAGAGCTTCGTGCCACAGCATAGAGAGGAAGGTTCAGAGAGATACTCCCACAAATCCATAAAGGCTTAAGGAGATCCGTGGAGAAGATTTCAACACGCATCATCATCATGACGAAAGACCGCATCAACTACGATCATACTCTGCGTCTTCGTCTACTTCTCCAAGAGATCCACATTGAAGGAGTTTTTATATTATTGTCTTTTCATTTCACATCCTTTCTTGTAATTGTTTAAGTAAACTCGCCTCGTGTTGGCGACTAGGTCTGGGTAGGACTTAGGGCAGAAATTCACCTCGTGTTGGCGACTAGGTCTCGGGTGTAGGTCTAGGGGGTGCTCGAGTCCATATCCGGGGAAGGGTTAGCTAGAGCGGCTTGAGGCCGTATTCGGGGAAGGATCGGCTAAAGCCAACCGATTCGTGGGGATACGAGTCAGTATAGAAAACAAAAAGAGTCTTTCATATTTCGCTTTGATTTCTAGCGTCATTGAAATCAAAATTTTGTAATCATTTTTATTAATAGTAATCATGTCTCTCCTTTTGTAATAAAAATGATGTGTTCTTCATTTCTCTAAATTGTTTATTATCATCTCTTTTATTATAAAACAATTTAGATCTTTATTCAAAATCACTATTTTGATCTCTTATTATTTCAAGTATTACAAAATATAATATATGTTTTTAAAACCCTTATTCACCCCCCCCCCCCCCTCTAAGGGCGCCTACCGATCCAACAAGTTGTATCAAATCTAGATTTTATTCCAATCGGCTTAACAACCTGGAATAATGGCGTCTCATGATCTCGCTTCTATTAGTGGGGTAAGTTTTTATGAAAAAGAAAAATCTCTTAAACCACCTTTATTCGAAGGAAGAAATTGTAAAGGGTGGAAATTCTTAATGGAAAAATTTATTAAAAACTTAGATATCAATGCATGGGATATAGCAATAGTTAGACCAGCGAATGAATCAAATAAACAGGAACGTCATCTAAATGCAAAAGCTGTAAATAGTATTTTCTGCGCTTTATCCCAAGATATTTTCAAACTAATATATTGTTTTTCTAGTGCATACAAAGTATGGAAATTTCTTGAAGAAATGTATGATTCTCCTTCTACTGGTATGGAACAATCACTAGAACCGGAGAATATGCAAGCTTGCACAAGTCTTCAAGAATGCTCCTCTCATGACGGATCAATGGAGCTCACATCAAATGGAAAAGAAGAAGAAGTAATGTCTTCGAAAGAGGAGTGCCAAAAAGATGTAAAAGAAACTATATGTTCAATTCATGCCTCTCCCGAAAGCAATGTAAGGAAATCAAATCCCATCTTTTGTACTTCTATTTCTACATTACAATTGCTTCAAACTACAAAGCGCAAAATTAAGAAATTAAAAATTGCTAATAAACATTTGCGCTTAGAAAATAAAAAATTTAAAGGCAAAAATTAATGAAGAATCAAATTCTAATTTATCTAGTTCTACACATGGCTCCTTAGTTGAAAACACCACAACTTGTGTAGAATATAATGAATTAAAAGAAAAGCACAAGAAACTTGAAAAGGATTTTATTTTAGTAAAAGAACAAAATGAAAAATTAGGTTTAGAAAATTCATCTTTGATAAATGATTGTGCTAAGTGCAAAGACTATAAAATTAAAATTAAAGAGATGGATGAAACATTTGATGAATATAGAAATATCTATCAAGATCATATAGATTCAATTGTTTCCACTCTTAAAAATAGCACAATCGCTTATAATAAAGCTAGACATAATTTAATGATTAAAAAAATGAATTAAAAACTAAAATCAACTTGCTTAAGGAAATCATAAAGAAAAATTCTCAAAACATACATTCTCAAAATAATGCAAAATCCAAAAGCAAGTTGAATATCATTTCTCATAAGTTGAACAAGCCAAACAATGGAAATTAAAAACTTCAAAAGATTGAAAATGAAATTCCAAAATACAATCATTACTATCATTTACAACATCAATCTTCTCCCAACATAAAATTAAATGCTCACAAATTTCCTATGAAAAATACTTTCAATAATCATTACAATCATAATCATCAATATAAAGATTATCACAATGGAAATTTCACATATAAGAATAACACTAAACCAAAGTTTGAATGGAGGCCCAAAATTAAAAATGAAACATTAACTCCACATGAAAGGACCTATTCATCACTAACTACCCACAAACGTACACATTATATTTGGGTACCCAAAGGAACCACCACACTTGGTCCCCTTTGGATACCTAAATCTCTTATTCATTAGTATCCAATCATTTGCATGAAGTAGAAATCAACTCAAAATAAAATATAAATTCTCTACTTCATGATATGCTCAATTTCCTTTTTGTTTTTACTTTTTATTGAACCATCATTATATGATCACTTTATATAACTTGTAATATGACTTTCACATATTAAAACCAAAATTCACAAATAAATGAAATTTAATAAAGTTGAATAAAAAGTCATATCATTTTTCCAAGTGATCTACTTATCCTTTTTATTTTTGTCCTTCTAAATCCATTTCCTAATAGTCTTATAAAAATTGAAAAACTAAATTTGTCATATGATATTATTAAGACTAAATGAAATAAGTGTCAAAATGGATTTAAAAGGTGTATTTTGGGGGTATTAGACTAAATTTATAAAATGCGCAAGTTTTGCCTAGGTATTTAATATATTTGCGTCATTTTTTATTACCCTTAGTATGTTAAATCATAATTATGTCTAACCGAAATTAAAAAATTGCATGAATATTATTTCACTTATTTATGATCATTTCAGTCATGCATATGCTGTGCAAAACTCAAGAACTAAGTTGTAATGAATATGAAACCCATGTACTAAAATTTTAACTTCCGCAACTTTTTGCGATTTCTTCTCGTCTCTTGACTTCATTAGGCAGGTCTTACATTGCACAAACATAATTAAGAAAAATCGGAAGCAAGATCGAAGAAAATCTAGGCTATATGATCAAAATAAGCACTCTCTGTGAGCTAACGCAGGTGCTAGTACCTAACGTCGGCGCTAGCTCAAGTCTCAAATTTTCTGTAATTTTAAAATTCAGAAAAATCACTAAAAATATATTATTTTATATGTACTACTCATTTTTGCATCTATGCCTATAATTGATTTTTGAAAAATTAAAATACAAATTTACAAAAAACAAATTACAAAAAAAATAATTATGTTTTCTTACTTCCTTTCTTTGGTTATTTGTTATGCAAAAATCAAATACAAAAATACAAAATAAAAACAAGTATCAAAAATTATTATTTTGAACTTTACTATTCTATTTACATGTATCTTGCGAAAGGGTGATTTGGGCTTTCATTCCATCACATCACCTAGTACCGGGCGAACCTCTCACAGGGTAGACCTCGAGAAGTCCAAGATCAAATTATAAGAGTTCAAACTTTAAATTAAAATTATTTCTCAAAAATATCAAAAATACTGTATGGACTTCATTGAAAATCAAGCATGATTTAACCCATCATTTAGAACTTCTATGATGTTGCAATTTATCTTTTCAAACTACTTTGAACATTATTTTCATCATGCTTTGATATATCTATTAATATGTGCATCAATTATATCGTTTAAAAGTTGTGTAGAACTATGTTTAGCATGCCTCTAAGTATGAGTAAATGTTTTATGTTTGATAATGATCTTTATTCACTCATTTATTTTGGCATTGTCTACATATGTGTTTAATCTAAGAATGCTTGTGTATGTTGTGTATTAGTACAATGAATTAAAATTGCACAAGTATCTTACCTACACTCCTTTATTTGCACTTTTAAAAGTTAAGAAAAGTGGTTATGTTTTTCATAAATTATATTGGTTTGCAAAACAAGTGTATTCGGAGAACTTAGTTCAAAAAAATCATAAAATAAAGTGACAAAGATAACTCCACCAAGCACTACTTGAACCTCCTGATAAGTCTTAATAAGCATTGTGAGGTTGAGCACCTTGGAAAGAATAGTAAAGTATCTTGTGCAAATCAAATCTTTCTTTCAAAATAAAAACCACTTACTCTTAAGTACACCGGATCACTAGTCTCAACATTAAAAATAAAATATGTGATCCCCCAAGCACTACTTTGCACCCTGATAAGTCTTAATGAGCATTGTGTGTGCAAAGCACCTTGGTAGTTGTACATTTTTTTTGTGCATTAAAGTGTGTGAAAGTAAAATTATTTGTGTTTTATTGTGCTCTTACTTTACATATTTCTTCTATTTTTGATTAAAACATTTGTTTACTCTACCCAAAAATACACTTATGTGCACATCAATATCTTCCATAACACTTCTTCTCATGAGTATTGGATCCTAATGCAAATTCTATACTACTCTTTATTTATGAAATGCACTAGATAACCTAGCATGCTTTCTACAATGTTTGGTATGTTTTGAATTTTTGAATTAAAATAACATTGTAGTGATCTCTTTTTGATAACATTATTTCATGCTTGGTTACTTTATTAGTGAATTTAAAAATTTTACTTGAACAATGATTTAAAAAACATCTTCTTTTTGAAATTTAACTCATATATCTTTTTATGGATCATCATTGATTACAATAAGATGTTTCTTGCATTTCTATAAGTCTTCTGCATCATCACCATATATTTCTACCTTGCGCTTTCATGCTTATATCAAAGTCTTAAATACCAAAATTCCTTTTTCAACAAATGGTAGTGATAAGAAAAATTAGACTTCTTCTTCTAGGGTTTATGATTTATAAAAATGCGAAGAAGTTTGATGATATTTTCCAAAACTATATTCGATGAAGGCAAGTGTACCTTATCGTATATAACATAGGATATTTTATAAAAATACCAAGGTCGTATTAAACTCGGGTTTGTCGAGTACTTCTACTTCGAGAAAGCGGACTATTATTTTATCGGAGAGAGAGCGGAAAAGAGAACTAAATTGCTACTAAATAAAAGAGAACGAAAATAAAGAAAGAAAATAAAACTTGATTAAAACTCGCTTTGAAATGAAATTAAAAGATAAATACTATCATTCAACTCTAAACCTTGACCGTGGGGATTCCCGAAGCTCGAACATGCCTCTCTCGAGGTTAATGCCCAACTAAGCTTAGGAAAAATCAACCGGACTCTCGTCCTATAATTGATTACCTAAGACTTGCTTTACGCTGTGAATCCCACTACAGGATTTGACTCCTATCCGGAAGATTTACGTCATCCTCTCTCGAGGGGTGCGTGCAACTCTTTTTATTCTCGAGTGATCGATTCGTACGCACGTCCTCTCGGCTAGCTAGAATACGAAAACAAATACCGAAATTCATAACCGGAATATGAACTCGATATCGTTATATTTCGAGAATAAATCGAAGGAGAGAAGATACAATAATAAGGAAAGAGATGATTTTGATTCAAAGCTTGCTAAAAATCAAGACTACAAAATAATTGCTAAAGGAAAAAATTAAAACAAGAAAGAGAGAGAAAGAGGAAGAAAGAGAGTTTGCGAAAATAAAAGAAAGCTTAAATTTTCATTGCCATAAAAGAAAGAGATTACATGAAATAAAACCTACATTACATTGCATGGAATTGAAACTAAGCTAGCTTGCATGAAATAAAATTACAAGGAATGAAAAAAAAATAACAAAATTACATGAAATTAAAGCTAACCCTAAAACATGAAGAAATAAGGAAAACTGTACAAGAACAGCCCAAATGGGCAGGGGGAAGGGAATGGAATGCTGGAGGAGAACCTCTGAATTTATAGGAAAAATTTCCAGGTTACACGCCCTCGGTCACGGGCGTGACCTAGGGCGTGTAATACTTGTTCTGCACGGCTGCGACATCGGCGTGGGTCTTGCGTGACTGTGTCGCGAAAAAGGACATTACACGCCTGTGTAACTTTGGTCACGGGCGTGTACCTGGGTGGCTTCATCAATGCGGCATGGGCTTGAGTGCGGCGCTGCAGCGAAAAGCGATCATGCGCGAAAAGTCACGGGCGTGACTCATGGGTCACGGGCGTGACTGGGGTCAACTCCATCAATGTGGCGGGAAGTCACGGGCGTGACTCTTTGGTCACGGGCGTGACTTGGGTCAACTCCTCGACAGCATCTCCACGTCTCGTCGGTATCCAGCTGGGAAGATTCTAAGATTACACGCCCTTGGTCACGGGCGTGACCTGGTGTCACGGGCGTGACCTGGGGCGTGACTTGCTGTGGACTAGCTCAATCTGCTCGGCAACACTTCTGGACTGATCTTAGTGTTACACGCCCTTGCTCACGGGCGTGACCTATGGCGTGTACTATGGAATTTGTCCAAAAACACCAGAAAATCTGCAAAACAAAAATACAATTATATTTAGAACTAAAATTATAAAAGAAGTGATTTTTAACTAAAATATAAATAATATTTACAAAATTATATTAAACTTAACCTAAATACTATAATTAAAATAAGCATAAATCCTACTTATTAGGTAGACTTGCTTGGTAGAATTTATGTTGGTTATTCTAACACAAATATTGTAATGCTAAAACTCTGATTTATTAATGGATTTCAAATTAGCTCTGGAACTTTTCTTTAAGAATTCAAATATAAAAACCCATTGGCTATGAAACTATAATTTGATTTAAAACGCTTAAATGTTTCCAATAATAATTACCCATGACTTCATTTCTCACCATAGCGGGGGCGTAGGGTTGTAGACATTAGATAACCTTATCTCTAGTCATGTCTTGTCCTTAACCGGGGAGGGTTCTAGTGGGGCCTTGCGAGGCATTGGGGGGAAAGAGTGCTAGGTTGAGTTGTGTCTAGTGTTTGCATATGGGACTAACAACCCAACCTACGGCATGTATGCAGCTCCTCATGCCCATCCGTCACTTAGTACGGGGCTAGGGTGTAGACATATTGTCTGGGTAGTTTAGTTACTCGGAAATCATTTACCTTGTATTTGTTTATGCTACAAACTCTGATTTATGAAAATGTTGTAATACTCAAACTCTGATCTATTTCAATGAAAAATATTCTATAACTCCTTATCACTTCCTTCTCTACAAGCTCGATCATGCTTTTATCTTATTATCAACTTTTAAGTGGTGTCTCCTAAGGGGGAGAACAAACATGATAAATATAATCTGCTATCAAAATATAAAACTAACACGCATAATTAAGATGATAGCTTACATATTAGGGGATCATTCACTTAGGGGGAGCATGTATTTAGGGGGAGTAATTCTAAATGCTAAAATCATTAATTATCCTAAGTCATCACTCTCACACACACACAAGTATGTTCTTCATGCTTATATATTAATGCCCTGATTTATCATTAATGGATTTGTCTTCCCCATCTCCTAGGTTTGAGAATAACAAATCCAATGTATTTGATCTTGTGTGTTTAAGTGTGCAGGATAACAAAGTCTACATGACTCAAGGATTACATAAGAAGGTTGCCCCCAAAGTTGAGCCATCAAATCCAAATCTCCTACTAGCGCTGGCGGTAGTACTAGCACAGGCGCTAGCTGTCGTTCGACGAACTGTTAGCGGCGCTCGACGAAATGCTCATAAGTGTGTTCGACGAAAATTCATTCGACAAACTCTTAGAGGCGTTCGATGAAATCTCGTTCGACGAAATATTGGCTTAAGCGCAAATGCCGGGAGAACTTATAGAAGGAGGTAGCGCCAGGCGATATCCAATAGCGCAGGCGATAGCGAGAAGCACAGTAGGCAAGAGAGAAATATTTCCTCCGATTGAAGATTCTGCCGTGCAGAATATGTCCTAATATGGGATAGCGCCGGTGGTAGCACTAGCGCAGGCGCTAGCGCTAAGTCTATAAAAAGGACCCCTTGTCTCCGTCTTCCTAATCCTCTTGAGATCCAAAATTCCAGAGCTTCGTGCCACAGCATAGAGAGGAAGGTTCAGAGAGATACTCCCACAAATCCATAAAGGATTAAGGAGATCCGTGGAGAAGATTTCAACACGCATCATTATCGTGACGAAAGACCGCATCAACTACGATCATACTCTGCGTCTTCGTATACTTCTCCAAGAGATCCACATTGAGGGAGTTTTATATTATTGTCTTTTCATTTCACATCCTTTCTTGTAATCATTTAAGTAAACTCGCCTCGTGTTGGCGACTAGGTCTGGGTAGGACTTAGGGCAGAAATTCACCTCATGTTGGCGACTAGGTCTCGGGTGTAGGTCTAGGGGGTGCTCGAGGCCATATCCGGGGAAGGGTTGTCTAGAGCGGCTTGAGGCTGTATCCGGGGAAGGATCGGCTAAAGCCAACCGGTTCATGGGGATACGAGTCGGTATAGAAAACAAAAAGAGTCTTTCATATTTCGCTTTGATTTCTAGCGTCATTGAAATCAAAATTTTGTAATCATTTTTATTAATAGTAATCATGTCTCTCCTTTTGTAATAAAAATGATGTGTTCTTCATTTCTCTAAATTGTTTATTATCATCTCTTTTATTATAAAACAATTTAGATCTTTATTCAAAATCACTATTTTGATTTCTTATTATTTCAAGTATTACAAAATATAATATAAGTTTTTAAAACCCTTATTCACCCCCCCCCCCTCTAAGGTCGCCTACCGATCCAACACAATTGCGTGTGAACTAGGTGCAAACGGATGCAATGTGTGCAAAAAAAAAATTAAAAATCCTAACTCAGCACATTCTAACATGCTATGCAAAGTGCGTGCACGTGCACAGCTCGAACCCTCCCCCAGACTTGATCAAAATTAAATAAAATAGACAATTCAAGAATACGGAACATAGGGGTAGAGAGGACCTATGCTCATAAATGAGCATGCCAGAAGTGCAGTACTTCCTTCTTTAAATTTTTCTCCTTCCTCATCCACCATGCGAGAGCTTCAACCTACGATGTTAGCAAAAAGGAAATAACAGAACATAAAAGAAATTAAAAGGCAAACGGAACTGGGTGGTTCCCATGGGTTGTCTCCCAAGAAGCCCTTTTTTTAACGTCCTTAAAGGTGGACCAAATACCTGTATTAAAGCATAGTTCATAAAGTCTAGGAATAAGCAAAAGCTAATAAATCCTAATTATTATTACAAGCTCAAAACAAATCACCTATAAGCTGATTTGAAGTAGTAACAACTTATGAAAGAAAATGGTCTGGGGACCTGGTAGTAGGGGTGGAAATTAAGTAGGATGCTCAGCCTCCAACCCCAAATCTCCTCCTTTTTCGCTCTCTTCTTCTCCTCCAGTATTATGTCTTCAAAGAAAAACCGCTTGCCCCCTTGTTAACCAATCCTCAAAGGGAAGCACCAACGATGATGAGGAAACAAGATTTTCCTTCAATGTACCTTCCTCATCCCGCCAGACTTTCAACCCTTCCATGCATAATGTCTGATCAACCGGAGGAGGGGACCTGCATCCTTGTACATAAAGAAAGGGGGTCAGGAAATAAATTGGAAGAAAACTAAAAGAAATCTCATCTGAGGGGATAATCCCGGCTTCATCCCCCATAGGGTGCGGCAAAGACAAACTGATGATATCATCGAAGATTTCACTAGACTCAACAGCGCATGTAATGGCCTCCTTTATAACTTGGACTTCCTCGCACTGGACCGAAATGGTTGCTTCAGCACAATCGAGACTGTCCTCCTCCATGAGAGTGGGCATGACACTGCGCAGGTCTGCAACATCCTGCAAATTGATCTCAATGATAACATTTGAAATAGATGTAGTTTCGTGTGTAATGGGAGAAGATGTGCTTCTTAAGAGTTCAGGCTCACTCTCCACACAAGGGCACAAATCCATGCAAAGTAATACATGAACCGAAGAGGTATGGGGGGTCGCATCAGAAACAGAGTCATGAGGGACACAGATGCACGTGTCGATTCCACAGACTTCAAGAAGTGAAGATGGAAGGGACACGTAACCAGAGGAAAGAGCTGTGTTCGCAGAATTCGAGGATGGGACGATCCGGATATCCGGCTCATCATCATCCGCCAATTCGCAAATATAATCCGCACAGTCCTTCAAGGCGTGCTCTCTACTTTTGCAAAATAAACACTGCTTTACCGGCTTTGCCGGCACCCAAGGTGCGGTAGCCGCAAAATAGTGCGACAACGGAGGCGCAGTAGAGGAGCCAATAGATTTATGGGACCCGTACGGTTTCTGAACAACACCATACTCTTTGGGACACCTATCACTAGCGTGGGATGTGTCCCCACACCAATTACGTCGGATATTCAAATGTTCCCACATGATACAGAAGAAGAAAATAGCATGAAAAAGAGTAAATTAAAAAGGAAAAAAAGTCTCAATCGCAAACAATCGATTCACAACCAAGATCTCATCACGCCTGCATTCCCGGGCAATGGCGCCAAAAACTTCACGCACGATTTCAGAACCGCTAATTAGCAAGCGCGAAATGCGGTACGACGGCAGTGCACCGGTCGTTGTCAAGTAATAAAAGTAGGGAGGAATTCCCCAAATATCGTTCTCAAAGGATTGCAGGATGTGGTGATAAGAAAATAGAGTGAGTCGATTGTTACACGAGCGAATAGAACAAGGGCGTTGTGATGGTGTCCTAAGCTATTGCAGAAATAAGAAATGCGGGTCAAAACTCCGCTTCGCAAGGCAGGATGGATGCAATGACAGCGATGTCGTGCTTCGGAAAGCGCATGGACGGAAAGTAACTGTGACGATTGAGGGCCGCACACACCTCTTCGCAAAGTGGGGGTGAGTGCAGCGGTCGCGATGTTGTGCTTCGGTATGTGGGTGAAATGGCCACAGTGCGGGGTTTTGTGAGGGTCAAAAGCACCTCTTCACTCTCACTTCTAGCTTTTGCTAGAGTGAGCTAGCTAGAACGCATGTGTGGAAGTGGAGTGGAGGTGGAGCGCATCACAACAAAGCATCAAATGAAGAACGAAACAAGAAAAAGATTCTATTCATAGACAAACAGAAAGCAATCCAGCTCATTACAACAATCAAAAGTACATTTCCAAAAAGAGAGAGAGGGTAGAGGAAACCACGAGATGAGAAGCCTCTTCGTAGATCTTGGTCAGAATGGGGGGTCGTCACGCCTCCTCCGAGCTCAGTCCTTGGTTGCTTCCGGGGTTCAGAGGCTGTCACTACCTCTAAACATCATCCATCTTCTTCTCAGAGCTAGGTCTCTTCCACATAGCTCAATGGAGATGTCTCACCTTCAAATGCTTGTTGTAGATGGAGGAGAATGATTCTAGGACCCTTGATGGAGCTTAGGATCGATGGATGAAGCTTTCCCAAGGAAGAGGATGGATGGATGGATGGATGGAGCTTGGAGAGGGAAAATGGCGGAAGCTTGCGGAAGAATTCGCGCCCAAACTGTGCTTGCTTGCCCTAAAATCGCGGAGCCGGTCTTTAAATACAGAGCAGAGAAAATACAGCGCACGATCAGGGGCGCACGACCAGTGGTCATGCGCGAAGGAATGCTTGTGATCGTCCGCGGCCTACCTGCAGCAGAGGGAAAGATAGGGAATTAACGCACGGGCAGTGGCGCACGACCAGTGGTCGTGCGCCTGATCGTGCGAACTGCTCTGTCTGGTTAGGGGAATTAACGCACGGTCAGTAGTCGTGCGACTTATCGTGCGCGAAGGAAAATGCACGATCAGTGGCTTTTTTGGCTAAAAATCTCCCCAAACCATTCCGAGCGTTCACATGACCATTGCACCTGCAGCAAACTCAAACATACCCGCTGGGGTATAGAAACAAAGCTCCCCAGCGGCATAAAATATGCACTAAAAGAATAAAAGGGAACCATCCAAGATGACACACAGAACTAGGTTATGGAAGGCACTATCTACGTAAATGAACAACTAGTCCAATATGATCGATAATCAACCTAATATGCAGTACCTATGCATCATAATAAGCCCAAATGAGTCCTAAAACATGTAAATAATGGAGACTCGTCACTTACCTAAAGCGGCTCCTCTCCCTGCCGCATCTACCTTCTTCAGGACCAAATCCCCCTTCTCGAATTGCTTTATTCTGATGTTTTGATCAAAGTACCGGGCCATCCGCCTCTTGACTTCCTCCTGTCGGACGGTGGCGAGGTCCCAGATCTCTTCTACCAGGTCCAGGGACAACCTTTGTTCCGCCTCATTTTTTATTAACCATTCTCCATCTCCTTCGCCCGCGGTGATCACCCTGGGGGTTTTGACTTCGAATTCTATCCGTAGGATGGCCTCGGACCCATGAGACAGTTTGAGGGGGTTTCTCCTGTGGCCGTGTTTGGGGTAGTCCTCATGGCCCAGAGGACCGAAGGTAGCTGTTCCACCCAATTCCCCTTGAGATTCTCCACTTTCTTCTTGAGTAGGTTGACGATGATCTTGTTAGCCACTTTCACCTGCTCATTACTCCTAGGGTGATGGACTGACGCGAACCGAAGGTCGATACCTAGCTGGGTGCAGAAGTTAACAAACTCCTCGCTGGCAAACTGCGGTCTGTTGTCTGTTATTATGGCTAAAGGGAGCCCATGCCTGCAAATGATTTCACCCCAAACAAAGTTTCTCACTACTTGGGATGTTACCTTAGCGAGCGCCTTTACCTCGATCCATTTAGAGAAATAGTCTATCATCACCAGTAGGAACCTCCTTTGGCCGCTTGCCTGGGAGAAAGGTCCGACCAGGTCCAACCCCCATATCGCAAAGGGCCAGGGGGCGTGATAGTCCGGAGCCTCTGAGTTGGAAGGAGTTGGAGTGGGGCATAGAGCTGTCACTTTGAACACTTCCTCGCGAATTCTGCTGCATCCTTGTTGAGGGTAGGCCAGAAGTAGCCTTGTCTCAGCACTCTCCCCTCCAAAGTCCGGCTCTTGGGGTGACTGTGAAAATTTCTCGGACCTTGTGAGAGCAAGCAGGAATCGATTATGCAACTAAGAGATACTAGCCAAAGCAACCAGAAACAATCTTCAGGCAAATATGTGATCTTTATTGATAGCATGAAACTTCATTACAGGGCAAGACATGCTTGGCGAGACATGATTTCGCCAGCACAAACACCAAAAAGGAAATACAAGGAAATGCAGATAACTGAGACCGCTCCAGACCGCGCGACCTCCCTGCGACTTCAACACACTGCAAGACCGCAGCGACTTGACGATCACAGAACCCCACCAACTCGCTGATCAAGCCGCCCACTTCTTCCAACCTCCTGATTCTCTCGAACTCCAGCACCACAACTCCAAGCCGCAGACCGCCCGAACACTTTCAGAGGAAGAGGTGAACGCTGCTGCCCGCACTATCCGCAGAAGCTGCACAAAAGGAATTCAATCAGCAGACCGCACGGTCAAAATAAAACAGACCGCAGGAACAAGCCGGACTCAGCTTACACTTGGTGTCTCTCTTTATGCTGCTGTAGTGGCTCCTATTTATAGGCGCGGGACCTGATCCAGTCACCACCCTATGAGATAGGATCACCACCCTACAGACCGCGCGACCTGACCGGACAACCCGCGCGATCAGCAACATGCTCCTGCTTCGTTTTGGTGAACTCGCCAGCTTCAACATCAGCCATGAGAGACCGCCGCTCTCACAGCAGACCGCGACTCTACAAAGAGCTCGCCAGACCGCCCGAAGCTATTCACCACCTGTGTTCGCTCGAGACCGCGAACACTGCCAGTCCGCCATCAGATCGCGAACTCCTGTCCGCATGCCGATCTCCTCCTGAGACCGCGAATCAGCAACCAGCTCGCATACCAGCCTCCTCCTGAGACCGCGCACTGAGACCGCGCGACTAACTTCCTTAGCCCGCGAATACTACCAGAGAACCTGGACTACCCTGTGCGGTCACACCAGACCGCCACAGCCTAGAGGAGGACAACCCGCCACGTGGTCAGAGGCAGACCGCGCGGCTTCCACCTTGCCACCTTGGACCAGATACCAGCAGTCATTCCAGGAGACCGCAGCTAGGCTGATACCAGCCAGACCGCCCGGACAACCCGCCAGGTCGCGCGACCTCGCCCAGGTCCAAAAACCCTCTAACTTCCACTTCAACATTTTCAACACTCCCCCTTGAAGTGGGAAGTTGAAACCAGTCCAAGTAACTCCCTTAGCCATGTGAACGACCCCTTCGACAGCGCCTTTGTGAAGATGTCTGCGACATTGTCCGCACTCCGCACATGCCCGACCGAAAGAGATCCCTCCAGCACCTTCTCCCGTATGAAGTGGTGCTCGATCTCGATATGTTTGGTCCTCGCGTGACAGACTGGATTGGTTACCAGTTTGAGAGCACTCTCATTGTCAGCGCGTAGCAGAGTCGGCTCCCGAACCTCCTTGTGGACGTCTCCCACCAACCTCCTAAGCCAGATGGCTTCCTGAGCTGCCAAGGCCGAAGCCTTGTATTCCTCTTCTGTGGTGGAGACCGATACGGAATCCTGCTTCTTGCTGCACCATGATATAGCCGTAGGGCCCGCCATGAAGATGAATCCAAATGTCGACTTCCGATCATCCGAATCTCCCCCGTAATTAGCATCCATGTATCCATGCACCTCGAAGCCCGCATCCCTCCTGTACAGGAGACCCATGTCCGAGGTCGCCTTGACATACTTCAAAATGTTCTTAGCCGCTAGCAGATGAGGTACCCGTGGCTCCGCCATATACCGACTCACTCTGCCTACTGCATATGCAATATCCGGCCTTGTGATCGTCAGATAGATCAAGCTCCCAACCAGTGCTCGGAACACCAATGGATCTTGCATAATCCTCCCCTCATCCTTCCGAAGCTTCATAGCCTTCTCCAGAGGTGTGGAGGTGCACTTCCCTTCCTTCATGCCGAATCGATCCACGATCCGCTCCGCATACCCGGCCTGGGTTACCAGCACTCCACCTTCCTTCCTCTGCACCTCAAGTCCAAGGAAATGGTGAAGCTCCCCCAGATCCTTCATCTCGAACCTGATAGATAGCTCAGCCTGAAGCCTAGCTACCTCCACCTTTGAGTTCCCCGTCACGATCATATCGTCGACGTACAGCAGCACGATGACCTGAAGCTCCCCGCTCTTCTTGACGAACAAGCTTGAGTCCGAGTCTGAAGCAACAAATCCACAGAATAAGAGATACTCTGCGATCTTCCCGTACCACGCCATCGGCGCTTGCTTCAACCCATACAGGGCCTTCTTCAGCTTGCAGACATGCTCCGGAAAATCTTCAGACACGAAACCTGGTGGCTGAGCCATGAAGATGTCCTTGTCAATCTTGCCGTACAAGAAGGCATTCTTGACGTCGAGCTGCCAGATCTCCCATCCACTGAACGCCGCCAAGGCAATGATGAATCGAACTGAAGTCATTTTTGCCACCGGACTGAATGTCTCATCGTAGTCTTCACCGTATTACTGCGAAAACCCCCGAGCTACAAGACGAGCCTTGTACCGCTCGATACTGCCGTCAGCTTTCTTCTTCAGCTTGTAGACCCACTTGCATGTCACAGGAGTGGTGCCCTTGGTCTTGGGCACAAGAGACCAGGTCTCATTCTTCTCGAGAGCTGCCATCTCTTCTTGCATCGCAACGTCCCACTCCTTTACGCCTTTGGTCTTCTCAAAGCTCGACGGCTCCCTCTCATCCAAGGGACCAGAGAAGAAACATGAGACGAAGCTCACTGCGTTTCCTCCTGTATAGCGATCAGGGGCAACGATCGATCGCTTCGACCTCCTCAGCTCCTTCCCCTGAACCGCATTGTCTTCAGCTGCTTCTTCCCTAGCTCCCCTTCCAGACGTGCTAGGAGCATTGCTCCCCCTGCTCCCTGAACCAGAAGCCCCCGTCTCGGAACTAGAAGGAGATGGACCACCTGGTGATACAGGTAGCTCTACCTGAAGATCTTCCACTGCTTGCTCCGGCTCCTCCACCCTGCTCTCTGGTAGCTCCACTCCAGAAGACCCCTTGTAAGATGTCACCTCAACAAATACAACGTCGCGAGATACAACAAATCTCCGCGTCTCCGGGTCCATGCACTTCCATCCTTTCTTCCGCTCATCGTATCCCACGAAGACTAGCTTCCTTGCTTTCGCATCTAGCTTCGTCCGAAGAGCATCTGGAACATGCACGTAGCAGGTGGAACCAAACACCCTAAGGTGTGTCACGCTTGGCTTCTCCTTGAACATCATCTCATGCGGAGTTAACATGTTGATGGGACTAAGAGGCATCCGGTTGATGACGTAAGCAGCACAAGACATTCCCTCCGCCCAGAAGGACTTTGGGATACTCTTGGCATGCAGCCAACACTTGCAGGTCTCCGTCAGATGACGGATCTTCCGTTCCGCAACTTCGTTCTGTTGTGGAGTATGCGCACAAGTAAGCTCCCTCTGGATGCCCGCCTTCCTGCAGAAACTAGAGAACTCACTAGAGGTGAACTCCCCTCCGTTGTCAGTCCTCAGCTTCTTCACCCGCAGTCCCAGCCGACCTTCCACGAGCTCCTTGAACTCCACAAACTTGGCGAACGCCTCCGCCTTCTCCTTTAGAAAATAAACCCAGACATATCTGGTGTAATCGTCGATCAACACCAGCATATACCTGCTGCCTCCGAGGCTTGGGGTAGCAGTCGGTCCCATTAAGTCACCGTGGATGCACTCCAACGGCACACTACACCTTGTCTGCGACTTGTCAAATGGTAGTCGATGAGACTTGCCGAACTGACATCCCGCGCAAACATGACCTTCTCCGTAGGAAGTTAGACTTGGCAGGCCCTTGACAAAACCTCTCACCGCCATAGCTTTTAGTTTGTCCATCCCTACATGCCCCAACCTCTCATGCCATATAACGGCACCATCATTCGTCTTCATCTTGTCAACGTAGGAACTTGTTGATAAAACGAACAAGTCCTTTGCCCGTCTCCCGATATGAACGACCTCGGCCTTCATGGCCTCAACATTACGTAGAAACTTCACTTCTGTTGGGCCGAACAGAACGTGATACCCAGCGTCTACAGCGTTAGTCACGGAGAAGAGGTTTTTCTTCATTCCGGGCACATGATAGACACTCTTCAAAGTAAGTGGCCCTCTATCACTGCCCAAAGAAACAACCCCCACCTTCTCTACTGGATGCACAGTATTATCAGCAGTAATGATTGCATTGTTACCTGTGTAGGGCTGTGCAGAAGAAAGCTTGGTCCCGTCTCCGGTGAGGTGATGACCACACCCCGAGTCCACGATCTAGTCCTCCAGATAGTTGATAGGAGCCGAAGCTCCAACAGAAGCCGAGAAGGCTCCTCCCCATCCTCCATCTACGTGTCTGACCTCAGCTTCCTCCTTCTCCGCAGCATGCCCTGTTTGAGTGACCACTCTGCAATCTTTCCTGATGTGGCCAAACTTGCCACACTTATAGCACTTCGGACCTTCTCCCTTCTTCTTCCCGTCAGCCTTGGGAGCATATCCCCTTTCCTGCTGCCCAGAAGTTGAAGGCCCAAAGCCTCCGGTTGTCTTCTTCTTCTTATCCCACTTCTTCTTCTTCCCCGAGAAGAGCACTTCGTCATCTCCCCCAGTCACTGACAACCCCGCCATCTGTCTTGCCAAGCTTTCTTGCGAAGCAAGCAAGTTCTCCAGCTCCAACAGAGACGGCTGATTTGCCCATCCCTGTACCGACGTTACAAAGGCAACATATTCCTTCCGCAAGCCGCGGATGATGTGCCTCTTCAGCTTCGCCTCAGAGATAGGCTCATCAGGATCCAGTGCTGAAATTTCAGCACACAAGTTCTTCATCTTCAGAAAGAAGTTTGAGATAGATAGATCACCCTGAGCCGACCTTGCCAGCTCATTCTCCAAGAACTGTAGTCTCGCTACATTCTTCTTGTTAAACAGCCCATTCAGGGCTCTCCAGATCTATGCAGCCGATCCACACCCCAAGATGTGATCAAAGAGATCAGGTGAAATAGCACGCTTCAAGGTGAACTCGGCCTTGGCATTGGTCTTCCTCCATGCCCTTACAGCCGGACCGTTATCACCAGCTTCCGTTGCCTTCACCTCTTCTGTCTCATTTCCTCCAACAACTTCCCATAGGTCCTCACCCAGAAGATAGCTCTGCATACACGACTTCCACTTCTTGAAGTTAGTCGATGTAAGCATCTCAATACCAAGACCTCTTGAATATCCACCTTCCATTGCTCTTCCACTGGTTCCTTCTTCACAAAGGCGATGGCTACTCTAAGTTGCAAACTGCTCTATCCACTCCAACCTCGCTCTGATACCATGTGAAAATTTCTCGGACCTTGTGAGAGCAAGAAGGAATCGATTATGTAACTAAGAGATACTAGCCAAAGCAACCAGAAACAATCTTCAGGCAAATATGTGATCTTTATTGATAGCATGAAACTTTATTACAGGGCAAGACATGCTTGGCGAGACATGATTTCGCCAGCACAAACACCAAAAAAGAAATACAAGGAAATGCAGATAACTGAGACCGCTCTAGACCGCGCGACCTCCCTGCGACTTCAACACACTACAAGACCGCAGCGACTTGACGATCACAGAACCCCACCAACTCGCTGATCAAGCCGCCCACTTCTTCCAACCTCCTGATTCTCCCAAACTCCAGCACCACAACTCCAAGCCGCAGACCGCCCGAACACTTTCAGAGGAAGAGGTGAACGCTGCTGCCTGCACTATCCGCAGAAGCTGCACAAAAGGAATTCAATCAGCAGACCGCACGGTCAGAATAAAACAGACCACAGGAACAAGCCGGACTCAGCTTACACTTGGTGTCTCTCTTTATGCTGCTACAGTGGCTCCTATTTATAGGCGCGGGACCTGATTTAGTCACCACCCTATGAGATAGGATCACCACCCTCCAGACCGCGCGACCTGACCGGACAACCCGCGCGATTAGCAACATGCTCCTGCTTCGTTTTGGTGAACTCGCCAGCTTCAACATCGGCCATGAGAGACCGCCGCTCTCACAGCAGACCGCGACTCTACAAAGAGCTTGCCAGACCGCCCGAAGCTGTTCACCACCTGTATTCGCTCGAGACCGCGAACACAGCCAGTCCGCCATCAGATCGCGAACTCCTGTCCGCATGCCGATCTCCTCCTGAGACCGCGAATCAGCAACCAGCTCGCATACCAGCCTCCTCCTGAGACCGCGCACTGAGACCGCGCGACTAACTTCCTTAGCCCGCGAATACTACCAGAGAACCTGGACTACCCTGTGTGGTCACACCAGACCGCCACAGCCTAGAGGAGGACAACCCGCCACGCGGTCAGAGGCAGACCGCGCGGCTTCCACCTTGCCGCCTTGGACCAGATACCAGCAGTCATTCCAGGAGACCGCAGCTAGGATGATACCAGCCAGACCGCCCGGACAACACGCCAGGTCGCGCGACCTCGCCCAGGTCCAAAAACCCTCTAACTTCCACTTCAACATTTTCAACAGTGACTGCCACACTCTCCCGAGTGGATTTCTTCGAGGAATCTCGGGACCTCCTCCTCAGACATGCAACGAGCCAGGAGCCCCGAGAGTGTTTTGCGGTATAGCAACCCTGCATGTAAGGAGTAATATGCCGATTTGTTCCTGAGCCGCCGTTTGTCAACGTCTCCTTCGGGGAATTTTCCCGATGCTAGGAAAGCGATGAAGGGATCCATCCATGATGTTCGCTGATCCACCTCCATCAGCTCCCCCTCTTCAATGGAAGGTCGGAAGAGTTCCGACACTGTCCCTCGTGCCCGAGGACCAAACTTGGCCAGGAGGTCCGCCTGGGCGCTCTCCTCTCTTGGGACGTGATTAATGGAGAAAGTGCAAAATTGCCCGACGACCCCCTTGACCTTCTCCAAGTACCATTGGAGAGTCAGCTCTTTGACCTCAAACTCCCCCTTGATCTGGCAAGCCACTACCATGGAGTCCTTCGAGACCTCCACGTCCTGCACTCCCAGCTCCCGAGCTAAGCGGAGGCCCGCTATCACGGCCTCATACTCTGCCTGGTTGTTGGTGAGAGGGAAATGAATGTTGATGGCTTGCTCGATCCTGGTGCCCTGGGGGCTTACCAATACCAACCCTCCCCCGAAGGAGTGCTTTCCTGGCGCGCCATCCACTAACATCTTCCAGGCCACTGGGTGGGGTAGTTCGGACTCTTCTAACTCAGACACATAATCAGCCATGAAATCCGCCACTGCTTGCGCCTTTATGGATACCGTGGGAACATAGGAGATATTGAACTCACTCAGCTCTACTGACCACTTGGCCAATCTCCCGGAGTGCTCCACCCCCTCCATGATGCCGCGAAGGGGATGGTCGGTCACTACTTTGATTGAGTGTGCCTGGAAGTAGGGTCGGAGCTTCCTAGGCGACACCACCAAGGCAAATGCTAACTTCTCCAAGATGGGGTATCTGAGCTCGGCCTTCCTCAATACCCTGTAAACATAGTAGATGGGGAGTTGTTTCTTCCCTTCTTCTCGAACCAACATCGAGCTGACCGCTTCCGACCCTACCCCCAAGTACAGGTATAGGTCCTCCCTTTGCCTTGGCCCTTGCAGCAGCGGGGCCTGGGTCAGTTGTTCCTTTAGTGCTTGAAAGGCCTTCTCGCACTCGGGGGTCCACTCGAACTTCTGGTTCCCCCTCAATACCCTGAAGAAAGAAGAACATTTTTCTCCTGCCTTGGAAAGGAACCTACTTAACCCGGCAAGCTTCCCTGTCAGACGTTGAACCTCCTTCGCATCCTTGGAGATCCCAACTCGAGGATCGCCCTCACCTTGTCCGGGTTAGGCTTTACCCCGAGGGGGGTGAGCAAATGACCCAAGAATTTCCCTCGGCTGGCCCCAAAGACACATTTTAAGGGGTTAATCCTCATTTTAAATTTTCTCAACGTCCCAAAGGTTTCCTCGAGGTCCCTGAGGTGGGACTCAAGGTCCCGACTTTTGATCATCAGGTCGACCACGTAGACTTCCAGGTTCCTGCCTTTCTGTTCACGAAACACTATATCTATCATTCGCTGGTATGTTGCCTCTGCGTTCTTCAAGCCGAACGGCATCATTTTATAACAATAGCACCCATCCCCGGTGATAAAAGATACATCCTTGATGTCGGGGGGGGGGGGGGGGGGGGGGGGGGGGGGGGTGCATGCGAATTTGGTGATAGCCTAAAAAAGCATCTAAAAAAGACATCACAGAAAAATCGACGGCTGAGTCAACCAGCGCGTCGATTTTAGGCAAGGGGTAACAATCCTTGGGGCATGATTTATTAAGTAAGGAAAAATCAATGCACATTCTCCACTTACCATCCCCTTTCTTCACCATCACTACATTGGAGACCCAGCCTGGGTACTGGATCTCCGATACAAAGCCGGCCTTGATGAGCGTGCTCACCTCCTCCCAGATAGGTGCCTCCAGCTTGTCCGCAGTGGACCTCTTCTTATGGAAAATGGGGCGAGTGCAGGGATCGAGGTTGAGGCGATGGCACGCCACATCTGCATTGATCCCCGATATCTCCGCAGCACTCCATGCAAAAACATCCACATTGTCTTGGACGCAAGCCGAGACCTTCCTCCGGTCCTCTAGGCTGAGCTCCCCGCTGATCCTGATCTTCTCGATTGTTCCGGACTTCCGGCCTTGGTGGTCACCTCCACCTCCACCACATCCTCCACAGCTTCCAACCTGGATTGCTCCCCCCCCCCAGGTACTGTCCTCCTCTCCGCCACAAGCGAGCGCTTTGGCTCCTTCTCCCATCTCTTCCTCTCCCACCACCATCAACTCCTCCGACCCTCCTCCCGGGGCCTCCTCTTCTTTCTCTACCTCTTCCCCCTCCTCCGCCCTGGGCCCCTCAATGACCCCTTCCTGGGCATGAACTACTCCTTCATCCATCCTTCCTCCCAACCTCTCCTCCTCTTCGTCCTTGGCCACCTCTTCAATCACCTTGTCCCATTACTCAGCTTCTTCCATCCAAGAGATGGTGTTGACGGCAGTCACATAGCACTGCCTCGCCACCTTGGGGTCTCCCCGGACCCGGATCTGGATTCCACTTGTACTGAACTTGAGGCACTGGTGGAAGGTGGACGGGACGCATCGGAATGCGCTGATAAGAGGCCGTCCAAAGATGGCGTTGTAGCTGCTAGGGGCATCCACTATCACAAAGCAGCATTTCCGGGACTGCCCCTCCCCCCCCCCCCAAGGTCACATGGAGTCCCACTCCGCCTTCCACTTCCTTCCTTTCTCCTGAGAACCCAAACAGAGGGCCATCCGAAGCCAACACCCTTCCGGCCTCCACCTTCATCTCGTCGAACGCCCTCTTGAAGATGGCGTTAACCGAGTTGTCGTTGTCCATGAGAATAAGGGACACTGTGAAGTTCTCGATGGCGGTTTGGATGACCAATGCGTCGCAGAAAGGGTCCTCATGACCCGGCATGTCCCTTTGAGAGAAAGAGATTTTTTCTGCTGGGGGTGGAGCCGTGGAAGTCGAAGCCACGCTCCGGCGGTAGATGGTATGGAGGCTCGCCTTGCGGGTTGCCTCTACCCCTACTCCCCCATGGATCACCCAGATCCCTCCTCGGGTCCCCAAATCGACCCTGTCCTCACACCTCTCCTCCTCGTCCTCCCGAGGCAGGACTTCCTCGATCCTCACCTGCTGCTGCTGCCGCGGCATCGGCACTCTAGCTCTTTTTGTCTCTAAGAATTCGGGGCAGGTGGCCGTTGCGTGACCTTCCTCATCATGAAAGTCAAAGAACGGCAACGCCACCTCTCCCCTTTCGGCCTCCGCCGCCCTATTTCCTCTTCTCCTTCCTGCTCCTACTTCCACTCCTTCTCTCCTTCCTCTCCCTTCTCTTCCTCGTCTGATCGCCATAGCCAGCTAAGGCGGGGGAGGCATCTGCCTCGGACCCTGCCTCCATCCTAACTGTTGGGGTCTTCCTTGTCCCCCATAGAAGTTACCCCCTCCTAGAGCGTAGCCTCTTCCCTGACCTTGCATCCCCCCGCCATGTTGCCTCCATCCCCCCTCCGGGGTTCGGGGCTCTTCCCTTCTTCGCACCTCCTGCTGCTTGACCTCCGGCTCAATGAGCTTTGCTAGCCTCTTGGTGAGCTCCGGATTGGCCTCCTCACTCTCGACCTCCTCCGGCACCCTCTCCATCAACTCCTTGTAGGAGACGGGGGCTTTCCTCTTCAGATCTATCTTGAAGAAACTCTCTTTCAGCCCCAACATGAAGGCGAGCTGAAGGGCAAACCCGGGCATCTCCTGGGTGAGCAACACTTCTTCCTAAAACCGGTCCGCATAGCGAGCCAGCGACTCCTTGGGCTCCTGCTTCACCTTGAAGAGAGACTCGGCATCCTTCTTCCTCTTCTTTGAAGTTGAAAACCGCAACAAGAAACTTCTACGCAAATACTTGAATGCATAGATCGATACGACAAGAAGTTGGTGGAACCACACCGGGGCCTTCTCCTTTAGAGTGACGGCGAAGAGCCGACACTTGAAGGCGTCTGACATCGTCCTGATAGAGACCAAGTCCTCAAACGACTGCAGGTGATGGACTGGGTCATCCCGGCCATGGTAGTAGACCCTGTCCCACTCCCCGAACCCTTCCGGAATGGGTGTGGAAAGCACCAACTCGCAGAAGGGGCTTCCCCTACCTGCTGTCTTCTCCTGCTCCACTCGCCACCCGAGCTCCTTCACCTGGCTTGAGCTCGCTGGGACGCTGCTCGCGAGAGCCACCTTGGATGGAGCCGCTCCTACGGACGCCATGCCCGCCAGGATCGCGCTCGCCTGCTCCGCGCTCGCATATGCCACACTCGCATGCGCCACACTCGCCTGCGCCACACTCGCCTGCGCTATGCTCGCTGGCACTGAGCTCGCTGGACTGGCGAACAGCACACGCCCCTCCAGGTCCGGCATTGGCCCTCCGGCCACCTCCTTTCCAGCCCTTCCTCCCGGGGCATCCTCGCCAACCGCTGCCGGAGGATGGGATGCTTGAACCGCTGGGGTCGCAAATGCACTACGCAGGGCTGAGACCGCGAACCCGAGGGTGTTGAGGACTTCTCGCCTGAAGTCCGAGAACATTCTCTGCATCGCTGATGGGGGCGACCCGCTGAACTCCTCGCCCTGCTCTTCATCTCCTGCCATGTTCCTTTCTTGGGATCTTCTTTAAACAACCACGCTCCACGCTCACCGCACCAAAATATTGAAACTGATTTCTCGGTCTCTTGTGAAGCTGGGGCCCTCAACAAGTTGAGGGGCAGCTAGCCCTTACTAGTCCCGCAAAAGGAGCAGACTGGGGACTCAGAAACAAACTAAGACCGTAGTCACAGCGAGGAGGTCCCACCACAAACCCGGAAGATCGTTGAGCGCTTCCCCTCCCAAGCCAAAGCTGAGACTTGGGCACCTTGGAGAGCTGGAGAGCTAAACCAAAGTAACCGGGGCAAGAAGAGGCTCAGAGAACTGAGATCGGAATCCTCTCCCAAGGTGCCCTTCAAGGTCTATTTATAGTTTTCTTGCTCATGGTCTGTCAATAGCGGGATTCCGCCTTTTGGTTTTACTAAACGCACCCCAATTTGGCCCGCTAACAACCAAACTCAGCTGTTTGGAGGGGCTGCCTGCAAACCACCAGGGGCAGAGGGATAATTTCACCTCTTAAGCCTTTGGGTAAATGGCCTATGAGGACGCCTTTCGCGAGAGCCCCCGTGAGTCTCCTCGCTAGGATGGCTCTCAAAAAACCCCTTATAGGCGAGCGCTCTGCGGAGGCCCCGCTCGCGCCTTTTCTGGTGACGGCCGCCGAGGCCAGATCTCGCACGCCTTCCTGCGAGCTCCCCTCGGCCTTGTGTAAATCTGCTGAACCGGCTGGATGGCTGAGCTAGCCGAGCTGAGAAGCCAGTTCATCGAACTGAGACGTGAAGCGAGTTCGTCGAACGAAGGAGCCCGTTCGTCGAACGGAGAACTAATTTCGTCGAACGCCATTTGAAGCTCGCCGAACACGAAGATTTGGAAAAAATCTGGCTCGCCCGCCTTCTCGTGAGCAGTCGGCGAGTACTTGGCTCGCCCGCCTTCTTGCGAGCTGACCTTGAAACTCGGGCTCGCAGGGACATGACTCACGCGCCTTCCTGCGAGTGACCCTTGAAGCTCTAGCTCGCCTTCTTTGTTACCTCTTCCATCTGTTGAATCTGAAACCCCACTTAGGCGAGTGACCTGTGAAGACCCCGCTCGCACTTCTACCGGCGATATCCACCGAGGCCGGGTCTCGCGCTTCCTCCTGCGAGCTCTCCCGCTAAGACAGGGTCGGGAGCCGCTGAGAAGGTGCTCGAGCCTGCTGATACAATTGCTTGTCTCAGCGGGTCCGCCAGAATGGGATTGAAATATCTGCTGAGACGGCCGGCCCTCCTAGCCCAGCCGTTGAGATAACTCCGCCGAGGCTGAAGCGTGTAACTCGTCGAACTAAGACGCAAGTTCTTCGAACCGAGAAAGGATGCTCGTCGTACGGATTTCGTCGAGCACAGAACAGAGTTCATCGAACACTAAGACCCGGAAAGAGGTCGGCTCGCCTGTGAGGCCGCGGGTGCGACCTGCGAGGACCTGACTCGCCTGCTTCCCGCGATTACCCATCGAGAGTCCTCTCTCTCGCCTCCTGCTGGAGGGCTTTTGCTCCTGGCTCGCTGTTCTCCCCAGTCTCTGTTCACCTTAAGGCGAATATCAGGGTTGTACAATGATAGTGTGTTGGAGAGCGGTGTTTACATGTTTAGGTGTGTGGAATTCATTTCTTGAGATAACTTGATGTTGATTATGATAGTAACAGTGATTCTTAGAATATCGATTTTTGGTTACGTGATGTTTCTCCACATTTCTATTTTTACTTGTAATGTCTTTATATTTTGGACCTAGGTTGATGGAGTACCTCTTAACTAGTAATGAGAGTGTTTAAGTTTAGATACCAACTTGTTATTTTTTGTAATAAGATCATCTCTTGCCTTATTATAAGCGATAATGTTATTCTTAAGAATGGTGTTGTTGGGGATCGCTCGGGTGCTCTGGTTGAACGGTCGAATTGAATCGCCTTAGCTCGGAAACGAACCGAGCGAGCAAACAGTCAATTGGTGAGTTAGTAAGTGACATGAAGATTTTTTTAATGTGAAAAATCCGGAATGGGTGAAAAACAACGCGCCTGGAGCTGGCCGGCCAACTTCCACTATCTTCTGGTGGGTTACAATAAGTGATTGAGAACTCGAGCGCGACAGTTGCTGCTCGTTACAACGGTGGAGGGAGAGAGAGAGAACTTCGAGGGTGACATGCCACCTCTCGAAAAACTAAGTACTTTCCTCTGAGAACGGGGGTGAGAACAAAAGTGAGAAGGTTGAGACACCTTTCGTGACCTTCGAAGGCTCGAAAGAGATCTTCGAAAATTTGAAGGTGATCTTCGAGGGCCGAAGGAGATCTTCAAGCGCCGAAGTAGAATTTCAAGGAAATCTTCAAAGGAGCTCTCCCGGGCGTAGAAGGCAAGGTGTCTTGAAATGAAGGCTCTAAGCTCCGTTTATAGCTTTGGCCGGGGGGTAGCCCGGTAATTTCGTCATCGTAACCACCGTAACTACCTAACGGACGAATCACGCTGGTCGATTTAGATCACACAGATCGCCATTTTTTTTGTAAATGACCGCTTCGCCCTTCGGACAGTTCGGGCAGGTCGAGCAGTTCGGGCAGTTCGGGCAACTTCGTTGAAGGTGATGAAGGAGACGAGCGAGACCTGCAATCTGAGAAATTAGGAAATGTTAGTTGTGCGTGTGTCGGGAACGTGGAAACGTTCCGAGCGCGCGACGAAGTGTTCTGAGCGTGCAATGAACACATGAGCGTTCTCGGCGCGCAACGAACACGAGAGCATTCTGGGTGCGAGGAGGCGTTTTGAGCGCGCATTGAACACTTAAGCGTTCTGAGCGTGCGGGGAGCTGGGAAATGAGAAGTCGCGCCCTCTAGGTGGGATTGGGTTTCGACCGCACCTGTCGAGGAGGTGCGGCCTCAGCCAGATGCTCCGCAAGGCCCCTGCAGGAGAGGGGTGTGTGGTGCTGCCGCGCGCGGTTGTGTGAGGCCCTGCAGCGCGTACTGCGCACGTGGTTGTACGGGTGGTTAGCTGTGGAGATGGTGGATTTGATTCACTTTCTCACTCATCCCCCCATTATCTTAGTGGAGGAGTGAGGTTTTTGACTAACCGACATCCGGTTTTGTATATATATATATGAGAACCCATAATATGAGTGCATATCAGGTGTCTGTAAAATTTATATGAGTTTTATAATCGATTCTTAATTTTTCAAACGTCTCATCCATATCTTTAATTTCAACTTTAAGATCTTGACAGTTTGAACACTTAGTTTTTAACGATATGTTTTCTAAATTTAATAACTCATTTTTCTCTTCTAAATTTTTTAGTTTCGCTCACACCTCATTTAATGCGATGGAAATTGAATCAAGTTGTTCTTTGAGTTTATAGAGGAGCTTACGGTGCTTTATGGCTCAAAATTTTGATTTGCACAATGAGTTCCTTTAATACTGTCGTTTGTGCTTAACGTGCCCGGATGAGTCGTGTTCTTCTCCCATACTTGCATTCATGATTTCACGGATGCTCCATCAACGAGCACGAGACCAAACATCATTCTCTACGGTTGTAACTTTAGCCATGTTGTGTCCCATCATTTCTTATTGAAGCGTATTGAAAGTCGCGATACCCTATTGTAATAAAAGAAAGCATAGTGGAACTTTTAGAATTGGTCCTGGCCCAATAGTTTTCCCTTTTCTTGATTTTCACAATGTGCGCGTCAAATTGACTCTCGGGCTAATTTATTTAAAGAGCTTCGTTATTTTTCCTAGAGATTGATTTGCGAAATTGAAAAAGAAATGTATGGATCTACTAGATTTTTAAAAAGCAATAGACCAATTTGTTATTTGAAACCAAATTTAAAGGAGTGGATGCAATTCTATCCCAAAGTCGTTAAAAGACAACCATAAATTGAAATCCTTTTGGATGGTAAAGTAGACTCAATTATTTATTCCCCTTGGTGACAAGAGTCAACATCAGATATATGTCGGATGCTATTTAACTATGCTTGATATCATGCTTCAACTGTTCAACAGCTCATTATAATAAATATCTCACACACGCGCGCGCACACACACACATACACACAAACCCACAATGTTGACCCTCAAAAATATCACACACACACATAAATATCACCACTTTTCGATTTGGGCTCATCTTGACCCTCAAAAACGCCTGCCCGTACGTCCACATGTTAGCCTTGCCCGCATATATACATATATATATATATATATATATATATATATATATATATATATATATGTAGGATCACATGAAGGGTATGTCGGTATCCATAAACAAACCTTGGCTTGTGATGGGTTATTTTCATGATTTTAGCTTGTTGGGAGAAAGAAAGGGAGACGAGCGATAGCGAAGACTTGCATGAATCGGCTTTTGAAATTGAGAGAAAGAATTGCAGATTGCCAGCTAATGGATCCAAGTTGTTTTGGAGGTTTTTTTCACTTGGGTACGTCAATGCCACTATTTTCATCTAATAACTTAACTTATATTATAATCTATTTAAAATAAAATAAAATACAATGTTCATTTAAGTAATTACCCTCTATTCTAAAATTAAAAGTAATGATTAAAATCTATTAAATTGATAAATAAATTTGTTGAACTCCAATACCTACTATGGTAGATTTTCATTAGGCATGTTAAATTTATCAAAGTTAATTTGAAAAGTAACGATAAAAACTAATTAATTTAGTTTATAAAAAATTAATAATATATAAATAAAGATAAGTTTTTTTAACAAAAATCGAAAAATAATGTATAACTATTTTCCGCATTAATTAATTAATAATATATTTATTTTAAACTGCATTAATTAATTGATAAGGGCGGAGTCCCATGTCCATCGTGGTTGGGGTACTGTCAGGGTACTGTCGCGGTTGGCTGTAGGTGCGGAGACCTGTGTCTGCCACTTGTGTGTGTGTGTGTGTGTGTGTGTGTGTGTGTGTGTGTGTGTCTTTAACTACTATATACAAGAAGTTGCCTTTGGTGCAACATTCCAAATTGTCATATATAGTCTCATTCTTTTACTCTAATGACTTAACATATATTATGAAATAAAATGAAAATTCATAAAATATAATAGCTATTTGTGTAATTACACTATATCCCTATAATAAAAATAATGATGGAAATTCATAAAATCAAAAGCTTTTTAGTAGACCTCCTGCACCTACTATGGTTGATAATCATTAGACCTCATAGACCTACTTTAAAATTTTTGTGCGGTCATTTTGAGTACTCATATTTACATATTGTGGGCGCAACTAGCTTGATGCGGGCGTAGCCCGGAGCATCATGGGCATAGCCCACCGGGGGCGGGCGAAGCCCGCCGTCGCGGGCCGGGTTCTATCGCGTTTGGTCGGCGGCGGGCGAAGCCCGTCAGCGCGAAGCCCGCCGTTGTCGGCCGGGTACTACGCGCTTGGCAGTAGGGGCAGAGCCCTGTGCCTGTCACTCGTATATATATATAAATATATTTATCTATATATATATATATAACACTAGTTATAGTAATATTAGTAATGAAAAGCATATGATAGTATCTATGATTTACATTACATAGTTAGATGAGCCCAATGATTATATTTGTGTTTGAAGTTGTAACTTGATAGAATTTAGTTGAACCCAATCCAATAATTTAAACCAATAATAAATCGGTTACTATATATACACACCACAAGCAACTCCGCACGGGCTTCGCCCGTGTTCGCTGACTCTTAGCGTGTTGCGCCAGCATTCGAGTGGGTTTCTCCCTCCAACGGTGGGCTACGGCCCGGGGCTCCTTCCCTACTGCCAAGTGTAAGACCCTCTTTTTTTGCATTCTTTCCCAGGTCTTACCGCCAAGAACCGCCGTCTTGCAGCGACATCATTGCACTCAATGGTCGCCGCCACAATACGCCGATCCTGTCAGCTATTCATCATCATCCAGGCCAACCATAGTCGCAGTAATAGAAGTATTAAATGAAACAAGTCCACAAAATCACAATATATAATTATCATAATACAAGATTATATTGTCCACGATGAGAAAGAACTAAATGAATGAGGGCTTATGCCCGGTACATGTTCAAATATAGTGCAACAACACTCTCACTCTACATCTATGCGGAAGCTATCAAACTATGTCTTCATGCATCTGTAGTAGTTGTTGTTGCGACGACGTGTAGTGGTTGCCCTGCTTCATCCCGTCTTCCTGTCCTGTCTCCTGAACGGGGTCCTGCTGTTCCGACACATCATCCCTAAAATGATGAGGTCCACCGACCGTCAGTCTATAAGACTCAGCATATTCCTCACCGCCTCCACCCGCGACTCCTAGGCACCGTGCGAGAGGAAGAAGCGGAGGACATCAAAGGGTAAATCAAAAGCAGGTGACATGTGGCTAGACTAGCATGGTTTATAATTACTGAACATTTAATGATAACAATTCTATGCTAGCAGAGTATAGTGTGACAGCAATAAGTAAAAGACAATGCAATATAAAGAAGCAGGTATAATAAATAAGAGCAGCTACAAATGTAACCTTAACTTATATGCACACACAAAAGCACATAAGCTAAGGGATCTGGCACTAAGGTAAACTCATCGTATAAAAGAGCACATACTAATTTATACGATGAGATTTCAAATTTATGCAAGAATGCTATGCTATGATATGCAATGCAATATTGCAACTAACGCACACGCCTCTGTACATACAGACCTTTAGTTCACACTTTTCGGAGGTAGCTAACTGTTGAAATTATTGAAGTGGAAGTGAAGGAGGTTTTTGGACCTGGGCGGTCTGGGAGGAGACCGGGCGGTCTGGCGTGACCGCACGGTCTGGCGGTCTGACAATGGCGGTCTGTTCTATTGGTCAGCTGCGGCTTCCGGGGTTGACCGCTGGCCTGGTCCAAGGGCTGCTGGAGGTGGAGGTCGTGCGGTCTGGCTGTGACCGCATGACGGGTGATCTTCCTCAGGGTCGCGCGGTCTGTCTCTGACCGCGTGACAAGTTGTTCTCTTCAAGGACGTGCCGATCTGGCGTGACCGCACGGGTTGTCTCTTGAATCCGGTCTGGTGGCTTTCCAGAGGGTTCTGAAGGAGTTCGCGGACTAAGTCATCTTAGTCGCGCGGTCTCAGCTCGCGGTCTCAGGAGGAGACCGGAGGGCGAGCTGGCTGTGGTTGCGGTCTCAGGCGAACACAGGTGGTGGGCGACTTCTAGGCGGTCTGGCGATCTCCGTGTGGAGTCGTGTTCAAACCAAGGGAGTAGCGATCTCCCGCGGTCTGGAGAGAAGTCGGCGCTCACCAAAATGAAGCAGGAGGGTTGCAGTGATCGCGCGGGTTGACCGGTAAGGTCGCGCGGTCTGATGGGTGGTGACTCTATCTCATAGGGTGGTGACTGGATCAGGTCTCACGCCTATAAATAGGGAGCCACTGTAGCAACAATAAGAACACACCAAGTGTAAGCTGAGTTCGCTTGTTTCCTGCGGTCTGTTTTATTCTGACCGTGCGGTCTGCTGATTGAATTCCTCTTGTGCAGCTTCTGCGGATAGTGTGGGCAGCAGCGATCACCTCTTCCTCTGAAAGTGTTCGGGCGGTCTGCGGCTTGGAGTTGTGGTGCTGGAGTTCGGGAGGATCAGGAAATCGGAAGAAGGGAGCGGTCTGTGCAGCGGTTTGGTGGTGTGCTGTGATCGGCAAGGCGCTGCGGTCTGGCAGTGTGTTGAAGTCGCAGGGAGGTCGCGCGGTCTAGAGCGATCTCAAGTTATCCTCATCTACTTGTATTTCTGTTTGGTATCTGTGCTGGCGAAATCATGTCTCGCCAAGAATGTCTTGCCCTGTAATGAAGTTTATGCTATCAATAAAGATAAATTGCTTGCCTAAAGTTTGTCTCTGGTTGTTTGGCTTGTATCTCTAAGTTGCATAATCGATTCCTGCTTGCTCTCACAAGGTCCTTAGAAAAATTTCACATGGTATCAGAGCCAGGTTGGAGTGGATAGAGCAGGTTGCAACTTAGAGTAGCCATCGCCTTTGTGAAGAAGGAACCAGAGGAAGGACAATGGAAGGTGGATTTGCAAGAGGTCTTGGTATTGAGATGCTTACATCGACTAACTTCAAGAAGTGGAAGTCGTGTATGCAGAGCTATCTTCTGGGTGAGGACCTCTGGGAGGTGGTAGGAGGAGATGAAACAGAAGAGGTGAAGGCAGTAGAAGGAGGTGATAATGGACCGGCCGTGAGGGCATGGAGGAAGACCAACGCCAAGGCCGAGTTCACCTTGAAGCGCGCCATTTCACCTGATCTCTTTGATCACATCTTGGGGTGTGGATCAGCTGCTGAGATCTGGAGAGCCCTGGATGGGCTGTTTAACAAAAAGAATATAGCAAGGCTACAGTTCTTAGAGAATGAGCTGGCGAGGTCAGCTCAGGGCGATCTTTCTATCTCCACTTTCTTTCTGAAGATGAAGAACCTCTGCGCTGAGATATCAGCACTGGATCCTGATGAGCCAATTTCTGAGGCGAAGCTGAAGAGGCACATCATCCGCGGCTTGCGGAAGGAATATGTGGCCTTTGTGACGTCGGTGCAGGGATGGGCAAATCAGCCGTCTCTGTTGGAGCTGGAGAACTTGCTTTCTTCGCAAGAAAGCTTGGCAAGACAGATGGCGGGGTTGTCAGTGACTGGGGGAGATGGCGAAGTTCTCTTCTCGGGGAAGAAGAAGAATTGGGATAAGAAGAAGAAGACCACTGGAGGCTATGGGCCTTCAACTTCTGGACAGCAGGAGAGGGGTTATCCTCCTAAGGCTGAGGAGAAGAAGAAGAAGGAAGGTCTCAAATGCTACAACTGCGGGAAGGTTGGGCACTTCAAGAAGAATTGCAGAGTGGTCACTCAAGCAGGGCATGCTGCAGAGAAGGAGAAAGCTGAGGCCAGACATATAGATGGAGGATGGGGAGGAGCCTTCTCGGCTTCTATTGGAGCTTCGGCTCCCATCAACTATTTGGAGGACTGGATCGTGGACTCGGGGTGTGGTCATCACCTCACCGGAGACGGGACCAAGCTTTCTTCTGCACAGCCCTACACAGGTAACAATGCAATCATTACTGCTGATAATACAGTGCATCCAGTAGAGAAGGTGGGGGTTGTTTCTTTGGGCAGTGATAGAGGGCCACTTACTTTGAAGAGTGTCTATCATGTGCCCGGAATGAAGAAAAACCTCTTCTCCGTGACCAACGCTGTTGACGCTGGGTATCACGTTCTGTTCGGCCCAACAGAAGTAAAATTTCTACGTAATGTAGAGGCCGTGAAGGCCGAGGTCGTTCATATCGGGAGACGGGCAAAGGACTTGTTCGTTTTATCGACAAGTTCCTACGTCGACAAGATGAAGACGAATGATGGTGCCGTTATATGGCATGAGAGGTTGGGGCATGTAGGAATGGATAAGCTGAAAGCAATGGCGGTGAAAGGTCTGGTCAAGGGCCTGCCAAGTCTATCTTCCTACGGAGAAGGTCATGTTTGCGCAGGATGTCAGTTCGGCAAGTCTCATCGACTACCGTTTGACAAGTCGCAGACAAGGAGTAGTGTGCCGTTGGAGTGCATCCACGGTGACTTGATGGGACCAACTGCTACCCCAAGCCTCGGAGGCAGCAGATATATGCTGGTGTTGATCGATGATTACTCCAGATATGTCTGGGTATATTTCCTGAAGGAGAAGGCGGAGGCGTTTGCCAAGTTTGTGGAGTTCAAGGAGCTCGTGGAAGGTCGGCTAAGACTGCGGGTGAAGAAGCTGAGGACTGACAACGGAGGGGAATTCACCTCCAGTGAGTTCTCTACTTTTTGCAGGAAGGCGGGCATCCGGAGAGAGCTCACTTGTGCACATACTCCACAACAGAACGGAGTTGCAGAGCGGAAGATCCGTCATCTGACGGAGACCTGCAAGTGTTGGCTGCATGCCAAGAGTATCCCAAAGTCCTTCTGGGCGGAGGGAATGTCTTGTGCTGCCTACGTCATCAACAGGATGCCTTTGAGCCCCATCAACATGCTGACCCCGCATGAGATGATGTTCAAGGAGAAGCCAAGCGTGGCACACCTTCGGGTGTTCGGTTCCACCTGTTACGTGCACATCCCAGATGCTCTTCGGACGAAGCTAGATGCGAAAGCAAGGAAGCTAGTCTTCGTGGGATACGATGAGCGGAAGAAAGGTTGGAAGTGCATGGACCCAGAGACGCGGAGATTTGTTGTATCTCGCGATGTCGTGTTCGATGAGGTGACATCTTACAAGGGGTCTTCTGATGTGGAGTTACCAGAGAGCAGGGCGGAGATGCCAGAGAAAGCTGTGGAGAATCTTCAGGTGGAGCTACCTGTGTCACCAGGTGGTCCATCTCCTTCTAGTTCCGAGACGGGGGCTTCTGGTTCAGGGAGCAGGGGGAGCGATGCTCCTAGCACGTCTGGAAGGGGAGCTAGGGAAGAAGCAGCGGATGACATTGCAGTTCAGGGGAGGGAGCTGAGGAGATCGAAGCGATCTATCATTGCCCCTGATCGCTATACAGGAGGAAACGCAGTGAGCTTCGTCTCATGTTTCTTCGCTGGTCCCTTGGATGAGAGGGAGCCGTCGAGCTTTGAGAAGGCCCAAGGCGTGAAGGAGTGGGACGTTGCGATGCAAGAAGAGATGGCAGCTCTTGAGAAGAACGAGACCTGGTCTCTTGTGCCCAAGCCCAAGGGCATCACTCCTGTGACATGCAAGTGGGTCTACAAGCTTAAGAAGAAAGCTGACGGCAGTATCGAGCGGTACAAAGCTCGTCTTGTAGCTCGGGGGTTTTCGCAGCAATACGGTGAAGATTATGATGAGACATTCAGTCCGGTGGCAAAAATGACTTCAGTTCGGTTCATCATTGCCTTGGCGGCGTTCAGTGGATGGAAGATTTGGCAGCTCGACGTCAAGAACGCCTTCTTGTACGGCGAGATTGACAAGGACATCTTCATGGTTCAGCCACCAGGTTTTGTGTCTGAAGATTTTCCGGAGCATGTCTGCAAGCTGAAGAAGGCCCCGTATGGGTTGAAGCAAGCGCCAAGGGCGTGGTACGGGAAGATCGCAGAATATCTCCTATTCTGTGGATTTGTTGCTTCAGACTCGGACTCAAGCTTGTTCGTCAAGAAGTGCGGGGAGCTTCAGGTCATCGTGTTGTTATACGTCGACGATATGATCGTGACGGGGAACTCGAAGGAGGAGGTAGCGCAGCTTCGGGCCGAGCTGTCTATCAGGTTCGAGATGAAGGACTTAGGTGAGCTTCACCATTTCCTTGGACTCGAGGTGCAGAGGAAGGAAAGTGGAGTGCTGGTTTCCCAGGCTGGATATGCGGAGCGAATCGTGGAGCGATTCGGCATGAAGGAAGGGAAGTGCATCTCTACACCTCTGGAGAAGGCTATGAAGCTTCGGAAGGATGAGGGGAGGATTATGCAAGATCCGTTGGTGTTCCGAGCTCTGGTTGGGAGCTTGATCTATCTGACGATCACAAGGCCGGATATTGCATATGCAGTAGGCAGAGTGAGTCGGTATATGGCGGAGCCACGGATACCTCATCTGCTAGCGGCCAAGAACATTCTGAAGTATGTCAAGGCGACCTCGGACATGGGTCTCCTATATAGGAGGGATGCAGGCTTCGAGGTGCATGGATACATGGATGCTGATTACGGGGGAGATTCGGATGATCGGAAGTCGACATCTGGATTCGTCTTCATGGCGGGCCCTACGGCTATATCATGGTGCAGCAAGAAGCAGGATTCCGTATCGGTCTCTACCACGGAAGCGGAATACAAGGCTTCGGCCTTGGCAGCTCAGGAAGCCATCTGGCTTAGGAGGTTGGTTGGAGACGTCCACAAGGAGGTTCGGGAGCCGACTCTGCTACGCGGTGACAACGAGAGTGCTCTCAAACTGGTGACCAATCCAGTTTGTCACGCGAGGACCAAGCATATTGAGATCGAGCATCACTTCATACGGGAGAAGGTGCTGGAGGGATCTCTTTCGGTCGAGCATGTGCAGAGTGCGGACAATGTCGCTGACATCTTCACAAAGGCGCTGGCAAAGGGGCCGTTCACACGGCTAAGGGAGCTACTTGGGCTAGTTTCCACTTCCCACTTCAAGGGGGAGTGTTGAAATTATTGAAGTGGAAGTGAAGGAGGTTTTTGGACCTGGGCAGTCTGGGAGGAGACTGGGCGGTCTGGCGTGACCGCACGGTCTGGCGGTCTGACAATGGCGGTCTGTTCTATTGGTCAGCTGCGGCTTCCGGGGTTGACCGCTGGCCTGGTCCAAGGGCTGCTGGAGGTGGAGGTCGTGCGGTCTGGCTGTGACCGCATGACGGGTGATCTTCCTCAGGGTCGCGCGGTCTGTCTCTGACCGCGTGACAAGTTGTTCTCTTCAAGGACGTGCCGGTCTGGCGTGACCGCACGGGTTGGCTCTTGAATCCGGTCTGGTGGCTTTCCAGAGGGTTCTGAAGGAGTTCGCGGACTAAGTCATCTTAGTCGCGCGGTCTCAGCTCGCGGTCTCAGGAGGAGACCGGAGGGCGAGCTGGCTGTGGTTGCGGTCTCAGGCGAACACAGGTGGTGGGCGACTTCTAGGCGGTCTGGCGATCTCCGTGTGGAGTCGTGTTCAAACCAAGGGAGTAGCGATCTCCCGCGGTCTGGAGAGAAGTCGGCGCTCACCAAAATGAAGCAGGAGGGTTGCAGTGATCGCGCGGGTTGACCGGTAAGGTCGCGCGGTGTGATGGGTGGTGACTCTATCTCATAGGGTGGTGACTAGATCAGGTCTCACGCCTATAAATAGGGAGCCACTGTAGCAACAATAAGAACACACCAAGTGTAAGCTGAGTTCGCTTGTTTCCTGCGGTCTGTTTTATTCTGACCGTGCGGTCTGCTGATTGAATTCCTCTTGTGCAGCTTCTGCGGATAGTGTGGGCAGCAGCGATCACCTCTTCCTCTGAAAGTGTTCGGGCGGTCTGCGGCTTGGAGTTGTGGTGCTGGAGTTCGGGAGGATCAGGAAATCGGAAGAAGGGAGCGGTCTGTGCAGCGGTTTGGTGGTGTGCTGTGATCGGCAAGGCGCTGCGGTCTGGCAGTGTGTTGAAGTCGCAGGGAGGTCGCGCGGTCTGGAGCGATCTCAAGTTATCCTCATCTACTTGTATTTCTGTTTGGTATCTGTGCTGGCGAAATCATGTCTCGCCAAGCATGCCTTGCCCTGTAATGAAGTTTATGCTATCAATAAAGATAAATTGCTTGCCTAAAGTTTGTCTCTGGTTGTTTGGCTTGTATCTCTAAGTTGCATAATCGATTCCTGCTTGCTCTCACAAGGTCCTTAGAAAAATTTCACACTAACCTCTTGGGCACCTCCCGTCATGGTCAAACGGTGGCAGAGGAGCAGGCTTATCCTCACCTAGGTGGGTAAGTCACACTTCCAGACCTAGGCCCTAACGTACGTTGTGATACCGGTACCCGGTACTCACGAGCACTGACAAATCAACAAACTATTGTCGGTGTGACGACTAAGCCAGAACCGAAGACCCACCACATCTTATGCATATGCAAATATGTATTATCTCTTACCACCGAGCCTTCAACTCGTAATTCTAAACCAATATTTATAAAAATCGAGTCAATCGTTCGCAGGACTATCATAGTCCTTACTTATAACCCGAGTCTACCGCTCGCAGGACTATCCCAGTCCTTATTATAACTTGAGCCTATCGCTCGCAGGACTATCCCAGTCCTTCCTTATAACCCGAGCCAACCGCTCGCAGGACTATCCCAGTCCTTCCTTATAACCTGAGCCTATCGCTCGCAGGACTATCCTAGTCCTTCCTTATAACCCGAGCTTACCGCTCGCAGGACTATCCCAGTCCTTCCTTATAACCCGAGCCTACCGCTCGCAGGACTATCCCAGTCCTTCCTTATAACCCGAGCCTACCGCTCGCAGGACTATCCTAGTCCTTCCTTATAACCCGAGCCTACCGCTCGCAGGACTATCCCAATCCTTCCATATAACTCGAGCCTCCCGCTCGCAGGACTATCCCAGTCCTTCCTTATAACCCGAGCCTACCGCTCGCAGGACTATCCCAGTCCTTCCTTATAACCCGAGCCTACCGCTCGCAGGACTATCCCAGTCCTTCCTTATAACCCGAGCTTACCACTCGCAGGACTATCCCAGTCCTTCCTTATAACCCGAGCCTACCGCTCGGAGGACTATCCCAGTCCTCCCTTATAACCCGAGCCTACTGCTCGCAGGACTATCCCAGTCCTTCCTTATAACCCGAGCCTACCGCTCGCAGGACTATCTCAGTCCTTCCTTATAACTCGAGCATACCGCTCGCAGGACTATCCTAGTCCTTCCTTATAACCCGAGCATATCGTTCGCAGGACTATCCCAGTCCTTCCTTATAACCCGAGCCTACCGCTCGCAAGACTATCCCAGTAATTATTTCATTCCTTCCCAAATTTGGGAGGGAGATTATGTTTCAAGTTCTCTTACTTTACTACTCTTGTTTATTGTTAGTTGATCTTAGCAGCTTGGGGTGAATCCTGGACTTCCCGTGGATTACCCGGTGAAGGGCTCGCAACGATACTAGGGAATGTGATGGTGACTGAAGCCCAAATCCCCATTTCCAGGATATTTATTTTATTTAGTTGCTACCCATTCTTGTATGCCCATTTGCTCTCCAATTGCTCTAAAATCCTAGGGTGGATTACCATTTGACTCGGGCAGACATGTGTCGGTGTTCTATTGAACACAGAACCATGTCATTCCTAGTGACCGACTATTTCCTTGTGCTATCTCTCAATCACAATTTTCACTTCTTGCTAAGTCATCCTTCGCCTCCCCAAATAGGTCCTTGTCAAATTCCTGAATTGATAGTTTTACTAAACGCACCCCATCTTTATTTCCGATGACTGCCCTTGGTGATTAATCCTTCAACCTAATTGGGCATCTGCAATTCTCTTAGAGTTAGTAACTCTGGGGGTGGTGACCATAAGGAAGGGTTCAAATCTATGTTTTCAGTTTCTACTGTTCGCAGACCAAGGTGAGATTGAACTAGGTTTGATTCTTAAGACGCAACCTTGGCCCTATCATGTCCTAATGAGTTCCAAGTTCTTACCATAGGTTCTCAATGAGTAATGATTTAACAACCTCAAATCCTACATTTCATACTCTTCCAGGGAATCCTTAATCATAGTTTCTATTCAAATAGATGAGGTGAAAGTAAAGTTTTACGCAACAAGTACCATCTACAGATCTCTATAAATTTTGATAAATTCACAATAGCATAGTATTGGTCTAAAAATTTCAAACCCTAAGTTTCACATTTTTCTAGGGATTATTTGACCATGATTTCTATTTAACATGAATGGGGTGCAAATAAGGATTTACACAACAAGTATCATCTACAAATCTCTATAAATTCTGATAAATTCACAATAGCATATTATTGGTCTAAAAACCTCAAACCCTAAGTTTCACATTTTTCCAGGGATTATTTGACCATGATTTCTATTTATCATGAATGGGGGCGCAAATATGGATTTACACAACAAGTATCATCTACAGATATCTATAAATTCTGATAAATTCACAATAGCATAATATTGGTCTAAAAACCTCAAACCCTAAGTTTCACATTTTTTCAGGGATTATTTGACCATGGTTTCTATTTAACATGAATGGGGTGCAAATAAGAATTTATATAACAAGTATCATCTAACTTCTGATAAATTCACAATAGCATAATATTTGTCTAAAAACCTCAAACCCTAAGTTTTACATTATTCCAGGGATTATTTGACCATGATTTATATTTAACATGAATGGGGTGCAAATAAGGATTTACACAAGTATCATCTACAGATCTCTATAAATTCTGATAAATTCACAATAGCATAATATTGGTCTAAAAACCTCAAACCCTAAGTTTCACATTTTTCTAGGGATTATTTGACCATGGTTTCTATTTAAGATGAATGAGGTGCAAATAAGGATTTACATAACAAGTATCATCTACAGATCTATATAAATTCTGATAAATTCACAATAACATAATATTGGTCTAAAAACCTCAAACCCTAAGTTTCATATTTTTCCAGGGATTATTTGACCATGGTTTCTATTTAACATGAATGGGGTGCAAATAAAGATTTACATAACAAGTATCATCTACAGATCTCTATAAATTTTGATAAATTCACAATAGCATAATATTTATCTAAAACCTCCTAAGTTTCACATTTTTCCAGGGATTATTTGACCATGATTTCTATTTAACATGAATGGGGTGCAAATAAGGATTTACACAACAAGTATCATCTACAGATCTCTATAAATTCTGATAAATTCACAATAGCATAATATTGGTCTAAAAACCTCAAACCCTAAGTTTCACATTTTTCCATGGATTATTTGACCATGGTTTCTATTTAACATGAATGAGGTGCAAATAAGGATTTACATAACAAGTATCATCTACATATCTCTATAAATTCTGATAAATTCACAATAGCATAATATTTGTCTAAAAACCTCAAACCCTAAGTTTCACATTTTTCTAGAGATTATTTGTCCATAATTTCTATTTAACATGATTGGAGTGCAAATAAGGATTTACACAACAAGTATCATCTGCAGATCTCTATAAATTCTGAGAAAATTTACAGGACTAAAGGGTCACCAAGGGAATCTATTTGAATAATTTCATAATTTTCCAGTGATATATGAGGCATGAATATCATACTTACATAAATTTGACCTAGCCAAATAAATCACTTCTAGAGAAACATATGTGATCAAAAATTCCAAAATAAATTCATAAACATGTCTTTCAAGTCAAAGACCCATTTCCCAGAGTTTTGGATTTATCCCTAAAGTTTTGATTCAAATTATTTCATTTATTTAAATGTGTGACAATTTTTGTTTAATTCAAAACTTTAGGAAAATAATTTCCAAAAGTAATGAAACTCATATCCATAGTGTATAACCCCATGACATACAAATACCCCAAGGTTTCAGAGGCATGCATGGAGGATTTCTCCATTATTTCACAAATTAGGTCATTGGGTTAAATGGGTTACTATTCATCATGACTAAAGATCTTGCATGTGAGATATCTCAACATGCATGAGTCCAAGTGACCTAAAATTTTGTCCAGGGACTATCTTTGATCTAATCTACCATCCAACCGAGATTTGGGTGGAGTTGACCTTGTATAACCCTAGATCTAGGTGTCACATAGAAAAGTAAATGTTTTCCAAAACCATAGGATATTTTTGTCCTAAAAATCTGAAATTTCTACTGAACATGACTCTATATGTATCTCAACCATGCCCAAAATTTCAGGCCTTGGTGAAGTCCCAATCAATGGGAATTAACAAATATGTGGTTGGTTCACTATTTGAACCCGTCTCACCAAATTTGACCTGCATGAGTCTACAGATCTTTATTTGACCTGATTTTAATTTCTATGTGTAGTAGACTCGAAGATCTACAAGCTTTTTCTCTGGGCATTTTTCGATTTTTAGCCTATAAGGGCCTCAAAATAAGCCTATAAAGTCGGGTCAAAACGTGACAGATTAATGAAATGAGTTTAAATAAATAAAACTGGGCTGCGTATAGCAGATCTGCGAGATCCAACGGCTGACCTTTTGTCTTCCTCGATGAGCCAAGGGCTCACATCCGCCACGACTGGGCCATTTTGCGTGCAGTTTTCAGGCCATCTGAGGCCGTCCCCAGCGAATCCCTCCCGCCACCGCCATCGCCCAACCTAGGGCTTCCGTTTGGCGGTGACCGTTTGGCCGGAGGTGGCCGGAGGAGGTCTCCGACACCTTTCATTTTTGCGGTTTGGAACATGGAAAATACAAAATAATAGTGCCTTTGCAAGGCTCAATTCGACTGGGGGAGAGAAAGGATGCTAGCACAGGAGGAGGGGGAAAGGAACTTGCCTTTGATCGGGCTTGATCTTGAGGAAGAATGAGAAACACCATGGCCGACCACTCCTCTTGATCCCCTTGCCATTTCCTTGATCCTCCATCAATTTCTTTGATCCAGAGGTCGATTCCTACTCCTTGTCCCCTTCTGGAGCTGATGGTGTGATCAATTTGGGGTGAGGTGTAGTGTTTATGGAGTTCCCATTATGGGTGTCCGGCTAACACATAGGAAGCTCCCCCTTGCTGCCATTTGGCATCAATCCCTGCTGTAATTGATGAGTAATTACCGAGGGAAGTCAGGGAGAAGCTTTGGGGAGGGGAATTGAGTGCCAATTGGCACTCAATCCCTAATTCCATGCTTTGGCCATATGTGAAATTGGGGGAAATCCCAATTCCACCCCTTGCATGTGCCCCATTTTCAAAATCTGAGGGAACAAGTGGTCATTACTCCTATGGGCTATACAATGGGCCTAGATTGATGGTCTTAGCACATGTGAATTGGGTTTAATTTCTCTTGAGCCCAATTTGGGCCTATTTGACCAAGTGTTACAGACTTTTGAGTTGACTTGGTCAAATTGATGAGTGGGATGGCTCCACTTGATGGCCATGAGTCCCATGACATCACCAAATGCTTATTGGGCCATGGTGGGGTCTCAATTGGGCTAATTGAGCCATAAGGTGTGATTTTGACCAAATGTTGACCTAACTTTGACCTTGGTCAATTTGGGTGATTTGGTTGACCAAAAGATGGGGCTCTTGGTCAATTAATCCACTCGGAGGGTTTGCCATGTAATGGTAGGTTCAATTTGGTCACATGAAGTTCTTTTGACCTAAATTAAGAAGGTTTGACCTATTTGGGGATAAAATTGACTTGTCAATTTGATCAATTGAGTTGACACCAATGGGTCCTAAATGACCCAAGGGACTCCCTAAGGTGTTTAGGAAGAGATGGTGGGGTCAATTTGTCATTTTGAAGCCTAATTTCCGAGCCCCAAACCTCGGGTTCAATTTGGCTATTTGCACATCAAGGTGATTTTTACCTATTCACCTTGGTTCTTAGGACCATTTTGGCCTCTTAGAGCAATGTCATGACCTTGTCATGACAAAATTCATCTTAGGGGTCTAGTTGTTCTGGGGATGTTACACCAAGCGCGGCAGTACCCGGCCGGCGACGGCAGCTTCGCACGGGGCTCCTCCCCTACTGCCAAACGCGATAGTACCTGGCCGACGACGACGAGCTTCGCCCGCACCCGGCGGGCTTCGCTCGCAACATTCGAATATTTAATTTATACCAATAATAAATTTATATATATAAACTTTATACGTAAAAATTATATATATATATATATATATATATATATATATATATCTATACTAATATATAAAGAAATCTTCTTATCGGTGTAATGCCTAGCCAATTAATATCGATCGTTCGATAAGGAGAGAGAAAGAGAAAGGGAGAGAGGGGAGAGAGAGAGTGGGGCCCACAATTAAGAGAGAGAGAGGGAGGAGAAAGTGGGCGGCATCTTTGAATTGGAGAGAGAAAGAGAGAGAAATAAATAAGGAGAGAGGAAGAGAGAGGGAGTGGGGCCCACAATTAAGAGAGAGAGAGAGAGAGAGAGGGAGGAAAAAGAGGGTGACGGAATTGAAGAGAGAAATAGAAAGAGAAATAGAGAGAGAGAAATGGAAACAAATACAAAATATTGTATAAAATCTAAATATTTTAAAAATAAAATACATAATATTTTATTTTTTAAAATCTATAAAAATAAATGAAAAAAGGGAAAAAAATATAACTGAGTGCGTGCCGGGTCCGCAACCCCGTGCACTGTCACTCGTATATATATATATATATATATATAATAGGTTTACAACAAAAGCCTATTATAGGTCTATGAGTTCTAGCCAAAACATTTTAGATTTAATGAATTTTTTTATTTGAATATTATGTAATTACTTAAATGGACATATGCTTTATATAATTACAAAACTTTATTAATATATTGCTGAAACTGGTATTTGGCCCAACGAGGAGTTCAGACCCCTGTGAAGGGGGCAGCTAGCGCTTACTGATCCCACAGAGGAACCTGACCGAGGACATAGAACGGAAGGCACGACCCTTGACAACAGTGTGGAGGTCTCACCACACACCCGGAAGATCTTTTGAGCGCTTCTCCTCCAAAGCCAAGATTGTAGCCGGGCACCTTGGAGAGCTGAAGGAGCTAACCAAATAGATCCTGAGGAGAAGCAAAGATCTAGCATGCCCTCCAAAGGTGCCCCAAAGGGTCTATTTGTAGCCTTTCTAAATTGGTCTGCTGATAGCGGAGTTCCGCCTTTTGGTTTTTCTATACGCATCCCAAATTGGTCTGCTAACAACCAAACTCCGCTGTTCTGGAGAGCTATCGGCAGCCCACCGAGGGCTTTTGGGTAAATTTGTTTGTAGCCCCTGCTGGGCGAGTGGCCCGCGAAGGCACCTCTCGTCGGCCTCTCCACGAGCTGGGCCCTCGAGAGCTCCTCTTGTGAGTGGAGGCGAGCCTCTACTCGCCTCGCCAGACAGGCACTGCGAGACCTCACTTGACTCGCTCTGGCTAAATGCACACCAGAGCGGTTCTTTAAAACGCGCTACGCCGTCACCGCTCGCCACTCGTGAGCGAGATCCCTGATCCGCCTCGCCTTGCCTTGGCAGGGTGCTCGCTGCGAATCGACGAGTACTCCCTGAATCACCTGTGATGGACTTCTCTGTGAGTCGGCGAACGTTGGGTTGTACATATATGTTAAGTAATTAACATAAAAGTAGAATGTTATATTGGCATTTTTGAATGTTGCACCAAGATAAATTTTCCTTTTATAGTAGCTAAGGTCCCGTGTCCATCGCGGTTGGGGTACTGTCAGGGTACTGTCGCGGTTGGCCGTAGGGGTGGTGCCTCGTTAGTGTTATATATATATATATATATATATATATATATATATATATATATATATATATATATATATATATATGTACGAGTGACATACACGGGGCTCCGCCCCTACGGCTAACCACGACATTATCCCGACCACGATATTGTTCCGATGCGACGACGCTCCAGCCACTCGCAGTTTACGGTGTCCACGGAAGTTTGCGAGCGGCGGGCAAAATACATTTTTTATTGTGGTAGAGATCTTTGCCTATATGAGTGCATATTTAAAAAAAATCACATATATTTTAAAAATCGATTTTTTTTAAAGAAAGAGGAGTAAAATCGGAAAGCAAATCTTTAACGAAATTTTGTTTTTCCCTTTTAATATAGTATACATATATTACACTAGTTATAGTAATATTAGTAATGGTAGGCTTATGATAATATCTATGATTTACATTACATAGTTAGATGAGGCCAATGATTATATTTGTGTTTGAAGTTGTAACTTGATAGAATTTAGTTGAACCCAATTCAATAATTTAAACCAATAATAAATAGGTTAATATATATCTATATACTATATTATAAAAAAATATCGTTTTTGTGTCCATGGCAAGGTAAATAGGAACTCCATGACAAAGAAATTAAGACAAAATCAAATCGCAGCTATTGGATCTCAAATCAAATCAGAAAAAAGGCATACGAATAGCCATTTTTCCAAAAACCCAATCCCTCAAACCCAGCGAAATCCCGTGCCCCCTCCCTCCCGTCCCTCCGGCCCCCTTTTGGTCTGCCGCCACCGGCGGAGCCGCCAGCTGGCCGGCGTGAGGCCACCGGCAGGTTCGCCGGTCTCCGGCGAACCTGCCGGTGGTACTTCGGCGGGGCTCCGGCAGGGCCAACGACGGCGGTGGCGCCGCCGTTCATCAAACGAGGAGTTCCGCCGTTCGTCGAACGCAGGGTCGCCGTTCGACGAACGGCGAACCTCCAGCGATCGACGAACGGTGGCCCTGGCCGTTCGTCGGACGCAGGAGCCCCTGCGTTCGTCGAACGCAGGCGCCCCGCCGTTCGTCGAACGCAGGTTCGCCGTTCGACGAACGTCGAACCTCCAGCGATCAACGAACGGCACTGCGTTCGTCGAACGCAGGGGCGCCTGCGTTCGACGAATGGCGAACCTCCAGTGATCGACGAACGGTGGCCCTGACCGTTCGTCGAGCGCAGGAAAACCTGCGTTCGACGAACGCAGGCGCCACCTGCGTTCGATGAACGGTGGCCCTGACATAAAAATAAACATGCCCGCCGATTGACCTCACATAGGGCCGGAGGCCCGTGCCTGTCACTCGTGTGTGTGTGTGTGTGTATATATATATATATACACACGAGGCCCGTGCGGGCGGCGACATTCTGCGGGGGCTGCGATATTCGGTGGGGACGACGTCATTCAGCGGTGACGATATTTGGCAGGGGCGGCGACATTCGGTGGGGGAGACATTCGGCAGGGGCGGCGACATTCAGCAGGGGCGGCGACATTCGGCGGGGGCGGTCTATATTTATAAAACATTCAATGTTGTTCAACAAAAAACATATGGTTTGCTGATTGTCATCTTGACTTGACATAGTGGAAACCTCGGTTCAATTCTCACCATTAATAATTTTTGTGAGATTAAAAAATGAGTCATATAGCCCTTTTTTTAAAATAATTTTAGGGGTAAAATCTTAATTTCAATAGAAGGAGATCAAAATTCTCCTATTGGCTTTTGTGCTCGGTCCTTAGTTGTTTGTGTTGGCAACCTGCTCATAAATTGAAGAATAATTTTGATTTTGAGCATTATGATTCATAAACAAATATTGAACAAGCAAATATAAAAGTCTATTTTTATTAATAGCTGGACAATTTGGTTTATTAACAGTTAAAACTAACATTGAGATATGATTCACTAATTTAACGAGAAATGATTCGCTAATTTTCTAAATATGACCAGACCATAACAACGAGACTATCTGGTGCTATCGATTGTAAGAGAAAAAAAGCCTAGCTCTAATCTTTCTTCCAAAATAATAAAATTCCTCTTCATATTTGCTTTTAATTATATTTTCTCAAACAAGAGAGCTAGTTGTTACCGACTTGTCCGCTTAATAATGTCACATGCAGAGTTGGCTTCTTTCTGCACCCTTTCGTAGCTAGCAAAATGATCATTCTTTAATAATTGTTGGGGCAAGGAGAGTTTTGTAGGCCTCAAAAGAAATGCATTTCTTGAATGCTTGGATGATTACAAATGAGGAGTCATCCTTACATAGTCCCCAAAAGAATTTTCTTATAAATGATGAAAGAAAATAGACTACCTATTTTCTAGATTATTCTACCACCCTTTTTTATGAACAACTTTCATGAATGCTGTAAGCTTTACTCTAGAATGTTCTCATGAGACGTGTTGCGGGTCGCTTAGCGCTCTCCCGGTCTAGAAAAATCGAACCGCCTTAATTCGCGAGTGAGTCAACCGCGCAAACAATCAAAAGGGAACCAACATAAGAAACAACAAGACTTATTTAGGTGGAAAAACTGAGGAAAAAAAACGGTGCTCACCAAATCCACTAATTTGCGAACAGTTACAAATATTAGAATTTCTAGGAGGGAGACATGTCACCGCTCCGTTTACAAGTGCTTAAAGTTAAAAAAGCACAAGTCTTTCTGTGGTGCTCGCAGGAGCGGACTCTGGAGCAGTCTCAGAAGCAATTTTTGAAGCAGACTTCACAACGAATAGAGCGAACACTAAGCAAGAGAGCGAGCAGAGTGTCAAGTCTTCGCCAGAAAACTCAGAGCTCTCTCTTCTCTCTTTGGTTGTGTGTCTTCAAATGAAGGCCTAGGGCCTTTTTATAATTTTTTGGGCGGCGCGTCGGTAATTGCGTCATCTTGAAATTTGAACTGACGAATGAATATACATGATTCTGGTCACCTGACATTGATACCCCCCGGGCGGTCCTGGCAATCTGAGCGGCCCGGGTAGCTTTGGCGGAGTTTGCAGTGGCATATGAAGACAACAGCAGGCGGCGACGGCATGTCGCCGGCGCGCACGCACTGGGAGAGCGTGCACAATGGGAGTGCATGCGAACACTGGTCGCGTGCGTGAGCACGGGCTGGGGGCGTCATAGGAACGACTCATGTGCATGCGCAGCTTGCGCGCCCGTCTTGCGAGTTTGTGCCCGACGTGCATGAAGCCTTTGTGGGCGTGCTCACCGAGTGTTTCGACGTCCATTTGAGGAACCAAATGAACTCAGAATTATGGGAGGAAAAGCTTGCTGGACTCATATTGGCGAGCCGATCGAGGGCTTAACAAAACCTCGAGTTCGACCGAACTGCGTGTGAAACACCATCAAGACCATTCTAGAATACTTCTACACTTCTCCTGTATTCTCTATGTATAATACTCTCAAAGCTCCTATAATTTTCTAAATACCTGCCATGAGTGAGATGAAGAATTGTCCTGAGCGAGCCAAAAAAGACGAGTCGTGACATAGCGCATATAATTTATTTTCAACACATTTAACAATTTTAAAGCTGAATGGAAGAAAGTCTATACATTTAACTTTACAAGCATATACTTAACAAAGAAGATTACTAGTTACAGGTGCCCCATATCGGTAGTTGTATTGCTTGCCAAAGACGTACAACCGTGAAATGAGAAATCTGAATGGAAGTATCGAGTATGGAACGAAACCGGAGGCCTCCTGCCATGGAGACGGAGAAGGAGAAGCTCATTTGGCTGCCAAGTTCTAGAAGACGAGAACTGGAAATTGCTGAGATCTGGAAAACTGTAAGCTTTAAAGTTGAAAAACTTGTCCTTTGGTTTTGAAACTGGAAATTGGAAACCACTGGGCAACCTCCGAATTGGGAGAACTAAGAAACTCGCTTGATGTGGGCATGCTGCATGCAACTAGAGATTGTTTATTGACAACAAAATTAGGGCATGACTTGCGAGAGCCTGCAACTGGAGGTCGCTCATCATCTACGACATTAGGGAAAAAAGAAGTGCTCTTTTCGACGTCTTGCACAAATGAAACTCGCTCTTCTGCATTTTTCCCAAAATACATACCCAGGCGTGTGCCTTGGTGTGCTTGTACACAGGGGCAGACCCACATGCAGGCACACCCGGATATGTGCCCGGGTTGAAATTTTCACGAAATACATCTGAGATCCGCTTGATTTGATTGTTTCCTCCCTCCCTTCCTTCCTTCCGCGACCAGCAGCTTGCCCTAGATTCCTCGACGACAAGAGTCACATGACGAGAAAGGAAGAAAATCTCCTTCGCCTCAAAATCGTCCCCCCTAGAATATTTAAAATCTTTTTCGCCTCCTCTATCCCCAAAACTCAAGTCCCGTCCCTCGACCCCTCCTCCTAACCTCCATCTCTCCCATTCCCCTTGTGAATCCATAGATCGTGCGCACCGAGAACGGAAATGTCTATCTTCAATCCACTCCTTTTTCCATATTCCTTCTTGCCATGTCTGAATTGTTAGGATCCAAAAGAGATAACAGATCTAACGAATTGATATTAGACACAATTTGCAATTAAGAAAACAAATTCAATATGATGAGATCAAATTACAAGCAAGAATAGGACATGTTGGACAACAACAAAAGAAATACAACAATCCTAAGGGAAGCACCCTGAACAGATTGCTCAGCTCGTCACTCACCAAAGTGTGGGAATGAAACGAAAAGAAAAGCACACATGATTTTTCATACCCACATACAGCTCCCGTATCTTATTTATAGGAAACAAAAGTGGAAATAGACAACAATGCCCTTGACAAAATACTAGATCTACTCTCGCTGCCCCTGCCAACTGCCGCCAACTGTAATTCAAATTCTACTCATATCAACACCTCCCCTGATTATAACTTCCTTGTCCTCAAGGATGATAATCAGGGTTAAAACTTCTATAACATCCACAATTCTTCCTACGTTACCTCCTCCGACGAACTATTTTCCCATTGTATCAGCAACTACATCACAACCTTGCCCTTCTGTGGGGCCACACGCCTATCCAGGACTACAATTGGTACCATCATTGGATTTCCCTCTCGATTGACAGTAGATGTCAAGGGAATAATCTGAGATGGAACCTCCCCTATACGTTCTCGCACTGAGAAATATGAAATGTATGGTGAAGTTTTGCCGAGTCAGGTAGTCTTAGGCGGTAAGATACATCCCCTATACGTTCTAACACTTCAAAAGGACCAAAAAATTGTGGGGTCAACTTGTGATATCCATGACTGAGCAAGCTGCTCTATTTATAAGGTTGTAATCTCATATACACTTGTGTTCCTACCTCCAAATACCTCTCCATGTGCTTGCCATTAGCTAACCAGAGTTAAATTGAATTTAAGAAGGGCAATCTCCCCTTCATGGGGTGACAAGGACATATCCACCTCCTCCATCATAGTCGAATCCACAACATAAGGACAATGCAATGGAGGTTCATGCCCATACACCAATTATACCACCATTCCGCAAGAGGCGGCCATGTTGCCCAATTTGTAGGCCGCTATGAACACATACAATGGAGATAACTTTCCAAACAACGATTAACAACCTACGATTGCTTGTCAGTTTGTGGATGGTAGGTAGTAGACAACTTAACATGGACTTGTAAGATATAGAACAACTCTTTCCAAAGTTGAATCACAAAGACATGCTCCATATCACTAATGACAGAAGGCCGCAATCCATGTAGACAAAACACTGAGTCCATGAACACTTGCGCCACACTTTCAGTTGTATAAAGATGGGTAATAACCATGAAATTTGCCTGCTTGCTTAGGCGATCTACAACTGTTAAAATTGTCCTCTTCCCGCTGCTCTTAGGAAGGCCATCAATGAAATCCAATGTGATATCTTGCCAAATTCTGGATGGAATGGGAAGTAGTTGTTATAATCCCATGTGACGTTGGTTGTCTGCTTTGCACCTCTAACAAACTATGCATCACTTGATGTAGGAATAGACGTCTAGTTTCATGTTCTGAAAGTGAGTTTTAGTTCTTAATTAATTAAAGGTCTTGCTCTGATACCAATTGAAAGTCAATTGGTATGCTTTGATACCAATTGAAAGGAGATTAGTTCTTAATTAATTAAAGCTCTTGTTTAAGTTTTACTTCAAAAGGTAATGATATATATATATAAATGTGCTGTGTGAGTAATAAAAACACTAGAAGGGCATAATAATCAGCAAGAAATAAAAACATAAAACAAACAAGCAATGCAAACATCCAGATGACACAAGATATATAGTAGTTCCCCAATCAACCTGGGTACATCTACTCTTCTACCCACTGGTAGGAATCCACTAGAGGTTTTTGATCAGGTGCCCTCACACCAATGAGCTTTTGATAAGGTGCCCAAAAACCAATGGAGCTTTTGATCAGGTGCTCTAACCAAGATGCAGGTTTTTGCTAAGGTGCCCTGTCATCGGGAGTTAACTTTTGAAGGGAGTTATAACCCTTTACAAGATGGGATAGAGAGGGGTTTAGATGTTCTTCTCTATCAAGATGCTGAGAGAAGACTCTAGTGGATGTATGTTGAAAAGCTTCCTCTGTCTGATATGAAGTTGTTTGACAGTAGATTGGCTGGAGCTTTTCTTGAAAGAAATGATCTTCCTGTAGCTGGTAAATCTGAAAGACAAGAATGCTTCTCAGATTTTTTTGTTGCTCTTTGGAGATCTGTACTTGTAGCTGATGACTGAGAGAGTATTGTTGATGAAGATGTTCTCAGTATATAAGTGCTGCTCAAGGAAGAAGATGAAGATCTGTATAAACTTTGTTCTTCTGTTCTTCCTGTATATTTCTCTCTTTCTTTTTCCTGAGCAGAAAATCTGTACAACAATTTGAAAATATGTTCTGTATATTATTCTGTCGTGTAAACTGAAGGTAATAAATCTGCTGTATATTAATCTGTTATATCTTCTTCCTTATTTTCCCTTTACAAGATGGGAGGAATAAAAGAAAACAAAAAGATATGTTGTTCTTCTCTTTCTAAGAAGACACTTGAAGATCCTGATTGGTAGTTGAGTTAGATCTTGATGATGATGATGTTGAAGAGAGCTCCCCCTGTCTGATTTAGATTAGATGACAGCTTTGTGGATGTAGCTTCTTCTCTAGAATGTGATACTCCTCTTTTCTTCTTGCAGTTTAGATCCCTGAGCACTTGATATAGATTGGTGTCTCAGGTTGTAGATGATCTGCAAGGAAAGAGTTAGTAAAAACAAAACAAGATAGAGTAATAATGTTGTTCTCTGTTTTTGCTTCTGTTCTTCTTTTTCTCTTCTTCTTCTTCTTGTTCTCTTTTTCCTGTACAGCAAATGTGTTATGTTCCGTCTCTTAATTTCTTCTCTGTTCTTCTCTCTGAATATATAATCTGGAGATCTTGTGGCTGATTTGAATTCTTGCCGACAAGATAGGAAAGAGATAATATCTCTTTTATTTCCCAGATCCTCGAGCAGACAAATTACCGTCTTTAGCTTTTGCAACGACTATAGCATTTATTGTTTCTGCCAACGACTATAACATTTAATGCTTCAACAGCTGTAATGTTAAATCAGTAATATATATATAGAAATATATAAATAGAAATAATAAATATTGCTTTATAAAATCTGACAACATATTAGTCGAACTAAGAATGATATAAAATAATACTGCAGATATTTCGTCGAGCTCAGCTTCATGTCTGTGACCTCATCATTTGATTTGTCGACCTGAACATTTGATTCACTGTTCTGAACATCTGCTGAATATTCGTCGAACACAGACTGGAGATTATCGAACGGAAGGATTCGTCAACCGCTGAGACGATGATTTCGTCGACCGCTGAAGTATTGAACTGTTCGTCGAACGCAGACTTGAGTTTGTCGAACGCAGGATTTCGTCGACCGCTGAGTCGGGGTCTGTTCGTCGACCCCTGAGATAATCTGTTCGTCGACCGCTGAACCGCTGAGACGGGATCATCGACTGCTGAGATGGTTGGATTTCATCGAGCGCAGAATGAATACCATTCGTCGACTGCAGAGCGCCGTTCGTCGAAAGCAGGTGGCCGTTCGTCGAACGCAGAGAACTTATGTAAATTTTATTCTTCTCTTAGTTTCTTAGCCTATTAATTATGTCTATTTTCAGCCTTCTTTCTTAATGAGATTTGATCTAAGTTATAAGATGAGTTATGATAGAAACTTATACATTAAAGGTGGATCCTAACTCAAATCAAAACTAAGGTTCCAACAATTTCCCCCTATTTGAGTTGGGATCCTAATCCAAATTAAGACTAGGTTCTAACAATCTCCCCCTATTTGGTTTGGGATACCTAAGCTTAAAAAGTCTTTTAATAACTTAAGGCTTAAGGGTCAGAGATTATTTTCTTCTTTTGAAAAACATTTAAGCAATTTCAGATTTCCTAGATTTTGAATTAAATAGGAATTTAATGAAATGAATTACTAGCTGTTATTGGATTCTAGGAATTTTAAAATAAAAAAGACATTACCTAATAACTTCTTTCTATAGAATCCCCTTAATCAGAAGAGACTCACACTCAGTGCTCTGATCATTTCTTGTAACACCCCCATCCGTTCAGAAGCATATTGCAGAAGGTCCGGCCGGGGCCCCACGCCATATACTACAAAACAAATGGAAACGCCACTTAATTGAATATGCAACGACACTATACCACGAAGCCTAACTCAGAGCATTCTATGCGGAAGTAAAAGAGAGAGACATAATTATAAACCACAAGACCCAAACTCGGGTATGTCCACTTCTATTAACTTGGAATAAAATGTTTTACAACACACAAAAGAGGCACGACAGCCTTACAGTTTACCAACATCGGCGCGCAGGCCGGCCATACATGAAAACAGAAGAAAGGACAAAAGGCCTTCAAGGGCCGCAGCAGCGCAGGGGCTTCAGCCCGCCAAGGTCCCGCTCGGTCCAGCTCCTGTACAACAAGCCCACCAAAGACGGTGGCAAAACAGGGCAACGGTCAGCTAAAGCTGACCAAGTTATAACGACCCCACCCCTTCGAGGGGGTGGCAGTTCTAAACGTCCCTGCAAAACAGTCTCAGCAGCATATATATATATAAGAGTGCGACTAGCAAAGCCCACAACATTTCATACATATGCAACAACACAAATGTGGGAATGGCCTCCACGTCTCGTGCACTCAGGCACTCTTGGGTGTACTACGCCTTCCACCACCATCCACTCTTGATGGCTTTGCCCTTCGAGGCTAAAGTCGGCGGCCCGAATACCAGGGTCCTCCGTGCTTTAATTGTGAACATAACATAGTCCGAAGACTCTGTCCCATTGCCTCCCGACATGCTGAACGAGGCTTACTAATCAGGTGCTGCAATGGTGCGGTTTCAGGTTCGCCAAATGCCCGTTGTTCACAGCTCTCGCTGTACAACACGAAAAGCGGGTATGGCGTCCCCTCAGCCCAGGTATTCTCAATTAGCCGGCTCCACGGGCCGCTAAGTCATCCACCAGGACACCCCCCACAGGTCGGGTACACCGGCCTCAGGTACCCTCAACAGGTGGGCACAACAACATCACCAGAACTCAGTCTGGGAAGCTGTCGCCCTGGCGACATTCACTGTCGCCAGCGACAGTGCACAAAACCTTAATTTGGCTTCTAGCTGTGGGTGATTCCCAGGGCACACCCCCAGGCATTGCTGCACATGCAGTAGCACTCCCACTGCCTCAGAACACCAAAATTCACCAGAACCCAATTCTGGGGAGCTGTCGCCCAGGCGACAGTCACTGTCGCGCCAGCGACAGCTGGACAGAACTCCATTTCTGCCTTTTAACTTTGGGTGCTCCCCGGGGCACACCCCCGGGCGTTGCTGCACATGCAGTAGCACCCTCTAGCCCTATGAGGCAAGTATAACAACACAGGGTTTTTCCCCGGCACGCACAATACCAAAAAGTATCACCAATCCGGACGAACCATCTCGGATGGGCTTCACACAACGCGCCTACGTCCATCTCACGCGTGGACTCTACATGAATGCAAGCTTTGACGGGGATAACACGAATCAACCCGTCGGAGGCCACGACCTCACCCTTTTGGGTAGGGGCCTCAACGATGCATGGGAAAGGACTAGAACATGTCCAAATGGGGTTAGAAGAGTTCGTTACCCTTAAACGCCGCTTCGAGCCCATGGCTTGACGTTCCACATGGATGGAAAGGAGCGCCTTGTCCTCCTCTACGTGTAGCCACCAACTTTGAAGGGATTGGATGAGTGTAGCTCCTCCAAACCCAAGCTCCAAGCTAGGGTTTACTATTTCTCCTTCTTCTCCAAGCTCCTCTCTCTCTCTCTTAAGAACCCTTAAGGAAATAATGGAAAAGGATAGGTTTTTCGGCCTTCTATGCTGCCACCGAGCCTCCCAAGCCAAAACCAGCCCCCAAAGTCAAAGTGCAATCAATGCCCTCAATTTCAGCCACAAAGTCCAACTTTGAGCTGTCGCCCGGCGACAGCCGCTGTCGCCCTGGAGACAGCGATATGAACCGACATTGACCCTTCAATGCCGTCCGACAGTTCACGACAGAACCTTCTCAACAGGACGCTATCTCCTGGGCGACAGCCACTATCGCCGGCGACAGCTCTGGATTCCAGAATTCTGAATTTTCTGATTTGGGGTCTTACAACCCTCCCCTCCTTATAAGAATTTCGTCCCGAAATTTTATAAAAACACGCATATATACATATATATAAAAAATGTCTTTACACAAGGGGAAAAAAAGATAAACGTCACCGAAACAGCTCGGGAAACTCCTCCATCATGGCCTGCTCACGCTCCCATGAGAGCTCCTCGCGACCGCAGTTGTCCCAACGGACCTTTACCATACGGATCGCCCTGTTCCGAACTGACGCACCTCAGCATCCTCGATGCTAACTGGCCTGACCGCCGTCTTAAGCCCACTATCCACGGGCACCTGATCCGCCGCGACCACCTGCGTAGGCTCTTGCACTGCCTTCCGCAATACGGAGATGTGGAATACATCGTGTAGCCCGCTCAGTTCCGCCGATAGCGCAAGCCTATAAGCCGCCTCGCCGACGCGCTCAATGACCTCAAAAGGTCCAAGGTATCTCGGACTCAGCTTTTTCAAGCGCCGAATCCTGGACACGCCCTTGAATGGCCTGATCTTCAAGTAGACCCAATCGCCAACGGCGAACTGGACGTCGCGGTGCTTCGCATTATAGTACTTCGCTTGCCTATCCTGCGCAACCAAAAGCCTCTCTCGGATCAAACGCACCGTCGAAGTCGCCTCTTCGACGTCTTTCCTCTTGAAGAGCTTCGTCTCGCCCGTTTCCGCCCAAGCTAAGTGAGTGCGGCACTTCCTGCTATAGAGGGCCTCGAAAGGCACCATCTGAATACTCGCCTGATTGCTGTTGTGTTACGCGAACTCAACAAGAAAGAGGTGATCTTCCCACCCCTTGCCAAAATCCAGGACGCACATCCGGAGCATGTCTTCCATCGTCCTGTTGGTACGCTCAGTTTGGCCATCCGTCTGAGGATGAAAGGCCGTGCTAAACTGCAGCTTCGTACCCAAAAGACGGTTGACTAGCCTCCAGTCGCTCGAAGTAAAGCGTCCATCATGATCACTGACGATGCTACGGGGCACACCGTGCAGTCGCACTATAGTATCAACATACAACTTCGCCAATTTCTCCACCGAGTCATCCCTCCGGTTGGGGATAAAGTGCGCCACCTTCGTCAGCCGGTCAACGAATACCCAGATGGCATCGTTCCCGCTCTGCGACCTCGGCAGTCCATGCACGAAATCCATGGAAATGTCATCAAACTTCCACTCCAGAACAGGCAATGACTGCAAAATGCCACCGGGCCTCTGACATTCCGCCTTCACTAGCGCACAAGTGTGGCACTTGGCCACGTAGTGAGCGACGTCCCTCTTCATACCCGGCCACCAGAAAAGGACCTTCATGTCCTTATACATCTTCGTGCTCCCCGGATGAACTGAATACCTGGTACAATGCGCCTCGTACATCAACTCATCGCGCAGCTCACCCACCTTGGGGACGCACAAACGGTCACCTCTCCACAGCAACCCATCTCGAACCTGAAACTGGGCATCCGGCCCACCACCAGCATCCTCCGCGTAGAGCTTTAAGCTTGGATCGAGTTCAAAAGCCCGGCGGACTCTATCTGCGAGGTCATACTGCACCTCAGTCCAACTCAAACAGGCACCGGCACCGCCCCTCTTCTCTACGCAAGAAATACCCAAGGCCTCCAGGTCACGTATCAGGTGCTCATCATGCATCTGAATCCAGTTGGCCTGCGCTGGAGCCCTGCGACTGAGTGCATCCGCAACAACATTCCCCTTCCCGGGAGTGTAGTGGATCTCGAAGGTGAAGTCCCCCAGGAACTCCATCCACCTCTGCAGCCGCATATTTTGCCCTTTCTGCGTCAGAAGGTACTTCAGGCTCTTATGGTCCGTGAAGATATCGATCTTCAAGCCATACACATAATGCCGCCAAAGCTTCAGGGCAAATATCACGGCCGCCAACTCCAAGTCGTGGACCGGATAGTTCCGCTCGTGCACCTTCAGCTGGCGAGAGCCATACGCTATAACCTTGCCATGCTGCTGCAGAACGCAGCCAAGGCTGCTCCCAGAAGCGTCAGTGTAGATCTCGTAGCCCTCCGTGCCGCAAGGCAAACATAAGATCGGAGCCGTCGTAAGCCGCCGCTTCAACTCCTCAAAAGGCTGCGCACACGCGGGCGTCCAAATGAACTCCTGCATCTTCCGTGTCAGCGTCGAAAGAGGCAGCGCGATCCGTGAGAAGTTCTCCACGAAGCGCCTGTAATAACCGGCCAGCCCGAGAAAGCTACCGACCTCCGCTACAGTAGAAAGGACAGGCCACTCCCTGATGGCCGCAACCTTCACCGGATCTACCGCCACACCCGAACCACTAACCACATGGCCCAAGAACGCCACGGAAGGAAGCCAGAACTCGCACTTCGAGAACTTGGCATACAGCTGGTTCCTCCTCAGAACCTCCAAGACTACTCGCAGGTGATCACCGTGCTCCTCCTCGGACTGAGAGTAGACCAGTATGTCATCAAGGAAGACGACCACAAACCGGTCGAGGTACTCTCGGAAAGTCCGGTGCATCAAGTCTATAAACATCGAAGGCGCATTAGACAGCCCAAACGGCATCACGGTGAACTCATACTGCCCGTACCTCATACTAAAGGCAGTCTTCGGGATGTCGCACTCCCTGATCCGCACCTGATAATAGCCGTACTTCAAGTCCAGCTTCGAGTATACTGTCGAACCAATGAGCTGGTCGAACAAATCGTCTATCCTCGGAAGAGGGTACTTGTTCTTCTCCGTCAGCTTGTTCAGCTCCCGATAATCGATGCAAAGCCGCAGGCTACCGTCCTTCTTTTTGACAAAGAGGACCGGTGCACTCCAAGGTGAGGAACTCGGACGCACGTAGCCCTGCTCAAGCAGCTCCTGCAACTGCAGCTTCAACTCTTTCAGAGCCATATGATACGGCGAGCGGGCCACAGGCTTAGCGCCTGGCACCAACTCAATCGTGAAATCTATCTCCCGCTGCGGTGGAGCACCGGGGAGCTCGCTCGGGAACACATCGGGGAACTCTGCTACTACCGGAACATCTACTAGGCTGGGCCTCGGCGTTGAAGCCTCCACAAGAGCAAAGAATAACTCCGCTCCCTGTCGCACTGCCTTGGACACCTGGAGAGCAGACATCAGCATCTTGCTCGATCCACGCATGCCCGCAAAGACCGTCTCTTGATCGGCACCTTGCCCAAACCTCACCTCCTTGGTGGTGCAATCGATACACGCACGTTGTTCCGACAGCAAGTCCATACCGAAGATAACATCGAACTCAACCAGGGGGAGTAACGATGCCTTCAGGTCATACTCCCGACTACCAACTAGAACCCTTACGCAGCAACTCCTCTCCACACGCATCGAATATCCATTCGGCAGTAGGACCTCCAGTCCATCTGCAGAAGCAATCGATGGCGCACCAATACGTTGGACGAAGTCCGACGATAAGAAGGAGTGCGAAGCTCCAGTATCGAAAAGCGCTCTCGCAGGAATGCCTAAAACATTTACATAGCCTACGCCGCCAAACAGGGTTAGCATGGACATTAGAACAGGTATATAAAACAGAGAAGACTTTATCTTAAATTTTACCTGTCATGACGTCCTTGGCTTTGATAGCCTCCTGCTGATCAAGACTAAAGACTCTGGGCTGCGGGGGAGCCATACGGGAGGCAGTGGACTCAGCTGCCTTCCCCTTCTCAGAATAAGCTGGCCCAGTCTTCTTCTCTGGCCTTGGAAGCCCACTACGGCAATCCCCAGAGAAATGGCCAGGCTTGCCACAAGTGAAACAAATAAGAGGGCCACGTCTAGACGACGCGCCCGAAGCAGAGGGAGCTGGCCCAGATACTCGAGCCTTCTTCTAGCGAATCAACCTCCGCAACTTCGTCGCACTCGGCGCTTTGCCCTCCGGCACTGCCTCGACCACATCCACCTTGCCCTTCTCCCTAAGCATGTCCTACTCAAGTGCTCGGGCTGAACCCACGAGGGTCGTGAAACCCTATGCCAACGGCCCTGTCAGAAGGTGCCGCAACTCAGTACGCAAACCCCCATAGAACCTGTTCACCCTTCTCTCCTCATCATCGAAAGAAGTTCCAGCATAACGCCCGAGGTGGGTGAACTCATGCAGGTAGTCATCAACCAGTCTACCACCCTGTGTTAGAGCCAAGAACTGGTTCTCCATCGCGATCTGCTGCGACTGAGGCACATACCTTGCGAGGAAGATTCTCGAGAACTCTTCCATCGGCACATCAACCAGTTGCCTTCCCGCAAACTGGCGCCTCTCAACCTCATCCCACCACCGCCTAGCTTCCTTTTCCAGCAAGTAAGAAGCAAAGGTCACCTTCTGCGCTTCCTCTGACTGTGTCGCTGTCAGAATTCGCTTCACATGCGACAACCAGTCCTCGGCCTCAGCTAGGGATTTAACCCCGGTAAACGGAGGAGGTCGAAATCCCAGAAAGTGCTTCAGCTGCTGCTCAGGAGCACGCCTCATGGGGTCTTGCTCCACTCTTAGTGGCTCTGGGGCCACTTCCTGCACCGGCGGTTGGCCTTGCCTTTCAGGCTGGCCATTCAACACAGTTAGAACGGCTTCAGTAACTAGCCGAACTAACTCAGCAGACGGAGCTGTAGGGGCCTCAGCAGACCCACTACTCTCATGCACATCACGGGGACGCGACGGTCCCGCTGCACTTCGAGTTCCCTACACAAGTTCAACACACAGTTAGGCGACAGCACAGTCGCAACTAACAACAAAAGGAACGCTCAGGTTCCAAAATCATGCAATTATTGTTGGTTTGTTGTTACATTTTATTCCTAAGTGGACATTTTGGGTTGATTTTACATCTCAACGGTAGCGCACACACGTGCTCACCACCCCTTAAAAGAATTCGTCCACGAATTCCGTAGAAGGATACGAAACCTTAGAAGCTGATACCAATTTGTAACACCCCCATCCGTTCAGAAGCATATTGCAGAAGGTCCGGCCGGGGCCCCACGCCATATACTACAAAACAAATGGAAACGTCACTTAATTGAATATGCAACGACACTATACCACGAAGCCTAACTCAGAGCATTCTATGCGGAAGTAAAAGAGAGAGACAGAATTATAAACCACAAGACCCGAACTCGGGTATGTCCACTTCTATTAACTTGGAATAAAATGTTTTACAACACACAAAAGAGCCACGACGGCCTTATAGTTTACCAACATCGGCGCGCAGGCCGGCCATACATGAAAACAGAAGAAAGGACAAAAGGCCTTCAAGGGCCGCAGCAGCGCAGGGGCTTCAGCCCGCCAAGGTCCCGCTCGGTCCAGCTCCTGTACAACAAGCCCACCAAAGACGGTGGCAAAACAGGGCAACGGTCAGCTAAAGCTGACCAAGTTATAACGACCCCACCCATTCGAGGGGGTGGCAGTTCTAAACGTCCCTGCAAAACAGTCTCAGCAACATATATATATATATATATATATATAAGAGTGCGACTAGCAAAGCCCACAACATTTCATACATATGCAACAACAGAAACGTGGGAATGGCCTCCACGTCTCGTGCACTCAGGCACTCTTGGGTGTACTATGCCTTCTACCACCATCCACTCTTGATGGCTTTGCCCTTCGAGGCTAAAGTCGGCGGGCCGAATACCAGGGTCCTCCGTGCTTTAATTGTGAACATAACGTACTCCGAAGACTCTATCCCATTGCCTCCCGACATGCTGAACGAGGCTTACTAATCAGGTGCTGCAATGGTGCGGTTTCAGGTTCGCCAAATGCCCGTTGTTCACAGCTCTCGTTGTACAACACGAAAAGCGGGTATGGCGTCCCCTCAGCCCAGGTATTCTCAATTAGCTGGCTCCACGGGCCGCTAAGTCATCCACCAGGACACCCCCCACAGGTCGGGTACACCGGCCTTAGGTCCCCTAAATAGGTGGGCACAACAACATCACCAGAACTCAGTCTGGGAAGCTGTCGCCCTGGCGACATTCACTGTCGCCAGCGACAGTGCACAAAACCCTAATTTGGCTTCTAGCTATGGGTGCTTCCTGGGGCACACCCCCAGGCATTGCTGCACATGCAGTAGCACTCCCACTGCCTCAGAACACCCAAATTCACCAGAACCCAATTCTGGGGAGCTGTCGCCCAGGCGACAGTCACTGTCGCGCCAGCGACAGCTGGACAGAACTCCATTTCTACCTTTTAACTTCGGGTGCTCCCCGGGGCATACCCCCGGGCGTTGCTGCGCATGCAGTAGCACCCTCTAGCCCTACGAGGCAAGTATAACAACATGGGGTTTTTCCCCGGCACGCACAATACCAAAAATTATCACCAATCCGGACGAACCGTCTCGGATGGGCTTCACACAGCGCGCCTACGTTCATCTCACGCGTGGACTCTACATGAATGCAAGCATTGACGGGGATAACACGAATCAACCCGTCGGAGGCCACGACCTCACCCTTTTGTCCAAATGGGGTTAAAAGAGTTCGTTACCCTTAAACGCCGCTTCGAGCCCATGGCTTGACGTTCCACATGGATGGAAAGGAGCGCCTTGCCCTCCTCTACGCGTAGCCACCAACTTTGAAGGGATTGGATGAGTGTAGCTCCTCCAAACCCAAGCTCCAAGCTGGGGTTTACTATTTCTCCTTCTTCTCCAAGCTCCAATCTCTCTCTCTCTCTCTCTTAAGAACCCTTAAGGAAATAATGGAAAAGGATAGGTTTTTCGGCCTTCTATGCTGCCACCGAGCCTCCCAAGCCAAAACCAGCCCCCAAAGTCAAAGTGCAATCAATGCCCTCAATTTCGGCCACAAAGTCCAACTTTGAGCTGTCGCCCGGCGACAACCGCTGTCGCCCTGGCGACAGCGATATGAACCGACATTGACCCATCAACGTCGTCCGACAGCTCACGGCAGAACCTTCTCAACAGGACGCTATCGTCCAGGCGACAGCCACTGTCGCCGGCGACAGCTCTGGATTCCAGAATTCTGAATTTTCTGATTTGGGGTCTTACATTTCTGATCTATGCAATCTGAGTAGAATGCTCAAACTAATTTTGGAGAAAATCTGGAAGAATATTAAGATAGAAAATTCCAAAGAATCTTAAAACTGCTGTTTAATTATAGAAGTTTAAAATAGGTAAAAATAAATGCCTTATAATTAGATATATTGGCCTCTTTATTTCATTAAAATATAAATTTGAAAAATTTCTTTGATGTTGCTGATCATAAAATTTTTCCTTTTCTTTTGCTTTAATTAACTCAATTTTTAAATAGGTATTTGTTCTTCTGATGATTTTAAATCTTCTTTAATTTTATCATAAATTAATTTGTTTATTATTAGCTCTTTACTGATTCTATTTGCAGAATTTACTAATTCTGTACATGGTGATTTGAGAACAGATTTGAAATTTTCAGAGGTAGAGTTGGGATTTGATATTACCTCTTTTACCTTTTCTGATTCAGCTTCCGCCTCTTAGTTGTGATATGAGCCATATATTGCCAACATGCAGAAATCTCTTGCTTTTTGTTCTTCTTTTTCTTCTTCTTCAGTTAGACTGAATGATGGTTCTGCATCAAAGGTATAGTTAGTGAAAGAAGTAAAGGTGGATTCATTTACCATCCTTGAGAGCGAATTCCAAATGCCCTTTGCTGAAGTACAATCAGCCACTTTTTGAAGAATGTCTTTTGACATTGATTTAGCCAATATCTCCATGGCCTTGGCATCAGCACATTTCATCTTTTCTTGATCATCTGTTGAAGAGATTGAGGATGGAGGTCCTGGCAAAACAAATTTGTAAATGTCTTAATCTATTGCATTCATATATAATCTGATTCTAACTTGCCATAAAGGAAAACTATCCAAATTACATATTGGTGGATATGAAATAGAAAAATCTGCTTGAGCCATTAGATTTTTAGGAAAAAATCCTTTAAAAAAAATAAGAACTAAGTGATCTTTGTGATTTCAGGTGTTAGCCTGTGTGAAAAATCAACCACCTCTGATACCAATTGAAAGGAGTGTTTTAGTTCTTAATATTTTAAAGGTCTTTGTTTAAGTTTATTTCAAAGTAAATGATATATATAAATATATGAGTGTGCTGAGTGCTGTATGAGTAATAAACACAAACAGTAAGAGTGCATAAGTAAACACAGCACATAAAAACAGAAATAAAACAAGCAAACTAAGCAAGCATCCAGAGGACACAAGATATATAGTAGTTCCCCAATCAACCTGGGTACATCTATTCTTCTACCCACTGGTTGGAATCCACTGGAGGTTTTTGATCAGGTGCCCTCACACCAATAAGCTTTTGATAAGGTGCCCAAAACCAAGGGAGCTTTTGATCAGGTGCTCTAACCAAGATGCAAGTTTTTGCTAAGCTGCCCTGTCACCGGGAGTTAACTTTTGAAGGGAGTTATAACCCTTTACAAGATGGGAGGAATAAAAGAAAACAAAAAGGTTGAAGGTGTTCTTCTCTTTCTAAGAAGACACTTGAAGATCCTGATTGGTAGTTGAGTTGGATCTTGATGATGATGATGTTGAAGAGAGCTCCCCCTGTCTGATTTAGATTAGATGACAGCTTTGTGGATGGAGCTTCTTCTCTAGAATGTGATACTCCTCTTTTCTTCTTGCAGTTTAGATCCCCGAGCACTTGATATAGATTGGTGTCTCAGGTTGTAGATGATCTGCAAGGAAAGAGTTAGCAAAAACAAAACAAGATAGAGTAATAATGTTGTTCTCTATTTTTGCTGCTGTTTTTCTTTTTCTCCTCTTCTTCTTCTTCTTCTTCTTCTTCTTCTTCTCTTTTTCCTGTACAACAAATGTGTTATGTTTTATCTCTTAATTTCTTCTCTGTTCTTCTCTCTGAATATATAATCTGGAGATCTTGTGGCTGATTTGAATTTTTGCCGACAAGATAGGAAAGAGATAATATCTCTTTTATTTCCCAGATCCTCGAGCAGACAAATTGTCGTCTTTAGCTTTTGCAACGGCTATAGCATTTATTGTCTCTGCCAACGGCTATAGCATTTAATGCTTCAACAACTGTAATGTTAAATCAGCAATATATATAGAAATATATAAATAGAAATAATAAATATTGCTTTATAAAATTTGACAGCATATTAATCGAACTGAGAATGATATAAAATAATACTGCAGATATTTCGTCGAGCTCAGCTTCACGTTCGTCGACCTCATCATTTGATTCGTCGACCTAAACATTTGATTCACTGTTCTGAACATCTGCTGAATATTCGTCGAACGCAGACTGGAGATCGTCGAACGGAAGGATTCGTCGACCGCTGAGACGATGATTTCATCGACCGCTGAAGTATTGAGCTGTTCGTCGAACGCAGACTTGAGTTCGTCGAACGTAGGATTTTGTCGATCGCTGAGCCGGGGTCTGTTCATCGACCGCTGAGATAATCTGTTCGTCGACCGCTGAACCGCTGAGACGGGATCGTCGACCACTGAGATGGCTTGATTTTGTCGAGCGCAGAATGAATACCATTCGTCGAGCGCAGAGCGCCATTCGTCGAACACAGGTGGCCGTTCGTCGAACACGGAGAACTTATGTAAATTTTAATCTTCTCTTATTTTCTCATCCTATTAATTATGTCTATTTTCGACCTTCTTTCTTAATGTGATTTGATCTAAGTTATAAGATGAGTTATGATAGAAACTTAGACATTAAAGGTGGATCCTAACTCAAATCAAAACTAAGGTTCCAACATGTTCTTCTAGTAAAAGAGCTGTTTTAAATGATGAAATATGGCAGCGATGTCGGAGTGCCCACCTAAATCACCATCATGATACATTTGTAACAACTTTATTTTGAGAGAACGTATATTACCAATACCTAGTTTACCCTATCTTTTTAGCACCCCCTTAGTCCACTGATACTTAGGCTTATAAGTGCATCAACCTCCTTAGCATCTATCAAGTCCCGAAGTTGACTATCTTTTCTCCAAGCCTCTCTGATCTCCTCCATGATATCAGAAACCACGACCACCTTGGCCTACATTTCTACGACATTCATTTTAGCCTTGCGAGAAAGTGCATCAACACACATGTTCTCCTTCTCCTTTTTTATTAAATGGAAAAATCAAACTCGAGCAACTTAAACAAAAACTTTTGTTGAATAGGCGTGGCTAACTTCTGCTCCAATACCCACTTCAGACACTAATGATCAATCTTTATGACAAAGTGAGTACCCATAAGATAGTGCTTACAATGTAGAACTATCATAGCCCTGGCCACCAATTCCTTATATGTGTTGGAGTTGGGGAACACTTCTGGTTAGTGTTCGTCGAACGACGTTCGAAAAACGGAGAAGTGTTCGTCAAACGGCGTTCGACGAACGAAGAAGTGTTCGTCGAACTCCGCCTACGTTCGACGAACGGGTCCTTGATTACTCCCGTCTCAGCGGGTTCGTCGATTGGAAGAAGCCCGCGTTCGACTATCGAAGCCTGGTGTACATGCCGTCTCAGCGGATGTTGCCATTGAATCTTCTCAACGGTTCGTCAAACGGAGGTTCGTCGAACGGATGAGGTGTTCGTCGAACGAGGCCCAGTGTTCGACGAACGATGTATACATGCCGTCTCAGCGGGTATACTTGAACCGTCTCAGCGGTTTCCGTCTCAGCGGTTTTACTTGGTCCATCTCCGCGGTTGTTTGTTCTGAGCCCGGTTCGGCGCCCTATTTAAAGGGTGCATAACCCTGGTTTAGGGTTAAGACAAAAACACATCAAAGTGAGGGCAACATTGTTTCTGGCGGCGGTTCCTCTGTTCTTGTCTGAAGAGGGTTGAGTGAGGTAGGATCGGTTTCTTGATCCTTGTAACCTTGTAAGCTGTAATACGATTTGGTGAATAGAATAAGGAGAAGAGGAAGGGGAGAGGGGACGTAGCCCGGATTGGGGTGAACCTCTGAAAATCCGTGTGTCTTCTGTGATTGATCTGTGTTCTTTATGAATTATTTTCTTTCGAATATCTCGTCTCGGCACTCCCTGTTTCCTTATATTTGGTATCAGAGCCAGGTTCTTGATCCTGGAAATGGGTTCTAGCGGTGTGCAGATCGAGATCGAGAAGTTTGACGGAAGTCAATTTGATCTATGGAAAATGAAGATGGAGGATATGTTGATTGATCGAGATCTATGGTCGGCGATCGAAGATGATCCTCCCGTTCCTAAGGTTGCAGAGAATGATGCGAGCACATCGAAGGGAAAATCTACAGAGGCGACTGCAGAGGTTGCAGCGGAGGCTACGACCTAGATGAAAACCAATCGGAAGGCAAGGGCCTGATCCGATTATTCCTTGCAGATTCAATCTTGACTAATGTCATGGAGGAGACTTCAGCACGAAGTCTGTGGCGTAAGTTGGAATCCCTTTACCAGAGCAAGTCCTTGGTAAACAAATTGCTATTGAGGAAGAAGTGGTATAAACTTCGGATGCATGAGGGTGATTCATTTTCAGAGCACTTGACTCAATTCAATACCATTGTGAGTTAGTTAATCTTGATTGGTGAGAAGATCTCGGATGAGGATAGAGCCATCACCTTGTTGTGCTCGCTGCCAGATTCATGGGACAATCTGATTGTTGTGATTGGGGGGAGTGGTGACAAGGAACTGTCATATGATACTGTATGTGCAGCTCTTTTATCTGAGGAGACCAGGAGAGGAGGTTCTGAGGTGATGAGCAAAGGTGCTTTGAGTGTATCTAGATCCCATCCTCAACGAAGGGAGATCAATTATGGTGGATATCGAGATAAGCCTCGAGGTAGATCCAAGAGTCAGGAGAGGGAGAAAGGTAAGAAGCCTGTTCGGTGCTGGAAGTGCAATGAGACTGGTCATGTGAAGTCTCAATGTACGAACAAGGCCGTTTAGAACAAGGAGACACCGACAACTTCTAGTACGAAGAAGGAGAGCGACGACGGTGACATGTACATCACTGCCGCGTGCATTGCTCAGAGAGATTCTGATATGTGGTATGTAGACACAGGAGCATCATACCACATGACCCCTCATAGGTGCTGGTTCTGTGAGTATGAGAGGTTTGATGGTGGAGATGTCATGCTGGGAGATGATTCTGCTGTGCAGATTATTGGGCGTGGCAAGGTGATGTTGAAGTTGTCTAATGGGATCACAAGATCTCTTCCCAATGTGATGCACATTCCAGGGATGAGCAGGAATCTAATCTCGGTGGGTTCCATGGCGGATGCAGGAGTGCACTTCAGCTGTGACAAGCAATCTTGCAAGATGACAAGAGGGGCAATGATGATTGCCAGTGGAGTTAGACATGGAACACTGTATACTCTGCTTGCTGATACAGTGGTTCCAAGTGGGGCTCTTATCTCTGAGAGCCATGAAGTTGACCAGGAGGAGGTGTCCAGGCTGTGGCATCATCGGCTTGGGCATATCAGTGAGAAGGGGATGTCGGTCGTGGCATCTGGTCAGATGGTGGAAGGGGTGCCGGAGTGCTCCACAAGCCTTGGGTTCTGTGAACATTGCCTGCTTGGTAAACAGACCAGAGTAAGCTTTCATGGGATGGGCACGAGGGCAACTGAAGTGCTGGAGTTGATACACAGTGATGTATTTGGGCCAACTCCAGCTCCATCTCTTGGCGGCGCAAGGTACTATGTGTCCTTTACAGATGACCTCTCACGTTATTTCTGGATCTATTTTCTCAGGTCCAATTCAGAGGTTCTAGACAGGTTTAAGGAATTTAAGAACATGGTGGAGAACCAGTTGGAGAGAAAGGTGAAGGTCCTCCGTTCTAACAATGGAGGGGAGTACTGCTCTGATGCTTTTGAGCGGTACTATACTGAGCAGGGGATTGCACGACAGAAGACCACACCGTACACTCCAGAGCAGAATGGAGTGTCGGAGAGGCTGAACAGAACCTTGATGGAGAAGGCCAGGTGCATGCTCAGTTGGGCAGGTTTGGGGAAGGAGTTTTGGGCTGAAGCAGTGGCGACTGCAAACTACCTGAAGAACAGGTCCCCTACATCTGCTGTGGAGGGGTGTACACCCTTTGAAGCCATCTTTAAGAGAAAGACAAATTTGGCCTATGCTCGTGTGTTTGGGTGTGATGCATATGTTCACATTCCAAAGGTGAAGAGAGGGAAGCTTGATGTCAAATCTGAGAAGTGCATCTTTGTGGGTTACAAAGAAGGCATAAAAGGGTACAAGCTTTGGAACCCTGTGACCAGGACTGTAACATTCAGCAAGGATGTGGTGTTTCATGAAACCAATCCACAGGCAGTCACACAAGTTGTGAAGGCTAAAGAAGTAGAGGAAGAGACATTGGTGTTGGAAGGAAGTTTTGAGAAAGAAGCTACCATTGTTGGGGCTGAATCTGATTCTGAATCAGATGATTTGGAGGTGGTGAGAAGTGCTGATGAGTCAGAAGATGAAGCTGAGGAAATTCCACTTCTGAGGAGATCGACAAGGGAAAGAAGGGCACCAGTGAGATACCCCCAATGTGCAGTGGCTGCACAATGTTGCCTGAGTATGCTCGGAGATGATCCAATCTCTGCCAGAGATGCTAGATCAAGGGCTGATTCAAATCAGTGGGAGCTAGCCATGGTGGATGAAATGGAGTCTCTGAGGAAGAATCAGACTTGGTGTCTATGTAAGCTTCCAAAGGAGAGGAAAACCATTGGAAGCAAATGGGTTTTCAAGCAGAAGGTGAAGGGTGATGGTACTGTGGAGAAATACAAGGCAAGGTTGGTTGCAAAGGGATTCTCCCAGGTCGAAGGTGTTGATTATGATGAGATCTTCTCACCGGTAGCCAAGATGACGTGGATCAGACTGGTTCTCTCTATTGCGACAGCACATGATTTAGAGATCGAGCAGATGGATATGAAGACGACATTTCTTCACAGTGATCTAGAGGAGGAGATATACATGAAGCAGCCGGAAGGATTCGAAGCCAAGGGCAAGGATGATCAGGTTTGCAGGCTGAAGAAGTCCCTGTATGGACTAAAACAATCTCTGAGGACGTGGTACCAGAAATTCGACACCTACATGCTGGAGTTAGGTTTTGAAAGATCGAATTCGGACCACTGTGTGTACATACAGAGAAAGAGAGAGCAGTTCATCTTCCTGACACTTTATGTAGATGATATGCTACTGGTGGGCAATAGTGTCAGGATGATCCAACAAGTGAAGAAGCTGCTCTCAGCCAAATTTGAGATGAAGGATTTGGGGCCAGCAAGTGTCATCTTGGGAATGCAGATCTCCAGGGATCGAAGCAAGAAGAAGCTTTGGTTGGGGCAGCAGAGGTACGTCGAGGAGATGTTGAAGAAGTTCAATATGACGGACTGCAAGCCAGTGGGAGCACCAATGCCGGTTGGGTGCAAGCTATCTGCAGAGTTGAGCCCGAAGACACAAGATGAGGTCGAGGACATGGCGAAGGCCCCTTATGCTAGTGCTGTGGGAAGCTTGATGTACGCCATGGTCTGCACTCGCCCTGACATTGCTCAAGCAGTGGGAGTGTTGAGCCGGTATATGGCTACACCAGGAAAGGAACACTGGAATGCTGTGAAGCGTGTGTTCAGGTATCTCCGAGGCACTTCGAATTAATCCCTATGTTTTGAAGGGGCTGGTGAAGGAGGAGTCCTGGACGTGGTTGGGCACGTGGAATCGGATTGGGGAGGTGATCTGGATAGTAGGAGATCCACCAGTGGGTACGTGTTCACACTGTTTGGAGGTGCAATCAGTTGGATTAGTCAGAGGCAATGTGTGGTGGGACTCTCATCGACAGAAGCAGAGTACATGGCTCTTACTCATGCGAGCAAGGAGGCCGTATGGCTGAGGAGGCTATGTTTGGAGCTCGGGTTTGAGCAGGGGCCAGTGAAGCTGTGGTGTGACAGCCAAGGGGCTATTCAGCTAGCCAAGAATCCAACCTTCCACGCACAAACCAAACACATTGACATCTAGTATCATTTCATCCGGGAGAGGGTGGAGAAGAAGGTAGTTCTACTGGAGAAGGTGGACACGATGGAGAACAACTCTGATTTTCTTACCAAGGCGGTGCCTGTTGCCAAATTTCAGTGGTGTGCAACGGCCGTAGGGTTGAAGAGGAAGGTTGGAGGAGCAGCTCTCTTCGGAGGAAGATGTTCACCAAGTGGTAGAATGTTGGAGTTGGGGAACACTTCTGGTCAGTGTTCATCGAACGACGTTCGATGAACGGAGAAGTGTTCGTCGAATGGCGTTCGACGAACGGAGAAGAGTTCGTCGAACTCCTCCTGCGTTCGACGAATGGGTCCTTGATTACTCCCGTCTCACCGGGTTCGTCGAATGAAAGAAGCCTACGTTCGACGATCGAAGCCTAGTGTACATGCCGTCTCAGTGGATGTTATCGTTGAATCTTCTCAGTGGTTCGTCGAACGGATGAGGTGTTCGTCGAACGAGGCCCAGTGTTCGACGAATGATGTATACATGCCGTCTCAGCGGGTATACTTGAACCATCTCAGCGGTTTCCGTCTCAGCGGTTTTACTTGGTCCATCTCAGCGGTTGTTTGTTCTGAGCCCGGTTCGATGCCCTATTTAAAGGGTGCATAACCCTGGTTTAGGGATAAGACAGAAACACAGCAAAGTGAGGGCAACATTGTTTCTGGCGGCTATTCCTCTGTTCTTGTCTGAAGAGGGTTGAGTGAGGTAGGATCGGTTTCTTGATCCTTGTAACCTTCTAAGCTGTAATCGGATTTGGTGAATAAAACAAGGAGAAGAGGAAGGGGAGAGTAGACATAGCCCGGATTGGGGTGAACCTCTGAAAACCGTGTGTCTTCTGTGATTGATTTGTGTTTTTTGTGAATTATTTTCTTTCGAATATCTCGTCTCGGCACTCCCTGTTTCTTTACAATATGTAGACAACTGAGCATATTTTGGACCCAATGACATACTAAAAAAAGGCAAGGGAATGTCCCTCATGCATTAAAACTGTGCCCACTCCAATATCCAACGCATCAGTTGTTAGAACATACTTTCCACATCTCTTGGTTTGAGAATAACAAATCTCATTGTATTTGATCATACTTGCCATGTGTTTATAGTGTGCAGGAAATTCCGCTTTCAAGCCTCTATAAGTACAAAAAAAAGCCGACGAATTCCTTACCAGGTCGAGACTCTGATGCTAGCGCGGCGTGCTAACTTTACTGCTGGATGTAGCTTCTACATATTTAGAAACACCGTTGATAGGGAAATATTCATGAAGAAAGGAATGTCGTCGAGACTGAATATAGCAACTCATATCGCGGAGCATTAAGGCTAACGCCCAGCGGTAACTTATGGAAGTCCCGCAATTATGATGTTGATTGATGAGCAAAAAAGGAAGGTGATCTGATGGCGGGGAAAGATATAACGCTAACGCGGTGTGCTAACACCTTACCACGGCTGGCTTTGATATTTGAAATCTACAGGAAAATAAATTCTCTATTACTAACGCTGAGCGGTAACTCTACCGTTGGCGATAACAACAAAGTGCTCATTTCTCGTGCCTAGTACAACCCAGTTTCATTAAAAAGCTTACTATAGTATCTTAACTGAGATATTTTTATAAATACTATCAACTTACTTGAATAAACTCAATTAAGTCTTTAAAAGTTTTAAAACCCTTATTCACCACCTCCATTCTAAGGGAGCCTACCAATCCAACAAGTTGTATCAAAGTTATGTTATTCCAATACGGTCTAACAACCGGGAATAATGGCGCTCCATGATCTCGCTTTTCATGAGGGGAAAGGAATAAATAGACCTTCACTTTTCACAGGAACTGATTATAACTACTAGAGAACACATATGCGTTGTTTTCTAATAAATCTATATTTATATGTCTGGGCTTGTGTTGAACAACTATATACTACTCTTACATATGTTGTTGGAGATGTAACCATGGAAAAGCCTAGAGATAAATGAGATGACGGAGACAAAACTAAATGCAAAAAAATAACGCTAAAGCGATGAACGCCTTATTTTGCGCATTAGATATAACTGAATTCAATCGAGTTAGTGCTTGCTAAAATTCCTATGATATTTGGAATTTATTGGAAATAATGCGTGAGGGTACTTCGTAGGTTAAAGACTCAAAGCTATTTCAACTGGAGTCGAAGTTTCAAAGGTTTAGAATGAAAACAAATGAGGATGTAGACTCGATGTTCACTCGCTTCACCAAGATCGTCAACGCCTCAAAAATACTTGGGAAGGCCTTTTCAAATGGTGATTTGGCGAGGAAAATCCTTTGGTATCTCCCTTCGAAGTTCAATCCAAAGTGATGACTATCTCTGAGTCACATGATCTAAGACGGCTCCAAATTGAGAGCCTCATTGGGAATCTCAAAACCCATGAGGTTGAACCCAAAATTCAAGAAGAAGAATACAACAAAGATCCAAAGAAAAAAACCTTGGCACTGAAGTCAATGAAAGAGGACAACGACAAGGAGGAGGACAAAGAGAGTCTCTTTGTGAAAAATCTCACAAAGTTCATGAAGACTCCGGAAAGGAGGAACACCTTCCCTAAGTATTTTCGAAAAGGCTCATCATCAAAAAGAGAGAAAAAAAGCAAGCGACGATGACGAGCGGCCTCCACCGGAGTGCTTTCACTATAAGAAGACCGAGCATATATTAAGCCAGTGTCCAAAGTACTTGAAAGAATAAAAAGAAAAGCGGTAAAAAGGAAAGGAGAAGGAGAAGGTTCTGAAGGTTGCAACATGGGATGACTCCTCATCCAAAAGCTCAAACAGCTCTACTTCAAGCGACGTCGAAAGGAAAATGTGTGCCTCATGGGAAGGAGCCATGAATCATTAGACGATGATTGTAGTGTCCAAAGCGACACTGAGGTACTTCCTTCTACCTATGAAGGTCTTTATATTGAATAGATGAAAACTTGCAAATTTTTCAATAAAAGTCTAAAAGATCTTGATCTTTTAAAAATTGAAAATAAAATTCTTATAAAACAAAATCAAAAGTTAACCAAGGAAGTAAAATCCCCGGGAAAAGATTTGTCTTGCCAAGAGAACGACCATTACTCGGCAAGGATAAAAGAACTTGAAAATAATCTTTCTAAGGCTCTCTCGAATATTGAATCTCTTACGAAACAAAATGGAGACTTAGAAAAAAGCTTTCATTCTAAAATTAAAGATGGAAGGAAATTTTTTGCAAATAGGTGTGGCAATCTACTAAAAGAAAACACCTTCTTGAATACTCGGATTCATGATTTAAACATGACTATAGAAAAATTTAGGGTGGCCAGAAGACTCTCGACATGATTTTGGCAAACCAAAGGCATGGAAGTGCTAAATATGGGCTTGGGTATGGATCTGGAAGCTACCGCCCAACGATACTTATTATCGCTGGTGGTAGTGACAGAGTTAATAAGTTATATAATAATAAACCAATATTATTTTCTTCTGGTTTCCTAGCCTCCAGCAAGAGTTCAAAGAAAAATCTGAAAAAGGTCTCAACCCCTGTTGTGTCATGTACTAAGTGCTTTCACTTTGCACACACCATGGACTCTTGTAGGACGAAGGGACAATGTTCGTTCAAGAAAATCTGCGTGCCTAAGGTTTCCACCTACTCTCTGGGAGGAACACCTTGGGTATCCATATCTTTACTCTCATCTTCTTATTAGGTATGTTGGCAGGCTAAGGAAAGGGAAGACATGTGGTACTTGGACTTAAGTTGCTCCAAACACATGACGGGCGACAAAGCAAAATTCCTTAGCCTCACAAAGAAGAATGGAGGAATGGTGATGTTTGGTGATAATAGAAAGGGAAGAATCTTAGGCATCGGTACAGTGGGTAACAATTTTTTCTCCATTACAAATGTCTTATTTGTAGAAGGTTTAAAACATAACTTAATATCTATTAGTCAACTGTGAGATAAAGGTCTTAATGTTTTATTTGAATCTTCTACAAACTTGTGTAAAATTATAGATCCTAAAACTAATGATGTTGTACTCACTGCACCAAGAACTCACATTGTTTATTGAATTGCTTTTCATGATCTTTCGCGTGCTTCACTAAAATGTCTAATCTCACAAAATAAAGAACTAGAATTATGGCATAGGCGTCTTGGTCACTCTAACACCAAGTTGATTTTAAAATTGTCAAAAAATAAAATAATAAGAGGTTTACCAATGCTTAATGGAAACATATCATCTCTTTGCCCTCCTTGCCGAAAAAGAAAATGTTCTAAAACCTCTTTTAAAAGTAAAAATGAAATCTCTACCACTAGACCCTTACAACTAATTCACATGGACCTGAAAGTGAGGTATTAGATCTTAGCTTTACTCTAGAGGGGGGGGGGGGGGGGTGGGGGTGAATAGAATATTAAAAAGTTTTAAATTATTTTATAGCGGAATTATAATAGTGATATATGTATATGTAACAGAGTGAGTGTAAAAGCAAAATAAACACAAATCACAGCACAATACAGAAAGAAAAACACAATCACAGAAGACACAAGGATTTATAGTAGTTCCCCAATCAAACTGGGTATAACTACTCTTCTACCACCCTTGGTAGGAATCCACTAGGTTTTTGATCAGGTGCCCTATCACCACTGGGTTTTTTGATCAGGTGCCCAAACACCACTGAGCTTTTGATCAGGTGCTCAAACCAAAACACAGGATTTTGATCAGGTGCCCTGCCACCAAAGGTTTAACTTTTGAAGGGAGTTAGAACCCTGTACAAGATGAGGTAAAAAGGGTAAACAAAAAGGTTTATGAAATTCTTCTCTGTCAACAAGCTGAGAGAAGACTAGTGGATTGCTGTGTTGTAAAGCTCCCCCTGTCTGATAGAAATTCTTGACAGGTGGATGGATGGAGCTTTCTGTTGGATGTATAAAATCTTCCTTGATAGCAGATGAATTTGAGAGACAAAGTTTCTCAGATTGTTGTTGCTCTTTGAAGATTAAGAATCAACAGTTGAAAACGGAGAGAAGATTGTTGATGTTCTCAGAAGATGAAAATGCTGTTGTAGAAGATGAAGATTTCTGTATCTCTGAGTATTTTTCAAGTATCTTCTATATCTTCTTTGTTCTATTTTGAATCCACTGGTATATCTCTTCTTCTCTATATTTCTCTAATATATCCTTGATTGATCTCTTCTATATCTCTTTTTCCTTAGACATATGTCTGACAGATTTGAAAATCAAATCTTCTAAATAAGGAATAAAATATTCTGAAATGATTATTCTTGGAACTGCAATCTGATTCAGCAATATACTTTAATTCTTTTTCCTTTTCTATGAAAGTATCCTTTTCTAATATATGTCATCAACTACTTTCTTGAAAGAAGAGAATATAAATGAATAATAAAAGGAAGGATCAAATCTTGACTTATCTAATAATGAATAAGTCCAAATAATTGAATTGATCCGTTGCTGAATAGTCGATCTGAGTTTAGAGAAAATAGATAACTGATCTATCAGAAGTTGTCAAGCTGGAGAAGAAATTCATCGAGCAGAAAACTGAGTTCGTCGAGCTGAGAGTTGAGTTCGTCGAACTGAAAGCTGAGTTCGTCGAACTGAACATTTAGTTCCTTATTCGTCGAACACATTGCTGAGTTCGTCGATCTCAATCTGGAGTTCGTTGAACTGAGATGAAATCTGCTAAACTGGCTTGAGGATTAAATTCATCAAGCTGAGAGGCAAGATCGTCGAACTGAAGCATGACGTTCGTCGAACGCAGAGAGGAGTTCTTCGATCGCAGATTGAAGTTCTTCGAACACAGAAACTTGGAATTTTTCCTAAGTTCTAGCTACTCAGACACACTTAAACCTTTACCCTTAGACTATACAAGGGGGTTAACTTGAGTCCTAGTCAAAGACAGTGATCCTATCCCAAATAAGTAATAGGGTTGTTCCAACAATCTCCCCCTATTTGGGTTATGACACTATTTGACAAAATTAAAACAAACAAATAGCAAAACACAGCATATATATCTGACAGAATTTTAAATCATTCCAGCATATAGAAAATATATCACCCTGAGTTTAGAAATATTTACACTATAATCAGAATTAGCAAATATCAAACAAACTGGAGCTTTACTCTTTCACTTTGAAGAAGGCTTGAAAATGAATTGCCTATTTGGATTCTCAAATTCCCTTTTACTCATGTATAGGTCATTAGCTCCCAGCAGGGTTTGAGATAATACACGAGGAACCACTGCTGCTAGGTGCAACCTTAAATAATTTTCAGCATTAAATAGGTGTCTTGAGTTGTACCTTTCAAATTCTTGTCTTCTGAAATCAGACATTGTAGTGAACTAAGAGAAATCCTTGCCTTCTGCTTTGGCTTTGTTGACCTGAGCTGTAGCAATTGATTCTTTGAATCCATCCATGTGAGCTATCTTATCTGATTCTTGATTGATTGGAGAGGGAGGCCTTTCATCAATTTCACTGGCCTGACTTGAAGATTGGTCATCTTGAGGATACCTTTTTCTGTGAGAGGAGCCATCAGATATATGATTCTTATAGACTGAGGAAATAGGTCTTGTAGATCCTAAAGAGGGAGCTCTGGCTGATCTAGAACTATGGGAGCCACTGGAGCTTTTATGACTATCTCCTGATTTCCTTGAATGCTGGGGATTAGATCTCTGAGAAGAAGAGGAGGTCATCCCTACTGATCCTGCTGCTGGAGGAGGAGGAGGGTGATTAAACTTTACTGGCTTATCTAAGAAGAAGTCTGTCTTCTTCATTTTCTTTCTCTTGTTATTCTCATTTCTAGAAAATCTCATCCATGCTGGTGAGTCCTTTGTAAGAGTGATGTTAAACAAAATATAATATGGGGTATCATTTGTACAAGAGGGAGGAATAGGAACAACAACAGCCTTTGCTTTGCTTCTTTACTTTCTTTTCTTTGAAGATTTATCATCTAAATCATCACTATCATCATCATTATCATCATCAGACAACTGAGCAGGGTTATCATATAGATCATCAAGATCTTTAAGAGCTTTCTCAACATCTTGTTGTTCTTGGAGAACATTATCATCATCTTGCTCCAAATCATCTGGCAGAGGAGAATCATCATAGACAAATGTTGGAGGAGAATGTATCAATCCAACTTCTTCTACTGCTGCAACTGCAATTTGAACTTGAAAGATTATATAGGTATATGATCTAATTCACCTAGAGGAGGGGGGGGGGGTGAATAAGTCTTTTGAGTTCTACTTGTTTGATATAGATATTTAAAATTATTCTTAGCAAGAAATCAAGCACACCCAGAAAACATACAAGTGTTTATAGTGGTTCCCCAAGACAGTGTGTCTATGGGTAGTCCACTTTCCCCCTTCACCCTTCTAATAGTGTGTTAGACATGGCCAACTCCTCCAAACTCAGCTCCAAGAGCTTACAACACAGATCCCTCAGGATCTCTCAGGTTTTCCCAAACCCTATCTCAGGCACAACAGCCCTACCTCAGAAGAAACCACCTCATACAGCTCAGACCAGCTCCTGGTCCTACCTCATATCACACACATCCTACCTCAGAGGAATCCACCTTCTACAACTCAGACCACCTCCTGGTCCTACCTCAGATCACACAGATCCTACCTCAGAGTAATCCACCTCCTACAACTCAGACCACCTGCTGGTCCTACAACCTTAGGCCAAATGGCCCTACAAACTCATAACCCAAAGGCTCCTACAGAAGATATAATGAGGTTTACAGAATGAAAGAAGAAAAGATCAAGCCTGTTCTTCTTCTTCTTTTTAGCTGATGTTGCAGACTTGAATCAGGGAGGAGTGGCATAGCTCCAATGTTGATTCTACTTGATCAGCACTTCAGATGAAGGACTGGATCTACTTGCTCTATCTTGAGATGAATCAAGATGAGCTATCTCTTCCCTGCAGCCTTGTGTTAGCACAGTTCTTGGCTGCCGATAATGGAACAGTACGCTTACGCTTCTTTGTGTACTCGAGAGAAAGATTGATGGAAGAAGTTCTTTCTCAACCCTAATTTATCCCTTTTATACATCCCAGATCTTCAACGACTCTCAGCCGTCCTCCTGACAGATATGGGAGTGACTGGTGGACCCCATAATGCTTTTCTGCAGCTTGCACCAAGGGCAGAACCCGCCATGTCTCGTTTGAACTATCTCAGCGGTTGGGCTGAGATGGCTTCCTCTTCTCAATGGATTTCGTCGACCTGCAGAGAAGTTTCTGCGTTCGACGAACAGCATTCTGCATTCGATGAACTTCATTCTTCGTTCGACGAACACGCCAAGTCTCAGCACTTGCTTCTGTCCCGTCTCTGCGTTCGACGAACTGAGTTCTGCATTCAACGAACACGCCGAGCTTCAGCGCTTGCTTCTGTCCCGTCTCTGCGTTCAACAAACTGAGTTCTGTGTTCGACGAACTTCATTCTTCGTTCGACAAACTCGCCAAATCTTAGCGGATATTTGCTACTTCTTTCCCGTCTCAGCGGATCTGCTGAGACAGACAGCCGTCTCAGCAGTTTCTTCTATCTGCAGCTCATCTTACCCAGATGCCTTCTCAGTGGCTCCTGACCTCGTCTCAGCGGTTCAGTTGAGACAACTCTTCATCTCTTAGGAGATGATTTCTCCTGATCTAAGGGCATGACTGGCCCTTTCTCTTGAGTTACCTGAGCCTGTATATGTTACAAAAATATGGCTTTATCAAATACATCTTGTACTTAGCATTGTGAGTGATGCCTCTTCAAATCAAAGGAATATTGAAGGCAATATTCCCAACAATCTCTCCCTATTTGAAGAAGGCAGAACATTCCCAATGCTAAGGTACATAGCCAAAAAACAATATCATGAAAATGATCTATATAGCATTCATGATAACATTGCTTCTAGAAGATAAGATTGTTTAAGCATTCTATTAAAACTCATGATTGTTTATATTAAGCTTTGACTAACTCAGAGTGTTGGGAATAGTGCCCATCAGTGTTCCTAATTTGAAGAAGTGCTCAGCTCAATGTTAAGTGCAAGTTGTATTTAATATCATATCTAGTTCATGTTTGCAGAGGTCAGACAATATGTCAAGTACTTTCGTTATTTCACTAAGTACAATATCGTCGAGAAGAATAGGAGATGTTGTCGACAAAGTATGCTTGTCGTCATGATGATGAGCAAAGAAATGCTGAGACTTGGAGAGTTCGTCGAACGAAGAACGAAGTTCGTCGAACGAAGAACGTAGGTCGTCGAACACAAAGACGGGAGAAAAGCAAATGCTGAGACTTGGCGAGTTCGTCAAACGCATAATGCAGTTTGTCGAACGAAGAATGCAGTTCGTCGAACGGAGAAACTTCTCTACAGATTGATAGAATCCGCTGAGAAGAGGAAGCCATCTCAGCCCAACCGCTGAGACAGATTCAAAAGGAAGGAATGTCGTCGAGAAGATGCAGTATCGTCGACATCATCAAAGAAGCTGTGTCGTCGGAAAGGCTAAGTAAGACTGATGCCAATGACATCGTCGTAAAGAAGGCATGACGTCGAGAAGACTAAAGAAGGACAGCTGAAGATAAGCAGTTGCTAAAGCAGAGTCTGTCGACATGATATCGCTCATGTCGTCAAAAGAACAAAGTGATTACGATGACATACTACAAGAAAGAAGATCATGTCGACACAGTCAGAGATAACATATCGCTGTATATGCAGAAATGCTTGGATATCTCGTATCGTCGAGATACCAGCTTCAGAGGCAGAAGCTAGAAGACTTGAAGATCTGTTGGGAATCTTGTCCACATGATTCCTGATTTGAAGAAGTCATCATATCAAGAGAACTTCAGTTTGTATTTGATCGTACATCTAGTTCATAATCTCAGGAAAATATAAGTAAATATCGTCGAGAAGAACATGCGATATCATCGACAAAGAATGCTTGTCGTCGTAATGACGGGTAGAGCAGCAGCCGCTGAGAAGCAAAGTATTCGTCGACCACTGAGACGTGGAGAGATCGTCGAACGAAGAATGCCGATCGTCGAACGCTGAGACGTGGAGAGATCGTCGAATGAAGAATGCAGATCATCGAACGAAGAATGGCGACCATCGAACGAAGGATGGCAAGTTCGTCGATCGCAGAATGCTGTTTGTCGAACACAGAGAAGACACATGACATCGTCATGAAGAAGGCATGTCGTCGAGTAAACAACATGATTACGACGACATATTGCAAGAAAGAGGATCTCAACGACACAGTCAGAAATGACATATCGTCGTATATGAAGAATCGCCAGGATGTCTCGTATTGTCGTGATACCAGCATCAGAGGCAGAAGAAAGAAGACATGAAGGTCTACCATAGTTCATGGAATCGACAATGGCCTATCGTCGAGATATTATCCATGTCATCATAACAATGGAAATATCGTCGAGACAGATTCAAATCGTGCGAACGTACTGTCAGCAGTTAATGGCGCCGCCTGATTGTCCAATCAGCGTGTGCACTTAATGAATCGAGATATGAACGCGTACTCCAAAAAAGAAATAAAGATATCAACTCGTGCTAAAAAGGAATGGAGGTCTGACACATAAAGAAACTTTTTAGAAGACCGTTGGGAGACATCGCAGTCTTATAAAAAGGATACATGAGGTTGCCCTAAAAGGATAATCATCAAGAAAGAACTTGTGCACATAGCGAATCGAAAAACACAAGCGCCGCAAGAAAGAAAGAGAAAAAGAAGGCGCAGTCATCTTCATCGACTGCTAAAAAGCCAACCCTCATCTGGCTAAGAAAAGATATGAAGAAGAACCGTGTGCTCAAGATCTGATTCAGAACAATCTTCTTCAATCTTAAGGAGCCGATCTTCAACATGCTAAAGGTGTCGATCTTCATCCGGCAGAAGAAACATTTTATTATTGTATTTCCTTGTAATGCTTGCGGGCCAAATTGTCTAGCTTGAGGGATGGAGAGCTGTGAGGCTTGAGGGCCAGGGCAGTGCACTTGTGGGTGCGTCTTGTCGAGCTTGAGGGCTCGGGTGCAGTATGGGCTTGCGGGCCTAGGCTGTAGGCACAGGACTTGCGGGTCTGTATTGTGTTGGGCTTGAGGGCCTGAGTGTCGAGCTTGTGGGCTCGGGGGAAGTAAGGGCTTGAGGGCTTAGGCTGTTGGGACTTGCAGGTCCGTGTTGTAAGGCTTGAGGGCCTGAAGATTTTGGCGGAGTTTGCCGAGCCTAGCACACTGCTGGGTAGGCGTAGAGGGAAAGAGGACTACTCAAGACACCCCATCTTGAGGAACCTCTATAGATCTTGTGTCGTCTGGTGTGACTTATTTATGTGTTAACTTTTGTGCATTGCTTGAATATTGATAACTCACACTAATAGATCAAAAAGTACCAAGATCACCTAACACCCCCCCTCTAGGTGAACGTTCCATCCCCAACAAGTGGTATCAGAGGGAGGTTGATCAAAAGGAGACTTAACAGTCCGACCTAGATCAGGAACGACTCACCATGGCCGGTGGAGATCCGAATCACGAAATGAGAGCCATGAAGCTTCCCATCTGCACAAAAGAGAATTTCCCCATTTGGAAGGAAAGAGTAAGACTCTTTATGGAGGCAGCTGACCCAAGAATCTACCTGACAATCAAGCAGGGTCCCTTCATCCCTACCACTGACTCCACTATTGATCCAACCAGGCAGGTGATAAAGAAATATGAAGTCATGACCAAGGACGAGCTGGCCTTGGCAGGTCTAGACAAGAGGGCACAAAACGTCATTGTAAGTGCCATAGATGACTCAACCATCCAAAATCTAATTCACTGGAAAACGGCCAAGGAGATGTGGGACTCCTTGATCGTATATATGGAGGGTACTGAAGAGGTAAGGGATGACAGGAAATCTCTCCTCAACCAGGAATATGAAGCCTTCAAACAAGGCAAGAATAAAACAATCTCCAACTGTTATGAGAGATTTTTCAAGATCGTGAATGGACTGAGAAACTACGACAGAGAGTTCACTAACTCTGATCTAAATGACAAATTTCTCAGATCCCTCACAAAGGAATGGGATATCAAGATATGTGCCATCAGAGAGATGGGCCAACTGGGCAACATGGAGCCCAAGAGCCTATACGGGAATCTGCTGTCTCATGAACTTCAGCTTAATACAAGAAAGGCTGAAGAAGAAGAAAGCTCAAAGGTGAGCTCAAGAGAAAGATCGGTGGCTCTAAAGGCTGAGAGCACCAAAAGATTCAAGGGTAAGACCTCTGCTTCTCAGAATAGAACTGAGAACAGTGAGGAATCAGAAGCCAGCTCCTCTGACTTTGATGATACTGATAGAGAGGTGGACCTCCTCTCAAAATAATTCAGAAAGCTGCTACACAGAAGGAGGAGGGACAACAGCAGAATCTCCTCCTCAAGTTCCAGAAGATCTGACTATCAGGATAGATCCAGGGCTCCCATGGAGGACAGGTATAAATCCAACTCCAGTAGATATGATTGAAATAATACTGTTTGCTATTCTTGCAGCAAAACATGTTATATGGCTGCATACTGCCCCTCCAAGAAAAAAGAGTCAAGGAACCACGAAGGGAGAAGAAGTTCTAGGAGCAAGAGAACCTCTGAAAAGGGGTTCGTGGCAAAGAAGACCAAACTGTTTAGTGACTCTGACTCAAGATCCTCTGGGACTGAGGATGAAGCACTCATTGGACTGATGGCCATCAATGAAGGAAACCAGGATGACAACTCTCCTGGAAAGGTAAAACACAGAACTTCTTTATCTGCCTCCGATTCTGGATCAGTGGCAGATTCTTTGCATGATGATGAGGAGGTGTCTGCTGCCAACATCACAACCCCAAGATCTCAGTATGAAGTTGAATCTGAACTAATAAGACAATATAAAGCCTTATGGAAAGCCTTCAAAAATAGTAAGAAACTCCTCAAGGTGCAAACAAAGGAGTTAGAATCCTTGAAGCCTGTCCAATCCAAGCTCCAGGAGACAGCTGAGAAGCTAACTTCTATGAGCAAAGAAGTGGACAAGCTTAAGGAAGCCATAAGGCTTAAGAATGCTGAGTTAGGGCAGAAAAACAAGGTCATTAGGGACCTTGAGGAAATGTTGTTGGCCGAGAAGAAACTTGCTTCCAGCTTCTCAATGCCCAAAACTATCCTGCCAGCAACTGACACCTTCTCTGGACAGTTCAGAGCTGGTATCAGTTTCAATCAGGAGCCAGTCATGGGCAAAGATCCTGAAGCTAGACCCTCTTACAAGAAGGTGCTGTTAGCAAGTCCTTCAGCCCACAGACCTGCAGCAACAGCAGACATGAGAATGGGAAAGGCTGTTCCTACAAATCCTGCTCCTAAGAAGGTGAACCAAAGAGTGGTGAAGCCAATTCCTCCCCCGGCTCAAACACATGAGGTTCACCCTAGATCTGTTAGACAAGAAGCCTTCTCTCCTGCTCATCAGCACTGCCATCCTACTCAGATGATGAAGCAGAAGAGAAGATATAATAGATATGAGTGTTGGTGCTGCGAGAAAGTATGCCACTTTGCATTGGACTGTTGGTTCAACCCAACAGGGCTCAATGCAAGGAGAGTGCAGAACCCTCTGAGGTTTGCGATTCCATTCTATCACCCTAACAGAAACCAAGGACCCAATCCCTATTGGGTACCTGAGGGGAAGTGATTTGTTTTGCAGGTAGATCTAAATGCCAACCAATCTCCAATTTGGTATTTGGACAGTGGCTGCTCCAGGCATATGACTGGAGTCAGAAAGTTTTTCAAAGAATTCATCCCTGTGGAGCATGGACCGACTGTTATCTTTGGAGGTTCAGAAAAGGGAGTGACCAGGGGCTACGACAACATAACTAATGGGTTAGTTACCATCACAAAGGTAGCTTATGTGGAGGGGTTGAGACACAACCTCATAAGCATAAGTCAGCTTTGTGATCTAGGCTTCGTTATTACTTTCCACAAGGACAAGTGTCTAATTAAGAAGTCCTCAGATTTTGAGACTACCTTAACTGGCACTCGAAGTGGGAACATTTATTGTTTAAATTTCCTTAATATAAATTCTTCCATGCCCATATGTCTTGTAGATGATGGCAAAAAGGCTCTATGTGTACAATGTCACAAGAGACTTGCACACATCAATTATAAGACAATAGGCAAACTTTTCTCACAAAACCTGGTTAGAAATTGACCTGACATTAAGTGCATCAAAGATGGTCCTTGTCAAGCCTGCCAACTTGGAAAGCAGACTAGGACTAGCCTTAAAAACATCTCTAACAAAGAGTCCACAAGGTGCTTATTTTTACTACACATGGATTTATTTGGTCCCATGTCAGTTCATAGCTTAGGAGGGAAGGCATACACCCTTATAGTTGTTGATGACTACTCAAGGTTCACTTAGATATTCTTCCTCAAACAGAAATCAGATACCCTCGATATCTTGAAGAATTTTGTCAGACAGATCCAGAATGAGATGAGCTGTACTGTGGTCAAATTCAGAAGTGACCATGGGACAGAATTTCAGTCAGGGGTCATGACAGAACAAAACCTTGATAGAGGCTAGCATGACAATGCTAAGTGACTCCTCATTACCAGAATACTTCTGGGCAGAGGCTGTCAACACTGCTTGATATGTGATAAACAGGGCCTCTATCATCAAAAATCACAAGAAAACTCCCTATGAGCTAATGAAGGGCAGAAAACCAACTCTATCCTACTTTAGGATCTTTGGTAGCAAATGCTATGTCCTTAATAATGGGAAATCCAAAATAACTAAGTTTGCTGAGAAAAGCTGTGAAGGTATTTTTGTTGGATACAGCTCCTACAGCCGGGCATACAAAGTATACAACCTCAATACCCAAACAGTGGAAGAATCTATTCATGTTGTATTTGATGAGACTAGCCTTATCCATAAGGGCTGGTCTAGTTCTCCAGTGAATGCAGGTACAGTGGAAAGATTAGAGAAGCTATCCATTGAAGATAATGCCGACACCTCATTCAACAACAAGAATCAGCCAGTGATGGTTGTAATAGAGGTAGAACTTGCAGAAGATACAGAAACGGCAGAAGAATTGCGGCCTGCAGAAGTAGCTCCTGCAGAAATACCCAAAACACTTCCAACTTCCTTAAGACAAGTAAGAGATCATCCCCAAGAGCAGATAATTGGAAATGTCAACCAAGGGGTGCTGACAAGGAGTAGAGCTGCAAATCAAGCATTGTACCTGAGTTTTCTCTATCAAGTTGAACCCAAGAAATTTGAGGAAGCAAATCAGGATCCATTTTGGATTGCTGCAATGCAGGAGGAACTGAGCCAATTTAAAAGATGCAAAGTATGGAAATTGGTTCCAAGACCACAAGGGCACAACATCATAGGAACCAAATGGGTCTACAGGAACAGGTTGGATGAAAATGGAATCATCACCAAGAATAAAGCAAGACTAGTGACAAAAGGATACAGACAAGAGGAGGGGATAGATTTTGATCAGACATTCGCTCCAGTAGCCAGACTGGAAGCAATAAGACTGTTCCTCGCCTATGCAGTATACAAAGGCCTTCCTAAATGGTGACCTCAAAGAGGAAGTATATGTAGAGCAGCCTTCAGGTTTTGTCGACTCTACTTATCCTGATTATGTTTACTTTCTTAGAAAAGCTCTTTATGGCTTAAAGCAGGCACCTAGGGCCTGGTATGAGACTCTGTCAAGCTTTCTAATTGAGAACAAGTTTTCAAGGGGAAAGATTGATAAGACATTGTTCCTAAGGGAAGTGAAGGGCAAGATTTTGCTAATGCAGATCTATGTAGATGACATCATCTTTGGCTCTACAGATAACAATCTCTGCAAAAAGTTTGCCAACTTGATGCAGGGAAAGTTTGAGATGAGCAGTATGGGTGAGCTCAAATACTTCCTAGGTCTCCAAGTGAAACAATCTGAAGATGGGATTTTCATCTCTCAGGCCAAATTCACTAGGGAGCTAGTTAAGAAATTTGGATTGGAGAGTGTTTCTTCAATGAAAACTCCAATGGGAACCAATGTGTCTCTAGACAAGGATGAGAAGGGCATACCCTTTGATGAAACCAAGTATAGATGCATGATTGGATCCTTGCTCTATCTAACTGCAAATAGGCCTGATATAATGTTTGCTACATGTGTCTATGCTAGATATCAGGTGAATCCTAAGGAATCTCACTATGTATCTGTCAAGAGAATCTTAAGATACCTAAAGGGTACATCAAATCTTGGCCTATGGTACCCTAGGAACAATGAGTGTGAACTGACTGGTTATTCAGATGCAGATTATGCAGGGTGCAAGGAAGATAGAAAGAGTACCTCAGGGACATGCCAATTCCTTGGTGGAAGACTGATTTCCTAGAGCAGTAAGAAGCAGACCAGTGTGGCAATCTCGGCAGCAGAATAAGAGTATATCTCTGCTGGGAGCTGTTGTGCCCAACTGCTATGGATTCAACATCAACTTGAAGACAAAAATCTAAAGATGACCAAAACACCCCTGTTTTGTGACTCTTCAAGTGCTATCTTAATTGCTAAGAACCCTGTATCTCACAGCAGGACTAAGCATATTGAGATCAGGTATCACTTCATTAGGGAGCATGTGGAAAATGAAGATATCACCCTTGAATTTGTCCCAATAGACAAACAAGTGGCTGATATATTTACAAAGCCCCTAGATGAAGCTAAGTTTAACTTCTTCAAATTCCAATTGGGAATGTTAAACTTAGAGTAACCCTCAACCTTACTATTTACTAATGCCTTTCTCGATGAGTGGTCAGAAAATCTCACAGGACCTTGAAGAATCATGCTTAAGCAAGGGGGAGCTTGTGCTACTCCCTGGTTAGAAAAGCAGAAGGCAAGAAGTCAGAAAGGGGGAGAAATGGTGCTCAAGTGTTGCTCAAGAAGACCTTAAAGGCAGGGGAGCAAGGAAGAGGCATCAAATCAAGGGGGAGCTACAAGCTTGATGCACTCCAAGAGTTATGCAAAAGATAAGTTAAATCTTTAAACAATTCCATCTAAGATTATGATATTTAATGTCAAGTGAAAGTAGGCTTGAATTGAGATTCTGACTTCTTTAAATAGGGGGAGATTGTTGGGAATCTTGTCCACATGATTCCTGATTTGAAGAAGTCATCATATCAAGAGTACTTCACTTTGTATTTGATCGTACATCTAGTTCATAATCTTAGGAAAATATAAGTACATATCGTCGAGAAGAACATGCGATATCGTCGACAAAGAATGCTTGTCGTCGTAATGACGGGCAGAGCAGCAACCACTGAGAAGCAAAGTATTCGTCGAACGCTGAGACGTGTCGAGATCGTCGAATGAAGAATGCCGATCGTCGAACGCTGAGACGTGACGAGATCGTCGAACGAAGAATGCAGATCGTCGAACGAAGAAAGGCGACCGTCGAATGAAGGATGGCAAGTTCGTCGATCGCAGAATGCTATTCGTCGAACGCAGAGAAGACACAGGACATCGTCATAAAGAAGCATGTTGTCGAGTAAACAACATGATTATGACGACATATTGCAAGAAAGAGGATCTCAACGACACAGTCAGAAATGACATATCGTCGTATATGAAGAATCGCCATGATGTGTCGTATTGTCGTGATACCAACATCAGAGGCAGAAGAAAGAAGACATGAAGGTCTACCAGAGTTCATGGCATCGACAAAGGCCTGTCATCGAGAAATTATCCATGTCGTCATAACAATGGAAATATCATCGAGACAGATTCAAATCGTGTGGACGTACTGTCAGCAGTTAATGGCACCTCTTGATTGTCCAATCAGCGTGTGCACTTAATGAATCGAGGTATGAGCGCGTACTCCAGAAAAGAAATAAAGATATCAGCGCGTGCTAAAAAGGAATGGAGGTCTGACACATAAAGAAACTTTTTAGAAGACCGTTGGGAGACATCGCAGTCTTATAAAAAGGATACATGAGGTTGCCCTAAAAGGTTAATCATCAAGAAAGAACTTGCGCACATAGAGAATCAAAAAACACAAGAGCCGCAAGAAAGAAAGAGAAAAAGAAGGAAAAGTCATCTTCATCGACTGCTAAGAAGCCAACCCTCATCTGGCTAAGAAAAAATCTGAAGAAGAACCGTGCGCTCAAGATCTGATTCAGAACAATCTTCTTCAATCTTAAGGAGTCGATCTTCAACAGGCTAAAGGTGCCGATCTTCATCCGGCAGAAGAAACATTTGTTGGAGCATGCGTTCCGCACTCGTCCGGTTTGAGAATAACAAATCCCGAATGTATTTGATCCTATTTTTGATTAATGGTGTGCAGATAACAAGTGTAAGAATATCATGTTTTCAATTGGAGCAAAATGACAATTTTCCAGAATCTGGAGCTATCGGATTTCCGACAGCCCTATCGGATTTCCGACAGCGCGTTTCTCCGATCTCTGCTCAACGGTTAAGAGCTGTCGGATTTCCGATATCGATAATGGATGGCGACAGCCCACGATCTTCCAATAACAGCAGGACGTGCAACAGTTACCTTAGCTAACAGATATCCGACAGTGCCATCGGATATCCGACAGCCCACGTCTCAACCACGACCTCAACACCACGCAGAAACTTCGTTTTAGTGGGACACGTGGCAGCCTCTGGAGATATCGGATTCCTGCGATAGTAGCTATCGGACGGCGACAGCTCTTTTTTCTTAAAAGAGCTCAAAACTTTGTGGAATTCAGTTCTTGAGATTTCCAGACCTTCTTCCAGAGTGCATTCGAACCAGAAAGCTCCAGAACTCCATCAACTCCCATTTATGCTAGAAGGATTGAGATTGAAGACGAGATCGGACGCACTTCTACATCAACGATCATCTCGAGGCTTCAACCTTCCTTTCAGAGATCTGAATTTCTAGGGAGTTGTTCTTTTCATTTTGTATTTCATTCACATTTACTTTTCACTTTGTAATCGTTGTAGAAATTGTCATCTTGCGTGCGGCGTCTAAGTCCTTGCGCGGCTTAGGGGAAAATTGCTTCCTTGTGCGGAGCGTCCAAGTCCTTGCGTGGCTTGGTAGGAAATCGTGGCCTTGTGTGCTACGTCTAGATCTTGGGAAGACCTAGAGGGTAGGCTTGAGCTTGATCTAGGGAGAGACAAGTGATAGCCTTCCGATCCTTGGGAGAAGGATTGGTAAAATCAAAATTATTGAAATTTATATTATCATATTTGTGCATTGATCTTAAGCATTGTTAAGATCATTTTATTGTCTGTAAATTTCATGATTAATATAATTATGCTTCTTTCATTAATTGCAAATTTAGTTGCTTAATCTTTAACTTAGAAATTTGTGTTTGGTTTAATACAAAAATCACATTGGTTTGAAATTGTTTACAAGTAATTTTTTAGAAAAGTAAAATCTGTTTAAAAAATTATTAAGTAAAAATTATATTTTAAACACACCCTTATTCACCCCCCCTCTAAGGGCGTCACACGATCCAACAAGTGGTATCAGAGCTAGGTTACTCCAAAACGGTTTTACCACCGGGAGTAATGGCGCACAACGATCATGCATTCGTTGAGGGGCAAGGCATAAGTAGACCACCTTTATTCACGGGCACAGACTATAATTATTGGAAAACACGTATGCGTTGTTTTCTAATTGCGCTAGATATAGAAGTCTGGAATATGGTAGAATCTAGTTACACTTCTCCAACATTTGTTGTAGGAGATGTAACTATGGATAAGCCCAAAGACAAGTGGGATGACAATGATAAATTAAAATGTAAGAACAATGCAAAAGCCATGAATGCTTTATTTTGCGCACTAGATCGCACTGAATTTAATAGAGTTTGTGCTTGTAATACTGCATTTGAAATTTGGAATCTGTTAGAAATCACTCATGAAGGTACTTCGCAGGTAAAGGATTCAAAGCTATTTCAACTGGAGTCTGAATTTGAAAGGTTCAAAATGGAGGTAGATGAAGAGATTGATACGATGTACACACGATTCACAAAAATCGTGAACGACTCAAATGTGCTAGGAAAGGTGTTCTCAAATGGAGACTTAGTAAGGAAAATCTTAAGATCACTTCCCCCGAAGTTCAATCCTAAAGTGACTGCAATTTCTGAGTCACATGATCTTAAGACCTTACAATTGGATAGCCTCATTGGGAACTTGAAAACTCATGAAGTTGAATTGAAAATTCAACAACAAGAGTATATGGAGCCAAGGAAGAAGGGATTGGCTCTAAGATCTAAGAAGGAAGAAACTAGTGATTCTGAGGAGGAAGAAGAAGATGAGGAAAGTTTATTTGTTAGAAACTTTATGAAAAATCCAGAGAGGAGGAATTCATTTAAGAAGTTTTTAAGAAGGAGACGTTTAGGAAGAAAAAAGGAAAGGAAGGCGATGAGGAGGAAGAGAGACCGCCACCGGAGTGCTATCACTGCAAGAAGTTAGGACACATCCGAAGCAAGTGTCCAAAGTACTTAAAAGAACTTAAAGAAAAGAAGCACAAAGGGTCGAAGAAGGTGTTGAAGGCGGAAACATGAGATGATACTACTTCTGAGGATGCAAGCAGTTCAAGCTCAAGTAAAGAAGAGGAGGCCAACATGTGCTTAATGGGAAAGAGCGTCATATCTGATGACGAATGTAGTGTCCAAAGTGACACTGAGGTAACTCCTCCAACCTACGATGAATTATTTTCTGAATTTTTAAAGACTTGCAAATTTTTTGAAAAGAGTTTAAAAGACAATGATTTTCTTAAATCTGAAAATGAAATTTTTCTTAAAGAAAACAAAAAATTGTTAAATGAAATTAAGACTATTGGAAAAAGAGATATTTCCTGCCAAGAGTGTGATCACTATTTGGGAAGAATTAAAGAACTTGAAGAATCTCTTTCCAAATCTCATTCTACAATAAAAATTCTTACTAAAAAGAATGAGATTTTAGAGAGAGATCTGAAATCTTCAATTTCCAAAGTCCATGAGGGAAAGAAATCTTTTGAACGTAGATGCGTAAATCTAGTATCCGAGAATACAGAAATGAGAAACCAGATTCATGACTTAACACTAGCCATGAAAAAATTTGGAATGGGCCGAAGATCACTGGATATGATCTTAGGATACCAACGCCATGGATCTGGAAGGTTTGGACTCGGATACACGTCAGGAAGCTATCACCCGACGACAACCACTGTCGCCGGCGACAGTGAAAAGTCTAGAAAATCTATTTTTACAAATTCTGAAGTTAATAAATTGTCTAATACTGCATCCTCGTCCAGTAAAAGTCCAGAAAAGTTATACTCATCTCAATACATTACATGTGCCAAATGCAATAGATTTGGTCACACTACAGACTCTTGCTAGAGGAAAGGAAAAAGTAAAATTAAACAAATCTGGGTGCCTAAGGCTTCTACCTATATTATGGGTGGAACCACTTGGGTAACCAGATCTTTACTCACCTCTTCTTTCTAGGTGTGTTGGCAGGCTAAGGACAATGAAGACGTGTGGTACTTGGAATCGGGTTGTTCAAAGCACATGACGGGCAATAAAGAGAAGTTCCTTAGCCTGGAGATGAAGAAAGGAGGAGTTGTTACATTCGGAGACAATGGAAAAGGAAAAATCATCGGCATCGGAGTTGTGGGTAACGAAAATTTTTCAATTTCAAATGTTCTATTTGTAGAAGGATTAAAACATAATTTGATTTCTATTAGTCAATTATGTGATATGGGTTTAAATGTTTTATTTGAATCTTCTACAAATTTGTGCAAAATTATTAATTCTAAAACAAAAGAAATTGTTTTTACCGCACCTAGATGTCATAATGTATATATGATTAAATTTCTTGATTTTTCAAAATCTACTTTAAAATGTTTTTTATCAAAAAATGATGAATTAAAATTATGGCATAGGCGACTTGGACATACTAGTGCCAAGTTAATTACAAAACTTTCAAAAGATAAATTAATTAAAGGTTTACCATTGTTAAATGGAAATTTATCTTCTTCATTATGTGTGCCTTGCCAAAAGGGGAAATTTTCAAAATCATCTTTCAAAAGTAAAAATATTATTTCTACCACTAGGACACTTCAATTAATACATATGGATTTATTTGGGCCAATTGGAATTCCTAGCTTAGGAGGTAGAAAATACACATTTGTATTGATTGATGATTATTCTCGTTTTTGTTGGACTTTATTTCTAACCTCCAAATCCGATGCATTTTCAGAATTTTCAAAATTATGTTTGCGTATTCAAAATGAATTTGAGTTAAAAATTAAACGCATACGATCGGATCATGGAGGAGAATTTGAAAATGAAAATTTATTTCTTTTTGTACGGAGTTAGGAATTAAACATGAATTTTCCGCTCCACGCACACCACAGCAAAATGGTGTAGTGGAGAGGAAAAATAGAACTCTTCAAGAGTTAGCCCGTACGATGCTATCTGAATTTAAATTATCAAAATCTTTTTGGGCTGAAGCGGTTAGTGCGGCATGTTATGTAATTAATAGAGTAATGCTTCGCCCTATTTTAAAATTAACTCCTTATGAATTAATTTTTAGTAAAAAACCAAATGTTTCTAATTTCAAAGTTTTTGGTTGTAAATATTTTATTTTGAATTCTAAAGATTCCTTAGGAAAATTTGATGAAAAATGTGATGAAGGTATTTTTATTGGCTATTCTTCAACTAGTAAAGCTTATAGGATTTTTAATAAAAGAACAAAAATAGTTGAAGAATCTATTCATGTTAGGTTTGATGAGTTTGTTTCATGTGTAGAAAAGAAAATTACAGGAAAAGAAAATGAACCCCTTCCTTCGGTGGAATATGATGATGAAGAACTTGGAGAAAATGAAGAAGAAAAAGAAGAAGAAAGAGAAAGAGAAAGAGAAGAAGAAGATAGAAAAGAAGAAGAAAGAGAAGGATATGTGCCTCCAAGTGAATTGAGATTCTCAAAGGATCATCCAAAGGAGCTTATCATTGGAGATCCGCAAAAAGGGGTTAGTACTCGTTCATCTTTACATGTTTTATTTTCAAACCTTTGCTTTGTCTCTGAAATAGAACCAAAAGATGTTTCCACCACTTTAAATGATGAATTTTGGTTTTTAGCTATGAATGAAGAACTTAATCAATTTGAACGTAATAAGGTTTGGAATCTTGTAGAACGACCAAAAAATCATCCTGTCGTTGGAGTTAAGTGGATTTTCAAAAATAAATTGGATAGTGAATCTAGAATTATTAGAAATAAAGCCAGATTAGTTGCAAAAGGTTATGCACGAATTGAAGAGGTGGATTTTGATGAAACTTTTGCACCCATAGCAAGATTAGAAGCGGTTAGGATATTTCTTGCATTTGCTTGTTTTAAAAGATTTAAATTATTTCAAATGGATGTCAAAACCGCATTTTTAAACGGGTATATAAAAGAAGAGGTTTATGTAGAACAACCCCCTGGTTTTATAAATGAGAAATATCCAAATTATGTTTATAAATTAGATAAAGCGCTTTATGGATTAAAACAAGCGCCTCGTGCTTGGTATGACCGATTAACTCAATATTTGTTAAAGCATGATTATAAAATAGGAAGTGCCGATTCTACACTCTTCATTAAGCAAATTGATCATGATTTAGTTATTTTGCAAATTTATGTTGATGATATTATTTTTGGAGCCACTAATGAAGAGTTGTGTAATGAAATAGTTCAAATTATGAAAAATGAATTTGAAATGAGCATGGTAGGAGAACTTTCATATTTTCTAGGTTTTCAAATTACCCAAAAACATGATGGTATCTTTATATGTCAATCCAAATATATTCATGATATGTTAAAAAGATTTGGATTTGAAAATCTTAAGCATGCAAACACTCCTATGAGTACTTCACTAAAATTAGGAAAAGATGAAAGTGGTGTTTCAATTGAGCAAACCCTTTATAGAAGTATGATAGGATCTTTATTGTATTTAACCGCCTCTAGACCTGACATTATGTTTGCCGTTTGTTTATGTGCTAGATTTCAGGCTAATCCTAAAGAGTCACATTTAAAAGCGGTGAAACGCATCTTTCGATATCTTATAGGAACATCTAAATTAGGATTATGGTATCCTCATAATGATTCCTTTATTTTACATGGCTTTTCAGATTCAGATTCTGCGGGATGTTCTTTAGATAGGAAAAGCACTAGTGGCACTTGTCATTTTATCGGCCCTTCACTTATTTAATGGTCGAGTAGGAAATAGAATTCTGTTGCCCTCTCTACTACCGAGGCCGAATATATTGCACTAGGTAGTTATTGTGCCCAAGCTCTTTGGATGTCACAAACATTAGAAGACTTTGGCATGCAACAAAGTTGTGTAGAATTAAAGTATGATAATAAAAGTGCTATAGACTTAACTAATAATCCCATTTTACACTCTAGATCTAAGCATATAGATGTCCGACATCATTTTATAAGGGATCATATTAAGAAGGGTAATATAAAAATCAACTTTATAGGCACGGAAAATCAACTAGCGGATATATTCACAAAACCGTTACCGGATTCCCGTTTTTCTATGCTTCGGCTAGAATTGGGAATCCTAGACATTTCACAATAATTATATCCCTACTTATAACCTATAAAAATTAAACAAATCACCATAGCCTTACCATTTAAAAAGAAAAACAAACTCTTAATATAGACATTCACCACATAAAACATGTCCAAATATTCAAAATTATTACAAAACTTTAATAAAAGGTTACTTAAAATGTCTCATAATAGCAGTTCTCAAAATTAGGAAGAAATCTGGGCTGGGCAGCTGTTGGATGGCGACAGTGAGCTGTCGGATGGCGATATCCCCCAGAACTCTGTTTCAATCCGACTCCTCCTCATTCCGACTACCTGCTCCACTGCTTCTATAAATGTTCATATGAGATTTTTTTTTGAATCTTGCATAAAGGATTCTTCTTGTGTTATTATTCAAAACAATAGCTTACCACATGATTATGCTGTTCAATCTTAACTTATCATTGTGATGACACTTTCATATAGTAATTACGAATTGTTTTCGCATGCCTCTAAGTATAAGAAATCTTTTATCTATGACAATGACCAATCACAAACACTTACTTTGGTAATACATGTTAATGAAATTTATTTTATACATACATCATGATTGATTGAACATAACAAAATACATTTCATAAATGTCACCTTCACCTTTGATACTTTGCACTTGTTCAAATTTTACCATTTATGGCATGCAAGTGAATTCGGAGATCCTTCACATCTATGAATCCTCAAAACAAAAAAAAGAGGAAAATTCAAATGCAAGACATTCATTTTGCCAAAAATGTTGAAAGACATAAAAAAAGAAATTGAAAAGGATCCTCCACCAAGCACTACTTAGCCTCCTGATAAGTCTTAATGAGCATTGTGAGGTTGAGCACCTTGGAAAGAATTGTAAAGTGTCTTGCAAAAACAAAATGGTCCTTTTATGTATATTTGCAAAGTTTCTGGTTCAAAAGTATGGGCTTTATGTATATTTATGTTATGTTTACCAATTCCATGGTCATGTATATTTTAAATATATTCATATGTATTCTTTCTCAAAGTATCACTACTACACTTCATTGTTATTTATAAAATTTCTTCTTATGAGAATTGGACCGAAACGATTCAATATTCTATATTCTCATGTGTCTTTCTCTGATAATTGACATTTGAATCTCATCATGGTTAAGTATATTTGCTTCTATACATTATAACACATTACTAGAATGCTTAGCATCATCTCTATGATTACCTATCTCAACATCATACCACTTACAAAGCTTCTGCTAGTGTACTCAAACTATTCCTTCAATTCTTTTTTAATTTCTACCATATCTCCTTAATACTCTTTCCTCGTTTCTATTCCCTATATTCATTACTTTTGATAATATCAAAGGGGGAGAAGATAATAAGAGAAATCACTTAAATCACTAAAAACACTTAATTAATTAAGTGAGCATTCATGTAGGGGGAGTTTATAAGTCGGGGGAGAATAATTTTAGAAGGAGCTAATATTAAGGGGGAGATCATATTAAGGGGGAGATCATATTAAGGGGGAGAACATGAAGATCATAAGTTCACACTTGTACACACATAATGTACTTGTCTCTATCTATATAGGATTTATTCGATTTCTTTTTATAAGGATTTGTTATTATCAAAAGGGGGAGATTGTTGGAGCATGCGTTCCGCACTCGTCTGGTTTGAGAATAACAAATCCCGAATGTATTTGATCCTATTTTTGATTAATGGTGTGCAGATAATAGGTGCAAGAATATCATGTTTTCAATTGGAGCAAAATGACAATTTTCCAGAATCTGGAGCTATCGGATTTCCGACAGCCCTATCAGATTTCCGACAGCGCGTTTCTCCGATCTCTGCTCAACGGTTAAGAGTGTCGGATTTCCGATATCGCTAACGGATGGCGACAGCCCACGATCTTCCAATAATGGCAGGACGTGCAACAGTTACCTTAGCTAACGGATATCCGACAGTGCTATCGGATATCCGACAGCCCATGTCTCAACCACGACCTCAACACCACGCAAAAACTTCATTTTAGTGGGACACGTGGCAGCCTCTGGAGATATCGTATTCCGGCGACAGTAGCTATCGGACGGCGACAGCTCTTTTTTCTTAAAAGAGCTCAAAACTTCATGGAATTCAGTTCTTGAGATTTCCAGACCTTCTTCCAGAGTGCATTCGAACCAGAAAGCTCCAGAACTCCATCAACTCCCATTTGTGCTAGAAGGATTGAGATTGAAGACGAGATCAGACGCACTTCTACATCAACGATCATCTCGAGGCTTCAACCTTCCTTTCAGAGATCTGAATTTCTAGGGAGTTGTTCTTTTCATTTTGTATTTCATTCACATTTACTTTTCACTTTGTAATCGTTGTAGAAATCGTCGTCTTGCGTGCGGTGTCTAAGTCCTTGCGCGGCTTAGGGGAAAATCGCTTCCTTGTGCGGAGCGTCCAAGTCCTTGCGTGGCTTGGTAGGAAATCATGGCCTTGTGTGCTACGTCTAGATCTTGGGAAGATCTAGAGGGTAGGCTTGGGCTTGATCTAGGGAGAGACTAGTGATAGCCTTCTGATCCTTGGGAGAAGGATTGGTATAATCAAAATTATTGAAATTTATATTATCATATTTGTGCATTGATCTTAAGCATTGTTAAGATCATTTTATTGTATGTAAATTTCATGATTAATATAATTATGCTTCTTTCATTAATTGCAAATTTGGTTGCTTAATCTTTAACTTAGAAATTTGTGTTTGGTTTAATACAAAAATCACATTGGTTTGAAATTGTTTACAAGTAATTTTTTAGAAAAGTAAAATTTGTTTAAAAAATTATTAAGTAAAAATTATATTTTAAACACACCCTTATTCACCCCCCTCTAAGGGCGTCACACGATCCAACAACATTTTATTATTGTATTTTCTTGTAAGGCTTGCGGGCCAAATTGTCTAGCTTTAGGGCTGGAGAGTTATGAGGCTTGAGGGCCAGGGCAGTGCACTTGCGGGTGCGTCTTGTCGAGCTTGAGGGCTCGGTGCAGTAGAGGCTTGCGGGCCTAGGCTGTAGGCACAGGACTTGCGGGTCTGTGTTGTGTTGGGCTTGAGGGCCTGAGTGTCGAGCTTGCGGGCTCTGGGGCAGTAAGGGCTTGAGGGCTTAGGCTGTTGGGACATGCGGGTCCGCGTTGTAAGGCTTGAGGGCCTGAAGATTTTGGCGGAGTTTGCCGAGCCTAGCACACTGCTGGGTAGGCGAAGAGGGAAAGAGGACTTCTCAAGATACCCCGTCTTGAGGAACCTCTATAGATCTTGTGTCGTCTGGTGTGACTTATTTGTGTGTTAACTTTTGTGCATTGCTTGAATATTGATAACTCACACTAATAGATCAAAAAGTACCAAGATCACCTAACACCCCCCTCGAGGTGAACGTTCCATCCCCAACAAGATCCACCAAAGCCTAAGGCATCGACAAAGTCCTGTCGTCGAGATATTATCCATGTCGTCGTAACAGTGGAAATATCATCGAGATAGATTCAAATGTTGCGGACGCGCTATCAGCATTTAATGCCGCCGCCTGATTGTCCAATCAGTGCGTGCTCTTAAGGAATGAGCGTATGACATTAAAGGACATCATATGTGACCGTTAAGCAGCTCATCAGTCCTATAAAAGGGGAACAATGATGCCCTACAAAAAGAAGAAGGTGAGAGATAAGAACGAAAAAGAATCCCTTCATTGCTTCTCAATACAACGGTACATTTTGCGGAGAAGAAGAAGAACAAGTAGAGAACAAGAATCAAGCATTCTCAGAAGAATCAGTCATCTCCATTGACTGATAAGAAGCCGATCAACATCAGGCAAAAGAAGAGGAGGCTGAAGAAGATCTAGTGCTAAAAACGACAAATCAAGAAGCATCTTCTTCAAGTATAAGAAGTCGATCTCCATCAGGCTAAGAAGCCGATCTCCATCAGGCTAAGTTGTCGATCTTCATCAGGCAGAAGAAATAGCGTTCGTTACTGTAAAACTTTTATTGTTGTAAGGCTTGAGTGCCTAAGTGTCTAGTATGAGGGCTGGAGAGCTGTGAAGCTTGAGGGCCAGGGCAGTGGACTTGCGGGTCCGACACCATCTAGCTTGAGGGCTGGAGAGCTGTGAGGCTTGAGGGCCAGGGCAGTGGACTTGCAAGTCCGACACCGTCTAGCTTGAGGGCTGGAGAGCTGTGAGGCTTGAGGGCCAGGGCAGTAGAATTGCGGGACCGATATTGTCGAGCTTGAGGGCTCGGGCGCAGTAAGGGCTTGCGGGCCTAGGCTGTAGGCACAGGACTTACGAGTCTATGTTGTGTAGGGTTTGAGGGCCTGAGTGTCGTGCTTGCGGGCTCGGGTTTATTAGGGGCTTGCGGGCCTAGGCTGTAGGACTTGTGGGTCCGTGTTGTAAGGCTTGCAGGCCTGAAGATTTGGCAGAGTTTGCCAAGCCTAGCACACTGCTAGGTAGGCACAGAGGGAAAGAGGACTACTCAAGACACCCGGTCTTGAGGAATCTCATAGATCATTATGTGCTTTTCTGTGTTGTGCTTTATAACTTATAGATCTATTAATCAGAAATCAAGAATACCTAAAGGGGATAATATAATTTGAAAAACCTATTCACCCCCTCTCTAGGTGATAAGTTGACACCCAATAAACAACAAGTGGTATCAAAGCGAGGTTGTTCAAAGAAAAGATTAACAGCTTGAACAGATCTGCCACTGGGTGTCCATTTTTCACAGCTATGGAATCAAGGATAGCTGTTTATTCCATGGAGAACTTTGCCCTTTGGAAAGTAAGAGCAAGAATATTCATAGAGGCAGTGGATCCTAGAATGTTTCAAATAATTCAAGAAGGGACATATGTCCCCAAGCCAGTGTCCAAGAAAATGACTGAAGATGAGATCATCCTAGTCAACTTGGACAAGGAAGCCAAAGATATTGTAGCTGGTGCAATTGACATCTCAACATTTCAGAAACTGGCTCACTGCATAACAACAAAATAGTTGTGGGACTCTCTAACAGCCCTTATGGAAGGATCAAAAGAAAAAAGAAGCAAGGCAGCTAAGAAGAAAGTCAGAACATTGAGTGACAGTGACTCAAGCTGTTCAGACTCAGAAGAGAAGACTCAGTTTGGACTGACTATCCTATCTGAGTCAGAGGAAGAAATCTAGGTTGAAGTCTCACCTGAACAGGTATGCATAAGGGCTCCTCTATCTACCTCAGACTCAGAATCGGAGACAAGCTTATCTAGAAATGATGACTGGTCCAAGTCATACAATGATCTTCTAGAAGATGTCAAGATGCTCAAGATGCTGTGCAAGGAGCAGGATGCAAAGATCTCCTATCTTCAAGCAAGAAATCTTGATCTCTCAGAGAAAGAAGAAAAACTAACTCTAGAGAATGCAGAGTTTTGTCAACTCAAAAAGGACTTCAAGGCAAGCTCCAACCTTGACTTGATAAGCAAATTTGGGAAAACTCTGAAGGCATTGACTGAGAGCAAGGAGATGTGCTGCTCACTAACCAGAGAAGTGGTTCTTCTGAAGAAGGACAAAATTCAGCCCAAAGTCCTGAAATCTAAGAATGACAACATCAGAAGGGTGGAGGATAAACTCCCCTTTGTAGTAAAGCCTGTGGCAAGCTCCTCCAAACCAGAGACCTCTCCTTTACTGGTAAATGGTTGCTGCTCCACTCAAAGAAGGGAGCAGGGATGCTTCAAGGAAGACAGATCAGGCAAACCCTGTGGGATGAAGGCTAGCTTGAGGAAGGTAATCTCACCCTCCAACAAGAATGCTGGGCAATCCAATCTTGGGTATCACAAGGATGGGAGATCCGCAAGTGGAGCAAAGAACAAGCCAAAAATCTCAAGGGTACCTCATGGAAGGATGGACACAAGGAGGCATGAAGTTACTGGGTCTACAGAAACAAAGAAATCACTAAAGAAGACTGACTCTAGATGGAAAGCTGTGGGTGCTGATTCTCAACATCACACTCACAATCAGTACAGATCAGTGTCCTTCAAATATCCCTACGTTCATACTCAAAGGACTCATGCTCACACAGCTAGCCAGAAAAGAAGATACAACAGGTTTGAATGTTGGTGTTGTGGAAAGACCGGGCACTTTGCAATTGATTGTTGGTACAATCCAACTGCTCCAAGGGTAACGAATGTTAAACCTGCTAATAATCTCTTTCATAATCACTATGCATATCCTGGGGTAGTTATATCCAGTATGCCCGTTAAAGCTAACAATTTCCTAGGACCCAAATTTACTTGGGTACCTAAGGGCTTGTAATCTCATTTTGTAGGTAGTCCAAGAGCCCACCAGAAGCAAATCTGGGCCTTGGACAAGGTGGCTGTTCTGACCCACAGGCAGAACATCAAATTTTATTTACTAACAAACTTAGTGCAGGTCATCCTACTAAAAGGGGCCTAAAAGCTGACGTTAGTTGAATAAATCTTGGAATCTATAATCGTCGATACAAAAAGTTGTTACGACGACACAATAGACGTTACGACGACAAAGGATCAAGTTGGGAGGATGCGTATCCAAGGATCATTTCGATGACAATAAGAGTATTGCCAAAATACAATCGAGCTATTTATCACGGGATTATATCGGTCCATTGGAGCCATCAGATTGCTCTTTTTCTTTCAAAGGTACGCGCCTCTTCACCTACCGACACTATAAATAGAGTGAATGCTCGAGAATAAAAATTACGCTATCATTTGCCCTAAGCTATTCCGTCGACAAACCCCTGCTTCATCTCTGACGTACTGCCTTCTCTCTCACTCTGAATCAATGGCTCCCAAGAAAGAAGAGGTGATCTCCGGTTGTGAACTCCAGCGAGGGGATTTTAATGCCTGCTCTGATGAGATAAGATCAGTGATAGGGTTGCTGGAGGCATCATGACTGGAATATGTTCTATGTGAACCCTCAGTCCTTCTCCACCATGAATTAGCCAAACTCTTTGCCGAAGCAAGAATCAACCACACTGAATCACAGATCAAGTCCAAGGTGGGAGGTAAGAAGGTTAAGATATCTGCGAAAAGCCTAGGAAAAGCGCTGCATCTGCCAAGAATCCAAGAGGGGGAGGAAGAAGAAGAGCTGACCTCAAATGATGTGTCTGTTGGATCTGTAGGCGCCCTTAGAGGGGGGAGGGGTGAATAAGGGTTTTAAAAACTATAAACTTTAATAGAAAACTTTTGATATTTTGGCTAAAGTTAAATCAAAAGTAAAGAGATAATGAAATTAGAAATGAAATCAATTTTATTAAACAAGAAAAGACATGATTATCATTTATAAAATTGATTACAAAATCTAATTTCAATTACACTAGAAATCGAAGCGAATAATATGAAAACCCTTTTTGTTTTATATACCGACTCGTATTCTCACGAACCAGTTAGCTTTAGCCGATCTCTTCTTAGATACGGCCTCAAGCCGCTCTAGCCAATCTATCACTAGAAAGGCCTCAAGCACCCCTAGATCTACTCCCTAGACCCAGTCGCCGTGTGGCAAATTCCTCCCTAAGTCCTACCTAGACCTAGTCGCCGTGTGGCGAATTCCCCTTAGTCCCCGCAAGGCCCTAGTCGCCGTGTGGCGAGTTCCTCTTCCGAACAAAAGATATAAAGGTTACAATTTGAAAGTAAAACAAACACAAACTAAAAACTCCCTCAAAAGTAGAACTTGATGTCAATGTAGATGCGATCGGAATGGTCCTCAAGTTCTTTGCGTTCACGGATGTTGACGGAGTTCTTCGGGCTGCTTGAAGAAGGCTCTCACGAGTCCTCTGAATATATGGCTTCAATTCCTTCTGTATCAGCAAGCCATAATGGAGGAGGCGTGCGTCTTTTTATAGAATCAGCCACTACCGCCTGCGGTAGTACTACCGCCCCGCGGTATCCACATTAGGCAATGAAGCACACGGATCGTGGTAGTTTAGGCAACATTTGAGCGCCAAACACTAGCGCGCCGCGGTAATGCAAATGCCCCGCAATAGCGAGATATCCTTCCTTCAGCCACTATCTCCTTCCAAATATGCTCCTCAATCAACTGCAGATGGGAAGTTTCCAAAAGCTACCGCCGGGCGGTATACATAATGCGCCGCGATAGTACTTGCCAAAATAGCGTCCCATCGACATTCCTTTTTTCTCCACTATTTCCTTCTCCTCAATTATTTCCATTTATGCTAGCGCTGCTTTCATTTCGTCGAACGAACACTAGCGCTAGCGGTAGTTCTAATGCGCCACGGTAAAGCATGCATTTCGTCGAGCGTCGCGGTAGAGCATGCAATTCGTCGATCGCCGTGGTAGAGCATGCAGTTAGTCGAACGGGCATTATATTTCGTCGATCGAATTTTTGTCGAACGGGATTCCGCTTTCGTCGATCGCAAATTCATCGAACGCAGTGATAAGCATTTCGTCAAGCGCAGCTTTCATTTCGTTGAACGAGCACTAGCGCCAGCGGTAGTTCTAATGCTACGCGGTAGTAACAACAAAACACATTTCCATGGAGATTTGAAAGCACTAAATCCTGCATACTATAAACACAAAACAAGTATGATCAAATACAATAGGATTTGTTATTGTCAAACCAAGAGATGCGGAAAGCATGTTCCAACAAACTCCCCCTTTTGATAATAACAAATCCCCTTAGAAAGAAATAATTCAATTGATAGGAATTTGTGTTTATAATAGAGAACTAACATAGATAGCAGGAAAATTAGGCATGTTCAAATGCTCCCCCTAAATGAATTCTTCCCCTAAGTGAATGCTCCCCCTACAACAAAACTTCCTATGAACTTGACTCCCCAAAACATGTTAATTTCTTTCAAATTTATTCTCCCCCTTTTGGTATTATCAAAAGAAGGTGGAGAGGTAGTCCAACAGAAAGTGTGCAATAACTGTGTAGAGAGGGAATGATCATGATAAAGAGTGAACCGCTTAGGAAAAATACAATAGATAGGAGAGAAAAAAGAATGGAATGTGAAGAATTTTTAATAAAGAAACCACTTATTGGGACAACATATTCATGATCGAGCGTACAAGTAGTAAAGTGGTGGAAAGCATGACGAAATACTTTTTTAAAGTGAACATCTATATAGGAATTGTGAAGCATAGAAGATGATTAAGTGTTTTAGATATAACAAAAATAGATGTTGTAGCAATTTAAGTACACAAAGGATTTTGCTTTATAAGAGTTTTAAGCATAAAAAGGTAATGATTTCCAAGTAACCAATCTACCCAGACAATATGTCTACACCCTAGCCCCGTACTAAGTGATGGATGGGCATGGGGAGCTGCATAAATGCCGTAGGTTGGGGTGTTAGTCCCATATGCAAACACTAGACAAAACTCACTCTAGCACTCTTTCCCCCCAGTGCCTCGCAAGGCCCCACTGGAACCCTCCCTGGTTAAGGACAAGACATGACTTAGAGAGTAGGTTATCTAATTTTTACAACCCTACGCCCCCGCTATGGTGAGATATGAAGTAATGGATAATACTTATTGGAAACATTTAAGTGTTTTAAATCTAATGATGAGTACATAGCCTATGGATTTATATTTTTATTTGAATTTTTTTAAAACAAACAACTCATATAGCTATTTTGGAATCCATTAATTAATCAGAGTTATTGGCATTATAATATTTTCATGTTTAGAGGAGTGTTTTTAGCATATAAATTTTTATTGAAATAGATCAGAGTTTTTAGCATAAAAGTGATATATGTGTTAGAATAACCAATATAAATTTTACCAAGCAAGTCTACCATTTGTTGAAAAAGGAATTTTGATATTTAAGACTTGATATAAGCATGAAAGCGCAAGGCAAAAATATATGGTGATGATGCGGAAGACTTATAGAGATACAAGAAAACATCTTTTTTTGCAATCATAATTATTCATAAGAAGAAATATGAGTTAAATTCAAAAAGAAAGATGTTTTTTACAAATCAAGTTATTGTAAAATCTTTTGACAATAAAGTAACCAAGCATGAAAGAAATATATCAATAAGAGACTACTACAATGTTATTGTAATTCACAAATTCCAGACATACCAAACATTGTAGAGAGCATGCAAGGTTATCTAGTGCATTTCATAAATAAAGAGTAGTATTGAATTAGCATTAGGTTCCAATACTCATGAGAAGAAGTGTTATGGAAGATAATGATGTGCACATATGTGTATTTTGAATAGAGTAAACAAATGTTTTAATCAAAAATACAAGAAATATGTAAAGTAAAGAGAACAATAAAACACAAATAGTTTTACTTACACACACTTCAACGCACAAAAAAATGTACAACTACCAAGGTGCTTTGCACACACAATGCTCATTAAGACTTATCAGGGTGCAAAGTAGTGCTTGGGGGATCACATATTTTATTTTATTTTAATGTTGAGAGTAATGATCCGGTGTACTTAAGAGTAAGTGGTTTTTATTTTGAAAGAAAGATATGGTTTGCACAAGATACTTTACTATTCTTTCCAAGGTGCTCAACCTCACAACGCTTATTAAGACTTATCAAGAGGTTCAAGTAGTGCTTGGTGGAGTTATCTTTGTTATTTTATTTTATGATTTTTGTTTTGTACAAAGTTCTCCGAATACACTTATTTTGCAAACCAATATAATTTATGAAAACATAACCACTTTTCTTAACTTTTAAAAGTGCAAATAAAGGTAGTGTAGGTAAGATACTTGTGCAATTTTAATTTATTGTACTATTACAAAACATATACAAGCATTCTTAAATTTAAAAACATATGTAGACAATGCCAAAATAAGTGAGTGAATGAGTATCATTATCAACCATAAAACATTTACTCATACTTAGAGGCATGCTAAGCTTAGTTCTACACAACTATTACAATACAATTTTATGCACAAATGAGTAGATATATCAAAGCATGAAAAAAAATGTTCAATGTACGTAGTTTGAAGGAATGAATTGTAACATTGTAGAAGGTCTAAAAGATGGGTTAAATCATGCTTGATTTTCAATGAAGTCCATACAGTATTTTTGATATTTTGAAGAATAATTTTGATTTAAAGTTTGAACTCATAAGAGTGATCTTGGACTTCCCGAGGACTACCCTGTGAGGGGTTCGCCCGGTACTAGGAGATGTGATGGGATGATAGCCCAAATCTCCCTTTCGCAAGATACATGTAAATAGAAAATGTAAGTTCAAAAAATACTTGTTTTTACTTGTTTTTGTTTTATATTTTTGTATTTGATTTTTGCATATAGAAATAGAAATCAAACAACTAACCAAGGAAAAGAAGTAAGAAAAAATATTATTTTTGTAATTTGGCTTTTGTAATTTTGTATTTTAATTTTTCAAAAGTCAATTATACGCAGAAATGCAAAAATGAGTAGTACATATAAAATAATATATTTTTAGTGTTTTTTCAGAATTTTAAAATTACAGAAAATCGGAGACTTGAGCTAGCGCTGGCGTTAGGTCCTAGCGCCTGCGTTAGCTCATAAAGAGTGCTTATTTTAATCATATAGCCTAGATTTTTTTCAATTTATCTTCCGATTTTGCTTAATTATGTTTGTGCAATGTAAGGACTGTATAATGGAGTGAAGAGACGAGAAGAAATCACAAAAAGTTGCGGAAGTTAAAATTTTAGTACATGAGTTTCATATTCATTAAAGCTCCATATTCATTAAACCTTAATTCTTGAGTTTTGCACAACCATTTAAGCTTAATATTATAGGATATGCAAACAAAGAAGATATGATTGAACAAAACAGATATGCATGATTTTATTGATAAGTACGAGATGATGTTTTTGCAAATAGTAACATTGATATGCCCAAACATATAAAACCTAACATAGATATTAATAGTCTTTAGGTGACAATGTTAGTATGATAAATTTGAGATTAATGTTGTGCCAAAGTTTGATAGTGTTTCAACTTATAGACCTAGAATGAAGTGAAGATTCTATTTGATTTGATCTTGTTGATATCAAGATTATTCTAAGGTCTAAACTTGACATAAATTGCAATACGTACATAATACAACAACCATGATATGTAATCATATAATTCAAGCAAAAACATATTGATAATTGAGCTTTCTTTTAGATCTTGATCTTTCTTTTAGATCATGATGTGGGCTATAAAGCTTAATAGCCTAATCTTGATTAACCTATCTTATAGCAAATTTATAATTCAATTTTATATGAATACTATATGATATATATAGGTAATGAATATAAGAATAATAGATAGGTCATCAAAATAAAATATGATTTTGAATTTTGATTAATTTAATTGATAAACTCATTAAGTTTTAAGAGATAAGATCATATTTCCTGTAATATATAAGATGACCATAACATAATAGCTTAAAAAATAAGAAAACAAAAAGAAAAATAGAAAGACATTAAAGCATATCATGAAGTAGAAAATTTTGTATATTTCATTTTTGAAAATATTCTACTTCATGCATTTGGTGATACCTAATGAATACGTGATTTAGGTATCCAAAGGGGACCAAGTATGGTGGTTCCTTTGGGTACCCAAAAATAACGTATAGGTTTGTGGGTAGATATTGATGAATGGGTCCATTCATGTGAAGTTAATGTTTCAGTTTTAATTTTGGGCCTCCATTCAAATCTTGGCTTTCTATGCATTAAATTTCCATTTTGATAATCTTTATATTGAAGATTATGATTGCAATGATTATTGAAAGTATTTTTCATAGGAAATTTGTGAACATTTAATTTAACGTTGGGAGAAAGATGATGTTGTAAAGGATAATGATTTGGAATTTCATTTTCAAGCATTTGATATTTTTCATTTCCTTTGTTAGGCTTAGACATATTATGAAAATTCATATTTAACTTGCTTTTGGAATTTGCTTGAAATTGTTGATTTATGTGTTGAGAATTTTTCTTTATAATTTCCTTAAGCAAGTTAACTTTTGTTTCCAATTCATAATTTTTAGCTTTGAATTCATGTCTAGCTTTATTATAGGCCATTGTGCTATTTTTGAGAGTGGATACGATAGACTCAATATGATTATTATATTTGTTTCTAAAGTCATCAAAAGTTTCATCCATCTCTTTTATTTTAATTTTATAGTTTTTGCACATATCACAATTATTTTTTAACGATGAATTTTCTAAAGATAACTTTTCTTTTTGTTCTTTTGAATTTAAGAGTTCATTTTCATGTTCCTTGAATTTCTCTTTAATATCATTACAATCAAAACAAGGTTTTGTCTTTTCAATTGCAGTGACATGGGTAAAGCAAGATAAATCAAAATTTGATTCTACTTTAACTTTTGCTTTTAAATCTTTATTTTCTAAGCGCAATTTGCAATTCACATTTTTTAATTTCTTAATTTTGTGCTTTGTAATTTGTAGCAATTGTAAAGTAGAAATAGAGTTGCAAACAATAAGAGGATTTGATTTCCTTACAGTGCTTTTGGATGCTATGAGATTCGAGCATGGATTTTCTTTGCTATCTTTATCTATTTGGCATTCCTCTTCCAAAGAAAGGACTTCTTCTTTTCCACTTGATGTGCACTCCATTGATCTATCATGAGAGGAGCTTTCTTGATCATTTTTGCAATCTTGTATGTTCTCCACTTCTTGTGTTTGTTCCATACCAGCAGATGGAGAATCATAATCTATCTCAAGAAACTTCCACATCTCGTATGCAGTAGGAAGAGTTTGAATGAGTTTGGAAATATTTTGATATAACGCACAAAATAGACTATTCATAGATTTTGCATTTAAAACCATTTCGTTTTTATTTAATACGCTATGTGGCTTTTTAATAGTAATATTCCAAACTTTTTCATCTAAAGATGTAAGAAAATTTTCCATTACTATTTTCCATCCTTTATAATTTCCTCCTTCAAATAAAGGTGGTTTAAGAGATTTTTCTTTTTCATACAAATTTACCCCACTAGTAGAAGCGAGATCATGAGACACCATTATTCCCGGTTGTTAAGCCGAATTGGAATAACATAGCTCTGATACCACTTGTTGGATCTGTAGGCGCCCTTAGAGGGGGGGGGGGGTGAATAAGGGTTTTAAAAACTTTAAACTTTAATAGAAAACTTTTGATATTTTGGTCGAAGTTAAATCAAAAGTAAAGTGATAATGAAATTAGAAATAAAATCAATTTTATTAAACAAGAAAAGACATGATTATCATTTATAAAATTGATTAAAAAATCTGATTTCAATGACGCTAGAAATCGAAGCGAATAATATGAAAACCTATTTTGTTTTCTATACCGATTCGTATCCCCACGAACCGATTGGCTTTAGCCGATCTCTCCCCAGATACGGCCTCAAGCCACTCTAGCCAATCTATCACCAGAAAGGCCTCGAGCACCCCCTAGATCTACTCCCTAGACCCAGTCGCCGTGTGGCGAATTCATCCCTAAGTCCTACCTAGACCTAGTCGCCCTGTGGCGAATTCCCCCTAGTCCCCGCAAGGCCCTAGTCGCCATGTGGCGAGTTCCTCTACCGAACAAAAGATATAAAAGTTACAATTTGAAAGTAAAACAAAACACAAACTAAAAACTCCCTCAAAAGTAGAACTTGATGTCGATGTAGATGCGATCAGATTGGTCTTCAAGTTCTTTGCATTCACGGGCGTTGATATAGTTCTTCGGGCTGCTTGAAGAAGGCTCTCACAAGTCCTCTGAATATATGGCTTCAATTCCTTCTGTATTAGCAAGCCACAACGGAGGAGGCGCGCGTCTTTTTATAGAATCAGCCACTACCTCCCCGCGGTATCCACATTAGGCAATAAAGCACACGAATCGTTGTAGTTTAGGCAATATTTGAGTGCCAAACACTAGCGCACCGCGGTAACACAAATGCCCCGTGATAGCGAGATATCCTTCCTTCAGCCACTATCTCCTTCCAAATCTGCTCCTCAATCAACTGCAGACGGGAAGTTTCCAAAAGCTACCGCCGGGTGGTATACATAACGCGCCGCGATAGTACTTACCAAAATAGCGTCCCGTCGACATTCCTTTTTCTCCACTATTTCCTTCTCGTCAATTGTTTCCATTTATGCTAGCGCCAGCGGTAGTGATAACGCTCCGCGGTAGAGCACATTTCTTTTCATCGGGCGCATCTTTGTCGAACTAGCCTCACATTTCATCGAGCGCTGCTTTCATTTCGTCGAATGAACATTAGCGCCATCGGTAGTTCTAATGTGCCACAGTAAAGCATGCATTTCGTCGAGCGCCGCGGTTGAGCATGCAGTTCGTCGATCGCTGCGGTAGAGCATGTAGTTCGTCGAATGGGCATTATATTTCGTCAATTGAATTTTCGTCGAATGGGATTCCACTTTCGTCGAATGCAGTGATAAGCATTACGTCGAGCGCAACTTTCATTTCGTCGAACGAGCACTAGCGCCAGCGGTAGTTCTAACGCTACGCGGTAGTAACAACAAAACACATTTCCATGGAGATTTGAAAGCACTGAATCCTGCATACTATAAACACAAAACAAGTATGATCAACTACAATTGGATTTGTTATTTTCAAACCAAGAGATGCGGAAAGCATGTTCCAACAATGTCCGCAAGCTATACCTGGTGCGGCCACACAGGGAAGACCTACGGGTCTATTAAGAGAGCAGAATTTAATCAAAAGGGGAAGCTGCTGGCCGACTTTGTAGGCAAAGTTCTGTTGTGCAAACCTGGGTCCCATGACCGAATCTCTAAAGACATGTTCGTTGTCATGGCCCCGATAATCCATTCTAAGAAGACCAACTGGAGTGAGTTCCTCTTCTAGAGAATGAAGAACACCCTGAAGTCCCCCTTCTATGGAAGAATACTATCCCTCTTCCTTCTAAACACCCAGGGTGAAGTTCTGCATAAAAGAATGGGAGTTCCCCTACACTACTCCAAGAAACTGGATGCAAAGATGCTAGATCGATGGGATAGGTCTATCCCTAAACCATCATCTGACGTCCAGCCTGCTCCAAAGAAACAAGCAGCCCCAATAGATCACTCGGAAAAAGAAGATTCATCCAGCAGCTCTGATGATTTACCCCCACCCCCACAAATCCTTGGTACGACTAAGGGGGAGACTTCCACCCAAAGGGATTGTCCAGGAACAGTACTAGAACCTGCTCCCACAGAGGTTATTGAAGAAAGTAGAAACCCCAACTTAGGAAGTGTTCCCGCTGAGGGGGAGTCCCAACTTGGGAGCTCAGCCCAAGACACATAGATGATTGATAGGGAGCTCCCGACAGGAGGCTCAGCCCAAGGTAATGCACAAGTTGAGGGGGAGACCCAACTGGGGTACTCTGCCCCAGAAGATCGAGGCACTATGCCTGAGCCCATGGAATACCTCTCTCTCTCAGACTGCCGAGAGTTAGTAGCAACAAGTAAGATTGTGCTTACATGCCCTGGTGAGAGTACCAGAAAGTGTCCAGGGGAAGGCTAAGGTAACAACACACATCAATGAAGAATCATCTGCAAATATCTCTGAAGAAATTCCACAGGAAAGAGAAGAGGAAGACGAACAAGCTGCTGAGCCATCTTCGACTCAGTCAGGTTCTCTTTTCCACATGAAGTCAGCGTTGGATCGGTCGGCGCCCTTAGAGGGGGGGGGGGGGGTGAATAAGGGTTTTCAAAAACTTTAGATTATATTTATAAAAACTTTGGAAAATTGCAAGATTAATAAAGAGACATCAAGTAAAACAATAATAAAGAGATATGCTTTATTAAAATCAAATAATGTTTTACAAAACTTGATTTCTATGACGCTAGAAATTGGGGGCGACTAATAAAAATTATTTTTCGTTTTCTATACCGACTCGTATCCCCACGAACCGGTTGGCTTTAGCCGATCTCTCCCCAGATACGGCCTCAAGACGCTCTAGCCAATCTATCCCCAGAAAGGCCTCGAGCACCCCCTAGACCTAGCCTAGATCTAGTCGCCAACACGAGGCGAATTTCAGCCCTAAGTCCTACCCCAGACCTAGTCGCCAACACGAGGTGATTTCACTACCGTTTACAGAAAAGATATGAAATGAAAAGACAATAATATAAAAACTCCCTCTATGTGGATCTCTTGGAGAAGTGGACGAAGGCCCGCAGAGTATGATCGTAGTCGATGCGGCCTTTCGTCACGATGATGATGCGTGTTGAAATCTTCTCCACGGATCTCCTTAAGGCTTTATGGAATTGTGGGAGTATCGCTCTGAATCTTCCTCTCTCTGCTGTGGCACGAAGCTCTGGAGTTTGGGATTGGAGGAGGATGAGGAATTCGGAGCCAAAGCATCCAATTTATAGCCTTTACGCTACCGCCGGCGCTAGCCCGGATTAGGAAACATTTTGCGCAGTAGGATCTTCAATCCGCGGCAACATATTGCTCCATGCCTCTTGTGCGCCATGCTACCGCCAGCGCTAGTAGCTAACGCCGGGTGCTAGCTCCTTCTAAAAACGATGCCGGAATTGCGCAGATCAACGCTAGCGCCGGGCGCTATCGCTACCGCCGGCGCTAGTGAGCCTCTTCGAATTTTGGCCTCAATTTTGGGGGCAGACATCATGTGTACTCCTTGAGTCATGTGGACCTAGTAAACCTGCACACTTGAACACACAAGATCAAATACACATAGGATTTGTTATTCTCAAACCTAGGAGATGCGGAAGACCGTGTTCCAACAAACTCCCCCTTTTGATAATAACAAATCCATTAATGATAAATCAAAGCATTAATAAATAAGCATGATGAGACTATACTTGTGTGTGTGTGAGAGTGATGACTTTAGGATGATTATTGATTTTAGCATTTAGAATTGCTCCCCCTATGTGAATGCTCCCTTAATATGTATGCTATCAATTGAATTTGTCATGTTGGGTTTATGATAGCGGGTTACATTTATCATTGTTAGTTCTCCCCCTTTTGCACTTTATCATGTTAGTTCCCCCCTTTGTTATTAGCAAAAGTGGGTAGGGAAACAAAGCACTAAAATGTGTAAATAAAAGAGAAGGCATGATCAAGCTTTTTAAGTAAATGATAAGGAGTTTTAGACTCGTCTTTCATTGAAAATGATCAGAGTTATGACTTATTTTATCCCTTTTGTTTGTAGTTCTCCCCCTTTTATATATCAGAGTTTAAGCAAAAAATAATGATTTCCCCTTTAAATAAGAGTTTTAAGCCTAAAAACAATCATAATTTCTAAGTAACCAATCTACCCAGACAATATGTCAACACCCTAGCCCCGTACTAAGTGACGGATGGGCATGAGGAGCTGCAAACATGCCGTAGGTTGGGGTGTTAATCCCATATGCAAACACTAGACAAAAACTTAACCTAGCACTCTTTCCCCCCAGTGCCTCGCAAGGCCCCACTGGAACCCTCCCCGGTTAAGGACAAGACATGACTAGAGATAAGGTTATCTAATGTCTACAACCCTACGCCCCCGCTATGGTGAGAAATGAAGTCATGGATAACAATTATTGGAAACATTAAGCATTTAAATCTAATGGGAAATATCATAGCATATGGGTTTATATTTTTATTTGAATTTTTGAAATAAAACTCACATAGCTATATTGAAATTCATGAATGAATCAGAGTTTGAGTATTGTGGAAGATTTCGAAAAAGAAACATCATAATTCTAAATAAGAGTTTAAGTTAAAACGAGATGTTTTATAAGCAATATTTCACTTGTTGGAGGAGTGTTTAGAATAGAAATAGATCAGAGTTATAGGCAAAAAAAATTCAACCAATAAAAAGTTTACCAAGCAAGTCTACCACTTGTTGCAAGAAAGGAATTTGAAGATTCAAGTGATGATGCACACAAGATAAAAGATTTTAAATAAGTATTAAAGTGCAAGGTAAAAAAATTATATGGTTATGATGCGGAAGACATACAGAAGTACAAAAAACATCTTATGGTAATCAATGATGGTTCATAAAAAGATATATGAGTTCAATTTCAAAAAGAAGATGTTTTTCTAAATCATTTTGCATTTAAAATTTTTGTTTTGACAATACAGTAACCAAGCATGAAATAATCTTATCAAAAAGAGATTACTACAATGTTACTTTAATTCACAATTTCAAAATATACCAAACATTGTAGAAAGCATGCTAGGTTATCTAGTGCATTTCATAAATAAAGAGTAGTATAGAATTACCATTAGGATCCAATACTCATGAGAAGAAGTGTTATGGAAGATAATGATGTGCATAAAAGTGAATTTTGAATAGAGTAAACAAATGTTTTAATCAAAAATACAAGTAATATGTAAAGTAAAGAGCACAATAAAACATATAATTTTACTTCCACTCACTTCAATGCACAAAAAAATGTACAACTACCAAGGTGCTTTGCACACACAATGCTCATTAAGACTTATCAGGGTGCAAAGTAGTGCTTGGGTGATCACATAATTTTATTGTTTAATATTGTTTTTTTTATTGTGATCCGGTGTACTTAAGAATAAGTGGTTTGTATTTTGAAAGAAAGTTATGGTTTGCACAAGATACTTTATTATTCTTTCCAAGGTGCTCAACCTCACAACGCTTATTAAGACTTATCAGGAGGTTCAAGTAGTGCTTGGTGGAGTTATCTTTGTCACTTTATTTTATGATTTTATTTTGTACAAAGTTCTCCCAATACACTTGTTTTGCAAACCAATATAATTTATGAAAAAGATAACCACTTTTCTTAACTTTTAAAAGTGCAAATAAAGTTTGTGTAGGTAAGATACTTGTGCAATTTTAATTCATTGTACTATTACAAAACATAAACAAACATTCTTAGATTAAACACATAAGTAGACAATGCCAAAATAAGTGAGTGAATTGCGATCATTATCAAACATAAAACATTACTCATACTTAGAGGCATGCTACGCATAGTTCTACACAACTTTTTCAATATAAATTATGCACATATTAATAGATGTATCAAAGCATGATGAAGGCAATGTTCAAAGTAGTTTGAATAGATAAATTGCAACATTATAGAAGTTCTAAATAATAGATTAAATCATGCTTGATTTTTACAATAAAGTCCATACATATATTTTTGAAAAATAATTTTTATTTAAAGTTTGAACTTATAAAATTGATCTTGGACTTCCAGAGGGCTACCTTGTGAGAGGTTCGCCCGGTACTAGGTGATATGATGGGATGATAGCCCAAATCACCCTTTCGCAAGATACGTAGTAAAAGGTTAAGTTCAAAAATAACAATTTTTGATAATTTTTTTGTTTTATATTTTTGCATTTGTTTTTTTAAGAAAAAATAGACTTTAAGCAAATGACAGAAAGCAAAACATATTTTTTGTAATTTGGATTTTCTATTTTTGTATTTGATTTTTCAAAAATATAATAAAAGCAAAAATGCAGAAATGAATAGTACCCATAGATTAATATATTTTTAGGGATTTTTCAAAATTTAAAAATTACAGAAAAATGAACCTCGACGCTAGCGCCGGCGCTAGCGCTAGCGCGGGAAACAGTAAGTGATTTTTTAGGGTTTTTAAAATTTTGATACTTGAACTTGATTAGGCATCCCAATAGTAGTTCCATGCTGAAGTTGCAGATTTTTAGGAGATGTTTTGGATGGTCCAAATTGCATGAAACGTTAGCGATTTCTTATGTACTTGACAAAATAATCATTGCATGAGATATATTTACTTATGTTTTCATTTTGACTTTTCTAAAGACTTGTGCTTATAACTTGAAGAAAAGTAGGAAATGAAAACCCAAGATATCATGTTTGAACAAATCAAATATGCATGATTTTAGAGATTAACAATAATGTTCATGCACAATCATACTATGGATAAGCCCTAGATGAGAATACCCAGCCTGTATATCTTGGTAAACAAATAAAGCCTAACATAGACACAAATATTCTTTAGGTGGCAATGATAAATTTGAGATTAATGTTATACCAAGTTTTGATTGTGTTTCAACTTAGAGACCTAGAATAGAGTGACAATTCTATTTGATTTGATATCAAAATGATTCAAAGGTCTAAACTAGAAATAAATCACAATACACACATAATATACCAACCATAGTAAGCAATTATAATACCAATTGTCATTATATAAAATGTGATAGATGATTCTTGATATGAATTATGATTTTAGAAAGTTTTAGCAAAAGATATCAATAGATCATGGTGGTGCGTATGGCATCAATATTTATGACAATTAATCTTTCAATATGTCTTATGTGTTTTTCTTTTTAATTTAGATAAATATCTCATAGCAAATTCAGAATTTTATTCACTTGTTGGTGAAGGCTAAAAATCTAGTAACCGGATTTAATTTGAAATATCTTATAACAAATTTAGAGTTTGATTCAAATGGATAATATAAGATATTTAGAAGTAATGAATATAAGAATAAAAGATGGGTCATCAAAATAAAATATGATTTGGAATTTTGATCAATTTGATTTTATAAACATATTGATTTTGTAAGAGATAAGATCATATTTTCAAAATTGTATAGGATGACCATGACATGATAGTTCAGAAGAAATAAGAAAAATAAGAAAAATTAAAAGACATGAAAGCATATCATGAAGTAGAACTTTGTATATTTCATTTTGAAAGGATTCTACTTCATGCAATTGATGATACCTAATGGATAAGAGATTTAGGTATCCAAAGAGGACCATGAGTGATGGTTCCTTTGGATACCCAAATGCATCGTGATGATTTTTGTGAAGACAAAGATGAATGAGTCCATTCATGTGAAGTGAATGTTTTATTTTTAATTTTAGGCCTCCATTCAAACCTTGGTTTAATGTTATTCTTATTCATCAAATTTCCATTGAGATTATCTTTATATTGATGATTATGATTGTAATGATTATTAAAAATGTTGTTCATAGGAAATTTGTGAGCATTTAATTTTATGTTGGGAGAAGATTGATGTTGTAAATGATAGTAATGATTGTATTTTGGAATTTCATTTTCAATCTTTTGAGGTTTGTTATTTCTATTGCTTGGCTTGTTCAACTTATAAAAAATCATATTCAACTTGCTTTTGGATTTTGCATTATTTTGAGATTGTATGTTTTGAGAGTTTTTCTTAATGATTTCCTTAAGCAAGTTGATTTTAGTTTTTAATTCATTATTTTTAATCATTAAATTATGTCTAGCTTTATTATAAGCAATTGTGCTATTTTTAAGAATGGAAACAATTGAATCAATATGATCTTGATAGTTGTTTCTATATTCATCAAATGTTTCATCCATCTCTTTAATTTCAATTTTATATTCTTTACACTTAGCACAATCATTTATCAAAGATGAATTTTCTAAACATAATTTTTCATTTTGTTCTTTTACTAAAATAAAATCCTTTTCAAGTTTCCTGTGCTTTTCTTTTAATTCATTATATTCTACACAAGTTGTGGTGTTTTCTACTAAGGAGCAATGTGTAGAACTAGATAAATTTGATTCTTCATTAATTTTTGCTTTTAAATTTTTATTTTCTAAGCGCAAATGTTTATTAGCATTTTTTAATTTCTTAATTTTGCGCTTAGTATTTTGTAACAATTGTAATGAAGAGATAGTAGTACAAAAGATAGAATTTGATTTCCTTACATTGCTTTTGGATGAGGGAGGATTTGAACATATTGTTCCTTTGTCTTCTTCTTGGCATTCCTCTTCCAAAAGTAAGATTTCTTCTTCTTTTTCTCTTGGTGTATTGTTCTCCTTTTCTATTTCAATATTCTCCATGGCTTCGCTCCGAGAGAGATCTTCTTGAATGATAATGGATGCTTGTACATTCTTTTCCTCCCGTGTTTGTTCCACACCTGCGAGAGGAAGATCATACATTTCTTCAAGAAAGCGCCATATTTTGTATGCACTAGAAAAGCAATATATGAATTTGAAAATTTCATTAGATAGTGCAAAAAATAAATAGTGTTTAGCTTTGGCATTTAGCTGACGTTCTTTTTTATTCGATTCATCCGCTCGTCTTATAATTGCTAAGTTCCATACTTCGATGTCTAAAGTTTTAATAAATTTTTCCATTAAAATTTTCCATCCTTTATAATTTGTTCCTTCAAATAAAGGTGGTGCAAGTGATTTTTCCTCTTCACAAAAATCTCCCCCACTAGTAGAAGCGAGATCATGAGACGCCATTATTCCCGGTTGTTAAGCCGATTGGAATAAAACCCCTCTGATACCACTTGTTGGATCGGTCGGCGCCCTTAGAGGGGGGGGGGGGGGTGAATAAGGTTTTCAAAAACTTTAGATTATATTTATAAAAACTTTGGAATATTGCAAGATTAATAAAGAGACATCAAGTAAAACAATAATAAAGAGATATGCTTTATTAATATCAAATAATGTTTTACAAAACTTGATTTCTATGACGCTAGAAATCGGGGGCGACTAATAAAAATTCTTTTTCGTTTTCTATACCGACTCGTATCCCCACGAACCGGTTGGCTTTAGCCGATCTCTCCCCAGATACGGCCTCAAGCCGCTCTGGCCAATCTATCCTCAGAAAGGCCTCGAGCACCCCCTAGACCTAGCCTAGATCTAGTCGCCAACACGAGGCGAATTTCAGCCCTAAGTCCTACCCCAGACCTAGTCGCCAACACGAGGCGATTTCACTACCGTTTACAGAAAAGATATGAAATGAAAAGACAATAATATAAAAACTCCCTCTATGTGGATCTCTTGGAGAAGTGGACGAAGGCCCGCAGAGTATGATCGTAGTCGATGCGGCCTTTCGTCACGATGATGACGCGTGTTAAAATCTTCTCCACGGATCTCCTTAAGGCTTTATGGAATTGTGGGAGTATCGCTCTGAATCTTCCTCTCTCTGCTGTGGCACGAAGCTCTGGAGTTTGGGATTGGAGGAGGATGAAGAATTCGGATCCAAAGCATCCAATTTATAGCCTTTACGCTACCGCCGGCGCTAGCGCTACCACCGGCGCTAGCGCTACCGCCGGCGCTAGACCGGATTAGGAAACATTTTGCGCGGCAGGATCTTCAATCCGCGGCAACATATTGCTCCATGCCTCTTGTGCGCCATGCTACCACGAGCGCTAGTAGCTAACACCGGGCGCTAGCTCCTTCTAAAAATGATGTCGGAATCGCGCAGATCAACGCTAGCGCCGGGCGCTATCGCTACCGCCGGCGCTGGTGAGCCTCTTCGAATTTTGGCCTCAATTTTGGGGGCAGACATCATGTGTACTCCTTGAGTCATATGGACATAGTAAACCTGCACACTTGAACACACAAGATCAAATACACATAGGATTTGTTATTCTCAAACCTAGGAGATGCGGAAGACCGTGTTCCAACAGTCAGCTCTACTAACTGCTCAATGCAAACAACAAGAACAATTTATAGTAAAGACTGTGGATAATCTAAGGAAAGAGGTGAAGGGCGAGATCCAGAAAGTGAAGAAAGACATACTCCACCTCAACACCTAGTGCACTCACTTCTACACTATGGCAGCTCCTGCCATAGATAAGATGAGCGAGGAAGTCAACAAAGTGGGACATCAAACCCACACAATCCTAACAAATCAAGAAACATTCTCAAACAATGTGTACTATGGTTTTGAGCAGATAGAAACAGATGCTACAAATAACATAAATCAAATTCTGAATAGGGTAAATGAGAATGCTCATACCTTAGATACCCATCTTCTTGAATTAAGAAACAATTTGGATGAGACTGAACATCTCCTGCATGAAAAGCTGAATCTAGTCAGAGAAGGACTTGAGGAAAGATTAATTGAACAAGCCCTAAATGGGGAGAATGAAATAATAAATGTCGGTTCACATCAAGCGATGTGGATAACAAATCAAATAAAGCAGACAATGTAAAAACCCCCATCATTATATGAGGCTGCCAACCCTTCTGGAAGCACTGATTCAGGTGAGTATGGAATAGAATTTCGAGAATCAACAACCTCCAAAAAAAGAAAGAGAATTCAGAGCAGCCAATATCGGCAAAAGAGGCTGAGGGAAGTTGAGTTGGATCCACAATCATGAAGGTGGAGTCCTGTCTCAAGATAAATAATAACAGAATCATGGATCCATTTTGGATATCCTCAGGAGGACTATTAGAGGGCATTCCAGTCAGTTGAATGGCAGAAACATCTGAAGCAGCTGGAAAGGAGGAAGAATCACAAGCTAGCATTCCCACAAGGTCCTCCTCCCTCTCCTAAGAAGATTCCCATGCCCATTAACTACTTTCAGAGGCAAAGGCAGAAAACCAAAGGGGCAAGTAGCAGCAGACACTGATGGGGAACCAAATTAAAATCTTAATGATTCTATTGGGGCAAATGAATGCTAATGTTTATTCATGAACATCTAATCTATTTATATGCTTGGTATCTATTGTGAAGAACATTTAATCTATTTATGTGATTGTTTCTTTATGTGTGATACTATTATCTGAAATGATAAATCTTTTCATGAGTGGCATTTATCATTGAGGTAAGTTAGGGCTTCTTCAAATAGGGGGAGATTGTTGGGAACAGTGCCCAGCAGTGTTCCTGATTTGAAGAAGTGCTCAGCTCAATGATAAGTGCAAGTTGTATTTAATATCATATCTAGTTCATGTTTGCAGAGGTCAGACAATATGTCAAGTACTTTAGTTATTTCACTAAGTACAATATCGTCGAGAAGAATAGGAGATGTCGTCGACAAAGTATGCTTGTCGTCATGATGATGAGCAAAGCAAATGCTAAGACTTGGCGAGTTTATCGAACGAAGAATGAAGTTTGTTGAACGAAGAATGAAGTTCGTCGAACAAAGAACGAAGGTCGTCGAACGCAAAGACAGGACAGAAAAAAATGCTGAGACTTGGCGAGTTCGTCGAACGCAGAATGTAGTTCGTCGAACAAAGAATGCAGTTCGTCGAACGGAGAAACTTCTCTACAGATTGACAGAATCCGCTGAGAAGAGGAAGCCATCTCAGCCCAACCACTGAGATAGATTCAAAAGGAAGGAATGTCATCGAGAAGATGCAGTATCGTCGACATCATCAAAGAAGTCGTGTCGTCGGAAATGCTAAGTAAGACTGATGCCAATGACATCGTCGTAAAGAAGGCGTAACGTTGAGAAGACTGAAGAAGGACAACTGAAGACAAGTAGTTGCTAAAGCAGAGTCTGTCGACATGATATCGCTCATGTCATCGAAAGAACAAAGTGATTACGATGACAGGCTAAAAGACAGAAGATCGTGTCGACACAGTCAGAGATAGCATATCGCTGTATATGCAGAAACACTGGGATATCTCGTATCGTCGAGATACCAGCTTCAGAGGCAGAAGCTAGAAGACTTGAAGATCCACCAAGGCCTAAGGCATCGACAAAGTACTGTCGTAGAGATATTATCCATGTCATCATAACAGTGGAAATATCGTCGAGACAGATTCAAATGTTGTGGATGCGCTATCAGTATTTTATGCCACCGCTTGATTGTCCAATCGGTGCGTGCTCTTAAGGAATGTGCGTCTGACATTAAAGGACATCATATGTGACCGTTAAGCGGCTCATCAGTCCTATAAAAGGGGAACAATGATGCCCTAAAAAAAGAAGGTGATAGATAAGTGAAAGTGAGGTTAGATCTTAGATTTACTCTAGAGGGGGCGGGGGGGGGGGGGGGGGGGGGGGGCTGAATAGAGTGTTAAAATGTTTTTCACTTTTTTTTATAGCGGAATTAAAATAGTGTTACTTATATGTGTATTGCAGAGTGAGTTATAAAACAAAATAAAGACAAATCACACAGCACAACACACATAAAATCACAACACAGACGACACAAGAATTTTATAGTAGTTCCCCACTAAACCTGGGTACGTCTACTCTTCTACCACACTTGGTAGGATTCCACTACAGGTTGTTGATTAGGTGCCCTGCCACCAAGGGGGTTTTGATCAGGTGTCCACACACCAAGTGAGCTTTTGATCAGGTGCTCTAACCAAACTACAGGTTTTTGATCAGGTGCCCTGCCACCAATGGGTGTAACTTTTGAAGGGAGTTATAACCTATATACAGTTAAAAGAAAACAAAAATATATTGTTCTTCTCTTTCAGAGAAGACTCTAGTGAATCCTTGATGATGTTGAAGAGCTCCCCCTGATTTGATTAGTGTTTGATGATCAGGTGAGGAAGCTTCTTCTCTAGAATGAAGTAACTCCTTTCTTCTTCTTCTTCTGCAGTTGAGATCCTGAGCAAATAATCTGGATTAAGTATCTCAGGATGAAGATGATCCACAGAGAAGAGTTAGCAAACAAGATAGATAATAGTATGTTGTTCTCTGTCTCTATCTTCTTTGTGCTTTCTCTGTCTTTGTGTAATCTGTAGAACCTCTCTCTAATCTTGAGTTCTTCACTCTTCTATCTTGCCAGAAAGGGAAGAGATAAAGTCTCTTTTTATTAACTGGACTCCTCGAGAAGAAAAACTGCCATCTTTAATTTAAGTTGTTCTGCAACGGCTATATCATTAATTATTCTACAATGGCTATATCATTAATTTGTTCTGCAATGACTATATCATACATGTGAGGCAGTGACAATTCATACAAAAGAAGGGTAGCAATATATAAATATAAACTGTTCAAAATATTGCTTTATCATATCTGACAACATATAGAATTTTAGTCAAGCTGAGAAATGAGATTTTATAAAGCTGATAATAATTTGTCGATCTCAACTTGAAGTACATCGGGCTGAGCTCGACGTTCATCGATCTGATCATTGATTAGCTGCTGAATGAACTTTCGTCGAGCGCTGTTTGGATTTCGTCGAACGTAACTTTACGTCGAGCGCTGCTTGGTTTTTGTCGATCGCAGCTTCCTTGATATTTCATCGAGCGCTGCTAGCTTTTCGTCGATCACAGTTTATATTAAATTCTTTTCTGTGTCTTCTGTCTTAATGAGATATGATCTAGTTTATATAAGATGTGTTATAATAGAAACTTAGACCATAAAGATGGATCCTAACTCAAATCAAAACTAGGGTTCCAACAATCTCCCCCTATTTGAGTTGGGATACAGATTGAAATTTAAGACATATAAAACATACAGGGATCCTAATCCAAATCAATACTGGTGATCCAACAATCTCCCCCTATTTGGGTTAGGATGTCAAGTAAGAGAAAATAGAATAACTCAAAGCATAAATCATTTCAGTAGATATTATAAAGATTTAAGGAGATATACAGAATAAACATATAGTAAAATTAATTGCTCTTTTGAAAGCATTTAATCATAAATTACTAAATTTCTCTTCTTCTTTTAAATTCTCTTTTCTTCTTTTAATTTTCTCTTCTTCTTTTAATTTCTCTTCTTCTTTTAATTTCTCCCCCTGTCTTGATTCAGGGAACCCTGGATCAAGACCCCTATAATAAGGATAAATGGGAATATAAGCATTTCTGATTCCTAGATTTTGTTTCAATAGGATTCCATTAATGTGATGAATTGCCTGATACCTTACTTCTTACAGAATTCTCTCATCAGAAGAGATTCAAACTCAGTGCCATGATCACTTCTGATCAATGCAACTAGAGTAGAGTACACAAATCTTGATGGACCTGTGAAAGTCTGTTAGAACACTGAAAGTATCTAACTTTGTTTTTAAGATAGAGAATTCAAGTGAATCTTATAACTTTTTGTTTGATTACAATTGGAGTTAGTAGGTCAAGTATTGCCTTATAGTTAGTTATATTGGCCTTGTATCTGATAAGTGTTTTACCCATTGAAATTTTCTTTGATAATCATTAAAATATATATTTGATAAACTATTCTGATTTCGTCGATCTCGGCTTGACAAAGTGCAGTGATTTTGTTGATCTCTGATTAAGGAATAGTTATATTTATTCTCTATGTTCAGAGTTCGTTGAACTCTGATCCGTTAAGCTCTGATCACAATAAAATTATGCTTGATTTATGTGTTCGGCTTTCGTCGATCAGCGTTTGATGAAGTCATTTGATTTCGTCGATCTCTTTTCGACGAATTTTGTTAAACACAAAAAATTTCAGCAATTTCTACTGAGTCTTCTGCTACTTCTTTTTCCTTAGCAGAGTCAAATTTTATAGATGTAGTTAGAGTATTTTTCTTTTGAATATGAGATAGATTAGATGAAAATCCTAAGCCATGTTTGCTGCCATTTAATCTGGCATTTATAGTGCTTGTGATATTCATTAGTTTGATATTTCTCCCGTTAAGAGATTGTTCAAACATTTCAGCCTTAAATGACTTATTTTTCAAAGAAATAATTTGTTCTTATGATATTTTCAAATCTTCTTTAAGTTTAGTAGTTTCAGAAGTTAAATTGTTTATTTCGGTTAACTCTTTTCTAAGAGATTTGATTTCCTTCTCAAATTTTATTAAATCTGTACATAGCAATTTAAAATCTGATTTGAATTATTCATAAGTAAAATCAAAACTTGAAATTACCTCATCTTCATCAGATTCAGATTCTGCATCTAAGTTGTGGTTTGAGTCATTTATGGCCATCATGCAGAATTCTATAGCTTTTTGTTCTTCTTCTTCTTCTTCTTCTTCACTTGAACTAGATAATGATTCTGTATCTGAATCACTTGAGGTGGAAGAAGATTCAACTACCATTCTTGTGAGGGAGTTCCAGATGTCTCTTGCTGAAGTACAATCAGTAACTATTTGAAAAATGTCATTTGACATTGATTGAGCTAATATATCCATAGCCTTGGCATCATCACTTTTCAGCTTCTTTTGAGCATCTATTGATGTTGGTGAAGTTGGAGGTCCTGTCAGGAAAGAATTATAAATTTCTTTATCTATTGCATTCATATAAAATCTAATTCTAGCTTGCCATAAAGAAAAATTATCCAAATTACAGATAGGTGGTCTGATACATGAAAATTCTTCTTGTGCCATGAAAAAGTAAAACTCTAAAATAAATTTAAGATCTAATTGATCTTTTTGATTCAGGTGTTAGCCTGTATACAATCAACCAACCTCTAATACCAATTTAAAGTGAGGTTAGATCTTAGATTTACTTTAGAGGGAGGGGGGGGGGGGTGAATAGAGTGTTAAAATGTTTTTCACTTATTTTTATAGCAGAATTAAAATAGTGTTACTTATATGTGTATTGCAAAGTGAGTTATAAAGCAAAATAAAGACAAATCACACAACACAGCACACAGAAAATCACAACACAGATGACACAAGAATTTTATAGTAGTTCCCACTAAACCTGGGTACGTCTACTCTTCTACCACATTTGGTAGGATTCTACTACATGTTGTTGATCAGGTGCCCTGCCACCAAGGGAGTTTTGATCAGGTGTCCACACACCAAGTGTGCTTTTGATCAGGTGCTCTAACCAAACTACAGGTTTTTGATCAGGTGCCCTGCCACCAATGGGTGCAACTTTTGAAGGGAGTTATAACCCTTTATATAGTTAAAAGAAAACAAAAATATATTGTTCTTCTCTTTCAGAGAAGACTCTAGTGAATCCTTGATGATGTTGAAGAGCTCCCCCTGATTTGATTAGTGTTTGATGATCAGGTGAGGAAGCTTCTTCTCTAGAATGTAGTAACTCCTTTCTTCTTCTTCTGCAGTTGAGATCCTGAGCAAATGATCTAGATTAAGTGTCTCAGGATGAAGATGATCTGCAGATAAGATTTAGCAAACAAGATAGATAATAGTATGTTGTTCTCTGTCTCTATCTTCTTTGTGCTTTCTCTATCTTTGTGTAATCTGGAGAACCTCTCTCTTATCTTGAGTTCTTCACTCTTCTATCTTGCCAGAAAAGGAAGAGATAAAGTCTCTTTTTATTAACTGGACTCCTCGAGAAGATAAACTGCCATCTTTAATTTAAGTTGTTCTACAACGACTATATCATTAATTGTTCTACAACGGCTATATCATTAATTTGTTCTGCAACGACTATATCATTAATGTGAGGCAGTGACAATTCATACAAAAAAGGGTAACAATATATAAATATAAACTATTCAAAATATTGCTTTATCAGATCTGACAACATATAGAATTTTAGTCGAGCTGAGAAATGAGATTTTATAAAGCTAATAATAATTCGTCGATCTCAACTTGAAGTACGTCGGGCTGAGCTCGACGTTCGTCGATCTGATCATTGATTAGCTGCTGAATGAACTTTCGTCGAGTGCTGCTTGGATTTCGTCGAACGCAGCTTTTTGTCGAGCGCTGCTTGGTTTTCATCGATCGCAACTTCCTTGATATTTCGTCGAGCGCTGCTAGCTTTTCATCGATCACAGTTTATATTATACTCTTTTCTGTGTCTTTTGTCTTAATGAGATTTGATCTAGTTTATACAAGATGTGTTATGATAGAAACTTAGACCATAAAGATGGATCCTAACTCAATTCAACACTAGGGTTCCACAATCTCCCCCTATTTGAGTTGGGATACAGATTGAAATTTAAGACATATAAAACATACAGGGATCCTAATTAAAACATACATGGATCCTAATCCAAATCAATACTGGTGATCCAACAATAAGAACAGAAAAGAATCCCGCCGTTGCTTATCAATACAACATTACATTTTGCGGAGAAGAAGAAGAACAAGTAGAAAACAAGAATCAAGCGTTTTCAGAAGAATCAGTCATCTCCATTGACTGATAAGAAGTCGATCAACATTAGGCAAAAGAAGAGGAGGCTGAAGAAGATCCAGTGCTAAAAATGACAAATCAAGAAGCATCTTCTTCAAGTCTAAGAAGCCGATCTCCATCAGGCTAAGAAGCTGATCTCCATCAGGCCAAGTTGCCGATCTTCATCAGGTAGAAGAAACAGTGTTCGTTACTGTAAACCTTTTATTGTTGTAAGGATTGAGGGCCAGAGTGTCTAGCTTGAGGGCTGGAGAGCTGTGAGGCTTGAGGGCCAGGGCAGTGGACTTGCGGGTCCGACACCGTCTAGCTTGAGGGCTATAGAGCTGTGAGGCTTGAGGGCCAGGGCAGTGGACTTGCGGGTCCGACACCGTCTAGCTTAAGGGCCGGAGAGCTGTGAGGATTGAGTGCCAGGGCAGTGGACTTGTGGGTCTGATATTGTCGAGCATAAGGGCTCAGGCGCAGTAAGGTCTTGCGGGCCTAGGTTGTAGGCACTGTACTTGCAGGTCTGTGTTGTGTAGGGCTTGAGGGCCTGAGTGTCGAGCTTGCGGGCTCGGGTGCAGTAGAGGCTTGCGGGCCTAGGCTGTAGGACTTGCGGGTCTGTGTTGTAAGGCTTGCGGGCCTGAAGATTTGGCAGAGTTTGCCGAGCCTAACACACTGCTAGGTAGGCGTAGAGGGAAAGAGGACTACACAAGACACCCGGTCTTGAGGAACCTCTATAGATCACTGTGTACTTTTCCGTGTTATGCTTTATAATTTATAGATCTATTAATCAGAAATCAAGAATACCTAAAGGGGATAATATAATTTGAAGAACCTATTCACCCCCCTCTAGGTGATAAGTTGACACCCAATAAACAAAACAGAGGACAATCCTTGTACCCAAAGTTGACTCTGAGTTGGTCTTAGCATTGGCCATCTCCCCCTTTCTGATTTCTTCAACTATTTTTCCCTCTAGGGATTGGGAGGCAGCGGCTACATACCCTGAGAGGGTTTAGAAAGCATTTTCCAAAACCCCCTTTAGGTCATTCTTCATCTTATATGACTCTCTTAGCATTGGCCATCTCCCCCTCAACCTGAGCAGGAACTTGCTCCCCTTCAATGTGAGAACTATTAGCTTTATTAGATGTTCTTGTTCATTTTGAATAACCCTTTCTAGCTCCCCCTCATTTGGAGCATTTCTATTGATCTTATGATTATAAGTGTAAATTAAGCTTATGTCATAATGCTGAGTTCGTCGAACTCAAAGTCGACGTTCATCGAACTCAGGAAAGAGTTCGTCGAACTCAGGATTTTCCCAGCTGAGCCCTTAGTCTGCTTTAGTTTGTTTTGGATACTTATCCACTGAAACAGTTTGGCTGTCTCAGCTGATCAGCTCAGATGGGTCTCATCCTGAATTCAAAGTATTTAACATTTTAAGGAGATTATCTACCCTATCATGTGGACTATGCCTACTGTAAAGTTGATCAATTCAGATTTCAATTTATCATAACAGTACAGATTGTGAGAATTATACAAATGAGAACATAAGCATTTTAACAGTGGGTATAGATTCATATGTGAACTCATTCTAAATTCAACATTCCTAAGTCAATTTTGAAAGAATTGAACTTGGTCTCATCCAGTGGCTTGGTGAAGATATCAGTTACTTGATTGTCTGTGGGGACATATTCAAGTTCGATATCTTCACACTCTACATGCTCTCTAATAAAATGGTACCTAATTTTTATGTTCTTGGTCCTGCTATGGGAGACATGATTTTTGGCAATAGAAATAGCACTGGATGAGTCACACAGTAGGGGAGATTGACTAACCTTGATGTTGTAATCCTCCAAATGATGTTGGATCCACAGAAGTTGAGCACAACAGCTGCCTGCAGCAATGTACTCTGACTCAACTGTGGATATGGCCACATTTGAATGCTTTTTGCTGCTCCAAGAGATCAGCCTCCTCCCCAGGAATTGACAAGTGCCACTTGTGCTTTTCCTGTCTTCTTTGCACCCTGCAAAATCTGCATCTGAATAGCCTATCAGTTCAAAGTCATTGTTCCTAGGGTACCAAAGGCCAAGATTTAGGATGCCCTTGATGTATCTCAAGATCCTCTTGACAGAGGTGTAGTGAGATTCCTTAGGACAAGCCTGATACCTAGCACAAACACATGTAGAATACATAATGTCTGGCCTACTAGCAGTTGATGAGTCCCAATTATATACACTTTTATGGACTCATCTGGGCTAGTTTTCATTCTCTTGTGCATCATTATCGAGCTATTATTGCATCTATTTCTCTTATTCTCATTCATGCGCACTTACGTGCTTCGTGCTTCTTTTTGGCCCATTTTCATGTGCATTTGCACTTCACATTATTGGGGGTAAGCACATGGTGCTCCCCATTCCTTTTTCTATGTTTGATTGGTGCTGGTGGTGTATTCCCAGCTGATTTGCTGTGCTTGCAGGTGTTTGGATCATCTCCTTTTGCCTAGAATTCATGAGTGTGTATATCGCACGGTCGTGCATTTTCTTGATGCACGGATGGCTGCGATCGTGCGCCTTCATCTGGGGAGTAAACCGGTGATCTGAATTTGATTGTGCATTTTTACGCACGGGCGGATCGTCCGTGCGCGAAGGAAATTCATGATCACCTGTTTCGCCTATATTCTAGCCAATCTGAATTTATTCGTGCATTTTTATGCACGGGCGGATTCGCCTGTGCGTGAGCAAAATGCACGGGCGCTGCTGCTTCTTCCTCAAGCCTATTTTCACGTTAAATAACGCACGGGCAACGCACGGTCGTGCGTTCTCCCGCGCGTGACTAAAATTCTGCCCGTTTAGTATTTAAAGCAGGAAATCTACTGGAAGAGGGAGCCCCGCGGGAAAAGCTTCTAAAGCCCACCATTTTCGCCCACTTTGCCGCTCCACCGCCATTTTGACCTAGGAGGAGCTCCGGTGACCTTTGGCTTGCAAATCTACCGCCAAAGCTCCCTCCTTGGCCTCCTCCATCATCCTCGAGCTCAAGAAAGCCATAGACGGAGAACTTCCGCAGCATTCCAGGTGTCAAACAAGAGCTACTTCAAGCTAGACCACGAAGAAGACGGGTAATAGTAGAGGAAGGTGACAGCTCCTCCGGACCCCGGACGCAACTGAAGACCGAGACGTACGAGGCCTGACAACCCTACGATTCCGACCGAGAATCTTCAGCATAGTCTTCGAGCTTTGGTTGACTCTTTTCCCCTATGCTTGTTTCAGAGTTTCTCTTTATATGTATTTGAGATTGTGGATGATGTTCATAAACCTTATGCTTTAATTATTATGATTTCATGTTGTTGAGATCTTATGTTGTTTATGAGATTTGAGGAATGCCGTAGTCCGCCATCCACTCCACCGCTCTTAGTGCTCCGCACTAGCAATTGATAGTTGCGTGTTTTGCGATGAGGTGCCTACGACTTTCATCTGCCAGCCTTCTCGCCCACCCGCTCACCGAAGCACGGCATTATGGCCTGTACTCCATCCCGACAAGCGAAGCGGAGCTTTAGCCCTGCATTTTCTTTCTCCGTTGATAGCATAGGAAAACCACTTTCAAAACCCCCGCTTTTTTATTAAGTGTTTTAGAATCTTTATAAGGGTTTCCCTAGTAGGCAAATCATACTATGAGGTTAGCGCGGCACGGTAGCAACAACACAGCACCATGGAGATTTCAAAGCATAGAATCCTGCATACTATAAACACAAAACAAGTATGATCAAATACAATAAGATTTGTTATTGTAAAACCAAGAGATGCGGAAAGCATGTTCCAACAAGGAGTGCTAGTAGAAGTACTAGTGCTCGGCGGTAGCGCTACCGCCGGCGCTAGTGTGTCGACTAGTCGACGGGAAGGCATAACTTCTCGTCGACACTTAATGTCGACGGGAATGTCCAATTTCAGAATCCTAATATTTATCTAACCAATCCAATCATCCGATAGATTATCTAACGATGTGAGCATTTATATAAACATGTCCTCTAAATTCTTCATTCAATTATGCATCGAAATGTCCCATTTCATAATCATAACATTCGTCTATGTCTTGCCCAATTGACATGGCAATCCAAGAACCCCTATCACACCAAAGGGGGAGAACCTAAAGTTCTCTGTTTACTAGCACTGGTGGTATTGCTACCGCTGGGCGCTAGTGATCTAGACGACACGCCTTCCCATTGACATTAAGTGTCAACGGGAAGTTATCCTTTCTGGTCGACCCATCGACACGCTAGCGCCGGTGGAAGGGCAACCGTCGGGCGCTAGTGATTCTACTAGCACTTTTGAGAATGATATTCAGGGAGTTTCTCCCTACTTTTATTACTTGACAATGACCGGTGCACTATCGTCGTACCGCATTTTGCGCTTGCTAATTAGCAGTGCTGAAATCGCGAGTCAAGTTTTTGGCACCGTTGCCGGGGATTGCAAGCGTGTATGATTCTTCCTTCGCAGGAATTAGTCTTTTACTTTTATTTGTGTTCTCCTTTATTGCTTGCCTTTCTTGCTATTATTTTTAATTTGTTCTTTACCATGCTATTTTCCTTTTCTGTATCATGTGTGCGCATTTGAATGTCCGATGTACTTGGTGTGGGGACACGTCCCATGCTAGTGATAGGTGTCCCAAAGAGTATGGGGTTGTTCAGAAACTGTATGGAGCCCATAAATCTTTTGGCTACTCTACTGCGCCTCTGTTGTCGCACTTTTACTCGGCTGCCGCACCTTTGGTGCCGGTAATGCCGGTGAAGCAGTGTTTATTTTTCAAAAGTAGAGAGCATGCCTTGAAGGACTGTGCGAATTATCTTCGCCAATTGGCGGACGACGATGAGCCGGATATCCGGATCGTCCCATCCTCGAAGTCTGCGAGCATAAACCCTTCCTTTGGTTATGTGTCACTTCCACCTTCACTTCTTGAAGGCTCTGGAATCGACCCGTGCATCAGTGTCCCTCATGACTCTATTTCTAATGCGACCCCCCATACCTCTTCGGTTCATGTACCACTTTGCGTGGATTTGTGCCCTTGTGTGGAGAGTGTGCCCGAACACTTAAGAAGCACGTATTCTCCCACTACACACGAAACTACATCTATTTCTGATGATATCACTGAGGTCAATTTGCAAGATGTAGCAGACCTGCGCAGTGTTGTGCCCACTCTCATGGAGGAGGACAGTCTCGATTGTGCTGAAGCAACCATTTTGGTCTAGTGCGAGGAAGTCCAAGTTATAGAGGAGGCCATTGCGTGCGGTGTTGAGTCTAGTGAAATCTTCGATGATATCATCAGTTTGTCATTGTCGCACCCTATGGGGGATGAAGCCGGGATTATCGCCTCAGATAAGATTTCTTTTAGTTTTTCTTCCAATCTATTTCCTGACCCCCTTTCTTTATGCACAAGGATGCATGATGCCCCTCCTCCGGTTGATCAAACCTTATGCATGGAGGAACCGAAAGCCTGGCGGGATGAGGAAGGTACAGTGAAGGAACATCTTGTTTCCTCATCATCGTTGGTGTTTCCCCTTGAGGATTGGTTACAAGGGGGCAAGCGGTTTTTCTTTGAAGACATAATACTGGAGGAGAAGAAGAGAGCGAAAAAGGAGGAGGTATGGGGTTGGATGCTGAGCATCCTACTTAATTTCCACACCTACTACTAGGTCCCCGGACCTTTTTCTTTCATCAGTTGTTACTACTTCAAATCATCTTATAGCTGATTTGTATTGAGCTTGTAATAATAATTAGGATTTATTGACTTTTGCTTATTCCTAGACTTTATAAACTGCTTTATACAGGTATTTGGTCCACCTTAAGACATAAAACAAAAGGGCTTCTTGGGAGACAACCCATGGGGGAACCATTTGGTTCCGGCCTTTCGTTCAGATTTTTGTTTATTATGTGTTGTTTTGGGCTTTTTTCTAACATCGCAGGTTTAAGCTCTCACTTGGGAGTTGAGGAAGGAGCACTTTAAAGAAGGAATTGCCGCACTTCTGGCATGCTCATTCGTGAGCATAGGTCCACTCTACCCCTATTCTCCTTATTCATGAACTCTTTATTTTATATGGTTTTGATCAAGTCTGGGGGAGAGATTGGTTATGCACGTGCACGCACTTTGCATAGCATGTTAGAATGTGCTGAGTTAGGATTTTCAATTCTGTTGCACACATTTGCACCTAGTTCACGCGTACTTGATCACACATGCTTATTGGGTATTGCTGTGAGGTTCCCCGCTCGTAAGAATTGGATTGTTAGTGTAGGAGTGAGGGGTGGAGAAAAATGTCGACTCGAGTAGTGCTCTAGTCGAGTGCTCCCTTCACGCCTAGAAATTCAATTAGAGTAGAATAAAATTCAATGTTATAATTTAATTATTTCTATTATAGTAGCTGCAATTTATTTTACTTTAGTGGTGAATCCGGTGAATCCAACGGTAGCATAGGGCCGAGTGTAGCTGGATTAGTAGTAGCTTATTACTAGGATCGGAAGGACGGATAAACTTTCTCGGTGGCTAGAACTTGCACCAGGCGACTCTTGAAACGATTGCGTTGAATAACTCATTATAAAGCGTGATGTGGGCCGTTTCTTGATCCGTTTGTGCTTTTGAAATCTTAACCAATGTCATCACCCTTGCAAGCCCACTTGAGCCTTCCAATCCTTCTTGTTTAGCTCCACTTAAATTTCACCAAAGCCATACGGCCAAGCCTATTTTCGCACCAACAAATGAGTTAAAAGAAAGTTATTACTCCATCACGTGGTTTTATCTCTGGTGTATGGTGGTTGGAAAAAAAAGCTAAAGGAGAAGCTTAAAAAGTGCTTACAAAAGATATTTATCTCTAGACGAGAAAATAAAAAATTGTACAAAAAGAACTTTCAAATGCAATCTCTCGACAAAACAATGTGTGGTCGACTTAGCACACACCTAGTGTCCAGTTGAATTCTGGGGGTGTTGTGTGTGGTTCTTAATTTCCCTGTATTGGTGATTTTATGCTCTCGTGAGCTCAGGTTATGTTGAGTGTGATGCCCATCGTTCTTCTACTTATCTAACCTAAGCTCATCCTAAGCCAAATCATAACCTATAAGTCCTATTGATTTTAGATATGAGTCATCTCATGCAGTGGAGAGAGTGCGAACGTGCAAGCCTATGGACACCGACTTTGATGGATTTCTTAGGAGATTGTCCCGAGCTTTGATTCGAGTAATACTCTACTCATTAGTCACGCTATTTTCCCTTGTGCGCGACCGAAAGATTCACTGGGATTTACCATCCGAGTAAAGTAGATTTCAAATTACTGTTCTATAAATAGTTAAATATAATCTTGAGTTAAATTTTATTCTAATGTATTTCTACGCACGTGAGCATGCGACTTCGCATGGGTCTCTACCGCGCAAACTCACTCTAACACCCAATTGTTTAGATGGAAAGCTGAGTAGTTTGCCCGAGACGTGCAAATGGTTAAGTTTGGGGCTGTGATGAGTCCCAATTATATACACTTTTATGGACTCATCCGGGCTAGTTTTTATTCTCTTGTGCGTCATTATCGAGCTATTATTGCATCTATTTCTCTTATGCTCATTCATGAGCACTTACGTGCTTCATGCTCCTTTTTGGCCCGTTTTGGTGTGCATTTGCGCTCCACGTTATTGGGGGTAAGCACATGGTGCTCCCCAATCCTTTTTTATGTTTGATTGGTGCTGGAGGTGTATTCCCATCTGATTTGCTGTGCTTGCAGGTGTTTGGATCATCTTCTTTTGCCCAGAATTCATGAGTGTGTATATCGCACGGTCATGCGTTTTCTTGACGCATGGATGGCTGCGGTCGTGCGCCTTCATCTGGGGAGAAAACGGTGATCTGAATTTGATCGCATGTTTTTACGCACGAGAGGATCGCCCGTGCGCGAAGGAAACGTACGGTCACCTATTTCGCCTATATTCTAGCCAATCTGAATTTGTTCGTGCATTTTTACGCACAGGCGGATTCGCCCGTGCGTGAGTAAAATGCACGGGCACTGCTGCTTCTTCCTCAAGCCTGGTTTTGCGCTAAATAACGCACGGGCAATGCACGGTCATGCGTTCGCCTGTGCGTGACTAAAATTCTGCCCGTTTAGTATTTAATGCAGGAAATCTGCTGGAAGAGGGAGCCCCGTGGGAAAAGCTTCTAAAGCCCGCCATTTTCGCCCACTTCGCCGCTCCACCGCCATTTTGACCTAGGAGGATATTTGGTGACCTTTGGCTTGCAAATCTACCGCCAAATCTCCCTCCTTGGCCTCCTCCATCATCTTCGAGCTCATGAAAGCCATAGACGGAGAACTTCCACAACATTCCAGGTGTCGAACAAGAGCTACTTCAAGCTAGACCACGAAGAAGACGGGTAATAGTAGAGGAAGGTGACAGCTCCTCCGGACCCCAGACGCAACTGAATACCGAGACGGACGAGGCCTGACAACCCTACGATTCCGGCCGAGAATCTTCAGCATAGTCTTCGAGCTTTGGTTGACTCTTTTCCCCTACGCTTGTTTCAGAGTTTCTCTTTATATGTATTTGAGATTGTGGATGATGTTCATAAACCTTATGCTTTAATTATTATGATTTCATGTTGTTGAGATCTTGTGTTGTTTATGAGATTTGAGGAGCGTCGTAGTCCGCCATCCACTCCGTCGCTCTTAGTGCTCAGCACTAGCAATTGCTAGTTGCGTGTTTCACGATGAGGTGCCTACGACCCTCATCCGCCAGCCTTCTCGCCCACCCGATCACCGAAGCACGGCATCGCGGCCTGCACTCCATCTCGACAAGCGAAGCGGAGCTTTAGGCCCGCATTTTCTTTCTCCGTTGATAGCATAGGAAAACCACTTTCAAACTCCCCCTTTTTTATTAAGTGTTTTAGAATCTTTATAAGAGTTTCCCTAGTAGGCAAATCATACTACCCAACTTGCAGTCCTTTGAGAATGATATTCGGGGAGTTTCTCCCTACTTTTCTTACTTGACAACGACCGGTGCACTGCCGTCATACCGCATTTCGCGCTTGCTAATTAGCAGTGCTGAAATCGCATGTTAGTAGTCAAGGACAACAAGGATCTAATGATACACCTACACATGGATTCATCAAAGGCCTTCCCCTTTTCATCCTTGTCTAGTGAAACATTAGATCCCATGGGTGTTCTCATGGTGGAGGCTGACTCCATCCCAAATTTCTTGATGAGCTCCTTGGTGTACTTAGTCTGGGAAATGAAAATTCCATCATCAGACTGTTTCACTTGGAGCCCAAGGAAATATTAAATTTCACCCATACTGCTCATCTCAAACTCCCCTACATTATATTGGCAAATCTCTTACAGAGGTTGTCATCCGTAGACCCAAATATTATGTCATCAACAAAGATTTGGACTAGGATACACTTGCCCCTTGTTTCCCTAAGAAACAATGTGCTATCTATCTTTCCCCTCAAAAACTTGTTCTTGATGAGAAAGCTGTACATTGTCTCATACCAAGCCCTCGGGGCTTGCTCAAGACCATATATAGCTTTCCTAAGTAGATAAATATGAGATGTAAGAGTAGGATGGACAAAACCTGATGGCTGCTCTACATATACTTCCTCTTTCAGATTTCAATTTAGGAATGCTGATTTGACATCCATCTGGTACACTTTGAAGCCTTTATGGACTGCATATGCAAGGAATAGCCTTAAGGCCTCCAACCTTGCAACTGGGGCAAAGGTTTGGCCAAAGTCTATTCCTTCCTCTTGCATATACCCTTTTGCAACAATCCTAGCCTTGTTCTTGGTGATTGTCCCATTTTCATCCATCTTGTTTCTGAAGATCCATTTGGTGCCAATGATGTTGTGTCCCTGTGGTCTTGGCACCAACTTCCATACTTTACATCTCTTGAATTGCAAAAGTTCTTCCTAAATTGCCTGAATCTAGAATGGATCCAAGTTGGCCTTTTCAAACTTTTTAGGCTCTACCTGTGACAGGAAACTGAGGAACAAGGACTCATTGTGAGCCCTGCTCCTAGTTGTCACACCTTGTTGAACATTCCCAATAATCTGCTCCAAGAGATGATCCCTTAGATGTCTTATAGCTGCAGGGAGTCTGTCCTCTACATGCTGAATTTCTTCCACTGGGTCAGCATCTTCTTCAGTATCCTGCACCTATACTTCTTCTGGAATTGCTGCATCAGTATGTGCTTTACTACTGCTGGATGGTTCTTGTATAGATAGTTCTTCCATGGCCCTTTCACTTCCTGTCAAAACAGAAGAACTGGACCAACCCTTATAAATTAGGCTGGTCTCATCAAACACTACATGCATGGACTCTTCAACAACATGGGTTTTCTTGTTATATACTCTATAGGCTCTACTATGTGAGCTATAGCCAACAAGAACCCCCAAGTAGCATTTTTAGCAAACTTGGTTAATTGAGATTTTCCATTATTTAAAATATAGCAATTAGATCCAAAGATCCTAAAGTATGAAATTGTTGGTTGTTTGCCTTTCAGAATCTCATAGGGGGTAATTCTATGAACTTTATTGATGGAAGCTCTATTGAGAACATAACAGGTAGTATTGACTGCTTCAGCCCAGAAATATTCTGGGAGTGAAGAGTCACTAAGCAATGTTCTCCCAGTTTCTATCAAGGTTTTATTCCTCCTCTCAGCCACCTCATTTTGTTGTGGGGTCCTTGGGGAGGAAAACTCCTGGATGATACCTAGTTCTTGACAGAACCTTGTCATGGCTTCAGATTGAAACTCTGTGCCATGGTCAGACCTAGTTCTGACCACAGAACATTGCAAATCATTCTGAATGGCCTTAACATGGCTTATAAAGACATTTAGAGTATCTGATTTCTTTTTAAGGAAAAATACCCATGTATATCTTGAGTGATCATCAACAATCACTAAGGTATACAACTTCCCTCCTAAGATCTGAATTGGCATATGACCAAACAAGTCCATGTGCAATAAATAAAGGCATCTCTTTGTGTCTTTGGAGCCAATACTTTTAAAAGTGGCCCTTGTTTGCTTTCCCATTTGGCAATCATGACATGGGACATTTTTAACACATTTTAAATTAGGACTATTTCTAACCAAGTTATTAGAGAATAGTCTATGCATTGCCTTGTACTTGATGTGGGCAAGTATCTTGTGCCATTGAACACATAAAGACTTACTCTCATTTGCCACAAGACACACAGGAGAGGAAGATGATTTGCAAATAAAATCTAAACAATAAACATTTCCACTCCTAGTGCCTGAAAGTATGGTTTCCAAGTCATTAGACTTTTTGATTAGGCACTTATCATTGTGGAATTAAATAACATAGCCAAGGTCACACAGTTGGCTTATGCTAACAAGGTTGTGTTGCAACCCTTCAGCATAAGCCACTTTAGTGATGTAGACTATGCAATTTGTGATCATACCATAACCTCTAGTGAATCCCTTTTCTGAACCCCCAAAGATGACTTTGGGTCCATTCTTCACTGCTTTGTATTCCTGCAGTAAACCCTTGGTGCCTGTCATATGTCTTGAGCACCCACTGTCCAAATACCAAATCTGCCCAAGGCTGGTATTTGAACTAACCTGCATGATGGAATTTAATTACCCTTAGGAGCCCAAGTGATTTTGGGTCCTAGGTTCTTGTTAGTCTGATAAATAACCTCACACTAGCTGCACTCTTTGCAGGAAGACTCTTCTTTGCAATTGGTACATTGGGATTGTACCAACAATCTATGACAAAGTGTCCCACTTTACCACAACACCAACATTCATGAATGTTGTATCTCCTCTTCTGAACATTTACTGAGGGAACAACATTACTGTGCCTTAGTTCATGAGGGGAGACAACTGCAATCTTCCTATTTCTCTCAACAATGATTTGACTGAATGTTAATCTATGTGTTATCTTGATTCCCTTTGTTTTGATGACATCAGCTTGCTTTGGCTTGGTAGCCATACAAGATCTGATGGCATCAGACACTGAGCAGCAAGTCTTGTCAATAGATTTGACAGTAGAAATTTTCTTTGCTGAAATAAATTTAGAAGAGCTTGCACCCTGATTCTTGAATTAGGGGGCTTGGGTACCAAATACAAAAGGTCTAGGTTGGGCCATTTGAATTTTCTCATGGGGAGCCTTCATGCCAATCCCATTCCCTTCTTCCACTATGGGAAGGATTGTTTTCCTTCCTATAGTTACTTCCATTCTTCCAGTGACCATACATGCTTTCATGGTCATACCTGTTGGAAGGAAGTAATACCTTTTGAAAGGTGGTTTGAGGCTTAGCCTTACCCCTGCTCTTTTCTCCACTCCCTTCTCCTGCTTTCATTTTATTGAATCCTAGTCCTCTTCTATTGGATTGAGAAGAGAAGGAGTCAATAATAGGGAGCACAGTTTTAGGATTGGAGAATTGAGCCACTAGGCTTCTTTCTTTCACAAGCTTCTCCTAAAGATCCTTGATGATCTTATTCTTTAGAGAAATAGAGCTCAAATGGACAATTGTTATCCCCTTGAGTTTGCTTATTTCTCTACTCATCTGAGCCACCAAAGTAGGAGACTCAGAACAATTTCTTTCAGCCATTTTGAGTGAGTTAATCTCTAGGGCTTGGCTTTTGACAAGCTTCTTGCTATCTTTCAGAGCAATAACTAGAGCATCATACTTATCAATCAATTGATTGACACCTAGTTCAGATTCTGAATCATAATCATCAGTTGATGAGTGTGCATCAGATTCTAGAATTGATTCATACTTAGAGGAAGAGAGAGGAGTAGGTACCTGGTCAAGTGTATCCTGACAATCTTCATCATCTAAAGTTATGGCCATTAGGCCAACATATTCTTCAACATTTTCATCCACCTCCATATCACTGTCTGAATGTGATAGAGGGGCCCTGATGCCTACCTTTGCTGCAGGAAAGTCCTTATCATCCTCAGCAGCAAACAACCCAATATAGGCCTCTTTTTCATCATCTGAATCTGATGATGATGACTCAGATTCACTCAAGCTTTTGTCCTTCTTGGCTAGGAAGGATTTCTCACCTTTTCTTCCCTTCTTGCGATAAGGCTTGTTATCACCCTTATCCTTTCTAGGATGTGAGGAGGAGGAAGGCTTATTCTTCCACTGCTTCCTTCTCATCATCTTTTTGAATTGCCTTGAGAAGGCAGCAAATTCCTCATCAGAAGAGCTGTTTTCAGATGAGTAGTGATCTGAATTATCTAAGTCAGCAACCCTTCTTGGAGGGGTAGGAATTCTTGTCTTGCTCTTCTTGGACCCTTCAGCCTTGAGGGCCACAAACTTCTCCCTAGCATGAGGCCTGGAGGAGGTGTCCTCTTCCTTTCTAGCAGATAGTTGCATCTCATATGAGAGCAACTTTCCAAACAGAGTATGAGGAGGAGTTTCACTCAGCTTTGCCACTTCCTTGATGGCATAGATTTTGGTATCTGATGAGTCCAATTTATATACTATTTTTCGGACTCATCCGGGCTGTTTTTCCTGCTTTTGTTCCTCAGTTTTTGTTCGTATTTGTTTATTTTTACCTTGTTCATACTTGTGCTTGAAGTGCCTGTTGTAGTGTGCAATTGTACACTACGTTGCTGGGGGTAAGCACACTCTGCTCCCCATCGTGTTATTTCTATTTTTATGCTGGTGCTGGATGTGTATTCCCAGCTGGGCTGCGATGCTCGCAGGTGGCTGATCCATCCCCTTTTGCCCAGAAATCATGAATGTGTACAACGCACGGTCGTGCATTTTTATTGACGCATGGATAGACGTGGTCGTGTGCCTTCATCTGGGTAGAAAATGATGATCTGATTTTGATCGTGCATCTTTTACGCACGGGCAGTTTCCCGTGCTTGAAGGAATCGCACGATCAGCCTGTTTAGCCTTGATTTTAGCTTTTCTGAATTTACCCGTGCGTTTTGACACACAGGCGGATTTTCCCGTGCACGAGTAAATCGCACGGGCGCTCCAGGTCGTCTTCCCGCGGTGTTCTCTATTATTAATATCGCACGGTCTACACACGGTCGTGCGTTCGACCGTGCGTGACCTATTTTCTGATTTTTCTCTATCAAAACTGCAGCTTTCGACCTAAATTGGGGATCGTACATCTATTCCTCCTTTTCCGCCCCAAAAGGAGTTCCAGCTCCGTACACCTCCACCTTTCCATGAGGTCTTGGCCTTAGGCCTCCTCCATCATCCTCAAGCTCCAAGGAGAAGGATCTAGCTCTTCATCCACCAATATACAAGGAGAAGGAAGCTTGGTTGTGCGGTTGAATCGTGACACAAAGAAGACAGGCCATTGGGTGGTAGTGACAGCCTCCTCTACCCCAGACGCAGTTGAGGACCGAGCTTGGACGTGGATTGACAACCCAGTGATTCCAACCGTGAACTCTCAGCAAGGCTTCGGATTCGGTCGATTCCTCACTTTCTCCTTCTTTATATGTTGTGTTGTAATTGTTAGATCCTTTGTATTTAGATGATGAACACTATAGACCTTGCCTTATAAAGATATTTCATATCTATGTGAATGTATCTTTTTGTCTATATGTGTGTATGAGGTGCGCCGCCATCCATTTCCCATTCCGTCCTCACGTTCGTATGCCGCACTAGCAATTGCTAGTGGAGTGCTTGTCGACGAGGTGCTTGCGACCCTCATTCCGCAAGCCTTCTCGTCCATTCTCCTAGTGAAGTGTGGCATAGCGGCCCGTGTAAACCATTCTCCTAACGAAGCAGTGTGCTCAAGGCCTGCACAGTTCAATTCCGCTTGCCTACTCGTCCATCCGCCCTTTCGAAGCAGCGCACTCAAGGCCTGCCTAGTCTCTATCGCGCCAAGCGAAGCATTGCATAGTGGCATTGCATAGGAGTAGTTGTAGTATTTTCTCTTTATTTCCACCAACCAAAACCCCCATTTCCGCAACCCATCCGACTTAAGGACTTCAATCTCAAGTCCGTCCTCAATAGTTAACTCCACCTTACTGTGTTCCTTCGAGATCGATACTTGGGGATTCACTCCCACATTTTATATTACTTGAACGATCGGTACACTGCCATTTCGTGCCGCAGTCTTGCTACCGCCTATAGTGGTGTGCTAAGATTTGCGCATCAAGTTTTTGGCGCCGTTGCTGGGGAACACGGTCGTGTGAGTTTTCTGGAGAGGGAGAATCTGAGAGAGAAGCCCTTCCATTTGTAAATTGCATCCTCTTGTTTTATTTCTTCGTATTCTGTTTTCCTGTTTTATATTAGGTTGTTTAGTAAATTTTTGTTGGGTGTATTATTTTGCACAATAGTTGTTTATTTTGAATTTTTTCATCTTCACACTATGTGGGCTTCGTTTAATATTCGTTGCCGCTTTTGTGGAGATATATCTCATGCCAGTGATAGATGTCCAAAGGGAGATAGTAACCCTAGCACTCAACGCCCAGTACATGGAGCACCGAATTTGTCTGGTACTCCATATGGTATGCGTAAGTCCTACGACTACTCATCCGCTCCGCACATTCCCTTTTCGCATTCATCTCCGGTTCAATTTGAGACAAAGAAAAATGCAAAACAGTGCTTGTTTTGTTGGAGCATGGATCATGCCTTTAAGGATTGTGCTGCATTCCTTTGCCAAATGGACGAGGATGACGAGCCGGATATCCGGATCATCCTGACTCCTACTTCTGGCAGCACACCTTCAACATCTAGTTATGTGGCCATTTCACCTTCAAGTTTTGAAGGGGATGACGTGGACACAGTCACCAGATGCATGTGTGGATGATCTAGACTCTGACATTTCGGAGCCCATCTCCCTTGTACATATATCACCGTGCATGGATTCGACTCTTTATGAGGAATCGGTGCTTGACTTTTATCCAAGCACTATTCCTCCCCCTGTTGTGCATACTACATTCGTCTCTGACGACAATGTTGAGGATGTGTCGCAGGATGAGGCTGGCGATCTATGTGTTATGCCTGCTCCTATGGAGGAGGACAACCTTCTAGGTGAAGAGGAGCTTTCCTCGGCACTGGTGGAGGAAGTCCGACTCTTGGGCATGGCCACTGTTGATCCCGCTGAACCTTGTAGCATTGTCAACAATGCCGACATTATTTTACTTCCCCAATCTAATGGGAGTGAGACCGGGACCACTCCCCCGATTTTTGATTGTTTATGTCATTCTTCCCTTTTATTTCTTGACCCCCCTTCCCTTTCCGAGCCTATGCAGTTCGAGCCTTCACAGGTTATGCAGGAGGTGGTGCAAACTGCACCATTCAGTGCTGCGCACGTCTTCTTGTGTGAGGAGGTTAATTCCCCCTCCACAGAGGATATGCCGTGTATTGTATTCCCCTCCTGCTGCCTCCCTGAAGATGACACCTTGCTAGGCAAGGAAATTTATTTTGGTGAAAGTAGAGTGGAGGACTCTCCCTCCACCTCTTTCTTTCTCTCTCCTCTACCTGTGTCTAGCAGGTATTATTATTTAGGTAGAGGGGTAGTGGTTCTATCACCGTATCGGTACTCGCTACCGACACAGGAATAAGAACAGTTGCCTGTCCACTTCTCTTTCCATACTCCCATTATCTAAGACCCTCGCCTTCCTGAATAAGTCGTGCTGGGATGACAATAACCCCATTAGTTATCTTACTTTTTCTTGTCTTTTATTTTATCGCCTACTCTAACTAGTTACTAGATTTTATGTCAGTTTGTTTTTGCAGAGACAACCACTTGCAGGTATTTTCTATTTGTGAAGGCGGTGGTTGTGATTCTTCGTAGAGCTTCACTCCAGGCTTCCGACATGCTTACTAGCTGAGCATTGGGTACCCTCTTCCCCTAACTTTGTTTTAGAATATCTTAATGCATAGTTTAAGTCTGGGGGAGATCTGTTTGTATACCCACTCACGTGCACATTTATTTAGCATGCTAGAAGTCTTTATTTAAATTACTTTTGTTCATTTTGTCTGCACACAATGCACCCACTTGAGCGCGTACGTAACCTTTAGTGCGTCGCGAGTATAACTCATTCCTTTTTGTAGTTTGGAAAATGATTGTGCTAGCTTCTAAAATTATGTAGTGGAATAAAATGTTGACTCCGGTGTTTCTAGTCAAATACTCATGTGAGTATAGGGATTCATGTAGATTAGATTTCTCTTTTATACCGCTAGCTTTATGCATTTCTGTTAGCATAAATATTGTTTACTCTACTCAAATGGTGAATCCGGTGTAAATCAAATGGTAGCATAGGGATGTGTGTAAATGATTGTTAGATTCGTATTGCTCGAGTCAGGAGGAAAGAAAATCTTTCTCGGTGGCTAAGAACTTGCCCCAAGCGATTCTCGAAGCATAGACATAGGATAGTTCTAGTGCGTGTGTTGGGTATATTGTCCTCAATATAACCTTGATTTGAAGAGGCATCACTCCTAATGCTAAGGACATATTTTATTTAACAAAACTACACTTGTGTAGAATATACAGACACAGGTAACTCAAAAGAAAGGGCCAAACATGGCCTTAGACAAGAAGGAATCATCCACAAGGAGATGAAGATCTGTCTCAGCATAACGGTTGAGACGATGGGTCAGAATCGGTGAGACGAGGAGCCGTCTCAGCGGGTCCACTGAGAAGAAGACTGGAGCAACCGCTGAGAAGGGGACTGGAGCTGCCGCTGAGACTGGATGCTGTCTCAGCCCAACCGCTGAGACAGATCCAAACGTTTTGACGGGATCTGCTTTTGGCGCAAACGATATTTGAAAGGTGAAAAGCAAGTCAACTCAGCTCCATACCGTGTCAGGAGGATCGATATAGCCGTTGAAGCCTTCTGGGGGTATAAAAGGAGATGTTAGGGCACATCAAAGTATACTGTTCGATTAAGAAGCTTTTGCAACACGCCGCAATCGAGCATTCACGATTCAGCCTATCGAAATCGTTCTCTGCAGCTGAAGTTAATCTTCTAAGGGAGATTAGATAGCTTTTCTTGTACAAACTCAAGAAGGGCAAGTTGATCTTCGGCTGTACTGAAGAAGAAGATCAAGGTGATACAAATCTGAAGCTGGTGTTTTCAGATCTGAAGAAAGGACTCAGAAGACCTAAGAGTAATCCTTTTGTCCTCTAATGTTCAACTCAAACTTTATTATACCTTGGTAAGGCATTGTTGCCTGAGAAAAAGGCTGTTGAGCCAGTGTGTAAAGCTGTGTTGACAGCTTGAGCAGTAGGACTTCTTGACAAGTCTGAGGTAGGAAATCTGCTGGATTTCTGAGTTGTAGGAGTTGCAGAACTCTGAGGTGTAGGGCAGCTGAGCCTGAGGTGTAGGGCTGCTAAGCCTGAGTGTAGGGCTGTTGAGCCTGAGTGTAGGGCTATTGAGCCTGAGTTTAGGGCTATTGAGCCTGAGTGTAGGGCTATTGAGCCTGAGTGTAGGGCTGTTGAGCCTGAGAGTAGGGCTGCTGTGCCTGAGGTAGGATCATTCATGATCTGAGAAGTTCTGAGGAAATTGTGGTGTAAGCTCAAGGAACTGAGATTGAAAATTGGAGGAGTTGGCCCTGTCTAACTCATTGTTGGAAGGGTGAAGGTGGAAAGTGGACTACCCATAGACACACTGTCTTTGGGGAACCACTATAAATTAGTGTGTGCTTTCTGTGTTTGATGTTTTCCCTGAACTAAACTAGAAAACTAATAGTCTGCACAAAAGAAACGAATAAGAGACCTATTCACCCCCTAGGTAAATTAATCAGCATACTAACAAACTATCAAGTGGTATCAGAGGTAGGGTGGTCAAGAAGGACTTAACAGTCTGACTGGATCCCAAATAGGTATTGCTGACACTAAATTAAATGACCTCTAGTGGAATGAAGGAGTTAGGATCAATGAAATTGCCCATATGCTCAAAGGAAAACTTTGGCATATGGAAGCAAAGGGTGAGGTTGTTCATGGAAGCCTCAGACCCAAGGATCTTCATAACAGTGAAAAATGGTCCTTACTCATTTGAGAAAGTCTCAACTATTGACCCCACCAGGAAAGTGGTGAAGGTATTCTCAGAACTGACCAATGATGAAATTGCCCTATACACCATGGATAAAAGGGCTCAGAACATTATTGTCAATACTGTTGATGACTCCACATTTCAGAACTTGGTACACTGCACAACTGCCAAGGAAATGTGGGACACACTGATTGTATATATGGAGGGAACAGCTGAAGTAAGGGAAGATAGAAAGTCACTCCTTAATTAGGAGTATGAAGCCTTCAGACAGCACAGTGGGGAAAGCATCTCCACATGCTATGAGAGGTTCTTCAGAACTGTCAATGAGCTGAGAACCTATGAGAGAGCATTCACAAACTATGAGCTGAATGATAATCTCCATAGATCTCTAACAAGGGACTGGGACACAAAAGTCTGTGCAATCAGGGAAGTGGCCAGGCTTGGTGAGACCCCCACTCACACACTGTTTGGAAAGATGCTCTCCTATGAGATGCAGCTGTCTACTAGAAAGGAAGAGGACACCTCAACCAGGACACAGGCCAAAGAAAATTCTGTAGCTCTCAAAGCTGACAGCTCCAAGAGAAACAAGAGCAGGATGGCATCTCCTCCAAGGAGAAGTGCTGAACCTGAAGTCAGCACCTCTGACAGATCTTCCTCTGATGAAGAATTTGCTGCCTTTTCAAGGTAGTTCAAAAAGATGATGAAGAAAAAGCAATGGGAGAACATGCCCTCTTCATCATCACACTACAAGGAAGATAGCAGGAGGTCTGAAAGACATCACTCAAAGGGTAACAGAAAAGAAAATGTTGATAAGAAGCATCTTCACCATAAGAATAGGAAGGGAGAAAGATCCCTCCTAGCAAAGAAAGGAAGAAGCTGGAGTGAATCTGATTCTTCAACATCATATTCAAATAATAAAGAAGAGGCCCTTATTGGGCTGTTTGCTGCTATGGAAGATGAGGACCTCCCTGCAGCAAAGGTGGGCATCAGGGCCCCTCTCTCTCACCCTGAGAGTGACAATGAGGTGGATGAAGAAGAAGAGGAAGAACTCACTGGTGTCATGGTCATATATGAAGGATCATCAAGCAAAGCATCTGATGATGATGAGGTACCTACTCTAGATTTTGCTCTTTCAAATTCTGAATATAGTACAAACCCAGATTGTGATGCATCCTCAAGAACTAGAACTGAGGATGGATCGGAATATGAGATAAATGTTGGTCATTCAGTTGAGAGGTATGATGCTCCTCTTGATATTCTGGACAAAAAGAAAAAGCTTGTTAAAAAACAAACTGATGAGCTCAAAGAGATAAGATCACATAAGGCTGAGCTACAAAGCAAGATGGACATTATTCATCAAGATGGACAAAAGTCCATAGAGCTCCAGAAGGTAATTGACAACCTTCTTGATGAGAAACAAAAGATGTGGGTGTACATTAGGAAGCCTCACAGTCAACTTCTCATAGAACAAAGTAAAGTGGCCAAATTCACTAAACCTAAAACTAAGCTACCCATCATTAGGACCTTCATCTCTCAACCTAGTAAGAGTGGATTAGGTAACAATAATGTGGCAGCTAGGGCTGAGAATAATAGAAAAGGGAAAGATCTAGCCAGGATGCAAAGCACCTTCCAAAAAGTGTGGCTGCCCTCAAATGGGTATGACCAGAACAGCATATGTGGGCAATTAAAGATTGCCAAGGTTCCATGTAAGGAGAACACTCCAAGCAGTGGAAGAAGGAGGTTTGAATTGAGTACTCCAAAAGCCCCCCATGAGGAAATACTGATGGGTCAACCTGAACCATTTGTATTTGGGGCCTTAGCACCCTCATTCAAGGGAATTAAGGCCAGCTCTTCCAAGACTGGACCAGCTGTGAAAAAGGCAGGCTGCTGCAATGGTGTTGACCAACATCAGAATATTTCTGAGGCCACCAAAAACATGAAAGCTGAAAGGCTGAAACCTGTCAATAGCTTGAAGAAACATTCTCATGCAACTCAATCCCAACAAGTAGTCACACCTCCTCCAGCTGTAAGTTCAAAGAAGAAGGCTGCCACCTACCTTGAACCAAGGCTGACCACTGCCCCTTTTGCAAGGGCTCAGAAAAGGAGATATAACATCCATGAGTGCTGGTGTTGTGGTAAAGTGGGACACTTTGCCATAGATTGTTGGCACAACTCTAATGTGTTATATGCAAAGACGAGCCTTCCTACAAAGAGGGCAACTCATGTAAGGTCATTCTATAACTCTAACAAGTACCTAGGACCCAAAACTATTTGGGCTCCTAAGGATCGCTAATATCCCTATTGCAAGATAGTTCAAGTACCAGCCTAAATCAAATTGGTACATGGATAGTGAGTGCTAAAAGCACAAAACAGGAAGAAGGCTGATCTCATGGGACATCAAAAAGGTAGACCAGAGTGACTATTCGCACAGCTGATTCAGAATAGATAGCAGCTGGGAGCTGCTGTGCACAGGTGTTGTAGATCCAACATGATCTAGTAAACTACAACATCAAGGGAGTGACTCACCTCTATTATGTGACTCATCTAGCTAAATATGAGTTATGTTAACCTATGTAACTTCATGTCATTCATCTTGTAATTATAGTTATTCAACTCACTACATATAATAGTGCGCTTAAATATTTGAAATATTATTATGATCCGTAATTCAGAGGCGCTCAACACAGTCCTCGATAAATGCAAAAGGGAGCGCGCCCCTTCGGCTTCTCCTACTATAAATTGAGTGAATGCCTAGGTTGGAAATTTGCCCTGGGACTTTCCGACTAGCAAACCACCTCTTCGTCTCCAACCCTTCATCTTCCAGAAAAAATGTCACATGAAAAAGGAACCAGTGAGACGCCCTTCACTGTGACGATCACCTCCCTGTGGGAGCGAATAGAAACCCTCATTGAAAAGGCTATAAACAGAATGAAGGATGAAGTGAAGGATGACATCTCTCAACTTACAGCTCTACATGCGCAGTCCACAACCCTCCTCCTGAACAGAATCACTAACCTAGAGCAATCCCTAGACACTCATCTCCAGGTAGTTAGAAATGTCAAAGATGTCGGAGATCAGGAAATTCTGGAGCAAGCATCTGAACTACAGGCGTCAGTAAAAGAAGTAATCCAAGACGTGGAAAGGAAAATGGGAGAAGAAATTCGAGAAGAAATCAAGGGAAGCATAGCTGCTTGCTCGCATCAAGCGAAATGGGTAAGCAATCAGGTAAGGCAAGCGCTTCAAGTAACCCCCTCTGAATACATACCCACTGAACCCTCCTCCACCTCCGACTCGGAAACCAAATCTAATGAATCAGCAACTGCTAGAAAGAAAAGGAAAGCATCTTGCGTAGAGTACAGGAAGAAAAGAGTGAATGAGGTTCAACAGGACCCGGAATCTAGCCAATGGAGTCCTCGCTCAACCGAAATAATCACTGAATCTTGGATAGCTTTTGGACACCGTCAGAAAGACCATGAGAGAGCATACTCATCTATCGAATGGAGTCGTCACGTGAAAGATATGGAAGAAAGAGAAAGACACAAGATGGCATATCCTCACGGTCCACCTCCTCCACCAAAGAAAATTCCAAAGCCACTAAACTTCTATGGGCGAAAGAGGAAGAAAGGAGCAAAGGAAGCTAGCTCCAGCAAAGACACCCCACTTATCTTCGATTGAAAGAAATTTATTTTTCTTTGCTATTTTGAATTATGCTAAGACAATTTGTCCAGTCATATGACGGATCCTAGATACAAACAATTCTAGTATAAGAACTTATATATATGAATGCGTATAAGGCATATGCCTGTGCAATTAATATATGCAATTACTGCCATTTTTTTTACTGCTGATAATGTGTCCTGCACCTTGTGTGCTTAGCTTGAAAAATGCAACACAAGCTAGAATTCAGTTGCATATTATGCAGGATGCAGGAAAGAAGAAAGAGAGGGAGAGCATATGCCAACCCATGAAAACAGTAGTAGGTAGGCAAATGGGGGGGCAACAACAGGAATCTTCCGCCCCAAATCTGTCAGGTGTAGTCAATGCCTCTAAACAGAATTCTCCACAAAAGGATGCTCTGAGTAAGGGGGAGCATAGTTCTTTCTTTGGAGATAATGATGGGTGTGCCAGTGAGGGGGAGCACAACCCAAAAGCTTAAGAGCTGCTCATATCTGTACTGAACAATTAAAGTGCAATGACATTTCATATTCTGATCATAATATCATGTTTGTTACTATTGATATATGTACTCTGCATTTATTATCTCTAGAATTCAATACTTAGATGGAATGCTTATGCTTATGAGGGGTAGTTGGCACATGCTAAGTGTGTACAGGATAGACTATAGTTTGATCCAAAGGGATCTATAACTGTTATCCCTCTCTACATAACAAATAAAGAGGGAGATAGTAAGTTAAGGTTGAACAAGGCAGAAAGGGGGAGAAAGGTCCAGTACCAATGCTGGACCAATGCTGGAGAAAGGGGAGAAAGGGCTTATGCTTATGCTTATGCTTATGCCTATGCTTATGCTTATGCTTATGCTTATGCTTATGATTCACAGTTCACTTTCTATAAGATCATTTTTTTTCTGTGATAAGATTTCTATAGTTAATGGACCTTAGCATTGGGGATGTTCTGCCTTCTTCAAATAGGGGGAGATTGTTGGGTATATTGTCCTCAATATAACCTTGATTTGAAGAGGCATCACTCCTAATGCTAAGGACATATTGTATTTAACAAAGCTACACTTGTGTAGAATATACAGACACAGGTAACTCAAAAGAAAGGGCCAAACATGACCTTAGACAAGAAGGAATCATCCACAAAGAGATGAAGATCTGTCTCAGCATAACCGCTGAGACGATGGGTCAGAACCGCTGAGACGAGGAGCCGTCTCAGCGGGTCCACTGAGAAGAAGACTGGAGCAATCGCTGAGAAGGGGACTGGAGCTGCCGCTGAGGCTGGATGCTGTCTCAGCCCAACCGCTGAGACAGATCCAAACGTTTTGACGGGATCTACTTTTGGCGCAAACGATATTTGAAAGGTGAAAAGCAAGTCAACTCAGCTCCATACCGTGTCAGGAGGATCGATATAGCCGTTGAAGCCTCTTGGGGGTATAAAAGGAGATGTTAGGGCACATCAAAGTATACTGTTCGATTAAGAAGCTTTTGCAACACGCCGCAATCGAGCATTCACGATTCAGCCTGTCGAAATCGTTCTCTGCAGCTGAAGTTAATCTTCTAAGGGAGATTAGATAGCTTTTCTTGTACAAACTCAAGAAGGGCAAGTTGATCTTCGGCTGTACTGAAGAAGAAGATCAAAGTGATACAAATCTGAAGCTGGTGTTTTCAGATCTGAAGAAAGGACTCAGATGACCTAAGAGTAATCCTTTTGTACTCTAATGTTCAACTCAAACTTTATTATACCTTTGTAAGGCATTGTTGCCTGAGAAAAAGGCTGTTGAGCCAGTGTGTAAAGCTGTGTTGACAGCTTGAGTAGTAGGACTTCTTGACAAGTCTGAGGTAGGAAATCTGCTGGATTTCTGAGTTGTAGGAGTTGCAGAACTCTGAGGTGTAGGGCAGCTGAGCCTGAGGTGTAGGGCTGCTGAGCCTGAGTGTAGGGCTGTTGAGCCTGAGTGTAGGGCTATTGAGCCTGAGTGTAGGGCTATTGAGCCTGAGTGTAGGGCTATTGAGCCTGAGTGTAGGGATGTTGAGCCTGAGAGTAGGGCTGCTGTGCCTGAGGTAGGATCATTCATGATCTGAGAAGTTCTGAGGAACTTGTGGTGTAAGCTCAAGGAGCTGAGATTGAAAATTGGAGGAGTTGGCCCTGTCTAACTCATTGTTGGAAGGGTGAAGGGGGAAAGTGGACTACCCATAGACACACTGTCTTTGGGGAACCACTATAAATTAGTGTGTGCTTTCTGTGTTTGATGTTTTCCCTGAACTAAACTAGAAAACTAATAGTCTGCACAAAAGAAACGAATAAGAGACCTATTCACCCCCCTCTAGGTAAATTAATCAGCATACTAACAAACTATCAGCGTGAGAATGATGTAGGCCATCATTTTGGCCCGGTTGAGCTTTTTGAGCCATTCCTACCATCTTATCCTCGTTAGCCCAGTTGTGCCTACCCGTTCTTTGATTGGGGTGTTGATGTTGTGATATTTTTTTGGTGAAAATGGGGATGCACTTCATTGCTCATCTTGCTGAAATTGTTTTGAAAAGAAAAAAAAATGAGAAAAAGAAAAGAAGTAAAAAGAAACAGAAAAAGAAGAAGTGCTTAATTAAAAAATCTTTGTATAAATTTATGATTGGGAGTAGGCGGTGCACACACCCATGTTGCAAAAGTCGAAGTCTGGGGGTGTGGCGCACTTGCATTCGATGTCGGTGTGCGGGGAGTTGTAATAAAGCTCATTTGGGTTTCAGTGTATCTAGCCTTCGTGTTTATAGTTGTTTACCTCACCATAACCCAAGCCCCATTTAAAACCTAAAGTCCTACCGACTCACGCTAGGAACCAATCTAGTGTCGTGGAGAGAATGTGAACGGGTGAGCTTATGGTCTCCGATGCCGATGGATTTCGGTGGAGTTTGTCCAGAATCCCAGGTTTGGCAATGCTTGTCTCAGCGATTCTTTTACTTTCTCCATATGTGTGACCAGATGATTCACCGTGATTCCCATTTTCAGAAGAAGTAATATTTATTTACTCTTTTAGAAATTTATAAACTATGTGTATAAATTAGAAATCTTCTTTAGTATTTTTCTATGCACATGGGCATGCGACTTCGTATGGTATTTAACTTTGTAATTTTGAGTTAGCTATTTCTTGTTCCTGTCTACTTAGGATTTGTTTGCTCGGGACGTGCAAACAGGTATGTCTAGGGGTGTGATGAGTCCAATTTATATACTATTTTTCGGACTCATCCGGGCTGTTTTTCCTGCTTTTGTTCCTCAGTTTTTGTTCGTATTTGTTTATTTTTCACCTTGTTCATACTTGTGCTTGAAGTGCCTGTTGTAGTGTGCAATTACACACTATGTTGCTGGGGGTAAGCACACTCTGCTCCCCATCGTGTTATTTCTATTTTTATGATGGTGCTGGATGTGTATTCCCAGCTAGGCTGCGATGCTCGCAGGTGGCTGATCCATCCCCTTTTGCCCAGAAATCATGACTGTGTACAACGCACGGTCGTGCGTTTTTATTGACGCACGGATAGACGTGGTCGTGCGCCTTCATCTGGGTAGAAAATCATGATCTGATTTTGATCGTGCGTCTTTTACGTACGGGCAGTTGCCCGTGCGTGAAGGAATCGCACGATCAGCCTGTTTAGCCTTGATTTTAGCTTTTCTGAATTTACCCATGCATTTTGACGCACGGGCAGATTTTCCCGTGCGCGAGTAAATCGCACGGGCGCTCCAGGTCATCTTCCTGCGTTGTTCTCTATTATTAATATCGCACAGTCTACGCACGGTCGTGCGTTCGACCGTGCGTGACCTATTTTCTGATCTTTCTCTATAAAAGCTGCAGCTTTCGACCTAAATTGGGGATCGTACATCTATTCCGCCTTTTCCGCCGCAAAAGGAGTTCCAGCTCCGTACACCTGCACCTTTCCATGAAGGCTTGGCCCTAGGCCTCCTCCATCATCCTCAAGCTCCAAGGAGAAGGATCTAGCTCTTCATCCACCAATATCCAAGGAGAAGGAAGCTTGGTTGTGTGGTTGAATCGTGACACGAAGAAGATGGGCCATTGGGTGGTAGTGACAGCCTCCTCTACCCCGGACGCAGTTGAGGACCGAGCTTGGACGCGGATTGACAACCCAGCGATTCCAACCGTGAACTCTCAGCAAGACTTCGGATTCGGTCGATTCCTCACTTTCTCCTTCTTTGTATGTTGTGTTGTAATTGTTAAATCCTTTGTATTTAGATGATGAACACTATAGACCTTGCCTTATAAAGTTATTTCATGTCTATGTGAATGTATCTTTTTGTCTATATGTGTGTATGAGGTGCGCCGCCATCCATTTCCCATTCCGCCGTCACATTCGTATGCCGCACTAGCAATTGCTAGTGGCGTGCTTGTCGACGAGGTGCTTGCGACCCTCATTCCGCAAGCCTTCTCGTCCATTCTCCTAGTGAAGCGTGGCATAGCGGCCCGTGTAAACCATTCGCCTAACGAAGCAGGGCGCTCAAGGCCTGCATAGTTCGATTCCGCTTGCCTACTCGTCCATCCGCCTTTTCGAAGCAGCGCGCTCAAGGCCTGCCTAGTCTCCATCCCGCCAAGCGAAGCATTGCATAGCGGCATTGCATTGGAGTAGTTGTAATATTTTCTCTTTATTTCCACCAACCAAAACACCCGTTTCCGCAACCCATCCGACTTAAGGACTTCAATCTCAAGTCCGTCCTCAATAGTTAACTCCACCTTACTGTGTTCCTTCGAGATCGATACTTGGGGATTCACTCCCACATTTTATATTACTTGAACGATCGGTACACTGCCATTTCGTGTCGCAGTCTTGCTACCGCCTATAGCGGTGTACTAAGATTTGCGCATCAGTATCCCAATCTCTAGTTAGAGATCTAAGGAATTTATCATTTAACTCATAATGAGTGAAGGTCCTTTCATAGGTCCTCAACTCATTTACTATTCTAAAGAATCTTTCATAGCAGTCAGCTATGCATTCCTGGTTTTGTTGCCTAAAGACTTTATACTCCTGATTGAGGAGGGATTTACTATCATTCCTCACTTCTTCAGTCCCTTCCATGTACATAATCAGTGTATCCCACATCTCCTTTGCAGTTTCACAGTGCACCAAGTTTTGGAAAGTTGAATCATCAATACCATTGACAATAATATTTTGAGACCTTTTATCCATTGTAGCCATTGCTATCTCATCTCTTGTCATTTGAGTGTAAGATTTGCCTACCTGCCTAGTAGGATCAATGGTGGAGGGATTTGTGATAATGAAGGGGCCTTCCTGAACAGTGATATAGATTCTAGGGACTGAAGCTTCCATGAACAGCCTAACCCTTTGTTTCTAGATGCCAAAGGTTTCCTTTTTGCATATAGGGAGCTTCATTGAACCCATTTCCTTCTGAACTCCACTTGAAGCCATTGGATTCAGATTTAATAATACCTATGTAGGATCTGGTTAGGCAGTTAAGCCCTTTATGACCAACCTCCCTCTGATACCACTTGAAAGATTATATAGGTATATGATCTAATTCACCTAGAGGGGGAGGGGGGGGGGGGGGTGAATAGGTCTTTTGAGTTCTACTTGTTTGATATAGATATTTAAAATTATTCTAAGCAAGAAATCAAGCACACCCAGAAAACCTACAAGTGTTTATAGTGGTTCCCCAAGACAGTGTGTCTATGGGTAGTCCACTTTCCCCCTTCACCCTTCTAACAGTGTGTTAGACAGGGCCAACTCCTCCAAACTCAGCTCCAAGAGCTTACAACACAGATCCCTCAGGATCTCTCAGGTTTTCCCAAACCCTACCTCAGACACAACAACCCTACCTCAGAGGAAACCGCCTCCTATAGCTCAGACCACCTCCTGGTCCTACCTCAGATCACACAGATCCTACCTCAGAGGAATCCACCTCCTACAGCTCAGACCACCTCCTGGTCCTACCTCAGATCATACAGATCCTACCTCAGAGGAATCCACCTCCTACAACACAGACCACATGCTGGTCCTACAACCTCAGACCAAATGGCCCTACAAACTCAGAACCCAAAGGCTCATACATAAGATATAATGAGGTTTACAGAATGAAAGAAGAAAAGATGAAGCCTGTTCCTCTTCTTCTTTTCAGCTGTTGCTGCAGACTTGAATCAAGGAGGAGTGGTACAGATCCAATGTTGATTCTACTAGATCAGCACTTCAGATGAAGGACTGGATCTACTTGCTCTATCTTGAGATGAATCAAGATGAGCTATCTCTTTGTTGCACCCTTGTGTTAGCACAGTTCTTGGCTACCGACAATGGAACAGTACACTTCCGCTTCTTTGTGTGCTCGAGAGAAAGATTGATGGCAGAAGTTCTTTCTCAACCCTAATTTATCCCTTTTATAGATCCCCGATCTTCAACGGCTCTCAACCATCCTTCTGACAGATATGGGAGTGACTGCTGGACCCCATAATGCTTTTTTGCAGCTTGCGCCAAGGGCAGAACCCGCCATGTCTCGTTTGAAGTATCTCATCGGTTGGGCTGAGATGGCTTCCTATTCTCAGCGGATTTTGTCAATCTGCAGAGAAGTTTCTGCGTTCGACGAACAACATTATGCGTTCGACGAACTTCATTCTTCGTTCGATGAACATGCCAAGCCTCAGCGCTTGCTTCTGTCCCATCTCTGCATTCGACGAACTGAGTTCTGCGTTCGACGAACACGCCGAGCCTCAGCGCTTGCTTTTGTCCCGTCTCTGCGTTCGATGAACTGAGTTCTGCGTTCGACGAACTTCATTCTTCGTTCGATGAACCCGCCAAGTCTCAGCGTTCGATGAACTGCATTCTGCGTTCGACGAACTTCATTCTTCATTCGACGAACCCGCCATGTCTCAGCGTTTGACGAACTGCATTCTGTGTTCGACGAACTCGCCAAATCTCAACAGATATTTGCTGCTTCTTTCCCATCTCAGCGGATCCGCTGAGACAGACAGCCGTCTCAGCAGTTTCTTCTATCTACAGCTCATCTTGCCCAGATGCCTTCACAGCGGCTCCTGACCTTGTCTCAGCGGTTCAGCTGAGACAACCCTTCATCTCTTAGGAGATGATTTCTCCTGATCTAAGGGCATGATTGACCCTTTCTCTTGAGTTACCTGAGCCTGTATATCTTACAAAAATATGGCTTTATAAAATACATCTTGTACTTATTATAAGGAAAGAGAGATCAAGTGCAAGGGAACTGGAGGGAAAAGCAAGAGCAAGTTCTTTAGGCGCAAAGACGAAAAAGAATCAAAATTTGATTATAAGGAAAGAGATCGGAGAAGGAGCAAAAATTCGTGGAACTGAGGTCGGCTAAACCTAATAAAATTAAAAGTCGAAGAGTTTAGGCTTCATCAAACTGCATTCGAAGAAAAGTGAATTTTCGTCGATCTCAGTTCGACGATCGAGCTGACTTCGTCGATCTCTGAAGCTAATAGGCTTCGTCGATCTCCATTCGACGAATGACTAGATTTCGTCGATCTCCGTTCGACGAAATGGGGGATAAGTAGAAGATATACTTTTTAATTGATTGAATTTCCATCTATCATTCCTAGCTGATTTATAAAGAAAATATGTTTCTTTTCATCCAAGGGTTTGTTGAAAATATCAGCCCTTTGTAAGTCAGTAGGAATAAATTGTAGCCAAATTTTATTTTTATCCATATTATCTCTGATAAAGTGGTGCCTAATTTCTATGTGTTTAGTCCTACTATGGAGTACTGGATTTTGTGCTATAGATATTGCACTAGTATTGTCACAAAATATAATTGACTTATTTAAGTTGATACCATAATCTAGAAGTTGATTTTGTATCCACAATATCTTTAAGCAGCAACTGCCATCAACAATATATTCTGCTTCAGCTGTTGATGTAGACACAGATGCTTGTTTCTTACAAAACCAAGACACAAGCTTATCACCAAGGAACTGGCAAGTTCCTGATGTGCTTTTCCTATCTACTCTGCATCCAGCATAATCAGAATCTGAGAATCCAGTTAATTCAAATTCTGATGCAGTTGGATACCAGAGTCCTAGATTTGGACAACCCTTTATATATCTCAAAATTCTTTTTAGTAAAATAAGGTGAGATTCTTTGGGGTTAACTTGGAACCTAGCACAAATGCATGGAGCAAACATTATGTCTGGTCTACTAGCTGTTAAATAAGTAATGAGCCAACAATTGCTCTATATAATTTTTGATCAACAGGTTTCCCTAATTCATCATTGTCTACAACAACATTGGAGGGCATGGGTGTTTTCATGGTGGAAGTATCAGACATACCAAATCTTTTCACTAATTCCTTAGCATACTTGGATTGTGATATGAATATGTTATTTGGAGTTTGCTTTACTTGAAGGCCAAGGAAGTAAGATAACTCACCCATACTACTCATTTCAAATTTAGATTGCATTAGGTCAGAAAACCTTTTGCAAAGATTTAAATCAGTAGAGCCAAAAGTAATGTCATCTACATAAATTTGAACTAGTAAAGTTTGATTTTTATGTATCCTGAAAAATAAGATTTTATCAACAATGCCTCTACAGAACTTGTTCCCTAAAAGAAAATAAGCTAGGGTCTCATACCATGCTCTGTGAGCTTGCTCGAGACCATAAAGAGCTTTATTAAGATTAAAAACATAAGAAGAGTGAGTTGGAGAGATAAAACATGGTGGTGGTTCCACTTAAAATTCTTCTTTGATATCTCCATTTAAGAATGCACTCTTCACATCCATCTGATAAACTTTAAATTTCTTGAAAGCAGCAAAGGCAAGAAATATCCTAATAGCTTCAAGTCTAGCAATAGGAGAAAAGGTTTGATCAATATCAATTTCTTCTTCTTGAGAGTATCCTTGGGCTACCAATCTTGCTTTATTTCTGATTATGATGCCTTTATCATCTAGCTTGTTTCTGAAGACCCATTTAGTGCCAATGACTGGATGGCCCTTTGGTCTTGAAACCAAATCCCAAACCTTATTCCTCTCAAATTGATTGAGTTCCTCTTGCATTGCAAGAATCCAGTTTGGATCTTGTTCTGCATCTTTTATGGATTGAGGTTCAATCTGTGATAGGAAACAAGTGTGCATCTGATTTTGGTGTAGTTGATGCCTTGTTTGAACACCTGCTGAGATGTCTCCAATGACTTGAGATATTGGATGATCTCTAACTGTGATGTGATCAACAGTTGGAGTGGGTTCAGCAATAGTTTCCTCTTAAGCGATTTGTTCAACTGTCACTTGATTTTAATTATCAGCAAGATCTTCTGGAATATCTTCTTATTCACTGTCTTCAATAGTTTGAGATGATGGAAGTAGAGACTCTTCATTCTGTAGATTTAATCCATTGAGCTCTTCACATAGAGCTGGTACCTACAAAATGTCTCTTGTAGAGGTGGTGTTCCACTCCTCATTTAATATGTTAGTTTCATCAAAAGATATATGCATGGACTCTTCTATCTTAAGAGTTAATTTATTGTAAACTCTATATGTTTTAATAGAAAGAGAGTATCCAAGGAATATACCTTCAGCAGCTTTTGCTTCAAATTTCCTTAGATATTTCTTATCATTGTTATGCACATAACATTTACAGCAAAAAATCTTAAAATAGTTAACCTTAGACTTTTTATTCTTAAGTAATTCATAGGGTGTTTTACCCTTAAGTTTATGTATCAGACTTCTGTTCAACACATAATTTGATGTGTTCATTGCCTCTGCCCAAAAAGAGAGTGGCAAGTGAGAATAAGTAAGCAATGTAGTTGTTGATTCAATTAATGTTCTATTTTTCCTTTCAGCTACCCCATTTTGTTGAGGAGTTCTAGGAGCAGAGAAACATTGCATGATCACTTCTTTTCCACAGAATTCTCTCATCAGAAGAGATTTAAACTCAGTGCCATGATCACTTCTGATCAATGCAACTAGAGTAGAGTACTCAATCTTGATGGACCTGAGAAAGTCTATCAGAAAACTGAAGGTGTCAGACTTGTTCCTAAGAAAGAACACCCAAGTGAATCTTGAGAAGTCATCTACAATAACTAAAGTGTAATTCTTCCCTCCTAAGCTCTGTATTGCAGTGGGTCCAAAGATATCCAAATGCAGTAAGTACAGAATCCTAGGTGAATCACTCTTGGATAAATATTTAAAACTACTCTTGGTTTGCTTTCCTAGTTGATAAGCCCTGCAGAGTCCTTCCTTCTTGTATGAACCAGAAGGCAGTCCTCTTACCAGACTGTCCTTGGAGAGATTAGAGATAGTTCTAAGGTTAATATGTCCTAGCCTTTTATGCCATAATTCATTTGTTTTACTTATAGAATTAAATAAACAAATGTCTGAATTGGCAGAGTCAAAATTGACTAAATAAATATTTCCATATCTAATACCGGATAACACATTAATGTTTTTATTATTGGTAATAAGATATAAGGAATGGTTAAGAGTTACCTGATAACTTTCATCACATAACTTGCTTATGCTAATGAGGTTATGCTTGAGACCCTTAACATAAGCTACCTCTTTGAACGTAACTGCTCCAACTTTGATTTTTCCATATCCTTTGGTTTGACCACAGTTGGAGTCTCCAAAAATCACTTTGGGTCCAAGCTTTGCCTTGTAGTTGCTTAGGTTGGCCTTGTTTCCTGTCATGTGCTTGGAACACCCACTATCCAAATACCACTGTTCTTTTATGATTGGATAGCCTTATACCTGCACAACAGAAAATAAACTAGTTGTTCTTGACCCAGACTACCTTGGGTCCTTTTGTCTTACCACAAAATTCTGAAATGTAAGAAATCTCAGGCTGATCCTTATAGCCTTGTGGATGATATCTCCTTGGAGGAATAATCCACTCAGTAAAGGGATTCTTAGTATGTTGAGAATTAAAATTCTTTTGAAATTCAGTACAATTTCTGTTCGACAAACTTGGCTGAGTTTGCCGATCACCGTTCGACGAATTGAAGTGATTTCAACGAGCGCCGTTTGAAGAATAGCTGTACTGAAAGTCTGTATTCAGCGTTCGTCGATCTCCGTTCGACAAATTCATGTGATTTCGTTGAACTCTGATGAATAACAAATTATGCATATTTTTAGTATCATTTCTAGCCTAATTTTGGGTAATTTTGTACATATTGCTTTTAAATCATTGAAATAATCACTTCTTTTTTTTCTTTTGTAAAAATAAGTTTTTATATATATAAAAGAATAAAAATTTGAAATATTATTGTATAATAAATTTATTATAAATATATATAATATATATAATATATTAGTAGAAATATATATATGTAAATAATAAGTATAATAAATAATCATATATTTATATATGTAAATATAAATGAAAAATAGTAATAATATATAAATGATGTAAAAATAATATGCCTGTTAGATAAATAGGTTGAATATATATATAAAATAAAATAATAGTATAGTATATTAATAACATAATAATGATAATGAATAATAAATATACTATAAATATAATAAAATACATATATGTATGATATATGTATATGTATAAATATATATGTATAGTATATAAAACGTAAATAATAATATATATATATATATAAAAATTAAATATAAACATATAAATAACTATGTAAATGAAATGAAAATTAAATTTAAAATAAAAATATCTGTGCTGACCATAATATATATAATATACCCATGTTCTTTGTAGATTGAGCCGCTTGGCTCATTGGTTTCGGACTAGGCTAACAGCGCAGCCGCCCTGGGTTCGAATCCAGGCCAGCGCACCTTTTTGCTGGATTAAATCCTGCTCGCGCCCCTGCCCGCGCCCGTGCCAGCTGCCGCCCTGCTGCCCGCGCCCCTGCCCGCGCCCGTGCCAGCTGCCTCCCTGCTGCCCGCGCCCCTGCCCTGCTGCCCGCTGCCCGCGCCAACCTCCAGCTCAGCCCGCCAGCTGCCGCCCTGCTGCCCGCGCCCCTGCTCGCGCCCGTGCCAGCTGCCGCCCTGCTGCCCGCGCCCCTGCCCTGCTGCCCGCTGCCCGCGCCAACCTCCAGCTCAGCCTGCCAGCTAGCCCCTTCCAGCCCTCTAACCGCACCCCACAAGCTTCTTTTTTGTTAAATGCAGCCCATAAATCCTCTATAAATTGAGGGGGTGGCTGATGTTTAAAGGGTTCAAAATTTGGAGAGCTATTCTTAAGGTTTTAATCCAAGCTTTGTTTTCATGTTTTAGCTTTTTTTTTGCTCTTTCTCTCTCTTGTTTTGTAACCTCTTTATGATGGAAATGAAATAATTTGGCTTGTTTGTAACTCTCTCTCTCTCTTTGTTTTGGTGAAAGTGTGTGTGTGTTCTCTTTTTGTTTTTCCTTTTTATTTAGATTTTGATCTGTTAATTAAGTTTTCCATTTTAAATTTGGGTGTGTGTGTATGAGGCTAATTTTCATGTTTTTAGTTTTTTTGTAATTTTTAGATGGTTTCATAATTTGTGTGTGTGAGTGTATGAGTTTCGGTTAATTTTTCTCTGTTTTGTATTTTAATTTTTCTTTTTAGTTTTTTTTAGTGTTTTTGTAGTTTTTATTTAAGTATGGTGTGTGTGTGTTAGTATAGATTTTGTTTTCTTTTAACTTAGATTTCCTTTTAAGTATGTGTGTGTGTGTTAGTATAGATTTTGTTTTCTTTTAACTTAGATTTCATTTCAAGTAAGGGTGTGTGCGTGTATGAGTATAAATTTTGCGCCTTTTTTGTAATTCAATAGCTTCCATTTCCGTCACGCATTTATTTCCCGCCTATCCATTTGGATAGGACTCATCACGCATTTATTTCCCGCCTATCCATTTGGATAGGACTCGTCACGCATTTATTTTCCGCCTATCCATTTGGATAGGACTCGTCACGCATTTATTTCCCGCCTATCCATTTGGATAGGACTCGCTCACGCATTTATTTCCCCTCTACCTATTTGGGTAGGGATCGCATTTCTTTAATTTCTGCAATTTACCGCTTTCATTTTAATTCCGTAGAGTGCGTGAGTTTTCAATTAGTGCGTCTTTTGTTTTTTTAATATAATTGCTTTTTGCTAATTCCGCTAACCGCTCAATCGCTTAAAATCGCCGTAGTTATCATTATCGCTATATAAAACTCTAAAAAATTCTAAGCAAAACTACTTTCTAAATTAACATTTTCGTGCTTTCTAGCTTTTTATCGCAATTATCGTTAAACGCACGCCAACCTTAATTTTCGTCATTAGTTTTTCTACAAAGCTATAAAAATCAATTCAAATCTCTTTTCGATAAAATAATAGCGCGTTCCTAAGAAGTGGAAATAATCGATACGACCTTGGAAAAATATGACCTTGATATTTCAAAAGAAATATCCTATACTACTATCGATAAGGTCCACTTGCCTTTATTGATTTTAGTCCGGATAATTATATAAACCCAAAAGCTTTCTCTCAAAAGCCAATTAAAACTCTTTTAAAAACACTTAGAAAATTTTTTGCAACAAACCTTTGGTTGTTGCAACTAGCTCAAGGTAAAAGAGGTTTTAAAAAAAGGAAACTATCATTTACAAAATTGTTGCAACAACTCACAAATTGTTGCAACAACATAACATATTCAAAAAGCTTTCAACTTTCATTTCAACATAAGCCTTTCAAACCATTTCTACTTAGCTTTTGGCGACGCGGCCAAAGAGTAATCGTCGATATTTTGAAAGAGGAAAAGGCCGTTACTTCTATCTTTCGATAGGATAACGGGTAATTCCTCGAAGTAGAATTACTCGCGGGACTCTTCGAAAACGTCCGCCTAAGGTTAAAGTCTAAAGAAAGAAAGAGCTTTTCTAAAAAGTTAAATTTTAGCGTATCAAACTCCATTCGACGAATTCTTTTGAATTTCTTTATTCTTAACATCCTTACTTGAGATGTTCTTACCTACAACAATTGCCTCTTTGCTCTTGGCAGAGATGAACTTTACTGGTGTAGATAAAATGTTTTTCTTAAGGAGATGTGGCTGACTTGATGATGCACCCAAGCCCAGTTTGCCATTTAGTCTGGCATTCACAATGCTTGTGATGTCCATCAGTTTGATGCTTCTCCCATTGGGGGATTCTTCAAACTTTTTAGCCTAAGATAACTTGTTCTCAACGAGAACAATATGTTCTTTGGAGGCAGCCAGTTCTTTCTAAAGATTGGCATTATCTTCAGCCAGTTGATTCATTTCAACCAACTTACTTCTGAGGGAAATTATTTCCTTCTCAAATTTAATTAAATCCAAACAAAGAGTTTTAAATTCATTTTTGAAATCATTTGAATTAAAGTCAAAGGTTGAGATTACCTGATCACTGTCATTATCAGATTCAGATTCATCTGAATTACTTCCTGAGGTATTGATAGCCATCATGAAAGTGAGGTATTAGATCTTAGCTTTACTCTAGAGGGGGGGGGGGTGAATAGAGTATTAAAAAGTTTTAACTTATTTTATAGCGAAATTATAATTGTGATATATGTATATGTAACAGAGTGAGTGTAAAAGCAAAATAAACACAAATCACAGCACAGTACAGAAAGAAAAACACAATCACAGAAGACACAAGGATCTATTGTAGTTCCCCAATCAAACTGGGTACAACTACTCTTCTACCACCATTGGTAGGAATCCACTAGGTTTTTGATCAGGTGCCCTATCACCATGGAATTTTTGATCAGCTGCCCAAACACCACTGAGCTTTTGATCAGGTGCTCAAACCAAAACACAGGATTTTGATCAGGTGCCCTGCCACCAAAGGTTTAACTTTTGAAGGGAGTTAGAACCCTGTACAAGATAAGGTAAAAAGGGTAAACAAAAAGGTTTATGAAATTCTTCTTTGTCAACAAGTTGAGAGAAGACTAGTGGATTGTTGTGTTGTAAAGCACCCCCTGTCTGATATAAATTCTTGACAGGTGGATGGATGGAGCTTTCTCTTGGATGTATAAAATCTTCCTTGATAGCAGATGAATTTGAGAGATAAAGTTTCTCAGATTGTTGTTGCTTTTTGAAGATTAAGAATCAACAGCTGAAAACTGAGAGAAGATTGTTGATGTTCTCAGAGGATGAAAATGCTGCTGTAGAAGATGAAGATTTCTGTATCTCTGAGTATTTTTCAAGTATCTTCTATATCTTCTTTGTTCATTATTGAATCCACGGGTATATCTCTTGTTCTCTATATTTCTCTAATATATCCTTAATTGATCTCTTCTATATCTCTTTTTCCTTAGACATATGTGTGACAGATTTGAAAATCAAATCTTCTAAATAAGGAATAAAATATTCTTAAATGATTATTCTTGGAACTGCAATATGATTCAGCAATATACTTTAATTCTTTTTCCTTTTCCATGAAAGTATCCTTTTCCAATATATATCAACGGCTACTTTCTTGAAAGAAGAGAATAGAAATGAATAATAAAAGGAAGGATCAAATCTTGACTTATCTGATAATGAATAAGTCCAAATAATTGAATAGATCCGTTGTTGAATAGTCGATCTGAGTTCAGATAAAATAGATAACTGGTCTGTCAGAAGTTGTCAAGCTGGAGAAGAAATTCGTCGAGCAGAAAACTGAGTTCGTCGAGCTGAGAGCTGAGTTCGTCGAATTGAAAGTTGAGTTCATCGAACTGAACATTTAGTTCCTTATTCGTCGAACATAGAGCTGAGTTCGTTGATCTCAATCTGGAGTTCGTCTAACTAAGATGAAATCTGCTAAACTGGCTTGAGGATTGAATTCGTCGAGCTGAGAGGCAAGATCGTCGAACTGAAGCATAACGTTCGTCGAACGTAGAGAGGAGTTCGTCGAACGCAGAATGAAGTTCGTCGAACACAGAAACTTGTAATTTTTCCTAAGTTCTAGCTACTCAGACATACTTAAACCTTGACCCTTAGACTATACAATGGGGTCAACTTGAGTCCTAGTCAAAGACAGTGATCCTAGCCCAAATCAGTAATAGGGTTGTTCCAACAGGACTTATTCAATCTAATTAGCATGTGTAGTCTAGGAGGAAGAAAGTACACGTTTGTATTGATTGATGATTATTCTAGATTTACATGGACTTTATTTCTTACCTCCAAATCTGACGCTTTTTGTGAGTTTACAAAATTATGCAATCGTATTCAAAATGAGTTAGATTAAAAAATTAAATGTATTCGCTCGGATCATGGAGGAGAATTTGAAAATGAAAATTTCACCATGTTTTGCAATAATCTAGGCATCAAACATAAATTTTCTGCTCTACACATCCCTCAACAAAATGGTGTCGTGGAGAGAAAAAATAGAACCTTTCAGGTACTTGCACGCACTATGCTATCCGAGTATGGGTTGCCTAGATATTTTTGGGCCGAAGCAGTAAATTCTTCTTGCTATCTAATAAATTTAGTCATGCTTTGCCCAATTCTAAAACTAACACCATATGAACTGTATTACCAAAAGAAACCTAATGTATCTTACTTTCATGTTTTTGGGTGTAAGTGTTTTATCTTAAATACTAAAGATACCTTAGCAAAATTTGATGAAAAATGTGATGAAGGAATTTTTCTTGGATACACTTCAACTAGTAAAGCATATATGATATATATAATAAGAGGTCTAAAAAGGTTGAAGAGTCTATTCATGCTAGATTTGATGAACTTGTTTCGTGTGTAGATTCTACTATTGCAGGAAAAGAAGAGGAACCCCTTTCACCCTGGGAGGATGAGGAAAATGATCCACTTGGAGCTGATAAAGAAATAGAGGCGGCGCAAGAAAATTTTGTACCTCCAAGCGTGCTTAGATTTACAAAAGATCATCCAAAAGAGCTTATCATTGGAGAGCTGTCAAGAGGGGTATCAACATGTTCTTCCATCCATGAATCATTTTCTAATTTATTCTTTGTTTCTGAAATTGTACCAAAAAATGTGACAACCGCTTTACATGATGAGTTTTAGTTTATTGCTATGAATGAAGAACTAAATCAATTTGAATGAAATAGGGTTTGGAAGTTAGTAGAAAGACCATCTAATAACCCGGTAATTGGTGTAAAATTGATATTTAAAAATAAATTAGATGGAGATTCTAGAATCACTAGGAACAAGGCTAGATTAGTAGCACAAGGATACTGACAAATCGAGGGGATAGATTTTGATGAAATGTTTGCACCCGTTGCTCGCCTAGAATCTACTAGAATCTTTCTTGCTTTTGCGAGTTATAAGAAGTTTAAATTATTTCAAATGGATGTAAAAAGTGCTTTCTTAAACAGAATAATTAAAGAAGAAGTTTATGTTGAACAACCCCCTGTTATGTAGATGAAAAATGTCCTGATCATGGCTATATGTTAGAAAAAGCGCTTTATGGTTTAAAGCAGGCGCCTTGTGCTTGGTATGAATGCTTAACATCTTTTTATTAAAGCACGATTATAAAATGGGTAGTGCCAATAACACACTCTTCATTATGCATATTAAAAACAAATTGATTATTGTACAAATTTATGTCGATGATATAATTTTTGGAGCCACTAATGAAGAATTGTGCAATGAAGTAGTTCAAGTAATACAAAACAAATTTGAAATGAGTCTAGTTGGAGAACTAACATATTTCTTTGGTTTTCAAACCACACATAATTGATGGAATGTTTATTTTCGAAAGTAAATATGTACAGGATATGCCAAATGTTTTGGTTTGAAAACTTAAAACTAGCTAGTACACCAATCAACGCATCACTTAAATTAGGAAAGGATGAAGCCAGAATTTTAACTGATCAAACTTTGTATAGAGGAATGATTGGATCCTTATTATATTTGAGTGTTTCTAGACCCTACATTACTTTTGTCATACGTTTATGCGCTAGATTTTAAGCTAATCCAAAAGAATATCATTTAAAAGCGGTGAAAAGAATTTTTAGGTACTTAATCGGATCATCAAGATTAGGTTTATGGTACCCAAATAATGATTCTTTTATTTTACATGGCTGTTCTTATTCTCGTTATGCTGGGTGTTCATTAGATAGGAAAAGCACTAGTGGCACATGCTGTAAGACCCCCCTCCCGGAATACAAGACACGGCAGAGGGGAGTCCTATGCCCAGGACAGCCGCCTTGCGGAAGTGCCAACACACAGGCTATCCCCCTCCATAAGACGTCTATCCTGCCGTCTATTCTCACATATCATCATGTCAATCCATCAATAAAAGAAAAACATTAGAAGCCATTTATTCACAACTAAGTAATAATGTCCATTCAAGTACAAAAGTACAAGTAGCTACAAAGCTCCTGTTAAACATGAAAGTACAAACTTGACCTGAGGCTACATCCCAAAACACTTGCTCATTTCCGTCACTGACGGTAGCGAAGGAATCATATTAACATGCCCTGTCACCCTGGTCTGGCTGTTCTCCTGCATCCTACGATGCTGTTCCACCTGGGTGTGCTCCTAAAAATAGTGGTGCGACAACCGTTAGTCATAAAGACTAAGCGGCTTCACATCCTCGCCCCCCGTGACTCCAAGGCATCGGGCGGAAGGGAATGAAGAGAAGCTTCAATATAAATAGTAATAGCAATAGTAGGTCGCAAGGAAAGATGTAATCACAGTAGTATATCAAATGTATAAGAAGTACATTTAACAAGTAGTATGGTCAACGACAGAGTATACAGATAACTGAATTGAACTTAACTTATAAGGATGCCCATACAAGCATATAAGTTAAGGATCTGAACAAAAAGTAACCTGCCATATAAAGGTGCCCATACAAGTTTATATGATGAGGATCCAATGCGGTGCAATTCTATGATCATGAGAGGATGAATGCATTGCAATTTTATGATATGATGACTCTCCCATCCATAGTTGCTATGTTGACATAGACCTAAACTTCCCACTTTTCGAGAGTAGCAAACCACTCAGGCGCCCCCATCATGGCCAGACGGTGGCAGTGGAACGGGCTTCTCCACTACTAGGCGGGTATGCACACTACCATACCTATGCCTTACGTACGCCTAAATGCTAAGAACACAACATCAGAGCTCCTTCGTACTCTTGCTCGCCAAACTAGACGAGTCTTATGGCGCGGAAGGGGTCTTGGGAAGTAAACACCAAGAACCCAACCCAACCGGTCATTGGCACGGAAGGGGTCTTTGGAAATAAGCAAAAAGATCCCATCCCAACTGGCCAAGATCTATCTGCCAGCTCCCGTCGGTGTGACGTCCGGCGAGCCCGTAGATCTGCCACAAGCAATCCTTCAACAAGGATCATTATGAAATTGTGTGAAAACTATGCACACCCGAGTAAGTCCCATGCTCGACCCGTGCTACCAAGCAACCAAGGACTTCTATCGAGTTTATAACACATGTTACTATTCACTTGTTCAATTGATGCTAACTAGCATACAAGGACCTACCAACCGGGTCCTTAGCATAACACCTTAGGATATAACAATATCCTATAGACCACACCAACCCTCACTGCTTCCCATACTGAGTTGTCATAACTCTCGTGCAGTGGCGTGCGTATAATATGGGAATTACTCTACAAGATCTTGTAGGACTACTTGTGTGTACGGTGTCACCTTCATATTTTACTAATAAGTAAGCCCGAACATATCACTAATATTCCATCCTCATGCACAAATCACAACGTGTTCCAACACGATTAAATCTATCAACCTTATTGAGAGGTTATCACCAATCTAAACCATCCAATAGATTATCAAGTGATATGAAAATTAATTCATACATGTTCCCCCACACTCTATATTCAGATGCTCATCATAATGTCTCATTCATCATAATTAGTGCCCAGAACACATTCAGTCAAAATGCACATCCAAGAAGTTCTACTCAGCTCCGAACATGATCTACTTTCCTTCCCTCTAGGGATGGACTTCAACAATAGGCTTATATCAACTATAATCATCATATGCCTATTCCCTAAGGAATCATATTCACATAATAATTTATAATATAATACTTAATCAGGAGATTATTTCAGAACCAAATCCTCTGAAATTTCTATTATAGCTCATAAATTATTACCATAATTATGCATGCACTAGCACTGACGAAACCGCTGAGATGAAACCGCGGAGAAGGAAACCGCTGAGAAGATATGAAAGCTCTACCGCACCGCGTTAAGCCTACCGCTGGCGCTAACAACCGCTGAGAAGAAATAGCTGAGAAGGAAACATGCATTCGACGAACTGGATGCTCCATTCGACGAACTGGGTTCGACGAACTCGGTGCTCCGTTCGATGATCTGCATGCTCTACCACGGTGCTCGACGAAATGAATGCCATGCCGCGGAGCAATAATACTACCGTTGGCGCTTGTTCCATTCGACGAACCAGATTGAGATCGACGAAAATAAGTTTCCGTCCGACGAACCAGATTGAGATCGACGAAAGCTGAGGACAGCTCGACGAAGATGCGCCCGACGAAATGACCTACCGCGGAGCGTTAGCACTGACGTTGGCGTTAGCATATATGGAAACTATTGACAGAAAGGAAAGTGGAGAACAAGGAATGTCGACGGGTCGCTATGTTTGGCAAGTACTATCGCGGCGCGTTAGGTCTAACGCCCAGCTGTAGCTTTTGGAAACATCCCGTCTGCATATGATTTTAGGAGCATATTTGGAAGATGATCTTGGCTGAAGGAAGGAAATCTCGCTAACGCGGGGCGTTAGCGGTACCGCAACGCGATAGGTTGTCTCAACTGTTTGCGCTCAGAAGATGCCTTAATTGCCACGATCCGTGTGCGCGTCGTGTCACTATCGCGGGGCGGTAGTACTAGCGCAGGGGGTATCTATTGAATCTATTTAAAGAGCGGTGCTTCCAACATTATGTGCTGCTGTTACAGAAGTTATTAAAGCCTTATTTCAAAGCACTCGTGAGAGCCTTCAGAAGCAGCCAAGACAACTCCGTCAACGTTCGAGAAAGCAAAGAACTTGGAGACCGATCCGATCACATCTACATCGACACCAAGTTCTACCTTTGAGGGAGTTTTTAATTTGAGTTTTGTTTTACTTTCAATTTGTAACCTTTATATCTTTTGTTCGGTAGAGGAACTCGCCACACGGCGACTAGGGCCTTGCGGGGACTAGGGGGAATTCGACACACGGTGACTAGGTCTAGGGTGTAGATCTAGGGAGTGCTTGAGGCCTTTCCGGTGAGGTAAGGGCTAGTGCGGCTTGAGGCCTTTTCTAGGGAGAGATAGGCTAAAGCCAACCGGTCCATGGGAGAAGGGTCGGTATAGAAAACCAAAAGAGTTTTCATCGGTCGCCTCTTTTCAAGTGTTATTGGGAAAAGTTTTGTAATCATATTTACTTCCAGTTAATGATTAATGAAAATATGTTTATTGTTTCATCTCTGAGTCATACTCTATGATTTTCATTGTTCAAACGTAAAAGCATTCTCACTGTTGTCTAACGCCGAGCGTTACCACTACCGCTGGAGGTAGTGTCTGAGAATTATTTTCTCTCATAATCTCTGAATTTTTAAAACCCTTATTCACCCCCCTCTAAGGGCGCCTACAGATCCAACAAGTGGTATCAGAGGGAGGTTATTCCAATTCAGTCTAACAACCAGGAATAATGATGCTCCGTGATCTTGCTTTTCATGAGGGGCAGGGAATAAGTAGACCTCCGTTGTTTACTGGAACTGATTATAATTACTGGAGAACGCGTATGCATTGTTTTTTCTGATAAACTTAGATCTATATGTATGAGCATCTATTGAAACTTCATACACTTCTCCTACATACATTGTTGGAGAAGTAACCATGGAAAACCTAGGGATAAATGAGACGATGGAGATAAGACTAGGTGTAAGAATAATGCGAAAACAATGAATGCTCTGTTTTGTGCTCTTGATAGGACTGAATTTAATAGAGTAAGTGCATGTGTAACATCTTATGATATTTGGAACTTATTAGAAATAACGCATGAAGGTACCTCGCAGGTCAAAGATTCAAAACTATTCCAACTGGAATCTGAATTTGAGAGGTTCAGGATGGATCCAAATGAGGACGTCGACGCCATGTACACTCGATTCACCAAGATTGTTAATGCCTCAAAAATTCTTGGAAAAACATTTTCAAACGGCGACTTGGTGAGAAAGCTTTTTTCGATCACTCCCACCAAAGTTCAATCCAAAGGTGACGGCAATTTCCGAATCACATGATCTTAGGCGGCTCCAAATTGAGAGCCTCATTGGGAACCTTAAAACCCATGAGGTAGAACTCAAGATTCAAGAAGAGGAGTACAACAAGGAACCAAAGAAGAAAGCCTTGGCACTGAAGTCAAGAAAAGAATATGACAACGAGGAAGATGACGAGGAAAGTCTCTTCGTGAAGAACTTCACTAAGTTCATGAAGAACCCAGAAAGGAGGAACACCTTCCGGAAATTTTTCCGAAAGGGCTCCTCATCCAAAAGAGAGAAGAAGGAGAAGTCTAGCGACGAAGACGAAGAGCGGCCACCTCCCGAGTGCTTCCACTGTAGGAAGACTGGGCATATTAGAAGTCAGTGCCCAAAATTCCTGAAGGAGCAAAAAGAAAAACGGGTTAAAGGAAATGAGAAGAAGAAGGTCATTAAGGCTGCAATATGGGATGACTCTTCCTCCGGGTGCTCAAGTATTTCAAACTCAAGCGATGATGATGAGGCAAACTTGTGCTTTATGGGGAAAAGCAGTGAATCAACCGACGACGAGTGCAGTGTCCAATGCGACACTGAGGTAATCCCCTCTAAATATGATGATCTTTATTCTGAATACTACAGAACTTGCAAATCTTTTGGCAGAAATTTAAAAGATCTTGATCTACTTAAAACTGAAAATAAAATTCTTTTGAAACAAAATAAAAATTAAGGAAGTTTTTGCCTTGGGAAAGGAGATGGAGTCTTGCCAAAAGAATGATGATCTCATGGCAAGGACTAGCAAACTTGAAATTGATCTTTCTAATGCTCTCTCCAATATCAAATCACTCTCAAAACAAAAGAGAGACTTAGTGAGAAATTTGAAACTCTCCTTTTCTAATGTTGAAAATGAAAGAAAATTTTGCAAATAGATTCGGAAATCTAGTTAGTGAAAATTTTGCATTAAAAGCTAAAATCCATGACCTTAACTTAGCCATAGAAAAATTCGTTGTTGGCCAGAAAAGTCTTGATATGATTTTGGCCAACCAAAGGCATGGTAGTGCAAAAACTGGTCTAGGTTTTGTCTCTGCTAACTACCGCCCGGCGGTAACTGATAACGCTGGCGGTAGTAACAAAACTCTTAATTCTTCGAATAACCACAAATCTAAAATTTATTCTACTGATTCCCCATCCTCCAGCAAGAGTCCACAACAAAAACTGAAAAAGGTCTCAACCCCTTTTGCGTTATGTGCCAAGTGCCATCACTTCGGGCATACTTTGGACTCTTGCAGGATGAAGGGTCGATGTACGGTCAAGCAAATTTGGGTGCCTAAGGTTTCCACCTATTCTATGGGAGGAACCACTTGGGTATCCGGATCTTTACTTTCATCTTCTTGTTAGGTATGTTGGCAGCTAAGGAAAAGGAAGACATGTGGTACTTGGACTCAGGGTGCTCGAAACACATGACGGGCGACAAAGCAAAATTCCTTAGCCTCACCAAGAAGAAAGGAGGAATGGTGACATTTGGGGACAATGGAAAAGGAAGGATATTAGGCACCGGTACTGTTGGTAACAATTCTTTCTCTCTTCTAATGTTTTATTTGTAGAAGGTTTGAAACATAACTTGATTTCTATTAGTCAACACTGCGATAAAGGTCTAAATGTTTTATTTGAGTCTTCTACAGATTTATGCAAAATTATAGATCCAAAAACCAATAGTATTGTACTCACTGCACCACGAATTCACAATGTGTATCTAATTGCCTTTCATGATCTATCACGTGCGTCTCTTAAATGTCTTATATCAAAAAATGAAGAACTTGAATTATGGCATAGGCGTCTAGGTCACTCTAGCATCAAGTTAATTTTAAAATTGTCAAAGAATAAACCCATTAAATGTTTGCCTATGCTAAATGGAAATCTATCTTCCTTATGCTCGCCATGCCAAAAAGGAAAATTTTCAAAAACATCATTTAAAAGTAAAAAAGAAATATCCACCTCAAGACCCTTACAACTAATTCACATGGATCTTTTTGGACCCATCAGCACATGTAGTCTTGGTGGTAAAAAGTGCACTTTTGTTTTAATTGATGATTATTCTAGATTTACTTTGACCTTATTTCTCACCTCCAAATCCGATGCATTTTCTGAATTTACAAAACTTTGCAATCGTATTCAAAATGAATTAGATCTAAAAATCAAGTGTATACGATCGGATCATGGAGGGTAATTTGAAAATGATAGCTTCACCACTTTTTGTAATGATCTAGGTATTAAACACGAATTTTCCGCTCCACGCACCCCTAACAAAACGGTGTGGTGGAGAGAAAAAATAGAACTCTTCAAGAACTTGCACGCACTATGCTATCCGAGTATGGATTGCCTAGATATTTTTGGGCCGAAGCCATAAATATAGCATGTTATGTTATAAATCGTGTTATGCTTCGCCCTGTTTTAAAATTAACTCCTTATGAATTGTACTTTCAAAAGAAACCTAATGTGTCTTATTTTCATGTCTTTGGGTGTAAATGTTTTATTCTAAACACCTAGGATGCATTAGCTAAATTTGATGAAAAGTGTGATGAAGGTATCTTTCTTGGTTATTCTTCCACTAGCAAAGCATATAGAGTGTATAATAAAAAAAGTCTAAAAAGGAAATGAAGATGAACCTCTTTCTTGGTTATCTTTCTTGGTTATTCTATTCATGTGAAGTTTGATGAACTTGTGCCCTGTGTAGACTCTACTTGTGCAGGAAATGAAGATGAACCTCTTTCACCATTGGAGCATGATGATGATGATCCACTTGGAGAAGAAAAAGGTGTAGAGATTGTGCAAGAGGAGTTCGTGCCTCCTAGTGTGCTACGATTTACAAGGTATCATCCAAGGGAGCTTATCATTGGAGAACCATCAAGAGGGGTAACTACACATTCTTCTTTTACTGAATCTTTTTCAAATTTATGCTTTATTTCAGAAATAGAACCGAAAAATGTGACCACCGCTTTGAATGATGAGTTTTGGTTTATTGCTATGAATGACGAGTTAAATCAATTTGAACGCAATAAAGTTTGGAAACTAGTTGAAAGACCATCTAATCATCCCGTTATCGGTGTCAAATGGATATTTAAAAATAAATTAGATGGAGAGTCTAGAATAGCTAGGAACAAAGCTAGATTAGTGGCACAAGGTTATTCTCAAATCGAAGGGGTAGATTTCGATGAAACATTTGCACCCGTTGCTCGCCTTGAATCGATTAGAATTTTTCTAGCTTTTGCGAGTTATAAGAAGTTTAAATTATTTCAAATGGATGTCAAAAGTGCTTTCTTAAACGGGATAATAAAAGAAGAAGTCTATGTAGAACAACCCCCCCGGGATTTATTGATGAAAAATTTCCAAATCATGTATATAGATTAGAAAAAGCGCTTTATGGTCTAAAACAAGCGCCCCGTGCTTGGTATGAACGCTTAACATCTTTTTTTATTAAAGCACGGTTATAAAATGGGTAGTGCCGATAACACGCTCTTCATTAAGCACTGTGATAATGATTTGATTATTTTACAAATATACGTTGAAGATATTATTTTTGGAGCCACTAATGAAGAGTTGTGTAAGGAAGTTATTTTAGCGATGCAAAATGAATTTGAAATGAGTCTAGTGGGTGAACTAACATACTTTATAGGTTTTCAAATAACCCTACGAAATGATGGAATTTTTATATGTCAATCCAAATATGTCCATGATATGCTACAACGTTTTGGCTTTGAAAATTTAAAACAAGCTAGTACTCCAATGAGCGCATCACTAAAACTAGGAGAAGATGAAGCCGTAATTTCAATTGACCAAAGTTTATATAGAGGAATGATTGGATCCCTGTTATACCTAAGTGCATCTAGACCGGATATCATGTTTGTCGTATGCTTATGCGCTAGATTTCAAGCAAATCCAAAAGAATCTCATTTAAAAGCGGTGAAACGAATTTTTCAATATCTAATAGACACATCAAAATTAGGACTTTGGTATCCAAATAATGATTCTTTTCTCTTGCATGGATATTATGATTCTGATTATGCGGGTTGCTCACTAGATAGGAAAAGCACTAGTGGTACATGTCACTTCTTAGGTCCTTCTCTAGTTGCATGGTCAAGTAGAAAACAAAATTTTGTTGCCATCTCCATCACCGAGGCAGAATACATTGCACTAGCAAGTTGTTGCGCCCAAGCACTATGGATGACACAAACCTTAGAAGACTTTGGTGTTCATTTAACTAATATTGAACTTAAGTGTGACAACAAGAGTGCTATTGACTTAATAAACAACCCCGTTCATCACTCACGATCTAAACATATTGACGTAAGACACCACTTCATTAGGGATCACATCAAAAAGGAACACGTTCATGTAAGCTTCATAGGAACTGAATCGCAACTTGCGGACATCTTTACCAAGCCTCTACCTTATTCACGATTTCATCTACTTAGACTAGAATTAGGGGTTTTGGACATTCTAGCTTGAACTTGCAAAATCCACATTATTTATGAATACATATGTCTGATTTCTTTGCTGAACTACATTGTCACAAATCTGCACAAATATATTGAAAGGAAAAATTCTGAAAAATTTCACATTTTCCCAAAATTTATCGCTCTGCCACTACCGCCCGACGATAGCTGGGTACCGCTGGCGGTAGTGGATACTTCTGTATTTCCGGTCTCTTTTTCATTCTTATCCTTCAGTTTTTGCTATTTTCTTTTAAAATTCCAAAAACACAAAAAATAGAACAAATCAAAATCCAACCAAAAACATGTTTTTGTATATATCAAAACAAAGTACAAAATTGAAAAACCAATTAAAACATCAAAAACATGCTTTCTATTTGTTTTTGTTTTTGTTTTTGAAAACTTAAAATTTATAAAAACTGATGTAGATTTTCAATGTTTCAAGGATGATATAGTTTATCTTCCCAAGCTTAGTATACAATGTTTCATTCTCTAGTTCAAGTATCTTAATAACATTGTTTTTTTGTATCATGCCTTGACCATTATATTATGTGTGCTTTGAAATTGATGATAGAAATCATGTGTAGTATTGCATAGCATGCCTCTATGTATGAGTAAATGGCTTATATTTGCTAATGATTTTGTTTCACGCACACTTTTTGACAAACTACATATGCATTTAATCTTCTCTTACATGATTGTGTAGTGTAACAACGTCATATTATTGTTTGGCATGCTTAGTTTTACCTTCACCACATGTTAAAATCTTTTTCATGCACCTATCTTTGAAGAAGTGTGTCTTTTCAAAAATCTTTTTGTTTGCACATACAAGTGAATTTGGAGACCATTGTCGTTAAGCAAAACAAATTCATATGAATAATTGACAAATATAACTCCACCAAGCACTACTCACCCTCCTGATAATTCTTAATGAGCATTGTGAGGTTGAGCACCTTGGAGAGAATTGTAAAGTGTCTTGTCACAAACATTTTTTTACATACTTCTTATTGTACACCGAATCACAAATAAATAAAATTCAAAATAATTCTTGTGATTCCCCAAGCACTACTTTGCACCCTGATAAGTCTTAATAAGCATTGTGTGTGCAGAGCACCTTGGTAGTTGTACTATTTTACTATGTGCATTGAATACTTTATATAACTTTGTGGGAAGAGGTAACTCTAAAAACGCTTGTTCAATAATATCGTGTTTATTCCATTATACATGTCATGTGTTTTGATTAACTCATATGTATACTTTTTTCAAAAACACTATTTTGTACACATCATTATCACTTGTAAGCCTTCTACTCATGAGAATTGGAGTCTATTGCATATCTACATGTATTCTCTAAACTCTTAAGTAAATGCACTAGATAGCTTTGCATGATCATTGCAATGTATAAGTGTACTTGATTTCTAAATTTTGAACATTGTATTCTTCTATCTTGTCTTGATAATTATATCATGCTTACATATTTTTTTTGCTACGCCATGAGAACTCTGTATTGCATACCTTTTCAACTAGTGTATGGCTATGTTAAAACTGAAATTATTGTGTTTACTTAAAATGCTACGACATCTATTTTGTTATATCCAAAATTCTTAATCATCTACTATGCTTCTCAATTCCTATAAAGATGTTCACTTAAAAATTGTTTCGTCATGCTTTCCACCTCCTTAGTACTTGTATGGTCGATCATGAATACATTTTCCCAACAAGTGGTTCCTTTTTGACAATTCTCTTTTCACTCTTATCTATTGTATTTTCCTTAGTGTTTCCCTATTTATCATACTCATTCCCTCTCTACACAATAATTACACACTTTTTGTTGGCCTTCCTCTCCACCCTCTTTTGATAATACCAAAAGGGGGAGAATAAATTTGAAAGAAATTAACATGTTTGGGGAGTCAAGTTCATAGGAAGATTTGTTGTAGGGGGAGCATTCATTTAGGGGGAGCATATGAAAATGTCTTAACTTTCATGCTTATCTCTATTATAAACACAAAATCCTATCAATTGTATTATTTCTTTCTAAGGGGATTTGTTATTATCAAAAGGGTGAGTTTGTTGGAACATGCTTTCCGCATCTCTTGGTTTGACAATAACAAATCCTATTATATTTGATCATACTTGTTTTGTGTTTATAGTATGCAGGATTCTGTGCTTTCAAATCTCCATGGTGATGTGTTGTTGCTACCATGCCGCGCTAACCTTACCGCTGGCGCTAGCACTGACTAAACCGCTGAGATGAAACCACTGAGAAGATTTGAAAGCTCTACCGCGCCGCATTAAGCCTACCGCTGGCACTAACAACCACTGAGAAGAAAAGGCTGAGAAGGAAACCTGCGTTCGACAAACTGGATGCTCCGTTCGACGAACTGGGTTCGACGAACTCGGTGCTCCGTTCAACGATCTGCATGCTCTACCGCGGCGCTCGATGAAAGGAATGCCATACCGCGGAGCGGTAATACTACCGTTGGCGCTAGTTCCGTTCGATGAACCAGATTGAGAGCGACGAAAATAAGTTTCCGTTCGACGAACCAGATTGAGATCGACGAAAGCTGAGGACAGCTCGACGAAGATGAGCCCGATGAAATGACCTACCGCGGAGCAATTAGCACTGACGCTAGCGTTAGCATATATGGAAACTATTGACAGAAAGGAAAGTGGAGAAAAAGGAATGTCGACGGGTCGCTATGTTTGGCAAGTACTATCGCGGCGCGGTAGGTCTAACGCCCGACGGTAGCTTTTGGAAACATCCCATCTGCATATGATTGAGGAGCAGATTTGGAAGATGATCTTGGCTGAAGGAAGGAAATCTCGCTAACACGGGGCGCTAGTGGTACCACGGCGCGCTAGGCTGTCTCAACCGTTTGCGCTCAGAAGTTGCCTTAACTGCCACGATCCGTGTGCGCATCGTGTCACTATCGCGGGGCGGTAGTACTAGCGCATGCGGTAGCTGTCGAATCTATTTAAAGAGCGGTGCTTCCTCCATTATGTGCTGCTGTTACATAAGTTATTAAAACCTTATTTCAGAGCACTCGTGAGAGCCTTCAGAAGCAGCCAAGACACCTCCGTCAACGTTCGAGAAAGCAAAGAACTTGGAGACCGATCCGATCACATCTACATCAACACCATGTTCTACCTTTGAGGGAGTTTTTAATTTGAGTTTTGTTTTACTTTCAATTTGTAACCTTTATATCTTTTGTTCGGTAGAGGAACTCGCCACACGGCGACTAGGGTCTTGTCTGGACTAGGGGGAATTTGCCACACAGCGACTAGGTCTAGGGTGTAGATCTAGGGAGTGCTTGAGGCCTTTCCGGTGAGGGAAGGGCTAGAGCGGCTTGAGGTCTTTTCTAGGGAGAGATAGGCTAAAGCAAACCGATCCTTGGGAGAAGGGTCAGTATAGAAAACCAAAAGAGTTTTCATCGGTCGCCTCTTTCCAAGCATTATTGGGAAAAGTTTTGTAATCGTATTTACTTCCAGTTAATGATTAATGAAAATATGTTTATTGTTTCATCTCTGAGTCGTACTCTGTGATTTTCATTGTTCAAACGTAAAAGCATTCTCACTGTTGCCTAACGCCGATCGTTACCACTACCGCTGGCGGTAGTGTCTGAGAATTATTTTCTCTCATAATCTCTGAATTTTTAAAACCCTTATTCACCCCCCCCTCTAAGGGCGCCTACAGATCCAACACTCCTTCCCGTCAACATTAAGTGTCGATGAGAGTTATCCTTTCCGTCAACAAGTCGACTCGCTAGAGCCGGTGGTAGCACTACCGTCGGGCGCTAGTATTTATACCAACGTCCCTCCCGTAGACATTAAGTGTCGATGGGAAGAAATCCCTTCTCGTCGACCAGCCGACATGCTAGGGACGGCGGTAGCGCTACCGCTGGGCGCTAGCTAACAGGAAGCAGATCCTCTATTATTCACCTCCAAATTACTTTATTGGCATCCCATCTACAAATCAAAAACATATTCTTTCTTTCCCTAATGATTGGACTCCCATTGCTATGTATATGTTTAATATGATTCAAGTTCAATATTTGCTACCATATCTATAAATAAAGCCCTTTTTAACATGGACTATTCACCATCTTCCTCCACAAGAAATTAGGGCATTTCTCCTTCTCTCCTCCAACACTCCCTCAATAGGCCACCGATCTTCACGAAATCAACTCCTTTAACTTCGTATTGAAGAGAGGAGTTGATCGAATACATACACGCGGCGAACAATGCCCTAGACCATATGATATAGCATGGCCACTTCCTACGAAACCCCATTAAACTCACTAAATCAAGCTCTTTTGAGCTCAATATCTCTCCTAATTAGATCTAAAGATCTAGCACCAAGGGAGAGGGGTCGGAAGTCACCTGATTTCCAGCCGACGATCGTGGTTGTCTCCTCGACGGCATGGATGCGGTCGACCAATCTCAAGTCCTTCTCCAAGCTTGTTCCTGCAAGAACCCTAAGTTAAAACCTTAAGGTGTGAGGAATTAGATGAAGAAAAGAAGAAGAAGAAGAAGAAGAAGAATAAGATGAATAGGGCCATCTGATTAAGAGTTTAGCCCATTCATGTTAGGAGAGAATGAAGAGAGAGAGAGAGATTTGAATTAATGAGCATTAAATGCAATTCCATCTTTCCAACCATTATGTTGAAACTCCACACTAGGTGCCAACTGCTTATTGCCTTTTAATTCCACCCTTAACTTAGTTTTAGGCAATTTAGGCCACCCACCATGAAAGAAATCACGTGCACTGATTCGGCCGCTACCGCCGGTGCTAGCAGAAGCTAACTCCCTTCTACCAATCCTTTGCCATTTGTTTTCTAACTTCAAGGGGTGATGGTTACATCCACTTTTGGAGATCAGGGTACATCCATGGCACCACTAGGACCTCAAGACTCCTACCTAGCCCAAACATCTCCAAGTGTCTCATGTCACTCGAGCGGTCTAGTTCAAATTGGGATGTTACAAATCCAATAAACAAAGAAACAATTTCGTCCCCGAAATTTAGGTTGGGGCTATGCGGATTGAAGGTCGGACTATGTAAATCTAATTCAGAGTAGACTTGATGAGGTTATTAATTTAGTATGTCTTGACTCCTACTTAAGACTTTAATTGCTAAGTACAACCAATGTCATATTACAATGGGTCATAAAACACCGGACTATGGAATGTAATTCTTCGTTGTGTAGGACATAATATTGATTCATGTGTAATCTCTCTATTGGGGTGTACTTCTTTTCCAAGTGCACGGGGAGAATCAAGTGGAAGATGGTTGCTGGATTCTGGATTGACAAGATTTTCAAGTAAAATTCATCGAGTACTCACGTGAAGACTCATTTCTTTCGTCGAGATCTCACGTGAGCACTCGATCACTTCATCGATACTACTCGAGAGATTTTTGAATGTATCAGATCTTGTTTCCTATTTTGGCCAAGTAATATTTGTTGAGTGATCTGTTGATTTCATGTGAATACTCGACGAATTTGTCGAGTATTCTTGAGAGGTCTCGTGATCACTGAACTGGAGATTTATTTTATTTCAAATCTCAGCCAAATATAATTCGTCGAGTAGTTAAGGCTGATTCGTCGAGTAATCTAGAGATGTCACGTGAACACTCGACGAATGGACTTAATTGGTTTTTATTTAGAATTTGTTGACGACTTTCCTTTAGGGCACCGACTGTAACACCCTGCCAGTACAAACAATATAACAATAGGTCCGGCCAGAACACCACACCATATTGAACACACTAGCTAAACATTAATAAGATGATAACAGAAACATAACTGCACGAGAGTATAAAAAGGCGTAAGCAGAAGCATTTTTTAAACATTACTTTCAGATTGTCCACTATCCCAGGAATGAAACATTAAAGAGTTATGGCCTTAACGCCTTACATACAAATAATGTATCTAACTCAAGACATACTTCGGCCTGCAGGCCTGCAATATATGTAAAGCAAAAAAGGTGGTTGGCCTTCAATGTCCAACTCAGCAATGGGCCACCGCACGCTAATTCCCGCTTGGCTCACCAGTACCTGCACCAACATCCAATAAGAGGTAAACTAGGTCCAGCTATAAGATGACCACAAACCGCATAACGATCACACCCCCGACCATTCTAGCCGGCCTAGGGGGACACCGCTAACCTGCAAGCAAGTCATACATGCAACTTCTAATCATAAAAAGAAAGTGCAACTACACTACACAGGGTGAGGTTTCAAGCACAATCAATCTTCTAGGTTGAGCATCAAAGTAAGGGGAACTTAGGCACGCACATGATGTTGGTTGGATTCACCCAGAGGATCCCCATAACCGCCTAAGAAAACGCATGAGGATAACATATTATCAATTCATAACCTACTCCAACCAAGTAACACAACCTTAGGTGGGAAATAGAGATTTTGGTCGGTATAAGTGAACACCTTCCACGGCCTCTGCCATGATCACACGGCGTACAAGAGGTTGGGACCTCTCACCAATCTGCATGAAAACGGGTTTGGTTCAGCTTTGCCCGTGCTCCAGTCACCGTGATCCTATGCACGACACGGGTATGGCTTCGCCTCGGCCTGTAGGGGTTTAACACGTACAAGTGTTATGCAAAAAATAAGCTACCCACCAAATCCTTCCAAAAGGACATAGGCTTCACAAACATAACCAATAAAGGAGGCAAAGACCACTTCACTTCAAAACTCGTGGTGAATGTGTTCGGAATATTGCCCCTCAATGTTCCCTAGATTTGAAGATGCATCACATACAATGCTAAGTGCATATTGTATTTGATAAGACATTTATATTTCAAGTTTATTCAGGCTTAGTATTGACTATTTCATTAACAAGGTCAGCTGAGATAGCAATCTGGTCTCAGCTAAACATCTGAGACTCAGCTGTATAGCCGCTGAGAAGAAGTATGTCTCAGCTGTGCAGCATGCTGAGTTAATCGCTGAGAAGACTACCCGTCTTAGTGGATCCGCTAAGATGCTGAGTGTTTCAACCACTAAGACTGAAGCCTGTCTCAGTCCATCCATTGAGACAAACTCAAACATGGCCTTTACTCTGACAGGATCTACTTTTGTAGGAGGGACTAGAAAGCAAGATAAGCTTTTCTATTATTGTCCATGTTGTGACTAGGCACTCTTAAGAGCCATTGAAGATTGCATGAGGTATAAAAGGAATAGCTAGGGCAAATGGAAGAGCACTGATTGACGGCAAGAACCATTGTTGAACCTGTTGAAGATCATCATCTTCCTGTGAAGTGATCTCTCTCAAAATGCAATCAGACAAAGTCAAGAGAGATAGTTTGTTCCAGCTGATTTGATTCAGCAGAACAAGTTGACCTTCTTCCCTCTACTGAAGAAGAAGATCATGTGAAGCAAAGGTCTGTATCTGTTGTTATCCAACCCTTCTTCAAGACAGCATCTGCAGTGCTCAACAACAGAAGAATCAAGCTGAAGGTTTACTTAATTATTCTTCTGTTGTAAAATAAGAATCAATAATTTCTGTAAGAACTTTACTATTCGGAGTTGTAGGGCCCTTGTGACTGATTTGTAAGGATTGTGTGCCTAAGACTGTAGGGTTATACTCTCATCCTGAGTTGTAGGGCTTCTTGATAGGCCGGAGGTAGGTGACTAAGTGGGTCATTGAGCTGTAGGAGTTGGAGAACTCTGAGGTAGGACTTCTTGATAAGTCTGAGGGTAGTGCTGAAGGCCAGAGGTAGGGTTTTGGAGTAAACCTGAGAAATCCTGGGGGAATTTTGTTCTAAGCTCATTGAGCTGAGTTGTTGGAGGAGATTGCCTTGTTTAACACACTGTTAGAAAGGTGGAGAGGGAAAGTGGAGTACCCAGACCTTGGGGAACCACTATAAATAGTTGTTTGCTTTTCTGTGTTCTCTTCCACTTTGCTTAATCACTCAAAACAGTTAACTATAATTATAAAAAGCAAAGAAACCTATTCACCCCCCCCCCCCCCCCCTCTAGATGAGTTAGACTACTACAAAATTAACTATCAAGTGTTATCAGAGGGAGGATGGTCAAAAAGGACTTAACAGTTTGACCAGATCCTACAAGGAGTAGTCTACTACTGCATCCAATGGCTGCCCCTGGAGTTCATAAGGAGATGAGCTTCATGAAGCTGCTCATATGCAGGAAGGAGTCCTTTGGCATATGGAAGCAAAGGGTTAGTCTATTTATGGAAGCCTCAGACCCTAGGATTTACATCACTGTGAAGGATGGTCCTTTTGTGTTCCTAAAGGCCTCAACCATAGATCTAGCTAGGCAAGTGCCCAAGACTTATGCTAAAAATGACTAAGGATAAAATTGCCCTTGCTAATATGGATAAAAGAGCTCAGAATATCATAGTAAATGCAATTGATGATTCCACCTTCCAAAACTTGGTGCACTATGAAACTGCCAAGGAAATGTGGGATACACTCATTATGTATATGGAAGGTACTACATAGGTAAGGGATGGTAGGAAATTCCTCCTCAACAAGGAGTATGAAGCCTTCAGGAAGCACAGCCGGGAAAGCATAGCTATCTGCTATGAAAGGTTCTTTAGAGTGGTTAATGAGCTGAATTCTTATGGGTGAGTCTTCAACAATTCTGAACTGAATGACAAGTTCTTAAGGTCTCTAACTAGAGACTGAGAAATAAAGATCTATGCCATCAGGGAAGAGGCCAGACTTACTGAGACTCCTACCCACTCTTTTTGGAAAGCTGCTCTCATATGAGATGAAGCTATCTGCAAGGAAGGAGGAGGAAACCACCAACAGATCTCAAGTAAAGGAGAGATCAATAAGGAGAGGATTCCATCTTCTCGAAGAAGGACTGCTGACTCAGAAAGCTCTGAGCCCAACTCTTCAAACAACAACATTTTAGATCGAGAGTTTGCTTCCTTCTCCAGGCACTTCTAGAAGCTGATGAAGAGAGAGAGCAGTGGAAGAACAAACCTTCCTCCTCTTCACATCCCAATAAGGAGTATAGAAAAACTGGGAAAATGCACTCCAAGGGAGAAAGGTATGAATCCAAACCCAGTAAACATATTTCAAAAAATATTATTTGTTATTGCTGCAGCAAATCTGGACATTTCATAGCTGACTGCCCAGTTAAGAGAAAGGAGAATGGTGAGAAGAAGCATCATCACCACAAGAGAAGGAAAGGTGAAAAGTCCTTCCTGGCAAAGAAAAAAATAGCTGGAGTCAATTTGGCTCATCATCTTTAGATTCTGATGAAGATGAAGAAGCCTGCATAGGGCTACTTACTGTTGTTATTGCTGAGGATGAAGATTATCCATCTGCAAGGTTAGGCATCATGACCCTGTTGGAACATGCTTTCCGCATCTCTTGGTTTGATAATAACAAATCCTATTGTATTTGATCATACTTGTTTTGTGTTTATAGTATGCAGGATTCCGTGCTTTCAAATCTCCATGGAAATGTGTTTTTGTTGTTGCTACCGCGGTGCGTTAGAACTACCGTTGGCGCTAACAACCGCTGAGAAGAAACCGCTGAGAAGGAAACCGCTGAGAACGGAAATGAAAGCTGCGCTCGACAAAATGTGAGGCCAGTTCGACGAAGATGCACCCGACGAAATACTCTACCGCGTAGCGTCAGAACAACCGCTGGCGCTAGTGCTCGTTCGATGAAAGGTAAGCTGCATTCGACGAACTGGCGTTCGACGAAATGAAACCTGCGTTCGACGAACTGCACGCTCTACCATGGTGCTCGACGAAGTGCATGCTTTACCGCGGCGCGTTAGAACTACCGATGGCACTAGAGATCGACGAAATGAAGGTCGACGAAATGAAAGCAACGATCGACGAAATGGAGGTCGACGAAATGAAAGCAGAGTTCGACGAAGATGGTGTTTGATGAAATGTGTTCGACCAAAGTAAATGCCGGTCGATGAAAATTGATGCCAGGTGTTGCTACCGCGGTGCGTTAGCACTACCGCTGGCGCTAGCATAAATGGAAACATTTGACATAAAGGAAACAGTGGAGAAAAAGGAATGTCGACGGGACACTATTTTGGCAAGTACTATCGCGGCGCGTTAAGGACTAACGCCCGACGGTAGCTTTTGGAAACTTCCCGTCTGCAGTTGATTGAGGAGCAGATTTGGAAGGAGATTGTGGCTGAAGAAAGGATATCTTGCTATCGCGGGGCGTTAGCGGTACCGCGGCGCGCTAGTGTTTGGTTCTCAAAATGTTGCCTAAACTACCATGATCCGTGTGCTTCATTGCCTAATGTGGATACCGCGGGGCGGTAGTAGTACCGCAGGCGGTAGTGGCTGATTCTATAAAAAGACGCGCGCCTCCTCCGTTGTTGCTTTCTGTCCTAGAACGATTAGAAGCCATATTTTCAGAGCACACGTGAGAGCCTTCCCAAGCAGCCAAAAGAACTCTGTCAACATTTGTGAATGCAAAGAACTTGAAGACCGATCCGATCATATCTACATCGACATCAAGTTCTTTATTTGAGGGAGTCTTAGTTTTTGTGTTGTTTTAGTTTTCAAATTATAATCTTTATATCTTTTGTTCAGTAGAGGGATTCGCCACACGGCGACTAGGGCGTTGCGGGGTCTAGGGGAAATTTGCTTCGCGTTGGCGACTAAGTCTAGGCTGTAGATCTAGGGAGTGCTCAAGGACTTTCCAGTGAGGGAAGGGCTAGAGCCGCTTGAGGCCTTGTCTAGGGAGAGATAGGCTAAAGCCAACCGGTCCTTAGGAGAAGGGTCGGTATAGAAAACCAAAAGAGTTTTCATTGGTCGCCTCTTTCCAAGCATTATTGGGAAAAGTTTTGTAATCATATTTATTTCAAGTCAATGATTAATGAAAATATGTTTGTCTCTATTTCTATGATTCGTGCTTAAGGATTTTCATTGTTCTAACCTAAAAGCAAGTTTCACTTAAGCTAACGCAGAGCGGTAACTCTACCGCTGGCGGTAGCAACAGAGAATTAATTTCTCTAAATAATCTCGAAAATCTTAAAACCCTTATTCACCCCCCCTCTATGGGCGCCTACAGATCCAACAAGTGGTATCAGAGCTAGGTTATTCCAATTCGTTCTAACAACCGGGAATAATGTCACTCCGTGATCTCGCTTTTCATTAGGGGCGGGGAATAAGTAGACCTCCGTTGTTTACCAAAACTGATTATAATTACTGGAGAACGTGTATGTGTTGTTTTCTGATAAACTTAAATCTAGATGTATGGGCATGTATTGAAACTCCATACACTTCTCCTACATACATTGTTGGAGAAGTAACCATGGAAAAACCAAGGGATAGATGGTATGATGGAGATAAGGCTATGTGTAAGAATAATGCGAAAGCAATGAATGCTTTGTTCTGTGCTCTTGACAGGATTGAATTTAATTGAGTAAGTGCATGTGAAACTGCTTATGATATTTGGAACTTATTAGAAATAATGCATAAAGGCACCTCGCAGGTCAAAGATTCAAAGTTATTCCAACTGGAATCTGAATTTGAGAGGTTCAGGATGGATCCAAATGAGGACGTCGACGCCATGTACACTCGATTCACTAAGATCGTCAATGCCTCATAAATTCTTGGAAAAACATTTCCAAACGGCAACTTGGTGAGAAAGCATCTTCGATCACTCCCACTAAAGTTTAATCTAAAGGTGACGGCGATTTCCAAATCACATGATCTTAGGTGGCTCCAAATTGAGAGCCTCATTGGGAACCTCAAAACCCATGAGGTAGAACTCAAGATTCAAGAAGTGAGTACAACAAGGAACCAAAGAAGAAAGACTTGGCACTGAAGTCAAGAAAAGAAGATGACGACGAGGAAGATGATAAGGAGAGTCTCTTCATGAAGAACTTCACTAAGTTCATGAAGAATCTGGAAAGGAGGAACACCTTCCGGAAATTTTTCCGAAAGGGCTCCTCATCCAAAAGAGAGAAGAATGAGAAGTCTAGCGACGACGACGAAGAGCGGCCACCTCCTGAGTGCTTCCACTATAGGAAGACCGGGCATATTAGAAGTCAATGCCCAAAATTCCTGAAGGAGCAAAAAGAAAAATGGGTTAAAGGAAAGGCGAAGAAGAAGGTCTTAAAAGTAGCAACATGGGATGACTCTTCCTCCAGGTGCCCAAGTATTTCAAGCTCAAGCGATGATGATGAGGCAAACTTGTGCCTTATGGGAAAAAGCAATGAATCAACCGATGACGAGTGCAGTGTCCAAAGCGACACTGAGGTAATCCCCTCTAACTATGATGATCTATATTCCGAATACTTAAGAACTTGCAAATCTTTTGGCAAAAATTTTAAAGATCTTGATCTACTTAAAACTGAAAATAAAATTCTTTTGAAACAAAATCAAAAATTAAGTAAGGAAGTTTTTGCCTTGGGAAAGGAAATGGAGTCTTTCCAAAAGAATGATGATCTCTTGGCAAGGACCAACAAACTTGAAACTGATCTTTCTAATGCTCTCTCCAATATTGAATCACTCTCGAAACAAAAGAGAGACTTAGAAAAAAATTTGAAACTCTCTCTTTCTAATGTTGAAAATGAAAAGAAATTTTTTGCAAATAGATGTGGAAATTTAGTAAGTGAAAATTTTGCATTAAAAGCTAAAATCCATGACCTTAACTTAGCCATAGAAAAATTCGGTGTTGGCTAGAAAAGTCTTGATATGATTTTGGCCAACCAAAGGCATGGTAGTGCAAAAACTGGTCTAGGTTTTGTCTCTGCTAACTACCGCCCGGTGGTAACTTCTAACGCTGGCGGTAGTAACAAAACTCATAATTCATCGAATAATCACAAATCTGGAATTTATTCTGCTGATTCCCCATCCTCCAGCAAGAGTCCACAACAAAAACTGAAAAAGGTCTCAACCCCTTTTGTGTTATGTGCCAAGTGCCATCACTTCAGGCATACCTTGGAATCCTGCAGGATGAAGGGTCGATGTACTGTCAAGCAAATCTGGGTGCCTAAGGTTTCCACCTATTCTATGGGAGGAACCACCTGGGTATCCGGATCTTTACTCTCATCTTCTTGTTAGGTATGTTGGCAGGCTAATGAAAAGGAAGACATGTGGTACTTAGAGTCAGGGTGCTCCAAGCACATGACGGGCGATAAACCAAAATTCCTTAGCCCACTAAGAAGAAAGGAGGAATGATGACATTTGGGGACAATGGAAAGGGAAGGAATTTATGCAACGGCACTGTGGGTAACAATTCTTTCTCTCTTACTAATGTCTTATATGTAGAAGGTTTGAAACAGAATTTGATTTCTATTAGTTAGCTTTGCGATAAAGGTCTAAATGTTTTATTTGAGTCTTCTACTGATTTATGCAAAATTATAGATCCTAAAACAAATTGTATTGTACTCACTACACCACGAATTCACAATGTGTATCTAATTGCCTTTCATGATCTATCACGTGGGTCTCTCAAATGTCTTACATCAAAAAATGAAGAACTTGAATTATGGCATAGGCGTCTCGGTCACTCTAGCAACAAGTTAATCTTAAAATTGTCAAAGAATAAACTCATTAAAGGTTTGCCTATGCTAAATGGAAATCTATCTTCCTTATGCTCGCCATGCCAAAAAGGAAAAATTTCAAAAACATCGTTTAAGAGTAAAAAAGAAATATCCACCTCAAGACCCTTACAACTAATTCACATGGATCTTTTTGGACCTATTAGCACGTGTAGTCTTGGTGGTAAAAAATACACTTTTGTTTTAATTGATGATTTTTCTAGATTTACTTGGACCTTATTTCTTACCTCCAAATCTGATGCGTTTTTTGAATTTACAAAGCTTTGCAATCGTATTCAAAATGAATTAGATCTAAAAATCAAGTGTATACGATCGGATCATGGAGGGGAATTTGAAAACGAGAGCTTCACCACTTTCTGTAATAATCTAGGTATTAAACATGAATTTTTCGCTCCACGCATCCCCTAACAAAACGGTGTGGTGGAGAGGAAAAATAGAACTCTTCAAGAACTTGCACGCACCATGCTATCGGAGTATGGGTTGCCAAGATATTTTTGGGCTGAAGCCGTAAATACATCATGTTATGTCATAAATCGTGTTATGCTTCGCCCTATTTTGAAATTAACTCCATATGAATTGTACTTTCAAAAGAAAACTAATGTATCGTATTTTCATGTCTTTGGTTGTAAATGTTTTATCCTAAACACCAAGGATGCATTAGCTAAATTTGATGAAAAATGTGATGAAGGTATTTTTCTTGGTTACTCTTCCACTAGCAAAGCATATAGAGTATATAATAAAAAATCTAAAAAGGTTGAAGAGTCTATTCATGTGAAGTTTGATGAACTTGTGCCTTGTGTAGATTCTTATTGTGCAGGAAATGAAGATGTACCTCTTTCACCATTGGAGTATGATGATGATGATCCACTTGGAGAAGAAAAAGAAGTAGAGACAGTGCAAGATGAGCTCGTGCCTCCAAGTGTTCTTCGATTTATAAGAGATCATCCAGGGGAGCTTATAATTGGAGAACCATCAAGAGGGGTAACTACACGTTCTTCTTTTAATGAATCTTTTTCAAACATATGCTTTGTTTCCGAAATAGAACCGAAAAATGTTTCCACCGCTTTGAATGATGAATTTTGGTTTATTGCTATAAATGACGAATTGAATCAATTTGAACGCAATAGGGTTTGGAAACTAGTTGAAAGACCATCTAATCACCCGGTTATCGGTGTCAAATGGATATTTAAAAATAAATTAGATGGAGAATCTAGAATAACTAGGAACAAAGCTCAATTAGTGGCACAGGGTTATTCTCAAATCGAGGGGGTAGATTTTGATGAAACTTTTGCACCCGTTGCTCGCCTTGAATCGATTAGAATTTTTAGCTTTTGCGAGTTATAAGAAGTTTAAATTATTTCAAATGGATGTTAAAAGTGCTTTCTTAAATGGGATAATTAAAGAAGAAGTCTATGTCGAACATGCCCCGGATTTATTGATGAAAAATTTCCAAATCATGTATTTAGATTAGAAAAAGCGCTTTATGGTCTAAAACAAGCACCCCGTGCTTAGTATTAACACTTAACATCTTTTTTTATTAAAGCATGGTTATAATATGGGTAGTGCTGATAACACGCTCTTCATTAAGCACTGTGATAATGATTTGATTATTTTACAAATATACGTTGACGATATTATTTTTGGAGCCACTAATGAAGAGTTGTGTAAGGAAGTTATTCAAGTGATGAAAAATGAATTTGAGATGAGTCTAGTGGGTGAACTAACATATTTTTTAGGATTTCAAATAACCCAACGTATGATGGAATTTTTATATGTCAATCCAAATATGTCCATGCTATGCTACAACATTTTGGCTTTGAAAACTTAAAACAAGCAAGTACTCCAATGAGCGCATCACTAAAATTAGGAAAAGATGAAGCCGAAATTTCAATTGACCAAACTTTATCTAGAGGAATGATTGGATCCTTATTATACCTTAGTGCATCTAGACCAGATATTATGTTTGTTGTATGCTTATGCATTAGATTTCAACCAAATTCAAAAGAATCTCATTTAAAAGCGGTGAAATGAATTTTTCGATATCTAATAGGCACATCAAAATTAGGACTTTGGTATCCAAATAATGATTATTTTCTCTTGCATGAGTATTCTGATTCTGATTCTGATTATGCGGGTTGTTCATTAGATAGGAAAAGCACTAGTGGTACCTGTCATTTTTAAGTCCTTCTCTAATTGAATGGTCAAGTAGAAAACAAAACTCTGTTGCCCTCTCCACCATCGAGGTAGAATATATTGCACTAGGAAGTTGTTGTGCCCAAGCATTATGGATGACTCAAACATTAGAAGATTTTGGTGTCCATTTAACTAATATTGAACTTATGTGTGACAACAAGAGTGCTATTGACTTAACAAACAACCTTGTTCATCACTCATGATCTAAACACATTGACATAAGACACCACTTCATTAGGGATCACATCAAAAAGGAACATGTTCATGTAAACTTCATTGGAACTGAATCGCAACTTGCGGACATCTTTACCAAGCCTCTACCCGATTCACGATTTCATATACTTAGACTAGAACTAGGGGTTTTGGACATACTAGCTTGAACTTGCGAAATTTGCACTTTTGTGTATGCATATGTCTTATTTCTTTACTGAACTACGTTGTCATTAATCTGCACAACTAATTTCAAAAGAAAAATTCTGAAAATTTTTATGCTTTTCCAAAAATTTGAGTTTTGTCACTACCGCTCAGCCATAGCTGGGTACCGCTGGCGGTAGTGGGTCATTTCTGAATTTCCTATTTTCTCTTTTATTTTTTTATTTTTCAGTTCCTGTTATTTTCTTTTAAAAATTCTAAACACAAAAAACTGTAAAACAAATCAAAATTCAACCATAAACATGCTTTGTTTTTTTATATATCAAAACCAACTACAAAATTGAAAAAACCAATCAAACAACAAAAACATGCTTTTTATTTATTTTATTATTATTATTATTTTTGTAAAACTTAAAATTTATAAAAACTGATGTTTCAAGGATGATATGATTTATCTTGCCAAGTTTTGTATACAATGTTTCATTCTCTATTTCAAGTATCTTAATAACATTGTTTTTGTATCATGCCTTGATCATTATCTTATTAGTGCTTTGAAATTGATTATAGAAATCATGTGTAGTATTGCATAGCATGCCTCTATGTATGAGTAAATGGCTTATATTTGCAAAAGATTTTTTTTCACTCACACCTTTTTGATATACTACATATGAATTTAATCTTCTCCTTCCTGATTGTGTAGTGTAAAAACTTAATATTATTGTTATGCATGCTTAGTTTACCTACACCACAAGTAAAAATCTTTTTCATGCACCTATTTTTTTGAAGAAGTGTGTCTTTTCAAAAATCTTTTGTTTGCACATACAAGTGAATTCGGAGACTATTGTCGTTAAGAAAAAATTAAAATGATTAGTTGACAAAGATAACTCCACCAAGCACTACTCACCCTCCTGATAAGTCTTAATGAGCATTGTGAGGTTGAGCACCTTGGAGAGAATTGTAAAGTGCCTTGTTGCAAACATTTCTTTCTACACTACTTCTTCTTGTACACTGGATCACAAATAACTAAATTTCAAAATAATAACTGTGATTCCCCAAGCACTACATTGTACCCCTGATAAGTCTTAATAAGCATTGTGTGTGCAGAGCACCTTGGTAGTTGTACTATTTTTCTATGTGCATTGAATAATTTATATAGCTTTGTGGGTAGAAGTAACTCTAAAAATGCTTTTTCAATAATATTGTGTTTATTCCATTATACATGTCATGTGTTTTGATTAACTCATATGTATACCTTTATCAAAAATACTATTTTGTAGACATCATTATCACTTGTAAGCCTTCTACTCATGAGAATTGGAGTGTATTGCATATCTACATGTATTCTCTAAATTCTTAAGTAAATGCACTAGATAGCCTTGCATGATCAATACAATGTATAAGTGTACTTGGTTTCGCAATTTAGAACATTCTATTCTTCCATCTTGACTTTATATCTTGTATCATGCTTACATATTTTTTCCGCTACGCCATGAGAACTATGTATTGCAGACCTTTCAAAACTAGTATATGGCTATGTTACAACTGAAATTATTTTGTGTACTTAAAATGCTACAACATCTATTTTTTTATGTCTAAAATTCTTAATCATCTACTATGCTTCACAATTCCTATATAGATGTTCCCTTACAAAAAGTATTTCATCATGCTACTACTTGTACGCTCGATCATGAATACGTTGTCCTAACAAGTGGTTTCTTTATGAAAAATTCTTCATATTCCTTTCTTTTTATCTCCTATCTATTGTATTTTTCCTAAGCGTTTCACTCTTTATCATGATCATTCTCTCTCTACACAGTTATTGCACACTTTTTTGTTGGACTAACTCTCCACCCTCTTTTGATAATACCAAAAGGGGGAGAATAAATTTGAAAGAAATTAACATCTTTTGGGGAGTCATGTTCATAGGATGTTTTTGTTGTAGGGGGAGCATTCACTTAGGGGGAGAATTCATTTAGGGGGAGCATTTGAACATGCCTAATTTTCATGCTATCTATGTTCGTTCTCTATTATAAACACAAATTCCTATCAATTGAATTATTTCTTTCTAAGGGGATTTGTTATTATCAAAAGGGGGAGTTTGTTGGAACATGCTTTCCACATCTCTTGGTTTGACAATAACAAATCCTATTGTATTTGATCATACTTGTTTTGTGTTTATAGTATGCAGGATTCTGTGCTTTCAAATCTCCATGGAAATGTGTTTTTGTTGTTGCTACCGTGGTGCGTTAGAACTACCGTTGGCGCTAACAATCGCTGAGAAGAAATCGCTGAGAAGGAAACCGCTGAGAACGGAAATGAAAGTTGCGCTCGATGAAATGTGAGGCCGGTTAGACAAAGATGCTCCCGACGAAATACTCTACCGCATAGCGTCAGAACTGCCGCTGGCGCTAGTGTTCATTCGGCGAAATGGAAGCTGCGTTCGACGAACTGGCGTTCAATGAAATGAAACCTGCATTCGACGAACTGCACGCTCTACCACGGCGCTTGACGAAGTGCATGCTTTATCACAGCGCGTTAGAACTACCGCTAGCGCTAGAGATCGATGAAATGAAGGTCGATGAAATGAAAGCAGCGATCGATGAAATGGAGGTCGACGAAATGAAAGCGGCGTTCGACGAAGATGGTGCTCGACGAAATGTGTTCGACCAAAATAAATGTTGGTCGACAAAAATTGATGACAGATGTTGCTACTGCGGCGCATTAGCACTACCGCTGGCACTAGCATAAATGGAAACATTTGAGGTAAAGGAAACAGTGGAGAAAAAGGAATGTCGATGGGACGCTATTTTGGCAAGTACTATCGCGGCGTGTTAAGGACTAACGCCCGGCGGTAGCTTTTGGAAACTTCTCGTCTGCAGTTGATTGAGGAGCAGATTTGGAAGGAGATTGTGGATGAAGGAAGGTTATCTCACTATCGCGGGGCGTTAGGGGTACCACGATGCTCTAGTGTTTGGCGCTCAAAATGTTGCCTAAACTACCACGATCCGTGTTCTTAATTGCCTAATGTGGATACCGCGGGGCGGTAGTACTACCGCAGACGGTAGTGGCTGATTCTATAAAAAGACGCATGCCTCGTCCGTTGTTGCTTGCTGTCCTAGAACGATTTGAAGCCATATTTTTAGAGCACTCGTGAGAGCCTTCCCAAGCAGCCAAAATAACTCCGTCAACGTTTGTGAACGCAAAGAACTTGAAGACCGATCCGATCGTATCTATATCTACATCAAGTTCTTCATTTGAGGGAGTCTTAGTTTTTGTGTTGTTTTAGTTTTCAAATTGTAATTTTTATATCTTTTGTTTTGTAGAGGAATTCGTCACACGGCGACTAGGGCCATGCGGGGACTAGGGGAAATTCACCTCGCATTGTCGACTAGGTCTACGCTGTAGATCTAGGGACTGCTTGAGGCCTTTCCGGTGAGGGAAGGGCTAGAACGGCTTGAGGCCTTGTCTAGGGAGAGATAGGCTAAAGCCAACCGGTCCTTAGGAGAAGGATCGGTATAGAAAACCAAAAGAGTTTTCATTGGTCGCCTCTTTCCAAGCGTTATTGGGAAAATTTTTGTAATCATATTTATTTCAAGTCAATGATTAAATGAAAATATGTTTGTCTCTATATCTCTGATTCGTGCTTAAGGATTTTCATTGTTCTAACCTAAAAGCAAGTTTCACTTACGCTAACGCAGAGCGGTAACTCTACCGCTGGCGGTAGCAACAAAGAATTAATTTCTCTAAATAATCTCAAAAATCTTAAAACCCTTATTCACCCCCCCCCCCCCTCTAAGGGCGCCTACAGATCCAACATACCCCTCTATCGCATTTAGATAATCACAATGAGGAGGAAGAACATGTCAGTGGTTGTTGTGGTCTGATGGCCATATCTGAAGGAGAAGACAATCAGGAAGATTCAGATCCTGAAAAGGTATTAATTCCTTCCAATTCTTCTACTGATTATATGACATGTCCTGAATCTGAAACATCTTCATCTTATGATGAAAGTGGTTCAGAATCTAAGGATGATATCAATCAATTGATTAATAGGTATGGTGCCCTCCTGGAAGCTCTGAAAAAGAGCAAGAAGATAGCCACAAAGCAGGCTATGGAGATTACATCCCTTCAGCAAGCACAATCTGAATGCTCTAAGTTTACCATCTAGCTAGCTCAGATGAGTAGAGAGATTAGGCGGCTGAAAAGAATTACAATCATCCAATTGAGCACTATTAGCTATAAGAACAAGATCATCAAGGATCTTGAAGAGAAGCTTCTCAAGGAGAAGAGTATAGTGGCTCAATTCGGTAAGACTAAATCATCCAATCTGAGCTGCCCATCATTGACACCTTCACCTCCCAAACAAACAGGAGGGGATTGAACTTCAATGAAAAGGCAGTAGGTGCTCAGAATAGAGGAATTGGCAAAGCCAAGTTAAGCCTCATACCACCTTTCAAAAGGTCTTGCTTCCTTCTAACATGTATGACCAGGACAGTATTTATGGTCACTGGAAGAATGGAAGTTCTTATAGTAAGGGGAATGCTCCTAACTATGGTGGGAGAAAGGGCATGGGGATGAGCACTTCGAAAGCTCCCCATGAGGAAATCCAAATGGCCCATCATGGACCATTTGTGTTTGGTGCTCCAGCCCCCACACTCAAGGATAAGGAAGTAACATCTTCCCAATCCCCTCTAGCAAAGAAGCAGGCGGGTAAAAAAAGGTATTCAGCTCCCACATGATCATATCAGATGCCATCAACACCATGTCAGCTACCAAGCTGACATCTATTGCTGTCAAACAGATACAATCAAGATGGACTGAATACCATAAAGCATCCAATCAGGTAATAACAGAGAGAGATAGGAAGAATGTTGCTGCCTTCTCTACTGAACATAAGCATTCAGATGCTCCCTCTACCTCAATAAATGTTCAGAAAAGAAGGTACAAAATCCATGAATGTTGGTGATGTGGTAAATTGGGACACTTTGCCATTGATTGTTGGCATAACCCTAATGTGCCTAAAGCAAATAAGAGAATTCCTACCAATGCTGCAGTATGTAGAAGTCTCTCTTATTGTGCTAACAAGGACCTAGGGCCCAAAATTAATTGGGCACATAAGGCTATGTAAAATCTATCTTGTAGGTTAGTTTAAGTACCCATCTAAATCAGATATGGTACTTGGATAGTGGATGTTCCAGACACATGACTGGAACAAGGAGCTTACTCAAAGAATACACTCCATGAGAGAATGGTCAAAAGGTTATCTTTGGAGGATCTGATAGAGGTGTCATAAGAGGCTATGGTATAATTACCAATGACATAGTTTCAATAACAAGCATAGCTTATGTAGAAGGGTTGCAACATAACCTTGTAAGCATAAGTCAACTATGTGACTTGGGCTATATCGTTTAATTCCACAATGACAAGTGCTTGATCAAAAAGTCAATTGACTTAAAGGTCATTCTCTTAGGCACTAGGAGTGGAAATATTTATTTCTTAGATTTTATTTGCAATAGTTCATCATCTTCCATATTTCTTATAGCTAATGAGAGTGAGTCACTTTGTATTCAATGGCACAAAAGACTTGCCGACATTAACTACAAGACAATGCAAAAATTATTTTCTAAAAACCTTGTAAGAAAGTGTCCTAATTTAAAATTTGTTAAAAGTGGTCCCTTCCATGCATGTCAGATGGGTAAGCAAACTAGGGCCACCTTTAAAAGCATTGGCTCCAAAGACATTGAAAGATGTCTATTTCTATTGCATATTGACTTGTTTGGTCCTTTGCAAATTTAGAGCCTAGGTGGGAAGTTGTATACTCTTGTGATTGTTGCTGATCACTCTAAGTATACCTGGGTATTCTTCCTTAAGTAGAAATCTGATACACCAGAAGTCTTTATCAACTAAGTTAAGGCAATTCAGAATGAATTACAATGTAATTTGGTCAAAACTAGAACTAACCATGACACATAATTTCAATCTGGTTCCATGACAAAGTTTTGTCAAGAATTTGGTATCGCCCAAGAGTTCTCCTCTCCCAGAACTCCACAACAAAATGGAGTGGCTGAGAGAAGGAATAAGACCTTCATTGAGGCTGGCAGAACATTGCTTAGTGACTCCTCACTCCTAGAATATTTTTGGGCTGAGGCAGTCAATACAGCTTGTTATGTTCTAAATTGAGCATCAATCAATAAGGCCCATAGGAAAACACCATATGAAATTATGAAGGGCAAACATCAAACTATTTCATATTTTAGAATCTTTGGTTGCAAATGTTACCTTTTAAATAATGGAAAAACTCAACTTACAAAGTTTGTTGAAAAATTCATTATTGGTGTTCTTATTGGATATAGCTCACATAGTAGAGCCTATAGAGTGTTCAACAAGAAGGCTCATGTAGTTGAGGAATCAAAGCATGTTGTTTTATGAGACTAGCCTACTTTATAAGGGTTGGTCCAGCACTTCTACTCTTGCAGGAAATGATAAGACAATGCAGGATCTGTCCATACATAATAGACCAAGCTCTAGCAGGATAGATTCACGAATTGAAGTGTTCAATGAAGAAATAGTTCAAGATGAAGATGATCAGATTGGTGAAGAACCAGCTACTGTAGAAGAAGTCCAGCAGAGATCTGACATATTTCCTGCAGCAAAGAGACATATGAGGGATCATCCAAGAAATCTGATCATTAGAGATGAATACCAAGGTGTGATCACAAGGAGAAGGGCTCACAATGAAGCCCTATTCCTGAGCTTCATGTCTCAGGTTGAGCCAAATAAGTTTGAGGAAGCTAACGAGGACACTTTCTGGATCCAAGCCATGCAAGAGGAATTACATCAATTTAGAATATGTAAGGTACAGAAGTTGGTGCCAAAGCCACAAGGACATAACATTATTGGCACCAAGTGGATTTATAGAAACAAGCTAGATGAGCATGGTGTCATCATCAAGAACAAAGCAAGATTTGTAGCCAAGGGGTATAGGCAAGAAGGGGGAATAGACTTTGACCAAACCTTTACCCCAATTGCAGGGTTGGAGGCAATAAGATTGTTCCTTGCCTATGCGGCCCACAAGGGATTCAAAGTCTACCAAATGGATATCAAGTCTACATTCCTCAATGGAAATTTTTAAGGAAGAGGTATATGTGCAGCATCCCTTAGGTTTTGTTCATCCTACTCTTACCTCTCATATATATCTACTAAAGAAAGCTTTTTATGGTCTAAAGCAAGCCTATAGGGCCTGGTATGAAACCTCATCTAGGTTTCTCATAAAGAACAAATTCTTGAGGGGAAAGATAGATAGCACATTATTTCTTAGGGAAACAAATGGCAAGTGTCTCCTAGTCCAAATTTATGTGAATGACAAAATTTTTGGGTCTACTGATGACAACATGTGCAAAAAGTTAGGGGGAGTTTAAAATGAGCAGTATGAGAGAGCTCAAGTACTTTTTTTACCTCTAAGTGAAATAGTCTGATGAAGAGATATTTATCTTTCAGACCAAGTACACTAGGGTGCTCATTAAGAAATTTGGGATGGAATCAGCTTCTAGCATGAAAACTCCTATGGTGTCCAACATTTCCCTGGACAAGGCTGAGAAGGGAAAATCCTTTAATAAATCCATGAACGAATGCATAATTGGATCCTCATTGTATTTGACTGCTAGTAGACCATATATTATGTATGCAATATGTGTGTGTGCTTGGTATCAGGCATGCCCAAAGGAATCTCATTACTCAGCTGCAAAGAGGATTTTGAGATATCTTGAGGGCAGCCAACATCTTGGCCTTTGGTACCCTAAAACAATGATTTTGAACTAATAGGATTTCAAATGCTGACTTTGCAGGATGTAAGGAAGATAGGAAGAGTACAAGTGGGACTTGTTAATTCCTAGGCAGGAGATTGATCTCATGGAGCAGTAAGAAGCAGACAAGTGTGGCTATATCCACTGCTGAGTCTGAATATATAGTTGCTGGAAGCTACTATGCAAAACTACTATGGGTTCATCACCAGCTAGAGGAATCCAACCTCAAGGTAAGTCATTCTCCATTGTATTGTGACTCATCCAAAGCAATTTCTACTGCTAAGATTCCTATTTCTCATAGCAGGACTAATCACATAGAAATTAGATGTCATTTCATTAGAGAACATGTAGAGAGTGGAGATATCCACCTTGAATATGTCTCCACTGATAATCAAGTTGCTGATATCTTCATAAAGTCATTGGATGAGGCTAAATTTAATTTCTTTAAGATTGAGCAAGGAATGCTAAATGTTGAATAGTCACTTACATTTCATACTGTTCATAATACATTTTATGTGTATCTTAATCTCTGCTAGGATATGTTAGCTACTTAAAAAAACTCTTAGTGTCTAGTTAGGACTTAAAACAATCCTATTTAAAATGGTTCACTGTTAGTCAGTGTGTTCAGCTGAGAAATTTTCAGCTAAACCACTGAGACAGCTGAGAGAGTCTTAGCTGAACCGCTGAGACAGTTAAGACAGTCTCATCGGTTAATATTATCATGACCCAACAGTTTATCGATCCATCTCAGCAGATCAACTAAGACGGGCTATTTTAATTAGATCAATTAATTAATAAGTCAAATCATCGCCTCTCTCTAGGGAAAATTTAAACTAAATCTTTATAAATAGAGCAGTGTTAATTATACTTTTATAAACCCTAAACCTAATCCAGCTGTTGAGACAACCTTTCCTTTCCCCCATATCAACGACTCATCTTTCTGAAGCTATGGCGCCAAAGAATGCAAAGGATCTTTGAAGGCTATGGGATTATTAGAAATGGATTTCAACATGCCCCAGCATAAATCAAGGAGGTGATTCAGTTGCTGGAAGCTCAAGGGTTAGAATATTTACTGTCTAAACCATCTACAATTCTCAGAACTGAAGTTCTGGAATTTTACAGTAATGTAAAGTTGTCTCCTTCCAAGTCTTCTCTAAAATCTAAGATTGGAAGTGAATAGATAAAGATAACCCATAGAAGATTGGAAAAAGCTCTACATTTGCCTTCATTCAGCCATGATGAAGAAGATGAACTCTCTGAAAAGGAAAAAGATAAAGCACTAAAGTTGTGTGAGTACAGTGATGCTAAAACTGGCTCTCTGAAAAGGAAAAATTTCAGCCAAAGAGGAGAGCTTCTGTCTGATATTGTTGGCAAAACCATTCTTTGCAAAACAGTGTCACATGACACAATCTCCAAATATACGTTTGAGTTGATGGCAAGGATTGTCCTGCAGAAAAAGTCATCTTGGGCTAATGTAATTTTTCAAAGAATTAAATAATGCCTCAAATCTGGGAAGACTAGTATCTCATTACCTCCTGAACACATATCCTGAACTTTTTGACAGTTCAAAAGGCTAAGAGATACATTATTTAAAGAGAATGGACATCAAAACACTGGATAAATTCACAACGGTGCTTCCCATGAGTCAACCCTCTAAGGTAAAAGATTAGAGAAAAAGATTAATTCAAGGAACTAGAAAGGCTAGGATGGTCTACTCTGACTCAGACTATGAAAACCCATCAGAAAATGTTGCTGCCAATATTGATTTAGTATCACACAACATTCCAAATCAAGGAGAGAATGATGGAGAAGGACAAGCTCATGTTCAAGACAAAGGAGATCATGTTGGAGATAACAATGATGCTCCCAATCCTCTAGACTTACAAATTGATGATGATGCACACAATGTGCATGCCCATTCAGGAGGAGATGATGATGAGGAGTAGTTGGATTCCTCTGATTTACAAAGTAAGATTGATAACATCATTTCTAATATTGAAAGAAGAATTATTCTAATTCCTGATAATTCCCCAGACCTCTTGGATTCAATAAATCAAGAAAAGATAGATGCTCCAACTGAGGGGGAGCAGGAAAAGTTAAGTACTGATGATGATGATAATGATGCTGATAATAGTGATGATATTAAAGTTTCAGCTGAAAAGATCAGTGATCAAGTTGAGGGGGAGCATACAAGGGTCCCTGCTCAGGATGAGATAATTCCATCCACCCCAGCAGCTGAAACATCCACTGCAGTTGAGTGTGATGGTCTAGAAAATCAAGAGAAAAGCCTACCTGCAGTTCTGTCAGCAACTTTCAAACAACTAATAATTGTTGAACAACCCTCAACCTCCACATTTTCAATGAACATCTTCTCAGTTCAATCAAGACACTGATTTATGGCCAAATGTCATTAATCAAGGAATATATAGATAAATTTGTTTCAGATATGAAAGCTGAGGTGATAACTGAAATGCAGGTCATAAAGGAAGACACAACTCATCTTAACAGACAAATGACCAAGTGGATTGATCTGGCAGAAAAATCAGTTGTAGCTCAAAGCACCATTCTAAGATCCATGGACAAAACTCTCCAACATTCAGAGAAATACATGAGCTATGTCAAGAACTATGTAAGAAAGACAGATGAGGTGATTGAGAAAGCCTCAAATCACATTGCAGAATATGTGTGGTCTACAGCAACAACCATGCTTGGAGAACCTGAGAATATGAAAGAAGAGATCAAATATGATCTAGAAAATGCTTTCCAAACCATGTCTAGCTCAATAGTAACAACTCTCAAGATCTTGAGAAGAAGATATTTGAAGAAGCTAGAAAGGGGGAGGAGTACAATGCCAAGCAAGCACTTAAAGTTCTTCTAGGTACAAGAATTGCACTCAATCTTCCTCTCCTGGACACTTCAAGACCAAAAAACATTGCCTTCCAATCTCAAGCAAGGGTTGCACAGGATGCACAACTTATAGCTAGAAGGAAAAAGGGAAGGAGTATTGATGGCTGAAGAATACATAGCTAAGAACAGAGCTGATCAAGCCATACATCCAGATTTTGAGTATTGGAGTAAAGATTCAAAGAAGATAATCATAAATGCTTGGTTAAACCATGGACAGCTGTGCAAAAACATTGACAACATCTACTCAGTAGAAGAATGGATAAAGCATTTGGAAAGGAAATCCCTGAGGGAAAGAATATTCAAAGAAAATCTGGTGAAAAGATATAACCCCAAAAGGATGCCCTCTAAATACTTACCAAAACCTTTCTTATACTTCAAGAGGCAAGAGAACGAAAGGAAGGCTGCAGAGATGGTTGTTGTTGATGCTGATGCAAAGATTGGTGCTAAAGACCAAGATGAGAGCTCCAATGCTTCCAAGAAAAGAAAAACCTGAACAAATGTTTAACTTTCATAAGATAAAATGTTGTACTGAAAGAAAATTGTTATATCCTATGTAAACACTTTATTGCTAATATAAATGATCTTCCATTTGAAATTTGAAATCTTTATAATAGGCAATTATTCTTCCTCTTGAATTTATGTTGTGTATTGCCTATATTTGTTAATAATGAATTTGTTATATTATCATGTCTAATTATTATGTTATCTCAAAATGTCATGATATGATTTATTGTTTTAATGTATCTTAGAATTGTTGTATTTTCTGCCTTCTTCAACTAGGGGGAGATTGTTGGGAATATTGCCTCTCAATGTTCCCTAGATTTGAAGATGCATCACAAAATGCTACATTCATATTGTTTTTGATAAGCCATTTCTATTTCATGTTTATACATGCTTTGTATTGACTCTTTCATTAACAAGGTCAGCTGAGATAAAAGTCTTGTCTCAGCTGATTAGCTGAGACACAGCTGTATAGCTGCTGAGAAGAGGTCTGTCTTAGCTGTGCAACACGCTGAGTTAACCGCTGAGAAGACTACCTGTCTCAGCAGATCCACAATGATGCAGAGTGTTTCAGCCGCTAAGACTGAAGCCTGTCTCAGCCCATCCACTGAGACAAACTCAATCATGGCCTTTACTCAGATGAGATCTAATTTTGCAGGAGGGACTAGAAAGTAAGATAAGCTTTTCTATTATTGTCCATGCTGTGACTAGGCACTCATAAGATCCTTTGAGGATTGGAGTAGGTATAAAAGAAATAGCTAGGGCAAATTGAAGAGCACTAATTGATGGCAAGAACCATTTTTGAACCTGCTGAAGATCATCATCTACCTGTGAAGTGATCTCTCTCAAGCTGCAAGTAGACAAAGTCAAGAGAGATAGTTTGTTCTAGCTAATTTGATTCATTAGTACAAGTTGATCTTCTTCCCTCTACTGAAGAAGAAGATAAGGTCAAGCAAGGTCTGTAGCTGCTATTATCTAGCCCTGCTTCAAGACGGCATCTATTGTGCTCAATAACAGAAGAGTCAAGCTGAAGGTTTTTTTAATTATTCTTCTGTTGTAAAACTAGAATCAACAATTTCTATAAGAACTTTACTATTCTGAGTTGTAGGGCCCTTGTGCTTGAGCTGTAAGGCCTATATGCCTGAGATTGTAGGGATGTACTCTAAGCCTGAGTTGTAGGGCTTCTTGATAGGCCTGAGGTAGGTAACTAAGTGGGTCACTGAGATGTAGGAGTTGGAGAACTCTGAGGTAGGACTTCTTGATAAGTCTAAGGGTATTGCGGAAGGCCTAAGTTAGGGTTTTGGAGTAAACTTGAGAAATACTGAGGGACTTGTGTTGTAAGATCATTGAGCTGAGTTGCTGGAGGAGATTGCCTTATAACACTCTGTTAGAAAGGTGGAGAGGGAAAGTGGAGTACCCAGACCTTGGGGAACCACTATAAATAGCTGTGTGCTTTTCCGTGTTCTCCTCCACTTTGCTAAATCACTTAAAATAGTCGACTATAATTAGAAAAAGCAAAGAAACCTATTCACCCCCCCCCCCCCCCACCTCTATATGAGTTAGACTACTACCAAATTAACTATCAGAAGGTTTGCATTCAACCATAACCCAAGCACGGGGCTACTATTAGGCTCTCTGAAAGACAACTAAAACTAAGTCCTGTAATATGATGACAAATCTCTCGGAGTCATTCTCTGGCACGCATTCTAGGCTAAACATAAATGCAACTTCATAATAAAACATCACCGATCCGGGCTCACAACCTCGGGTAAGCTTCACGCAAAATGCCTAAATCGGTATGACTACCAGATTTCTACATGCAAAACATGTCGGGGTCAGGGACGGACACAATTGACCCGGAGTTTCGAAGAACTATAGGAAGTCCTACAGTTCACCTTTAGGTGAAAGAGACACTTCTCCGAAAGAGGAAGGATCGTTACCCTTGCATTTTTCTTTGGCGCCATGTGAATCCGAGATTCCAATCAGATAAAAAGAACCATACCGGGTTGCTCTCCGTGGATCTGGAAATATCTTGCGATTCGGAGCTTCGGATTTCGTCTATAGCTGAAAGAAGCTCCTTCTTTTTCCTTGCCACTCTTCTTTCTTAACCTTGGCGAGAGAAATAACTTGAAGTAATAAGGAGAAACATCCTCTGGTCAAGCCCTAAAACTCTCTCGAAACAACACTCAGCCGTTGGATAAAAAGATAAAAGATTTGACCGCACGATCTCAATTTCTCAGATTTTTCTCGTAAGTTACCGCCCAACGGTGGTACTACCACTCCGCACTAGATTTGGACTTAACCTCAAGCACACCGTCTTGTTCTCTCGACGGATCTGGGAGTCAAATCAATGAGAATACCTACAACCGGTGGTAGTGCTACCGCCCGGCGCTAGCGTCTTAACGATATATACTTGATGACACAGCTAAGCTTCTATTGGGAAACTGATCCTCAATGTTCCCTTGATTTGAAGAGGCTTCACTCTCAATGCTAAGTATAAGTTGTATTTGATAAACCCCACTCTATCTCATGACTATGTAGGGTTAGATCATACCAGGGTATGAAGAAAGTTCAGTTGGTTTGCTGCCAAAACCGCTGAGACGAGCTCTCAATCTCAGCTGAACCACTGGGACAAGACCAGGTGTCGCTGAGAAGAAGTATAGGCCAGTTGAGCTACGGATAAGGAAAATCTGTTGAGACAACTGTCTGTCTCAGCGGATTCGCTAAGAAGGAACATATCCAGTAGCAGAGACATGAGACTGTCTCAGCCCAGCCGCTGAGACAGTTTCAAAATAACTGACGAGCTTTACTTTTGGCGCAACACCTGTAAAGAAAGAAGGGATGTTCCAATCTCTCCCATGCTGTGTCAGGAGGACATATAATAGCCGTTGAAAGCCAGGGGTAGTATAAAAGAATCAATTAGGGCTTTGTAAAAAGAATCCTCTCTCACACACTCAAAGTAAGAACATTACTGTTCCATTGATGGCAGCCAAGAAGCTTTCACTACCTGTTTCCTGAAGCTGCAAGAAGAGAATAGATTGTTCCTCTTGATCAAATCAAGATAGAGCAAGTTGATCCTCACTCCTTCTCTAAAGAATAGAATCAGAAGAATCAAGGTTGAGGACTTTTGACTCATCCAGATTCAAGACAGCTACTGCAGTTATCTAGCAATAGAAGATAAAGTGTATTCCATCTTCTTTTGTTAATCATACATTCTTGTTTAGTAGGAACTTAACAGTTCAAAGTTGTAGGGCATCTTTGCCTGAGTGTGTAGGGCTGTCTAGCCTGAGAAGTAGAGCTGTGTGTTCAGCTTGTGTGTAGGATCATTGGCTGATCTGAGGTAGGGTTGTTAAGCCTGAGGTAGGGCTGTTGAGCCTGAGGTGGGGTTGTTGAGCCCGAGTTAGTGTTTGAGGAAACCTGAGAGATCCTGAGGGATCTGTGTTGTAAGCTCTTGGAGCTGAGTTTGGAGGTGTTGGCCTTGTCTAACTCATTGTTAGAAAGGTGAAGGGGGAAATAGGACTACTCAAGACACCCCTTCTTGAGGAACCTCTATAAATCTTTGTGTGTTTTCTGTGCTTGATACTTTACTAACCTAAAATCATAAAACAGCTAGCCTAAAATAAAAGAAACCTATTCATCCCCCCCTCTAGGTGACTAAGACTACATCCTAAACAAACTATCAAGTTGTATCAGAGGCAGGTTGGTCAAGAAGGACATAACTGTCTAACCAGAACCTATAAAGGAATAGTCTTATTTCAATCCAATGTCCTCCACTGGATTGCAGAAGGAGATGGGATCCATGAAGTTGCCCATATGCAACAAAGAAAACTTTGGCATATGGAAGCAAAGGGTTAGATTGTTTATGGAAGCATCTGACCCAAGGATTTACATCATTGTTAAGCAAGGGCCTTTCAACTTTCAAACTGCCTCCACCATAGATCAAACAAGGAGAGTGGCCAAGGCCTTCAATGACTTGACCAAGGATGAACTTGCATTATTCACTATGGATAAAAGAGCACAAAATATAATGGTTAATGCAATTGATGACTCTACATTTCAGAACTTGGTACACTGCACAACTGCCAAGGAAATGTGGGATACATTAGTTGTATATATGGAAGGAACAGCTGAGGTGAGGTATGATAGAAAGTCACTCCTCGATCAAGAATATGAAACCTTCAGGCAGCTGAGCCAGGAGAGCATTTCCATGTGATATGAAAGGTTCTTTAGGATAGTAAATGAACTAAGAACCTATGAAAGAGTGTTCACTGACTTTGAGATGAATGACAAGTTCCTACGATCTCTAACTAGAGACTGGGAAACAAAAATATGTGCCATTAGGGAAGTGTCCAGGCTTTGTGAAACACCTACTTATACATTGTTTATGAAGCTGCTCTCCTATGAGATGCAGTTATCTGCAAGAAAGGAAGAGGACACCTCAACAAGGGCTCATGCAAGGGAGAGATCTATGGCTCTCAAGGCTGACAACTCCAAAGAAAAGCAAGGGCATGATGGTGTCTCCTCCAAGAAGGAGTGCTGAATCAGATAAGTCTAAGAACAGCACTTCAGACAGCTCTTCCTCTGATGAAGAGTTTGCCGCATTCTCAAGGCAGTTCAAGAAGATGATGAGGAGAAACAGTGTAAGAACAAGCCCTCCTCCTCCTCACACTCCAAGAAATACCACAGCATATCTGGAAGGCAACACCCAAAGGGTGACAGGTATGATTCTAAATTTGGTAAACATGTTTCATATAACATCATTTGTTATTGCTGTAGTAAGCCTGGACATGTCATACCTGACTGTCCAGTCAAAAGGAAGGAAAAGGGTGATAAGAAGCATCACCACCAAAAGGATAGGAAGGGTGAAAAATCCTTCCTTGAAAAGAAAGGAAAAAGCTGGATGAGTCTGAATCCTCATCCTCAGATTCAGATGCTGATGAAGAAGCCTATATTGGGCTGTTTGTAGTAGAAAAGGAAGTTAATTATCCTACTGCCAGAATTGGAATCATGGTGCCTCTATCATAGTCAGATAGTGATTTAGAGGAGGATGAAGAGGACAATCTTCAGCTAGGCCTCATGGCCATCACTGATGAGGAGGACAGTCAAAACATCTCTGCAAATGAACAGGTAATTCACTCCATGTCCTCTTCTGATTATGAGACACACCCAGAATCTGGAGCACCTTCATCAATTGGTGGAAGTGATTCAGAAACTGAGGAAGTTGTCAATCAATTAATTGACAGATATGGTGCTCTCTTGGAAGCTCTGAAAAAAGAGCAAAAAGCTGGCCAAGAGGCAAGCCCAAGAGATTGCTTCCCTTAAGATGAAAAAGCAAGAGTGTTGTTGGGATGCGGTCAGCAGTTGCCCCAACGTGCTGCTTATTCGAAGCAGAAGGGTGTGTCCCCTGCGGGCCTAACTGGCTGCCCCGTGGATCCTGCTCGGGTATCCGACTCTATAAAGGATAAATTGTGCCTTCACCAATAGTCAGGGCTTTTGGTCGAGTTGGTTGCGTCGAGTCCCCACAAGTGGTATCAGAGGGGGATCACGGGTTCGAATACCCGGGTTGTTGCTGGGGGGATTGTTGGGCTATAGTCAGTAATTGCCCCGATGTGCTGCACTATTCGGAGAAGAAGGGTGTGTCCCCTGCATGCCTAAATGGCTGCCCCGTGGATCCTCCTCGGGTTGCCGACTATATAAAGGATAAATTGTGTCATCACCAACAGTCTGGGCTTTTTGTCGAGTTGGTTGCATCGAGTCCCCACAAGTGCACTGAATCATCTACCAAGATGGGTCAGATGTATAGAAAATTATCCATCTGAAGGGGATAACAATTGTCCATTTGAGCACCATATCCTAGAAGAACAAGGTCATCAAGTACCTTGAGGTAAAGCTCCTGAAAGAGAAGTGCCTGGTGGCTCAATTCTCCAAGCCCAAATTTGTGCTCCCTATTATTGACATCTTCTCCTCTCAAACCAACAGGAGAGGACTAGGATACAACAAAATGGAAGTAGGAGAAGGGAGTGGAGAAAAGAGCACGGGTAAGGCTAAGCCTCAAACCACCTTTCAAAAGGTGTTACTCCCCTCCAACAGTTATGACCATGAAAGCATGTATGGTCACTGGAAGAATGGATGTTCCTATAGGAAGGAAAATACTCCTTTCCATTGTGGAAGAAAGGGCATGAGCTTGACTGGTATGAAGACTCCCAATGAGGAAATTCAAATGGCCCAACCAGGACCATTTGTATTTGGTACTTCAGCCCCATCATTCAAAAGCATGGGTGCCAGCTCTTCCACATTCTGTCCAGCAAAAAACATGGCTGCTGTCAAACCTATAGATAGGTCATATTGCTCAGTGTCTAATTCCATCCAATCATGCCTGGCCCCCAAGCCAAGGCAAGCTGATTTCATTAAGACAAAGTGCACCAAGACTGTACAAAGGTTAACCTTCAGCCAGATCATTGCTAAAAGGAACATGAAAAATGTTGTTGTCTCCCCTCCTGAACATAAGCACAGTGTTGTACTCCCCTCAAGAAATGTTTAGAAGAGGAGATATAATATTCATGAATGTTGGTGTTGTGGTAAAGTGGGACACTTTGCCATAGACTGTTAGCACAATCCCAATGTGCCATGTCCAAAGAAAAGTCTTCCTACAAAGGGTGCAGCTAGTGTGAGGCTATTTCATCATGCTAACAAGGACCTAGGACCCAAAGCTATTTGGGCTCCTAAGGGTAACTAAACTCCTTCTTACAGGATAGTTCAAGTACCAGTCTCAACCAAATATGGTACTTGGACAGTGGGTGCTCAAGGCACATGACAGGAACCAAAAATCTTCTACAGGACTACAAAGCTGTGAAGAATGGACCTAAAGTTATCTTTGGTGGATCTGAAAAGGGAATCACCAAAGGATATGGTATGATCTCCAATGGCATAGTTACAATCACAAGGGTAACTTATGTTGAAGGGTTGCAACAAAACCTAGTTAGCATAAGTCAATTATGTGACTTAGGCTATGTCATTGAATTCCACAATGACAAGTGCTTGATCAAAAAGTCTAATGACTTAGAGACCATTCTCTCAAGCACTAGGACTGGAAATGTTTATTTCTTAGATTTTATATGCAGTAATTCTATTTCATCTATGTGTCTTATGGCTAATGAAAATGAGCCTCTTTGTGTTCAATGGCACAAGAGACTTACTCACCTTAACTACAAGACAATGTACAAACTATTCTCTAAAAACCTTGTTAGAAATAGTCCAAATTTAAAATGCATTAAAAGTGGTCCCTGTCATGCTTGCCAAATGGGCAAGCAAACAAGGACCACCTTTAAAAGTATTGGATCCAAAGACACTGAAAGATGTCTATATCTATTGCATATGGACTTGTTTGGTCCTTTGCCAATTCAGAGCCTAGGTGGGAAGTTGTATACTTTGGTGATTTTTGATGATCATTCAAAATATGCATGGGTATTCTTCCTTAAGAAGAAGTCTGATACCTTGAATGTCTTTATAAATCATGTCAAAGCAATTCAGAATGATTTACAATGTGCTGTGGTTAGGACTAGGACTGACCATGGAGCAGAATTTCAATCTGAAGCCATGCCAAGATTTTGTCAAGAACGTGGTATCACCCAAGAATTCTCCTCCCCAAGGACTCCACAACTAAATGGTGTGGCTGAGAGGAGGAATAGGACCTTGATAGAAGCTGGGAGAACATTGCTTAGTGACTCCTCACTCTCAGAATACTTTTGGGCTGAGGCAATCAATACTACATGTTATGTTCTCAATAGAGCTTCCATCAATAAGGTTCATGGAATAACCCCCTATGAGATTCCGAAAGGCAGACAACCTACAATTTCATATTTTAGAATCTTTGGCTCCAAATGCTACATTTTAAACAATGGAAAATATCAATTAACAAAGTTTGCAGAGAAATGCAATGTAGGGGTTCTTATTGGCTATAGCTCACATAGTAGAGCTTATAAAGTGTATAACAAGAAAACTCATATTATAGAGGAGTCTATACATGTAGTATTTGATGAGACCAGCCTAATCTATAAGGGCTGGTCTAGCTCTTCTATTTTGATAGAAAATTAGAAGGACATGGAAAAGATGTCTATGCAAGACACACCCATCAATAACAAGGCATACACAGATGCAGCAATCCCTGAAGAAGAAGAGGTCCAAGGTGCTGAAGACAATGCTGAACCTGCAGAAATTTTACAGCAAGATGAGGACAGATTGCCTCCAGTTGTAAGGCACCTAAAAGATCATCCAAGAGAACAAATTATTGGAGACCAAAACCAAGGTCTACTGACCAGAAGTAGGGCTCATAATGATGCCCCATTCTTGAGCTTCTTATCACAAATGGAACCCAAGAAGTTTGAAGAAGCCATCCAAGACAACTTTTGGATTCAAGCAATGCAAGAAGAACTTCTACAATTCAAGAGAAGCAACGTATGGAAGTTGGTGCCAAAACCTCAAGGACACAATATTATTGGCACCAAATGGATTTACAGGAACAAGTTAGATGAAAATGGCACAATCATAAAGAACAAGGCAAGGCTGGTATCCAAGGGCTATAGACAGGAATAAGGGATAGACTTTGATCAAACCTTTGCCCCTGTTGCAAGGTTAGAAGCAATTAGGCTATTCCTTGCCTAAGCTGCCCACAAGGGGTTCAAAGTGTATCAAATGGATGTCAAATCAGCCTTCCTTAAGGGTGACTTAAAAGAAGAGGTATATGTTGAACAACCATCAGGTTTTGTGCATGCAGCCCTCTCTAATCATGTATATTTACTTAGGAAAGCTCTTTATGATTTAAAGCAAGCCCCCAGGGCTTGGTATGAGACATTGTCTAGCTTTCTCATCACGAACAAGTTCTTGAGAGGAAAGATAGATAGTACATTATTTCTTAGGGAAACAAGGGGCAAGTGTCTTCTAGTCCAAATATATGTTGATGACATAATATTTGGGTCTACTGATGACAACCTCTGCAAAAGGTTTGCCAACCTAATACAGGGGGAGTTTGAGATGAGCAGTATGGGAGAGCTCAAATACTTTTTAGGCCTCCAAGTGAAACAGTCTGATGACGGTATATTCATCTCTCAGACCAAGTACACTAGGGAGCTTATCAAGAAGTTTGGGATGGAATCAGCTTCCACCATGAAAACTCCCATGGGGTCCAACATTTCCCTAGACAAGGATGAGAAGGGCAAGGCCTTTGATGAATCCATGTACAGGTGCATCATTGGATCCCTATTATATTTAACTGCTAGTAGACCAGATATTATGTATGCTACATGTGTGTGTGCTAGGTACCAGGCATGTCCTAAGGAAAATCACTACTCAGCTGCAAAGAGGATTTTGAGATACCTTAAAGGCAGCCTACATCTTGGTCTTTGGTACCCCAAAAACAATGATTTTGAACTAACTGGATTTTCAGATGCAGATTTTGCAGGCTGCAAAGAAGACAGGAAAAGCACAAGTGGCACTTATCAATTCCTAGCAAGAAGGTTGATATCTTGGAGCAGCAACAAACAAACAAGTGTGGCAATATCCACTGCTGAGTCTAAATACATTACTGCAGGAAGTTGTTGTGCACAGCTATTGTGGATTCAACACCAGTTGGAGGACTACAACCTCAAGGTAAGTGAGTCTCCCCTTTATTGTGACTCATCCAGTGTTATCTCTATTGCTAAGAATCCTGTCTCTCATAGCAGGACTAAGCACATACATATAAGGTATCATTTCATAAGAGAACATGTTGAATGTAAAGACATCTGCCTTGAATTTGTCCCCACTGACAATTAAGTTGCTGATATGTTTACGAATCCATTGGATGAGGGCAAATTTAATGCTTTCAAGATTGAACTAGGAATGTTGACTGTAGAATAAATGCCAAATATTTTCTTATCTCAACCATCTGTGATGTTATGATGTTGTCACAATTATGCATTTAAAGTACTGTGTTTATGATTCATCATTTTGTCTCATCAACAAACCTAGTGACATGACTAGGATATCACACAAGCAAATCATAATAGGTCTCATGTTTAGGTAGTTATCTCAGCTAAAACAAAAAACCTATTTCAGCTAAACCGATGAGACAGCTGGGAAACTCCTCAATTGAACCGCTGAGACTACTAGAACTGTCCCAGTGGTTGACTATGCCCTGTCCCAGTGGTCAAAGTAGTTGTCTCAGGGGTTCCGCTAAGACGGGCTGGTATCTTTAAAATTAGTCTAAATTGCATCCTAATCAACCTAATTCCCCTCTAAATTACAAGGTCACTTAATTCAAATTATAAGGGCAAATTATGAAACAAAATTAGGTTCTATAAATAGTCAATCTTAATTAGTGAAAGGTACACGACCTTTCTTTCCTAGCCGCCGAGACGAATCACCTTCTCTTCCATCCCAGCGTATTCTACTACCACTGCAATGGCTCCCAAAATCTCTAAAGATCTTCTTGAAGGCTATGAGATAGTCAGGGATGGGTTTTCTCATGCTCCAGAAGATATCAAGGGTGTGATTCAACTTCTTGCAGACCAAGGCCTGGAATTTCTCCTTTTTGAACCTTGTATCATTCTCAGAACTGAGGTTCTGGAATGGTTTGGTCATGCTAAGTTATCCCCTAGCAAGTCATGCCTCAATTCAAAGATAGGAGAAGACAGAATAAAGATAACCCCCACAAAACTACAAAAAGGTCTACATCTTCCATCCTGCAGTCCCAGGGAGGTGGATGAAATTTCTGAGAAAGACAAGAGGAAAACTCTGAAATGGACAGAGTACAATGATACCAAAACTGGATCATTGAAAAGAAATTTCTTCAACCAAAAGGGAAAACTGGTATCAGATATTGTGGGAAAAGCTATCCTCTGCAAACCAGAGTCTCATGACACAATATCACAATACATGTTTGACCTCATGACAAGGATTATACTGATAAGAAAAACTTCTTGGGGATAAGTCCTATTTCAAAGAATAAAAGAATGTCTGCAGGGACCCAATATGGGCAGAATTCTTTCCATGTACTTACTCCAAACCCACCCTGCCAAGTTCAACAAATCCAAAGGAATAAATCTTCACTATCTCAAGAGAATGGACATTAGGACACTAGAAAGATTTACCAGGGTATTTCCTATGAGTCAACCCTCTGAGACTAAAGAAAAAGAGAAAATAACTCCCAAATCCTTTAAGAAACCTAGACTGATTATTTCAAGTTCTGAGTCTGACACCTCAGATAAAGATAATGATGTTGGTGCTGACACTGGATCACACAACAATCTTGACAAGAATGCTCCACAGGATGACAGGCCAATTGACATTCTCCATCCACAAGAGCTCGACAACAACATAACTCCTGGTAACTAATCTCTCAAACTTCAAACTACTACTTAAATTAATAGATCATAACCAATCAATTAGGTAGTAAATTCTAACATTTTAATGATGTGGACCATAGCTCCTCAAGGACTAATGAGTGATCCAACTGAGGGGGAGCATCAACAAGAACCAGCCCCCTTAGATATTACAAACATCAATGATGCTGATAAGGATAAAAGACAATCACCTCAGGATTTACAAGGTCAGATTGACATATTTATCTTCTATCTTGAAGAAAGAATTAGACTCAATCCTAATAATGAACCATCTTTCTGGTCCTTCCCTTCACCAGGAAAATCTAGTGCCCCATCTGAGGGGGAGAAGCAAAAAGAGCCAACTGCTCAGAAAGGTGAAGTTCTTGGTAAGCCTAACAATCTTATCTTTAGAATTTCTAAGTATTTCACTCTGACTCCAACTAATTGTCCCAACCTTCCTGGACTCATCTGACAAGGATGCTCTCTCTGAGGGGGAGGAGCAAGATACTGATGATAATGATAATTTGGATGATAATCAAAATAATGGTAATGAAGATGGGATGGATGATGATCAAGTCCACCCTGATCACATTGATGATATAACATCATTTACTAAGATGGTGGATCCTCCAGCTGTAGTAATGCCTGAACCTGTAGTGCAGATAATACTTAACATAGTACCTCCTCCAAGTCCACCAAGGCCTCAAGCCCCAATGATCATTACTCAGCAAGCCTCCACTTCTACCTCTTCAAATAAGAATTTTCTGAATGTCATTCACATAATGCTGGAAAATCATCTCAACTCTATGAAGACTTATGTTGACCAATCAGTTACAACAGTCAAAGACTATATTGATCAGTCCATCATGAGTGTGAAGACTGCAGTCATGAATGAGGTCCAGGAAATCAAGGAGAACGCTGGAATGCTGAACAAACAGAGGACCAAATAGTTTGATCTAGCAGAGAAGACTGTGATCTCTCAGAACACAATCCTCAGATTTATGGACAAACACCTGCAGCTATCAGAACAGGACATAACATATGTCAAAAGGTATGTCAGTAAGACAGATGAGGTGATAGAAAATTTAACCAATCATCTCCAAGATTATGTATACTCCACTGCCATGCAGTCGACAAAAGAAGCTGACATAAACAAGGAAGAACTGCAAGCAGACATTGCTAATATAGTCCAATCCCTTGCTGTAACAGTCACTGCCACCCAACTGAATGAAGAGGTAGTCAACCTTAAAGGTACACTTCAAGCAGATTTTGATAATGTGTTCCAAACCCTCTCTGGCACAATGACAACAGCTAAGCAAGACCTCCATCAACAAATATATGAAGAAGCCAGAAAGGGGGAGGACACAAATGCTATCATAAATTCTGACCTTACCCAAAAAGTTCTACAAGGTACAAGGCTAGCTCTGAATCTTCCTATCTTAGATGTAAATAGGGAAGAAGATTGGGATTTCCCACATCAAGAGGCAATTGCCCAAGATAAGAGTCTGAAAAAAGAGAAGGGAAAGGGAGAAAGTATTGTTGGCTGAGGAATTCATGGCCAAGCAAAGGGAGGTACAACACAGAGATCCAGATTATGAGTGTTGGAGGGATGACTCTAAAGAGATCATTTTTAATGCCTGGCTAAGCCATGGCCAAATTTGAAAAGACATTGATAAGCTCTATCCATCTGAAGAGTGGATAAAGCATTTAGAAAGAGATACAAAGAGAGACAGGGGTTTTTCAAAGCTAATCTAGTAAGAAAAGATAACCCAAGTAGAATGCCTTCCAGATACATTCCAAAGCCATTTTTGTATTTCCAAAGGCAACAGAATAAAAAGAGAATAGCTGAGATAAAAGCTGCAAATGCTAAAGATAAGGATCTTCCAGCTCCAGAAGAAGAAGTAGTTGCTGAAAACATGGATGCTGCTGTAGACCAATTAACCTCAAATAAAGAAAAAGCAGCTGCTGACATTTCTGAGGGGTCTACTTCTTATAAGAAAAGAAAACTCTAATTAAATGTATAAATTTCTTATGAATGGCTGGATGTAAATTGAATTACTTTATCTAAAATGACTTAGAAATGAATTATGATTCATTACCTTTTCTGAATTGCAAATGTATTGTTGGTTAAATTAGTCACTTTATGTCCAAAGCTAATCTAAGCCTTAGCCTTATATTACCCTGTATTGTTGGTTAAATCTGTGTGTGTTGCATTGTCATGTTTGTCTAATCACACTATTGGATTGTTAAACTTTGTGACTATATAACTTTCATAAACATTATCTGCTATAATATTTCTGATGCAATAAGTATAATATGATGATCTCTATATAGTGAAGCTAAATGTTAAGAATTTATGGGTAATGTACCTTAGCATTGAGGGTGTTCTGCCTTCTTCAAATAAGGGGAGATTGTTGGGAAAATGATCCTCAATGGTCCCTTGATTTGAAGAGGCATCACACTCAATGCTAAGTACAAGTTGTATTTGATAAACCCCACTCTATCTCATGACTATGCATGGTTAGATCATACCAGGGTACGAAGAAAGTTCAGTTGGTTTGCTGCCAAAACTGCTGAGATGAGCACTCAATCTCAACTGAACCGCTGAGACAAGACCAGGTGCCGCTGAGAAGAAGTCTGGGCCAGCTAAGTTACGGTTAAGGAAAATCTGCTGAGACAATTGTCTATCTCAGAGGATCCGCTGAGACGGAACAGATCCAGCAGCTGAGACAGGAGACTGTCTCAGCCTAATCGCTGAGACATTTTCAAAAGAACTGACGAGCTTTACTTTTGGCGCAACACCCATAAAGCAAGAAGGGATGTTCCAATCTCTCCCATGCTGTGTTAGGAGGACACATAATAGCCATTGAAAGGCAGGGGCGGTACAAAAGAATCAATTAGGGCTTTGTAAAAAGAACTCTCTCACACACACTCAAAGTAAGAACATTATTGTTCCATTGATGGCAGCCAAGAAGCTTTCACTTCCTATTTCCTGAAGCTGCAAGAAGAGAATAGATTGTTCCCCTTGATCAAATCAAGATAGAGCAAGTTGATCCTCACTCCTTCTCTGAAGATTAGAATCAGAAGAATCAAAACTTAGGACTTTGGACTCATCCAGATTCAAGACAGCTACTACAGTTGTCCGACAACAGAAGATAAAGTGTATTCCATCTTCTTTTGTTAATCATATATTCTTGTTCAGTAGGAACTTAACAGTTCTGAGTTTTAAGGCATCTTTGCCTGAGTGTGTAGGGCTGTCTTGCCTGAGAAGTAGAGCTGTGTGTTCAACTTGAGTATAGGATCATTAGCTGATCGGAGGTAGGGCTGTTAAGCCTGAGGTAGGGTTGTTGAGCCTGAGGTAGGGTTTGAGGAAACCTGAGATATTCTGAGGGATCTGTATTATAAGCTCTTGGAGCTGAGTTTGGAGGTGTTGGCCTTGTCTAACTCAATGTTAGAAAGGTGAAGGGGGAAAGAGGACTACTCAAGACACCCTGCCTTGAGGAACCTCTATAAATCTGTGTGTTTTCTGTGCTTGATACTTTACTAGCCTAAAATCAAAAAATAGTTAGCCTAAAATAAAATAAACCTATTTACCCCCCCCCCCCCCCCCCATGTGACTAAGACTACATCCTAAACATGCTATTAGCTTCCCGACGATATAAACCTCTCGTCAATAGAGCTACCGCCCAGCAATAGAGACTATCACCTGGTATTAGCATCTCGACGCCCCGTCGATATCATCTCGATGATACAGTGCTCCTCTAGTCGATATTATCTCGACGGTACAGCTATCGCTGGGTGCTAGGTTCCAGGACAGAATTTTTTGCCTTCACAGCTGTGAAAACTGGGGTGTTACAACTCCACCTCCTTTAAAAGAATTTCATCCCGAAATTACGAAAATAGTAAGGTACATAAATTAAATTTTACCTGAGAGGAAACGCTCGGGGTACTCCACAAGCATGTTTTGCTCTCTTACCCATGATAGTTCCTCGCTATAGCAATTGTTCCAATGAACCTTTACCATTCGGATGGACTTGTTCTATAACTGCTTCACTTCAGTGTTTTCGATGCGTATGTGCTTGACTTCCGTTGTTATCCCACCATCAATTGGAACTTAGTCTACCACCACAATATGTGCAGGCTCTTTCACAGCCTTTCTCAACACTGAAATGTGAAATACGTCGTTTAGACCATTTAGCTCCATAGATAGAGCAAGCCGGTAGGCAGCTTCACCAATGTGTTCCAAGATCACAAATCATCCTACGTACCTTGGACTCAGATTTTTCAAGCATTGGATCCTTGATACTCCCTTGAACGGTTTGGTCTTCAAGTAAATCAATCACCAACTGCGAACTCGATATTCCAGTGATTCGCATTGTAATATTTTGCTTGCATATCCTAGGGAATAAGCAACCGCACTCGTATCGCCCGAATCGATGTATTTGCTTCATCCAAATCCTTGCCCTTCAATAACTTTGTGTCGCTCGTTTCAGCGCAAGCCAAAGGCGTACGACACTTTCTACCATAAAGGGCTTCGAAGGGAGCCATTTTAATACTTGCCTGGTAGCTGTTGTTGTTGTCAAATTCGATCATATAGAGATGGTCCTCCCATCTCTTTCTGAAATCTATGGCACACATCCTGAGCATGTCTTCCATCGTCCTATTAGTCCTCTCAGTCTGTCCATCCATTTGCGGGTGGAAGGCCGTGCTAAACTTTAGCTTGTTACTCAATAGTTAGTGAATCAACTTCCATTCATTAGATGTGAAACACCCATCTTGATCACTCATGATGCTTCGGGGGACTCCATGCAATTGTATAATATTATCAACATAAAGCTTGGCTAGTTTTTCCATGGAGTCATCCTTCCGGTTCGGAATGAAGTGTGACACATTTGTCAAATGATCTACGATCACCCAAATGACATAGTTTACATGTTGCGATCTCAGCAATCCATGCTCGAAATTCATTGAAATATCGTCGAACTTCCATTCTGAAATCGGCAAAGTCTTCAGAAACCCACCAGGTCTTTAACATTCAGCCTTCACCAACGCGCAAGTATGACACTTTGCCACGTAGAGAGCAATATCTTTTTTCATTCCTGGCCACCAAAAGAGTTTCTTCATGTCCATGTACATTTTGGTGCTCCCAGGGTGGATCAAGTACTTGGTAATGCGAGCCTCATACATTAATTCCACCCATAATTTTCTAACATTTGGGAAGCACAATCTAACATCTTTCCATAAAAGACCATCCTCGATGGAGAATTCAGCGTTAGACCCATCAACGATCTCCTCTTTATAACACTTCATGCTTTCATCTGACTCCACATCATGTCGAACTCATTCAGCAAAGTCGTATTGAACCTCCGTCCAGTTCAAGCATACTGAAGTAGATGCTCTCCTATCAACACAAGTGATCCCCATGGATTCTACATCATGGATCAGATGCTCATCATGCATCAAAATCCAATTTGTTTGTGTGGGAGCCCGATGACTCAACGCATATACAAAAACATTTCCCTTCCCAGGATTATAACGAATATCGAAGGTGTAATCCCCAAGGAATTCCATCCACCTCCTTTGTCGCATATTCAACTCCTTTTGATCCAACAAGTACTTGAGGCTTTTGTGGTCCGTAAAGATGTTGATCTTCATGCCGTGTAAGTAATACCTCCTTAACGTAAGAGTGAATACCACGGTTGCTAACTCTAAGTCATGGACTGGGTAGTTCCTCTCATCTACCTTCAATTGTCGGGAGCCAAAGGCAATCACCTTTCTGAAATGCACTAGGATGGAACCCAAGCTTCTCCCCGGGGCATCGCTATATATTTCGTAGCCTTCCGTTCCACATGGCGAGCATAAAATTTGCACCGTGGTCAGATAGCTCTTCAGCTCCTCAAAAGCTCATACACACTCGGCCGACCAAACAAACTTCTGATCTTTCCTAGTCAATTTAGTGAGAGGAAGTACAATCCTTGAGAAGTTCTCCACGAAGCACCTATAGTAGCTGGCAAGTCCTAAGAAACTTCAGACTTCCGCCACATTTTTCAACATAGGTCACTCTCGGATTGCCACTATATTCGACGGATTGACTGTGACTCCCTCACCAGTAACAACATGTCCAAGGAATGCCATTCACGGTATCCAAAACTCGCATTTGGAGAACTTGGCATATAGTTGACTCCTCCTCAAGGTGTTCAAAACTGCATGCAGATGCTCTGCATGCTCCTCTTTAGACTGAGAGTATACCAATATGTTGTCGATGAAGATGATTACAAATTGGTTCTAGTATTCTCAGAACGTTTTGTTCATCAAGTCCATAAATACCGACCATGCATTGGAGGGCCCGAACGACATAACCATGAACTCATAGTGTCCAAAGTGGGAACTGAATGTCGTCTTTGGAATATCGCATTCTCTTATCCTCAGCTGATAGTAGTCAGACCTTAAGTCTAGCTTAGAACACACTGTCGACCCAACCAGTTGGCTGAACAAGTCATCGATTCTTGGAATCGGGTAACGGTTCTTCTCAATTAGCTTATTCAGCTCTCGACAATTAATGCTTATATACAAGCTCCCGTCTTTCTTTTTAAAAAAGAGGACTGGTGCACTCAAAGGTGATGAACTTGAGCATACATGGCCTTGCTCTAGCAGTTCTTTCAACTGAACCTTTACTTTGGCCAATTCCTTTAGCGCTATCCTGTATGGTGAGCGTGACACAAACTTGGCACCTGGCACCAACTCAATACAGAAATCGATCTCCCGCTGAGACGAAGCCCAGGGAGTTCGTTAGAAAACACGTCAGCGTACTCCGCTACTATCGGGACATCACCTAACCTGGACTTAGGCTCTGAATCCTCCAACAATGTGAAGAACAACTCCATGCATTTTCTCACTGCTTAACCACTTGGAGAGCTGACATCAGCATCTTGCTCGCTCCTCACATACCCGCAAATATGCTTTTGTCTCCGGTGTTCTTTTCCATAGTGATATCCTTTAGATTGAAATCTATGCATGCTCACTGATCTGAGAGCCAGTCCATGCCAAAGATCACATCGAATTTAGCTAGCGGCAATAATGACGCTTCCATGTCAAAATCCTAATTTCAAATCTGCACCATTACACGGCTCTTCCTATCCGCACACATTCTTGAACCATTGGGCAGCACTACCTCCAATCTATCTTCAACCAAGGTAGATGACACTTCGATTCGTACTATGAAGACCTTAGACAGAAAGGAGTGCGATGATATTGTATCAAAAAGAGCTCTCAATGGATAGTTGAAAAATAGGACAAAGCCTAATTACACACGAATAAACATAAAGTCATACAAAAGTATAAATCACATATAGCTATAAAAGTTAACTTCTAGTTCATACCTGTAATGACGTCAGTTTGTCGGATGGCTTCTTGCTGGCCAAACGAGTAAATTCTCGGCTGGGTCGGAAGGTGCTGGGAAGCAGAAGACTCCGCAGCTTTGCCCTTTTCCACATGACCCACAACACGAGTATAGTCTGCTGCTCAATTGTCTGTCTTAGGGGGGCCACTTCGACATGCTCGGGCTTTGTGTCCCACCTTTTGGCAAGTGAAACACGTTATAGGAACCTGTGCAGTTGTAGCTCCCGACATATTAGAGTGAGCTAGTTCCGCAACCTTAAACTTCCTCTTGTTCCTTCTGAACTCATATTTGGACTGAGAGGACGGCACATGGAATTCTTGCTTCTTCACATTGAGCCCTTTTGTGAACTGCACTCTCTTCATATCCAACTCAAGAGATCTGGTAGTTTGCACCATAACATGGAAACCAAAAGACATTGGGCCTTCTAGGAGCAGCCTCAACTCATCTCGAAGCCCTTCATAAAACTTATTCATTTTCATTTCCTCATCTTCCACCAGAGATCCCACGTAGCAACCCTGTCAGGTGAACTCATTCAAGTAATCATCTACGGAGCGATCACCTTAAGTTAACTATAGGAACTAGTTCTGCAATGTAATGCGCTGGGCAGAGGGAATAAACCTCTGGAGAAACGACTTTGAAAACTCTGCCATTGAGATTTCAGTAACATCTCTACCACCAAACTTATGCACCTCTTGCTCTTCCCACCAAAGCACTGCTTCTCTGTCAAGAAGGAAAGTGGCAAGGGTGACCATCATGGCTTCATCAGTCGTTGTCGCCTTTAGAGTTCTCCTAATTCTTGACAGCCAATCTTTGTTAAAAATTTGAAGTGGAAGTAGAAGTGGACTGGGCGGTCCGAGAAAGTTAGACCGCAGTGATCGCTGAGACTATACTGTCCCCGCGGACTCCCCTTTGCAATCTTGTTGCTGCATTATCTTTGGCTCAAGCAAGTTTCCTCTTGTGATCGTGCGATCTTCCCTTGTGCGGTCTGGTTAGGGAGGTTATTGTGTCCCCTTTGGGGCGGTGATGAGATTTGTCTGTCTGCATATAAATAGAGGTGTAGGGTCAGTCTTTTCAATCGAGAACTATAAGAACTAAATCCTGGGTTGTTTTTGTTGGTTTCATTTTTGAGGTCGTGCGTTCTGGAAGTGGTTTGATCATTTTGGTGTTCGCAGGATAGCGGCCAGCAGTTAGCAATCTTCTTCCTTGGCGTTCTTCCCAGCTTTGAATAACCAGTTCGCTAGTGGTCTTCTACTGTGCGATCTATGTTGTATTTCTTGGGCTATTCGTAGCAAGCTCAACGGTCAGGCGATTTAGTGGACAGGTGATCTAGAGTTGCGGCCAGGAGACAACTTTTGTAGTTCCGTTCTCTATTCATGATAGCTTCTGTGATCAAGCGACCTTGAGGTAGGCGGTCAAGAAGTGCGAACAAGTTGTTTTTTCAGCAGTTCAATAAATCAGCAGTTCGTGCAGTCTGAGGTGGAGGTCTGGCAGATTGCAGGTAGTTGACCTATACTGTTCACGCGGTGTCAGTGGTTGTCGTGCGGTCTGACTATTTTAGTGGTCTCAGGCGGTCTCAATTGTTCTGTTCGCCAGTTGCTTGTTTGTCTCTATTTTCTTTCCATCTTGTTTTCTGATAAATCATGTATCGCCGTGTATTTCTCGCATTGTAAAGAGATAGTTAATACCTGATTCTTCTCCTTCTATTGTTGCTGGTTACTTAACTTGGAATGGTTGTAGTGATCTTGCACCTTTTTTCCGCTTCTAAGTATTTTAACTTGATATTTGAGCTGAAACCTATCAGAAGATATCGAAGTTAGAGGTTTTTTTTAACATGGTATCAGAGGGACGGAAGGCTTGAGGAGCGATCAACCTCAATATCTTGTTTGAGATTTCTAGAAGTTCAAGTTAACCAACGGGATAGCAATGGAAGGTTGTTATGCAAGAGGACTTGGTATTGAGCTCCTTACGCAGTGTAAGACCCCTTTTTTTGCTTTTAAACTGGGTCTTACCTCCCAAAACCGCCATCTTGCGGCAGCACCATTACTCCATATGGTCGCCGCCATAATACGTCGATCCTACCTGCTATTCATCATCGTCTAGGCCAACCACAATTCACAGTAATAGAAACATTAGAAGAGACAAGTCCACAAATCACATTAAGAATATATAAATTATAAGATTACATTGTCCATGATGAGAAAGAATTAAACGAATAAGGGCTTATGCCTGGTACATGTTCAAATATAGTGCAATGACCCTCTCACTCTACAACTATGTGGAAGCTATCAAACTCTGTCTTCATGCATCTGTAGCTGCTGCTGCGACGACGTGTAATGGTTGCTCTGCTTCATCCTGTCTTTCTGTCCTGTCTCCTGAACGGGGTCCTGCTATTCTGACACATCATCCCTAAAATAATGAGGTCCACCGATCGTCAGTCTATAAGACTCAGCATATTCCTTACCGCCTCCACCCATGACTCTTAGGCACCGTGTAGGAGGAAGAAGCGGAGGACATCAAGGGGTAAATCAAAAGCAGGTGACATGTGGCTATACTAGCAGGGTTTATAATTACTGAACATTTAATGATAATAATTCTATGCTAGCAGAGTATAGTGTGACAACAATAAGTAAAAGACAATGCAATATAAAGAAGTAGGTATAATAAATAAGAGCAGCTACTAATGTAACCATAACTTATGTGCACACACAAAAGCACATAAGCTAAGGGATCTGGTACTAAGGTAAACTCGTAGTATAAAAGAGCCCATACTAATTCATACGATGAGGTTTCAGATTTATGCAAGAATGCTATGCTATGACATGCAATGCAATACAATGCAATGCAATGTTGCAACTCACGCACACGACTCTGTACGTACAGACCTTTAGTTCCAACTTTTCGAAGGTAGCTAACCTCTCGGGAACCTCCCGTCGTGGTCAAACGGTGGCAGAGGAGTGGGCGTCTCCTCACCTAGGTGGGTAAGTCACACTACCAGACCTAGGCCCTAACATATGTTGTGATACTAGTACCCGATACTCACGAGCTCCTGCGTACAATCGAGTCAACGAACTGCTGTCGGTGTGACGACTAAGCCAGAACTGAAGACCCACCACATCTTATGCACATGCAATTATGTATTATCTCGTACCACTGAAGAGTTCCATTTATATACACTTTTATGGACTCGTCCGGGATAGTTTTCTTGCATATGCACTTCACTTTTAGTTCATTATTGCTTATATATCACTTGAACACATTTCTTCACAAAGTGCACTCTTTGGTCCCGTTTTGGTGTGCAATTGGGCGCTATGTTTGTTGGGGGTAAGCACATGGTGCTCCCCAACCCTTTTTCTGTATTTGGATTGAGCTGGAAGGGTATTCTCAGCTGTGTGATTGCTGTCTGGTGCTGTGTAGGTGGGTATAACATCCATTTTGCCCAGATTTCAGGTCTGCATGAATCGCACGGTTGTGCGTTTTCTTGACGCACGGTCGGCTGCGATCGTGTGCTCTCATCTATGGCCCAAAGTAGGATTCTGAATTTTGTCGTGCGTTTTTTCGCACGGTCTGTTTTGACCGTGCGTGAGTAAAATCGCACGATCTCCTTTTTTGTCTAAAAAATTATGTTTTATTTTGTTCACGCACGGTCGTGCGTTTCTAAAACGCACAGTCGTTCTTGAACAAAATTCTGCACTCTTTCTATTTAAGCTGCAATTTTTAGGTTTTCAGGGAACCCGAACAGCTCCGACTTTTTCCGCCGCAAAGGGAGTTCCAGCTCCATTTTTCTCTCCTTCTTCCTCCACCTCTTGCCCAAGACCACCTCACATCATCCAAGCACTTCATGGAGAGGATTCTACACTCATCTTCATCGCTAAGCTAGGAGTTCTTCGCATCAGACGTGGCTGGATTGTACTTTACCGGAGAAGACAGGTCCATTGGGAGGAAGTGACAACCCTCCTCTACCCCGGACGATTGCTGGGACCGAGCTAGGATGCGGGTTGACACCCCGACGATTCCTACCGTGAATCTACAGCAAGCCTCCAGATTCGGTTGTATCTCTTGCACTTTTCTCTTCTTAGATTATTGTTGTTAGTGTAATCTTATGTATTTGATGATGTTTGTACTCTGCACTTGATTTAATTTGTATTTCGTTGTTATGCAATGATATTATTTGTGTTTGAGTACTTGAGGTGAGCTCTTGTGGTAGTGTGGGTGTGAGTGTGTGGTTTGGCTGCGCTAGCAATTGCTAGGTGTGAGCTTTGTGACAAGGTGATTGCGACCCTCATTCCGCAAGCCTACTCTTCCATCCGCCTAGTGAAGCGTGGCATAGTGGCCCGTGTAATCCATTCTCCTAACGAAGCAGCGCGCTCAAGGCCTGCACAGTTCGATTCTGCTTGCGTACTCGTCCATCCGCCCTTGCAATGTAGTGCATTCAAGGCCTACGTAGTTTTCCATCCCGCCTGGCGAAGCATTGCATAGCGGCATTGCATAGGAGTACTTGTAGTTGTTTTCTTTTATTTTCCAAGAACCAAGTCAACTCTCCTGCAATCCATCCGACTTAAGGACTTCAATCTCAAGTCCATCCTCAATAGTTAACTCCACCTTACTGTGTTCCTTTGAGATCGATACTTGGGGATTCACTCCCACATTTTATATTACTTGAACGATCGGTACACTGTCGTTTAGTGCCGCAGTCTAGCTACCGCTTATAGCGGTGTGCGAGATTTGTGCATCAAGTTTTTGTCGTCGTTGCCGGGGAACACAGACATGTGAGTTTTCTGGAGAGGGAGACAAGAGATAGAAACCCTTTTCCCCTTGTTTATACCATTTTATGTATTTTTATATATAAGTAGCATCTTTGAATTTCTTTATTTCTAATCTTTATTTGCAATTTCTCAAAAGCAGGTTTTCAATTTTATTGTTTGTGTATAGTCAATTCTTGCTTAGAATATTTCTGTTTGGTGAAATCTTCCTTTGCACCATGTTTTCTTATCTGAATATATGTTGCAAATGGTGTGGGGATGCTAGGCATTATAGTGATGAGTGCCCCACTGAAGATGGTGGGCATAACTCTCGTGGTTCAGAGCATGGAGCATCATCTTTCTACGGCACTTCATACACTGTACCCAAGTCTTATTGTCACTCTTCTTCGCCACTTCCATCTTTTTTGTATTCCTCACCGGCCCCACAAGGACTGACAAGGAATAGATAATTATGTTTGTGTTGTCGTAGCACCGAGCATGCGTTGAAAGATTGTGCAAAATTTCCGTGCCAGATGGAGATGGATGATGAACCGGATATCCGTGTCATTCCATCCATCTCTCATTTGGTTGCCCCTTCTGATTCTGATGATGAGTTCGCAGCACCACCTTGTCTATGGGGACTTCTGCGGATATTCCCATCAGACTTTCGACTGCTTAGTGTGATGATGTGGTGGAGATTCCTCTCCCTTTGCTTCCATCTCTTCTTTTGGATTCACCTCCGGAGGAAGCTGTTTATATTTTCTCTGATGATGATATTACTATTGTTCCTCCGCCTTCTTTGCAAGAATTTTCTACTCCTATTCTTTGTGAGTTGGTTGATGATGTTGAGCAGGAGGTTCATTCGGAGCCTAAGGTTGTGTCAAAATGGGACGAGGATGTTATTCTCTAAAATGGGGAGTGTGACTTCTAGGAACACGATGATGCGCCAAGGTGGGATGAGGAGGATTCCTTTCTTGATGAGGAGGTTTGCACTTCCTTATTGGATGAGGAGGTCCACCTCACCACTGAGGACCTTGAACTCCCGGATTCCAAATGCTATGATTCATATGATACCGACAGTGATCTATGTTTGGATCCTGATTGGAGTGAGATCGGGATCACTCCCCCGATTGATTTTTATTCATGTTCTTCTTCTTATTTATTTCTTGATCCCCTTTCTCTATCTGAGCTTGTGCAGGTTGAGTCTTCACAGGTACCCCAGGAGGACTTGGAGCATGATGCTCAAGTCAATGATGAGTGTATCCTCTCATGTGAGGAGGTTGATCCCACCTCTATATAGGAAGCCTCATTCATTGCCTTCTCTTCCTGCCACCTCCATGAAGACGACACCTTGCTGGGCAAGGATTGATTTGGTGAGTTGAGTGAGGATTCCTCCTCTTCTTACTTTATATTCTCTTTACCTGTGACGAGCAGGTATTATTTATATTCTGGTAGAGGCGTAACTATTTTATCACCGTTTCGGTACCCGCTACCGACACGCATATTAGAACAATTACCTGTGCATTTTTCTTTCCATAGACCCATTAGCTAGAACTCTTAAAGTTCTGAATAAGTCGTGCTGGGAAGACAATAACCCCAGTAGTTATCTTACTTTTCTTGCAATTTTGGTTTATCTAGTTTGTTTAGTTAGTTTTACGTTATTTTAGTTTGTATAGTTTCTTTTGTTTTTGCGAAGCTCACCCATGCAGGTCCTTTTTCTGGATGGCGGATGCTGCAGCTAGGTCTAGACTTAAATGCCAATCTTCTAGTATGCTCACTTCTGAGCATTGGGTACTCTCTTCTCCTAGCTGTTTTCTGAATTTCATAGCTATAAACTGTGTACTTTCTAGTTTAAGTCCGGGGGAGAGTAGTTCTATGTGCCCACTCACGTGCACTATTGCATAGCATGCTAGAAGTACTTTTATTTAAGTTTAGTGAAAACTATTGTTCATTCTCTTTGCGCACCACATCACCCACTTGAGCGCATACTCATCTGTATGCGTACTCTGAGTTGAATTTAATTCTTCTGCAAATTTTGGAAAGTTTAGGTGTTGGCTTAGGACTATGTAGCGGAGTAAAATGTTGACTCTAGTAGTGCTCCTAGTCGAGTGCTCAGCTGCATAGGAATTGGTGTAGATTAGACTTCTTTTTATACTTAAGGTTGTATATTTTTCTATTAGTGTAAATGTTGTTTACTCTACTCAAATGGTGAACCCAGTGTGAATCAAACGGTAGCATAGGGATGTGTGTAAACGATCGTTAGACTCGTATTGCTTGAGTCGTGAGAAAGAAAAATCTTTCTCGGTGGCTAGAACTTGTGATATGGATTTTATATAGTTTTAAAAATAATTCCAATTAATATCCCGATGTAGGCAAGTATACCTATCGAAATATAGTATAGGAAGGATGTCGTATTTGCTCGAGGCCTGTTGAGTAATCATACTCACGTAAATTAATATTATATTATCGGAAAAATATATAAAAGGTTTTTATAAAAGAAATAATAAAAGAAAGGAGACATTTGATCGAGATCCTTCTTAAGTAAAATACTTAGTAAATCTAGGATTCATAAGAAATGGATTTAAACAAACTTGACCGTGGAGGTTCCCAGAATATGGTAGAGCCTCTCTCGAGAGAACTACCACCTAACCTTAGGTTGATCGATTAAGACCCCTCGGCCAGTCGAAACCCCTAAGCTTGCTTTAGTTTTCGAAAACCAAACTATGAAACAGAGATTACTAAATACCACTACTTAAGAATTCATCCGATCAAATGCAAATAAAATTAGCAAAACATAATTGAGAAGAAAGACATTTTTATTTCTATGTAAAGAAAAGTATAATTGTAAGTAAAGTAAATATAAGCTAGGAATTAAAAAGACAAGACATAAAAAAAAAGTTACACTAAGAAAAATGCAGAAAAACTATACTAGAAACGATCCAAACTAAGCATGGACTGGATCCCCATCATTTTGGCAGCAGCTGGCTTTTATAGGCAGAAAATTGGTGAGTCACGCCCTTGGTCACGCCCGTGACCAAGGGCGTGTAAGCTACGTAACTGCGTCATGAAAGCCCGGGAACGTTGGGGAAGAAAAACCGCCAAAATTGATCATCTGGACGGGTCACGGCCTAGGTCACGCCCGTGACCTAGGGCGTGTCTTGACCGAGTCAGGAAACGGCGGGAAACGGCGCGAACTGGAGTTAATCTGGCAGTTGCGGGAGAGGTCACGCCCTAGGTCACGAGTGTGACCTAGGGCGTGTAAGCTGGAACGGCTCGACGGCCGGAACTGCTTGTATTGAATGCTTGCTGGGCGAGTCACGCCCGTCACCTGAAGTTCACGCTCTGATATCACGCCCGTGACAGGGGGCGTGTAACTTTAATCCGACGCGGCAATGATTTCTGAGAGCTGAAAGCGGAGCACGACCGTAACCATGGTCACGCCCCCAGGTCACGCCCGTGACATGGGGCGTTTACTGAAGATTTTTGCAGGTTTGTTCTGGAATTTTCCCTGAAAATGGCTGTGGGCTTGAATTTGTTATTAGCAGCCCCAGATTACCTGAAAACACAAAATAAAGTAAATTAGATATAAATTAAACTAAAAGTTTATAAAAACTAATTAATTACTACTAAAATACTATATAAAAATAACTATAAATAATGCACTATCAAATACACCCATTCTTAAGCTTTTGCTATTCCAGAGCAAAACCAATTCATAAGTATGAGAATAAAATTTATATGACATTTCAAAAAAATATAAGATTTTACTCCTAATTATGCATTTAAAATTATACATGACTCATACATAAATGAGTTTTGAAATAAAATTTAGATTCGTAAGAAATAAATCATGATTCATAAGTTGACGTGCGTAGAATAAAAATTAGTTTCAAAAATTCTCTAATTAAATTTTCATAAACAAAATTGTATTGAATTAAGCAAAATAATCTAAGATTAGAATTATAGAAACTTTTATTATCATTCGAAACTTTATAGAAAACCTAAAATATTTACTAAGCTCTCTCATAAATATCTTGAATATGAAATGATATTGGTTAAGTTTGGGTAAAATTGGCATTGAAGAGATTTTTAATTGGGAAATGCTGAATTTTATCCTCTCATTTCCATTTTTTTAGATACTCTTTTTTTTAAAATCCCAAATGTATATGTTTAGGAGTGACGAATTTTATCCTCTCAGCTCCATGCCATATAATCTTCTACAAATTTGGGTGCATAGGTTTATGAATGATGAATTTTATCCTCTCACTCCATGACATATGATCTTATATATTTTTTTTGCAAATCAAAAGGGTAAAGTAAAAGGAGGGGCTAGGGTTTAAAGGCTATAAAATTTTCAAGATAACTATTTTGAGAGCATAGAAAATAAATTAAGAAATCTTTAAGAATCTATGAGTTAAAGTTAATATAATAAAAATCTAAAGATCTTAAGCACAATTGCTACAAAATTAATTCATGATATTTTAAGGAGAGAAAACAAAACTAAGAAGTATTCTAATCAAATCAAAATAATGAAAAATTCTTTATATCACATTTATCTAAAAATTAAATCTAACAAATTATGAAGAGACACATAAAATATAAAACACATAAAAAGAAAACTTTTGTTAATTTTTTTTAAAAGTCATAAATAAAAGCTCATAATTAAAATTGGTTGGACTCAAATAAAAAGTAAGGAAGCATCTAATAATACAAAATTTTTATAAACATTTTTTTTAAATCAATTTTGTTTTATTTTATATTTTTATATTTGCTTGAACAAGAAAAATAAAACAGAAATAAATTTTTTTGTTCTTGGATTTCCCAAAGGGCTACCCAATGACGGGCTCGCAAGGTACTAGGCGGTTTTGTGGGATGAAAGCCGAACACGCCCTTTCGCAAGAAATAAATTTTAATTGTTTTTAATTTTTTTTGTAATTTTCATATTTAAAAAAAAAATGAAAAAGAAGACAAAAGAAGATTTTTTTATGATTTTTAAATACTTTTGAATTTTTTGTATTAAAAGTAAACATTAGAGAACCCCCCCCCCCCCCCCCCCCCCCCCCCCCTCCCCCATACTTAAAATTAAACATTGTCCCCAATGTTTATAAACGAGGATGAAGAGGGAAAACTTGAAAAGAAAAGGGAGATAAAGAAAAGAAAAATTGCAAATAGGATAAGCAAGGGGTGCCTCCCAAGAACGCTTTCTTTTTCTTGTTTTTAAGCTAGACGGATATTGTTAGGAAAAAGAAAAATAAAATTGAAAATGCACAGGCAACTCCCTTAATTCACGCTTAGGTAAGCATGCCGAAGTCGGTCGCCCGGCTACTCCTCCGCTACAGTCCTGATTTTTTCGTTGTCTGTTAGCTTCAAATTGTGAATCCAAATTACCTATACATACCTTAGGTAATTTGGATTGTTGGAGATGAGTGGCAAATGGATCGGTGAAGACATTTGGTTGCAACGGCTCATCCTCTACATGAAAATTGTTAGTATCAAAAGAATAAAAAATTAGCGAGTCAGAAAATTTTTCGCAAGGAGGAGGCGCTTGCGAAAACTCATGATTAAGGATCGGTTGTTCATTTTCTAAAATAAAATTTTTATCAGAAAAATCAATACCAAGGGGAGTAAATTCATGGGCGACTAAATTTTCATGAATTTTGATTCCCAAATATTTATGTGTTGGGGTTAATAACTCATGAGAAAGCAGGATAGAGTCGGGCGGAGTAGAAGATGAAACATGTTCTTTCTCTATTTCGCTCAGCACACCCATTATTTTAATAAATTCTTGGTATAAAATATTATTTTCTTCTTGGGAATAACTATTAAAATTTTGAATAGGAAGATCCGGAGAATCACCAAGAGAAGAAATTTGATCAAAAGAATTTTGCGGATAAAAAGTGGAGGAATAGAAATTTTGATCAATAGAAATTTCTTCATTGCACGGTAAACTATCCGGGTGATCTTGCCACCACGAATAATTATTATCGGAGCAAGAAGGAATTTCAGAAGAATTATAATCTTGAGAAAAATTATTTTGATCAAAAATATTTTGAGAATAAAAATAAGAATAACATTCCTCGCTAGAATGATTTGCACCACAAAAATAACAAATAAGTTGGCGCTTTCGTACGACTTCCAAAAGGTTTACCTTATGTTGAAGCTCGACAACTTTTGCGGGCAACTGAGATATCATCATATTTTTTTGGAAAAAGAAAATTAACAACCGTTACTTAATAGAAAGGAATTTTTAAAAAAACAAAAAGAGAAATGGGGGCGGAGAAAGAGAATGATAAAAGTAATAAAATTTACGCTTTAAAAATATCAACAAAAATTCCCAGGCAACGACCCTAAAACATGATATGGATTTTATATAGTTTTAAAAATAATTCCAACTAATATCCCGATGTAGGCAAGTATACCTATCGAAATATAATATAGGAAGGATGTCGTATTTGCCTGAGGCCTGTTGAGTAATCTATCTCACGTAAATTAATATTATTTTATCGGAAAAATATTTAAAAGGTTTTTATAAATAAAAAAAAAAGAAAGGAGACATTTGATCGAGAATCCTTCTTAAGTAAAATACTTAGTAAATCTAGGATTCATAAGAAATGGATTTAGACAACCTTGACCGTGGAGGTTCCCATAATATGGTAGAGCCTCTCTCGAGAGAACTACCACCTAACCTTAGGTTGATTGATTAAGACCCCTCGGCCAGTCGAAACCTCTAAGCTTGCTTTATGCGGTGAGCCCCACTATTGGATTTGACTCCAATCCGGAAGATTTGCGTCACCCTCTCTCGAGGAATGCATGTAAATCTTTTTATCTTTGAGTGATCTCCTCGTTTGCATGGATCTCTCGATTACTAGCATACGGATCTTAGATCGAGAAACATATTCGCGTCATATGAATTCGAAGCAATTTAATTCAAAGTTAAATCCTAGTTTTCGAAAACCAAACTATGAAAAAGAGATTACTAAATACCACTACTTAAGAATTTATCTGATCAAATGCAAATAAAATTAGCAAAACATAATTGAGAAGAAAGACATTTTTATTTCTATGTAAAGAAAAGTACAATTGCAAGTAAAGTAAATCTAAGCTAGGAATTAAAAAGACAAGACATAAAATAAAGTTACACTAAGAAAAATGCAGAAAAACTATACTAGAAATGATCTAAACTAAGCATGTACTGAATCCCCATCACTTTGGCAGCAGCTGGCTTTTATAGGCAGAAATTGGTGAGTCACGCCCTTGGTCACGCCCGTGACCAAGGGCGTGTAAGCTGCGTAACTGCGTCATGGAAGCCCGGGAACGTTGGGGAAGAAAAACCGCCAAATTTGATCATCTGGACGGGTCACAGCCTAGGTCACGCCCGTGACCTAGGGCGTGTCTTGACCGAATCAGGAAACGGCGGGAAACGGCGCGAACTGGAGTTAATCTGGCAGTTACGGGAGAGGTCACGCCCTAGGTCACGAGCGTGACCTAGGGAGTGTAAGCTGGAACGGCTCGGCGGCCGGAACTGCTTGTATTGAATGCTTGCTGGGCGAGTCATGCCCGTGACCTGAAGTTCACGCTCTGATATCACGCCCGTGATAGGGGCGTGTAACTTTAATCCGACGCGGCAATGATTTCTGGGAGCTGAAAGAGGAGCACGACCGTAACCATGGTCACGCCCCCAGGTCACGCCCGTGACCTGGGGCGTGTACTGAAGATTTTTGTAGGTTTGTTCTGGAATTTTCCCTGAACATGGCTGTGGGCTTGAATTTGTTATTAGCAGCCCTAGATTACCTGAAAACATAAAATAAAGTAAATTAGATATAAATTAAACTAAAAGTTTATAAAAACTAATTAATTACTACTAAAATACTATATAAAAATAACTATAGATAATGCACTATCAAATACCCCCATTCTTAAGCTTTTGCTATTCCAGAGCAAAACCAATTCATAAGTATGAGAATAAAATTTATATGACATTTCAAAAAAATAAAAGATTTTACTCCTAATTATGCATTTAAAATTATACATGACTCAAACATAAATGAGTTTTCAAATAAAATTTAGATTCATAAGAAATAAATCATGATTCATAAGTTGACATGCGTAGAATAAAAATTAGTTTCAAAAATTCTCTAATTAAATTTTCATAAACAAAATTGTATTGAATTAAGCAAAATAATCTAAGATTAGAATTATAGAAACTTTTATTATCATTCGAAACTTTATAGAAAACCTAAAATATTTACTAAGCTCTCTCATAAATATCTTGAATATGAAATGATATTGGTTAAGTTTGGGTAAAATTGGCATTGAAGAGATTTTTAATTGGGAAATGATGAATTTTATCCTCTCATTTCCATTTTTTAGATACTCTTTTTTTAAAAAATCCCAAATGTATATGTTTAGGAGTGACGAATTTTATCCTCTCAGCTCCATGCCATATAATCTTCTACAAATTTGGGTGCATAGGTTTATGAATGATGAATTTTATCCTCTCATTCCATGACATATGATCTTATATATATTTTTTTGCAAATCAAAAGGGTAAAGTAAAAGGAGGGGCTAGGGTTTAAAGGCTATAAAATTTTCAAGATAACTATTTTGAGAGCATAGAAAATAAATTAAGAAATCTTTAAGAATCTATGAGTTAAAGTTAATATAATAAAAATATAAAGATCTTAAGCACAATTGCTACAAAATTAATTCATGATATTTTAAGGAGAGAAAACAAAACTAAGAAGTATTCTAATCAAATAAAAATAATGAAAAATTCTTTAAATCAAATTTATCTAAAAATTAAATCTAACAAATTATGAAGAGACACATAAAATATAAAACACATAAAAAGAAAACTTTTGTTAATTTTTTTTAAAAGTCATATAAATAAAAGCTCATAATTAAAATTGGTTGGACTCAAATAAAAAGTAAGGAAGCATCTAATAATACAAAAATTTTATAAACATTTTTTTAAATCAATTTTGTTTTATTTTATATTTTTATATTTGCTTGAACAAGAAAAATAAAACAGAAATAAATTTTTTTATTCTTGGATTTCCCAAGGGCTACCCAATGATGGGCTCGCAAGGTACTAGGCGGTTTTGTGGGATGAAAGCCGAACACGCCCTTTCGCAAGAAATAATTTTTAATTGTTTTTAATTTTTTTTGTAATTTTCATATTTTAAAAAAAAATTGAAAAAGAAGACAAAAGAAGATTTTTTATGATTTTTAAATATTTTTGAATTTTTTTTGTATTAAAAGTGTTTTTCTAATTCTTTTTAATAAAAACAAACATTAGAGAACACCCCCCCTCCCCCCATACTTAAAATTAAACATTGTCCCCAATGTTTATAAACAAGGATGAAGATGGAAAACTTGAAAAGAAAAGGGAGATAAATAAAAGAAAAATTGCAAATAAGATAAGCAAGGGGTGCCTCCCAAGTGCGCTTTCTTTTTCCCGTCTTTAAGCTAGACGGATATTGTTAGGAAAAAGGAAAATAAAATTGAAAATGCACGGGCAACTCCCTTAATTCACGCTCAGGTGAGCATGCCGAAGTCGGTCGCCCGGCTACTCCTCCGCTACAGTCCTGATTCTTTCGTTATCTGTTAGCTTCAAATTGTGAATCCAAATTACCTATACATACCTTAGGTAATTTGGATTGTTGGAGATGAGCGCCAAATGGATCGGTGAAGACAATTGGTTGCAACGGCTCATCCTCTACATGAAAATTGTTAGTATCAAAAGAATAAAAAATTAGCGAGTCAGAAAATTTTTCGCAAGGAGGAGGCGCTTGCGAAAACTCATGATTAAGGATCGGTTGTTCATTTTCTAAAATAAAATTTTTATCAGAAAAATCAATACCAAGGGGAGTAAATTCATGGGCGACTAAATTTACATGAATTTTAATTCCAAAATATTTATGTGTTGGGGTTTAAAATTCATGAGAAAGCAGGATAGAGTCGGGCGGAGTAGAAGATGAAACATGTTCTTTCTCTATTTCGCCCAGCACACCCATTATTTTAATAAATTCTTGGTATAAAATATTATTTTCTTCTTGGGAATAACTATTCAAATTTTGAATAGGAAGATCCGGAGAATCACCAAGAGAAGAAATTTGATCAAAAGAATTTTGCGGATAAAAAGTGGAGGAATAGAAATTTTGATCAATAGAAATTTCTTCATTGCACCGTAAACTATCCGGGTGATCTTGCCACCACGAATAATTATTATCGGAGCAAGAAGGAATTTCAGAAGAATTATAATCTTGAGAAAAATTATTTTGATCAAAAATATTTTGAGAATAAAAATAAGAATAACATTCCTCGCTAGAATGATTTGCACCACAAAAATAACAAATAAGTTGGCGCTTTCGTACGGCTTCCAAAAGGTTTACCTTATGTTGAAGCTCGACAACTTTTGCGGGCAACTGAGATATCATCATATTTTTTTGGAAAAAGAAAATTAACAACCGTTACTTAATAGAAAGGAATTTTTAAAAAAACAAAAAGAGAAATGGGGGCGGAGAAAGAGAATGATAAAAGTAATAAAATTTACGCTTTAAAAATATCAACAAAAATTCCCAGGCAATGGCGCTAAAAACTTGATATGGATTTTATATTGTTTTAAAAATAATTCCAACTAATATCCCGATGTAGGCAAGTATACCTATCGAAATATAGTATAGGAAGGATGTCATATTTGCCTGAGGCCTGTTGAGTAATCTATCTCACGTAAATTAATATTATTTTATCGGAAAAATATTTAAAAGGTTTTTATAAAAAAAAATAAAAGAGAGGAGACATTTGATCGAGATCCTTCTTAAGTAAAATACTTAGTAAATCTAGGATTCATAAGAAATGGATTTAGACAAACTTGACCGTGGAGGTTCCCAGAATATGGTAGAGCCTCTCTCGAGAGAACTACCACCTAACCTTAGGTTGATTGATTAAGACCCCTCGGCCAGTCGAAACCTCTAAGCTTGCTTTATGCGGTGAGCCCCACTATTGGATTTGACTCCAATCCGGAAGATTTGCGTCACCCTCTCTCGAGGAATGCATGTAAATCTTTTTATCTTTGAGTGATCTCCTCGTTTGCATGGATCTCTCGATCACTAGCATATGGATCTTAGATCGAGAAACATATTCACGTCATATGAATTCGAAGCAATTTAATTCAAAGTTAAATCCTAGTTTTCGAAAACCAAACTATGAAAAAGAGATTACTAAATACCACTACTTAAGAATTTATCTGATCAAATGCAAATAAAATTAGCAAAACATAATTGAGAAGAAAGACATTTTTATTTCTATGTAAAGAAAAGTACAATTGCAAGTAAAGTAAATCTAAGCTAGGAATTAAAAAGACAAGACATAAAATAAAGTTACACTAAGAAAAATGCAAAAAAACTATACTAGAAACGATCTAAACTAAGCATGGACTGGATCCCCATCACTTTGGCAGCAGCTGGCTTTTATAGGCAAAAAATTAGTGAGTCATGCCCTTGGTCACGCCCTTGACCAAGGGCGTGTAAGCTGTGTAACTGAGTCATGAAAGCCCGGGAACGTTGGGGAAGAAAAACCGCCAAATTTGATCATCTGGACGGGTCACGGACTAGGTCACGCCCGTGACCTAGGGCGTGTCTTGATCGAGTCAGGAAAAGGCGGGAAACAGCGTGATCTGGAGTTAATCTGGCAGTTGCGGGAGAGGTCACGCCCTAGGTCACGGGCGTGACCTAGGGTGTGTAAGCTGGAATGGCTCGGCGGTGGAAACTGCTTGTATTGAATGCTTGCTGGGCGAGTCACGCCCGTGACCTGAAGGTCACGCCTTGATGTCATGCCCGTGACACGAGGCATGTAACTTTAATCCAACGCGGCAATGATTTCTGGGAGCTGAAAGCGGAGCACGGCCGTGACCATGGTCATGCCCCCAGGTCACGCCCGTGACCTGGGGCGTGTACTGAAGATTTTTGCAGGTTTGTTCTGGAATTTTCCCTGAACACGGCTGTGGGCTTGAATTTGTTATTAGCAGCCCCAGATTACCTGAAAACACAAAATAAAGTAAATTAGATATAAATTAAACTAAAAGTATATAAAAACTAATTAATTACTACTAAAATACTATATAAAAATAACTATAAATAATGCACTATCAACTTGCCCCAAGCGATTCTTGAAACATTGGCATAGGATAGTTCTAGTGCGTGAGAATGTCGTAGGCCGTATTTTGGCCTGGTTGATCCTTTGTGCCATTCCTGATATCGTCTAACCTTGCTAGCCCCTTTGTGCCTACCCCATTCTTTTGGTTCAGCTCCACAATTGTTCACCAAAGCCTAAACTCCAATCCTAGTCGCACACCCAGATGCAAGCACTTTGTCTAAATTTTAAATTGGTGGTGTTGATTTTGGAAATACAATGTGAAAGTACGGATGTGCATCTTTGAAAATTTGCTGAAATCACTAAAGAAAGAAAAAAAAATATTAAGAAAAAGATTTGAAAAGAAGAAAAAAAGAGAAAAATGAAAGAGTTTATTTGAAAAATCTGTTTGAGTTTTGTACTTGGGAGTTGGCGGTGCACACACCCATGCATCCAAGTCTAAGTCTGGGTGTGTGGTGCATCTGCGTGTTTTGTGGCTGCTTGGATAGTGCTTTGCACTTGCTCATTTGGGTTTAGGTGTGCTCAGCCTTCATGTTTATCTTTGTTTACCTCACCATAACCCAAGCCCCAGTTAAAACCTAAAGCCCAACTGACTCACGCTATGAACCAATCTAGTGTCGTGGAGAGAATGTGACCAGGCGAGCCTATGGTCACCGACACCTATGGATTTCGGTGGAGTTTGTCCTGCACCCCAATCTTGAGCAATGCTCATCTCACCGCTTAGTTTACTTTCTCCGTATGCATGACCGGATGATTCACTATAGTTCACCATTTTGAGTAGTTGTAATATGTTTTACTCTTTTAAAAATCTATAAACTGTTTGTATAATAAGAAATCTTCTCTATTATTTTTCTTATGCACATGAGCATGCGACTTCGCATGGTACTCTGTATTATAATTTTGAGCCATCTACTTTCCTTTCCCCGTTTACTTAGAATTTGTTTGCTCTGGACATGCAAACAGGTAAGTCTGGGGGTGTGATGATTCTCATTTATATACACTTTTATGGACTCATCCGGATAGTTTTCTTGCATATGCACTTCACTTTTAGTTCATTATTGCTTATATTTCACTTGAACACATTTCTTCACAAAGTGCACTCTTTGGTCCCATTTTGGTTTGCAATTGCGCGCTATGTTTGTTGGGGGGAAGCACATGGTGCTCCCCAACCCTTTTTCTTTATTTGGATTGAGCTGGAAGGGTATTCCCAGCTGTGTGATTGCTGTTTGGTGCTGTGTAGGTGGGTAGAACATCCATTTTGCCTAGATATCAGGTCTGCATGAATCGCACGGTTGTGCGTTTTCTTGACGCACGGTGGGCTGCGATTGTGCGCTCTCATCTATGGCCCAAAGTAGCATTCTGAATTTGGTCGTGCATTTCTACGCACGGTATGTTTTGACCGTGCATGAGTAAAATCGCACGATCTCCTTTTTTGTCTAAAAAATTATGTTTTATTTTGTTCACGCACGGTCGTGCGTTTCTAAAATGCATGGTCGTGCATGAACAAAATTTTACACTCTTTCTATTTAAGCTGCGATTTTTAGGATTTTAGGGAACCCGAACAGCTCCGCCTTTTTCCGCCGCAAAGGGAGTTCCAGCTCCGTTTTTCTCTCCTTCTTCCTCCACCTCTTGCCCAAGGACACCTCACATCATCCAAGCACTTCAAGGAGAGGATTCTACACTCATCTTCATCGCTAAGCTAGGAGTTCTTCGCATCAGACTTGGCCGGATTGTGGTTTACCGGAGAAGACGGGTCCATTGGGAGGAAGTGACAGTCCTCCTCTACCCCGGACGATAGCTGGGACCGAGCTAGGATGCGGGTTGATACCCCGACGATTCCTACCGTGAATCTATAGCAAGCCTCCGGATTAGGTTGTATCTCTTACACTTTTCTCTTCTTAGATTATTGTTGTTAGTGTAATCTTCTGTATTTGATGATGTTTGTACTCTGCACTTGATTTAATTTGTATTTCATTGTTATGCAATGATATTATTTATGTATGAGTACTTGAGGTGAGCTCTTGTGGTAGTGTGGGTGTGAGTGTGTGGTTTGGCTACGCTAGCAATTGCTAGGTGTGAGCTTTGTGACGAGGTGCTTGCGACCCTCATTTTGCAAGCCTACTATTCCATCCGCCTAGTGAAGCGTGGCATAGTGGCCTGTGTAATCCATTCTTCTAACGAAGCAACACGCTCAAGGCCTGCACAGTTCGATTCCGCTTGCCTACTCGTCCATCCTCCCTTGCGAAGTAGCGCGTCCAAGCCCTATATAGTTTTCCATCCCGCCTGGCGAAGCATTGCATAGAGGCATTGCATAGGAGTAGTTGTAGTTGTTTTCTTTTATTTTCCAAAAGCCAAATCAAATCTCCCACAATCCATCCGACTTAAGGACTTCAATCTCAAGTCCATCCTCAATAGTTAACTCCACCTTACTGTGTTCCATCGAGATCGATACTTGGGATTCACTCCCACATTTTATATTACTTGAACGATCGGTACACTGCCATTTCATGCCGCAGTCTAGCTACCGCCTATTGCGGTGTGCGAGATTTGCGCATCAACCACCGAGCCTTCAACTCGTAATTCTTAAACCAACATTTATAAAAATCGAGTCAACCGCTCGCAAGACTATCTCAGTCCTTCCTTATAACCCAAGCCTACTGCTCGCAGGACAATCCCAGTCCTTCCTTATAACCCGAACCTACCACTCACAAGACTATCCTAGTCCTTCCTTATAACTCGAGCCTACAGCTCGCAGGACTAACCCAGCCCTTCCTTATAACCCGAGCTACCGCTCGAAGGACTATCCCAGTCCTTCCTTATAACTCGAGCCTACCGCTCGCAGGACTAACCTAGTCCTTCCTTATAAACCGAGCCTACCGCTCGCAGGGCTAACCCAGTCCTTCTAACATCAAGCCCGATCTTAGCGCTCGCAGGACTACGCCGGTCTGTATTTACTCCCGTCCCAAAATTGGGAGGGGAAATATATTTCCTGTTCTCATATTTTACTATTCTTGTCTACATTTAGTTGGTCTTTGAAGCTTGGAGTGAATCCTAGACTTCCCGCGGGTTACCCGGCGAGGGGATCTCAACGGTACTAGGGAATGTGATGGTGACTGAAACCCAAACTCCCCTTTCCAGGATATTTACTCATATTGGTTACTATCCATTCTTATTTACACATTTTCTCTCCAATTGCTCCATGTCCTATGATGGTTTAAGATTTGGCTCGGTGTTCAATTGAACATTGAGTTCTATCTCTCCTAGGGAACGGCTACATCATCATGTTATCTCTCAATTACTATCGATGGTCTCTAATCCTATTCATCATCCCTTTCTTGTCATGGCTCCATCCCCTATCATATTTTTGTAAACCCTGAATCGGTGAATTACTAAACGCACCTCAACTCTACTTTAAGTGTTACCTCAATTTGGGTGACCACTAACCACTTTCTAGAATGCACCCAATGTTCTAGGGGTCAATACTTGATTGTGTGGGGACCTATTGGGGTCTAAATTAGACACTTCAGTTTCTACTATTCGCAGACCAAGGTGGAAACGAACTAGGTTTAGCTCTTAAGATGCAACCTTGGTCCTATCAAGTCCTAATGAGTTCCAAATTCTTACCATAGGTTCACAATGAGTAATGATCTAACAACATCAAATCCTAAGTTTCATATTTTTCCAGGAATTATTTAACCATGATTTCTATTTGAACTGAATGGGGTGCAAATAAGGATTTACACAACAAGTATCATCTACAGATCTCTATAAATTCTGATAAATTCACAATAGCATAATATTGGTCTAAAAACCTCAAACCCTAAGTTTCACATTTTTCTAGGAATTATTTAACCATAATTTCTATTTAACATGAATGGGGTGCAAATAAGGATTTACACAACAAGTATCATCTACAGATCTCAGTAAATTCTGATAAATTCACAATAGCATAATATTGGTCTAAAAACATTAAAGCCTAAGTTTCACATTTTCCATGGATTATTTAACCATGATTTCTATTTAACATGAATGAGGTGCAAATAAGGATTTGCACAACAAGTATCATCTACAGATCTCTGTAAATTCTGTTAAATTCACAATAGCATAATATTGGTTTGATTCAACCAAAAAATGGCAATTAGCACCCCAATTTCCCTTTTAAGTAGTGACATGCAATGAGAATTTACCCTACATGCTGAGATCCATTTGGTCTCAAATTTTGACCATAGACTAATATTGGCTAAATTGGTATGACACCCAAATTTGAGGTCAGTTGGAGTTATATACATCCAAAAATGTCACTTATTTGATTTTACATATTTTAGATAAAACCTTAGAAAAATCATCACCTAAAAATCTGATTTTTGGGTGCAAGATAGATATATGTCACATGCATGCATGGACAAAATCTCAAGTCCATCTGACTTATATTTTAAAATATATAAATAATTTCTAGTTTCTATTTTAACCAGCCTCACTAAAATGAGTGATGTGGGTCCTACAGTGATCCAAATGATCTGATTCAACTTCCAAATGAATGTAGACCTCCAGATCTATAATTTCATTCTCTGGACATTTTTCAAAATATGGCCTCTAAGGGCCTCAAATTTTGCTTCCAAAATCGGGGAAATAATAATGAGACAGAATGTATGAAACATGTACTAAATATATACTTGTCTGTGATTAGCGCAGCCTGCCAGATCTAATGGCCACGAGGTCGTCTTCCCTGATGAGAAAATGGCTCAGATTTGCCACGACTGGTTGGTTTTTGCGGGCAATTTTCTAGCCAACTGTGGCCGTCTCCGGCCGAACGCCCAAGCCACCACCTTCACTCGACATAGGGCTTCCATTTGGCGGTGGACGTTTGGCTGGAGGTGGACAGAGGTGCTCTGGGGTTTTTTGCATTTATCGGCCAGGAACAATAAAAATTCAAAGTGGTGGATCACCACTCTCTTGATAATTTTTAATAAGGAAGGATTAGAGAGCTAGCACTGGAGGAGGGGGAGAGGAAAGTTGCCTGATTTCGGGTTTGGCGCCGAGCATTGCGGCGCTGGAAGAGTTGGGTGGTGTTTCTGGCATCCATGGCATTTTGGTGCGGCTGAGCTCAAAAACTTCACTAGAAGGGGGGGGGGGGGGGGGGGGGGTGCTCGACTGCTTGAGGGGTCCTGAAGCTAGTGAGAGGGAGAAATGAGAGGGAGGGGGTGTATATGGCTAGCTGCCATTAAGGGGCTCTCGGCCACCCCCTTGCCGCCCATTTCAGCCATCCAAATCCCCTCCCCACTACCCAACATTGAGGGGAATTCATTCCCCAAGCTCAGAGGATGCTTGGGGAATGAAGAGGGGGTGCCATTTGGTACTCATCCACTAATCTCTCCTCTTGTGCCTCCTTGTCCTCTTCCTCCATTAAAGCTCAACCCCATGTGTAATTACTACCCAAAATATCGAAATTTCAGATGGCTAGGGGCTGGTTATCATGAGGCCTGCCTTCTTGGGCCATGAGGTTGGGTTAAGCCCACTTAACTTGGGTTTGGGGCTCACTTGACCCAAATAGACCAAAATGGGGATTTTGGGTTTGGGCTTGACTCAAGCTCACCGCATCCCATACGACTGAGCCATATTGATATCTTAGACCCCATGGGCCTATTCCAAGAGAAATTAAGTCAAGGTGGGGCCAAATGGGGCTTGATTGCACTTATTTGACTATAGGGGCAATTTGGGTATTCTGATGATTTTGCCCTAATCTCCCCCCCCCCCCCCCCCAAATGTTGAATGCATACCTTGGTCCATTTAGGTTTCATATGCTCCCCTTAGGTTTAAGAAGGGTTGTGGTAGGTCAATTTGGTCATCCAAAGTCTAATTCACCTTATTTTGGGAGGTTTGACCTAAGATAGCTCAAAGTTGACTTTTGGTCAGTTTGACCAATTTGGTTGACCTCAAGGGTCCCTAGTGGCCTACTTACCTCCTTGGATGGTCATAAGGATCATGGTGAGGTTATGTTAGCTTATTGGAGTCTTTGGTCACCCCTAGGCTAGGCCATCAAGATTTATTAAATGCACCCAAATGTGTATTCCTTCTTATCTTGTTGAGGGGGGCCTCTTTGGATCATTTTGTGTACTTGATTCATCCTAGGGGAATCTCCATGGCTATGTATGATGCATAAGATGTTTTAGACTCTTTTTAGTTCACTTTACATTAGGGTGGCCCATGGTGGCTGAGTGCACACCATGTGTTTTTCACTCCTTTCAACTTGTCATCTTAGTGCCCTGGGTCACTTATCCTATTTTTTTCATGACTTATCATGACAAAAATTTCCTAGGGCCTAGCAGTTTGGGGGATGTTACAATTCCCAATAAACGAAGAAACAATTTCATCCCCGAAATTTAGGTTGGGTCTATGAAAGTCAGAGTTCAGAATATACTAGGAAGATTTGATAGTTTTTGTGCAACATGACTCCCAACTAATATCGGAAATGGTTAGGTCTAGTTCACATCACCTCATCCTCAGTTTTCTTCGAAGTGCACTTTCGTTAAATCTACTATGTCTGTAACCAAGATCTTCTTCTTGGGGGTTCTTAAGTAATTCCTAATTGATGAAGGTATACGTAGCGGAGGGAAGACATATATTGAAGTGAATTTACACATTCACAAGGCGAGCATGTAACTTGATCGAGCCTTGTAATCTATAGTATGATGTCTTTGTAAGTATACAATTCTCGATCAGGAGAGTATATCGTCATGTTCACCGTCAATATCTTCAATACCATATCCTTACTAACACTTTGGATCTAACTCTCCTATGGTTCACAATCATTGTACACGTGATGTCAGTACTCTTATTTGTTAGGTGTTTGTAATTAGAATTTAGACTTGTCTTCCAAGATCATGATATGCTTATGACTTAGGCAATCTGGTTCTACTAATTTTTATGACATCGTCATTCCTTTAATATCTTATGTCAACGCTTAGTCATGATTCTAGACTCTGAAATGACAGTTAATAAATGTAAATATGTCCACTTTCATTTACTAAACCAAAGGATGCTCTAGTAATAGTTAATGCTTAGTTCTGGTACCTGATTTCATGTGGGTCATCAATTCCAAGGCTAACAAAATTCATATTATTGTCCTGAAACCTCATTCCTGATTTTTATCCCAAATCCACGTGTTATTGATGGTCAAATCTATAGTTCTCATTTTTTGTTAAACGCAAACCAAGCTTAACTATTGTACGAGACCTATCACCTATGAATCAACTACCATAAATATGTCGTGAATTGATCTCTAAATCATTCCCCAAGTCTTGTATATGATAATTTACAAATTTCAACTCTTCATATTGTCATACTCTTGGGCCTAATTCTTATTCCTTTTATATTTATGGCATCCACCAATTTGTGTACAAATTATCATTTATCATGGCCTAATAGGTTTAATAAAGTTTCCAGAGACCAGTTATGATCTGAAATTGTGTTCAATAAAAGTCCATAGTCTTCCCTCCTTATCATAATTCCAGAAGATTAATTATGTGGCTAAGGGTGCAAAACCCATTTCGGGAAGGAAGTATAATAGCTAATCAATAGTTAAGTATAATAAAATTTTCAGAAGTTTAATAGAGACAACGAGTCTATCTACTCACTTCTATCATATTCCAGGTTTTCATAATGATCTGGGGGAACTCGACCCTGGAATTCTCAATAATGCTTAATGTAACAAGAGTTCACAAACCCCAATTTCCTACGGAACTCAATCCTCAAGGTCTTTGATTCCTTCAGAGATGAAAAGTCTCTTGTTAACAAGTGCGTGTTTCAATTCTAAGAGAATTGACCAAGGGAATAATTATTGTTCATAAAACTATATGTGTGTAACAACATGTGTATTACCCTAAGCTACCTTGGTCTTGCATGTGGGACCCACCGATATGTAGGGGTCTAAATGACTTCAAATTTATCGAGCGACCTTCTTTTCCAAGACCTACCATCCATAAAGATTTGAGTGGATTGGTCTTCATTAAGCCTTAGGTCTTCCACAATCGTATGTAATGAAACCCTCTCCAAATCTATAGAACTTTATCTCCAAAATTCTAATTTCTGGACCGCATATGTATCATACTAAATTACATGTACGATGTAAAATTCAGATTATCTGGATAAGTCAGATAGTGGGGGCACATAAATTTGGGTATAGGGTTCACTTTATATACCCTGCACCAAAATTGGTGCCCGGGGAGTTGTATTGCAGAGACTTTTATGTTTCTAAAATAACCCAAGTTAATATTATAGCGGCCCAAAAAATGAAGAAACAAGATTAGCCTCCCATAAATCTTGTGCTGAGTTACTTATATCCGACAATTTGGACATTTCACGTGTGTACATAATCCTTATAGATACATAGTCCTCGAGATGGTAAGGTTCTCTGCCCTCAAAACTACCATTTATCGCAACTTCTCCAAGGGTCGTGTGCTTGTTATCCTATTGCCTGGTCTTCTTCTAGGCTGGAATTCCAATTCTACATTCGACATCCTCTCCTTGTGATGGATTTTATGAGAACGGAAGTGGGATTATCGACTTCTAGGCACATGTGTTAAACCTACGAGTCTCCTACTAATCTGATTGTAGATACACAAGCACCAAATCTTCTTAAGATGGTCCTGTTTGTTCATGTGAGGGGTATTAATGTCACTTAGGAAGTGACGTAGGTATATCAGAGAGTAAGCCCTGAATGCTTACACGTGCTTTCGACTCTTTCCTTTAGTCACTTTGGGGTATTCTACTGCTTGGACAAAATATACTCGAGGTTGGTGTCAGACTAGGATACCTTATGAGATGTCTCGCTAAGTCAAACCAATACGGTGTACTAGTCAGGTTGGCCTAATCTCATAGTTAAGTGGACAAGATTATGTGAGTTCCCGTATGGGTACACCATTGCTTCCGCTGCTAGTTTATCCTCAAACTAACTGGAGCGGGGGTTGCCCTAGGGTTTGTGGACTTCTTTTACAGGGATCGAAAGTCGGCTAAGCTGATACCAGTTTGTAAGACCCCCTTTTTTGCTTTTAAACCGGGTCTTACCGCCCAGAACCGTCGCCTTGCGTCTGCACCATTACTCCATATGGTCGCCGCCACGATACGCCGATCTTGCCGGCTATTCAACATCGTCCAGGCCAACCACAATTCACAGTAATAGAAGCATTAGAAGAGAAAAGCCCACAAATCACATTAAGAATATATAAATTACAAGATTACATTGTCCACGATGAGAAAAAACTATACGAATAAGGGCTTATGCCCGGTACATGTTTAAATATAGTGCAACAACACTCTCACTCTACAACTATGCGGAAGCTATCAAACTCTGTCTTCATGCATCTGTAGATGCTACTGCGACGATGTGTAGTGGTTGCTCTGCTTCATCCCGTCTTCCTGTCCTGTCTCCGGAATGGAGTCCTGCTGTTCCGACACACCATCCCTACAATGATGAGGTCCACCGACCGTCAGTCTATAAGACTCAGCATATTCCTTACCACCTCCACCCGCGACTCCTAGGCACCGTGTGGGAGGAGTAAGCTGAGGACATCAAGGGGTAAATCAAAAGCAGGTGACATGTGGCTAGACTAACAGGGTTTATAATTACTGAACATTTAATGATATCAATTATATGCTAGCAGAGTATAGTGTGACAACAATAAGTAAAAGATAATGCAATATAAAGAAGCAGGTATAATAAATAAGAGTAGCTACGAATGTAACCTTAACTTATATGCACACACAAAAGCACAAAAGCTAAGGGATCTGGCACTAAGGTAAACTCATCGTATAAAAGAGCCCATACTAATTCATACGATGAGGTTTCAGATTTATGCAAGAATGTTATGCTATGATATGCAATGCAATGCAATGCAATGTTGCAACTCACGCACACGACTCTGTTTGTACAGACCTTTAGTTCTCACTTTTCCGAGGTAGATAACCTCTCGGGCACCTCCCGTCGTGGTCAAACGGTGGCAGAAGAGCGGGCATCTCCTCACCTAGGTGGGTAAGTCACACTACCGGACCTAGGCCCTAACGTACACTGTGATACTGGTACCCAGTACTAATGAGCTCCTGCATACTAAACTGAATTGGCCAGGTAGGGTTTAGGGGATCCGTCTCTTCGGATGCGCAGTAAAACAACCTGGCCCCTAATCAAACCACTAACACTGTCGAGTCAATAAACTGCTGTCGGTGTGACGACTAAGCCAGAACCGAGGACCCACCACATCTTATGCACATGCAATTATGTATTATCTCATACCACTGAGCCTTCAACTCGTAATTCTTAAACCAATATTTATAAAAAATGAGCCAATTGCTCACAGGACTATCTCAGTCCTTCCTTATAACCCGAGCCTACAGCTCGCAGGACAATCCCAGTCCTTCCTTATAACCCGAGCCTACCACTCGTAGGACTATCCTAGTCCTCCCTTATAACTCGAGCCTACCGCTCGCAGGACTAACCCAGTCCTTCCTTATAACCTGAGCTACTGCTCGCAGGACTATCCCAGTCCTTCCTTATAACTCAAGCCTACCGCTCGCAGGACTAACCCAGTCCTTCCTTATAACCCGAGCCTACCGCTCGCAGGGCTAACCCAGTCCTTCTAACATCAAGCTCAAGCCTACCGCTCACAGGACTACGCTGGTCTATATTTACTCCCCTCCCAAATTTGGGAGGGGAACTATATTTCCAGTTCTCCTATTTTACTACTCTTGTCTATAGTTAGTTGGTCATAGAAGCTTGGGGTGAATCCTAGACTTCCCGCAGGTTACCCGGCAAGGGGCTCTCAACGGTACTAGGGAATGTGATGGTGACTGAAACCCAAACTCCCCTTTCCAGGATATTTACTCTTATTGGTGACTATCCATTCTTATTTACCTATTTTCTCTTCAATTGCTCCATGTCCTATGATGGTTTAACATTTGACTCGGTGTTCAATTGAATATTGAGTTCTATCTCTCCTAGGGAATGACTACCTCATCGTGTTATCTCTCAATTACTACCGATGGTCTCTAATCCTATTCATCACCCCTTTCTTGTCATGGATCCATCCCCTATCTTATCTGTGTAAACCCTGAATCGGTGAATTACTAAACGCACCTCAACTCTACTTTAAGTGTTAGCTCAATTTGGGTGACCACTAACCACTTTCTAGAATGCACCCAATGTTCTAGGGGTCAATACTTGATTATGTGGGGACCTATTGGGGTCTAAATCAGACCACTTCAGTTTCTACTATTCGCAGATCAAGGTGGAATCGAACTAGGTTTAACTCTTAAGATGCAACCTTGGTCCTATCAAGTCCTAATGAGTTCCAAGTTCTTAACATAGGTTCAAAATGAGTAATGATCTAACAACCTCAAATCCTAAGTTTCACATTTTTCCAGGAATTATTTAACCATGATTTCTATTTAAATTAATGGGGTGCAAATAAGGATTTACACAACAAGTATCATAGACAGATCTCTATAAATTCTGATAAATTCACAATATCATAATATTGGTATAAAAACCTCAAACCCTAAGTTTCACATTTTACCATGGATTATTTAACCACAATTTCTATTTAACATGAATGGGGTGCAAATAAGGATTTACACAATAAGTATCATCTACAGATCTCTGTAAATTCTGATAAATTCACAATTGCATAATATTGTTCTAAAAACCTCAAAGCCTAAGTTTCACATTTTCCAGGGATTATTTAACCATGATTTCTATTTAACATGAATGGGGTGCAAATAAGGATTTACACAACAAGTATCATCTAGAGATCTCTGTAAACTCTGATAAATTCATAATAGCATAATATTGGACTAAAACCCTCAAACCCTAAGTTTCACATTTTTCCAGGGATTATTTAACCATGATTTCTATTTAACATAATGGGGTGCAAATAAGGATTTACACAACAAGTTTCATCTACAAATCTCTATAAATTCTGATAAATTCACAATAACATAATATTAGTCTAAGAACCTCAAACCCTAAGTTTCACATTTTTCCAAGGATTATTTAACCATGATTTCTATTTAACATGAAGGGGTGCAAATAAGGATTTACACAACAAGTATCATCCACAGATCTCTACAAATTCTGATAAATTCACAATAGCATAATATTGGTCTAGAAACCTTAAACCCCAAGTTTCACATTTTTCCAAGGATTATTTAACCATGATTTCTATTTAACATGAATGGGGTGCAAATAAAGATTTACACAACAAGTAACATCCACGGTTCTCTATAAATTCTGATAAATTCACAATAGCGTAATATTGGTCTTAAAACCTCAAACCCTAAGTTTCACATTTTTCCAAGGATTATTTAACTACAATTTCTATTTAACATGAATGGGGTGCAAATAAGGATTTACACAATAAGTATCATCTACAGATCTCTATAAATTTTGATAAATTCACAATAGCATAATATTGGTCCAAAAACCTCAAACCCTAAGTTTCATATTTTCCATGGATTATTTAACCACAATTTCTATTTAACATGAATGGGGTGCAAATAAGAATTTACACAACAAGTATCATCTACAGATCTCTATAAATTTTGATAAAGTCACAATAACATAATATTGGTCTAAAAACCTCAAAGCCTAAGTTTCACATTTTTCTAGGAATTATTTAACCATAATTTCTATTTAACATGAATGGGGTGCAAATAAGGATTTACACAACAATTATCATCTACAGATCTCTGTAAATTCTGATAAATTCACAATAGCATAATATTGGTCTAAGAACCTCAAAGCCTAAGTTTCACATTTTTCCATGGATTATTTAACCATGATTTCTATTTAATCAAATAAGTTATCCATGGAGAGCATTTCAAAACATGTAAGGGAACTAACCTAAATCTTCATCTAGACCACATGAGATCACTTTTACTGATGTGTCTCATAATAATACTACACTTTCCAGAGATTCAACATTCTTTATATATAAAATTTCTCAACAATTACATAAATTGCACATGAAGGCCATTTCATAATTTGTAAAGGAACTACCCTAGCTTTTCATCTAAAATGCATGAGATTGTTTCTAAGGATACCTAATATCATAAAAAGGCTATGCATAGAAGGTGAGATTTTTCCTAATCTTTTTAACCTCATAAATTTCATTAATTTACAAGTGTGACAAATTAAATTAATTTGATAAACCTAAGGTATCTTGCTCCAAAGGCCTCCAAAACTCAAGGGTTTGGATTGCTATGTCACCTCACTTGCATGACCAAGGTTTTAGTGACATGCAAGGTGATTTCTACCCTCAATCCCATATAAAACTTCATTAAACCAAAAATGGCTATTAGATCCCCAATTTCCCTTTTAAGTAGAGACATGCAATGGGAATTTACCCTACATGCTGAGATCCATTTGGTCTCAAATTTTGACCATGGACTAATATTGGCTAAATGGGTATGACACCCAAATTTGAGGTCAGTTGGAGTTATATACATCCAAAAATGTCACTTATTTGATTTTACATATTTTAGATAAAACCTTAGAAAAATCATCACCTAAAAATCTGATTTTTGGGTGCAAGCTAGATATATATCACATGCATGCATGGCCAAAATCTCAAGTCCATCTGACTTATATTTTCAAATATTTATACCAAATAATTTCTAGTTTCTATTTTGACCAGCCTCACTAAAATGAGTGTCGTGAGACCTATAGTGATCCAAATGGTCTAATTCAACTTTCAAATGAAAGTAGACCTCCAGATCTATAATTCCTACTACTGGACATTTTTCAAAATATGGCTTCTAAGGGCCTCAAATTTGCTTCCAAAATCGGGTAAATAATGTGACAGATAGTATAAAACATGTATTAAATATATACTGGTCTGCGATTAGCGCAGCTCGGCAGATCTAACAGCCATGGGGTCGTCTTCCCTGATGAGCCAACGACTCAGATTTGCCACGACTGGGTGGTTTTGCTGGCAATTTTCCGGCCGAATGTGGTCGTCTTCGGCCAAACGCCCAAGCCACCACCTTCACTCGACATAAGGCTTCTGTTTGGCGGTGGCCGTTTGGCCGGAGGTGGTCGGAGGTGCTCTGGGGTTGTTTGCGTTTTTCGGCCAGGAACAAAAAAAATCCAAAGTGTTGGATCACCACTCTCTTGACAATTTTTAATAAGGAAGGATTAGAGAGCTAGCACAGGAGGAGGGGGAGAGGAAAGTTGCCTGATTTCGGGTTTGGCGGCGAGCATTGTGGCGGAGGAAGAGTTGGGTGGTGTTTCAGTCATCTCTGGAGTTTTGGTGCTACTAAACTTGATAAATTCACAGGAAGGAGGGGGGGGGGGGTCTCGACTGTCACACCCCGCATTTTCCCAGGAATTTAATACATATTATCAGAGCAAGGGTAAAATACGCGTCGTGATGCCACGTCCTGCAGGGGACGACTACAGACGCTCAGGCAAACACTCCTTACGATAAATTTATAAAAGACCTATATATGTTTGAGATAAAAAGAAAATTTACATTTTTAGCTTAGGACCGCGTCCCTCGGTCCGGTGGATCACTACTCCACAAGTAGAAAGCTATACATACGCAGCCGAAAATAGGTTCATTTTTAGCCTACATGATCATGAAGATCCACATCCCAGAAATGATATGCACATGTCTATGTTTAGTATAGTAAGAAAGTATTTTCTACGGTGTTCAAAGTATATGACAATTATTTAAAATCATGATGTGCAAGAATGACATTTTTATACCAATAAAGTAACTAATGCATCCTAGCATAAAGCTTCCCAGAGAGCAAGTAGGTAAACAACCCGAAAGTAACAGCAAAACTACTAGCAAGTAAACTAAGCATAAAAGCCAAACGGGCGCCAACAACTGACACGAACCCGCAGGAAAGAAGGAAAACATCCAAAAGAAGGAAACAACTAAAGAACAGCCCCTTACCTAGAAGAGAGGAAGGGCCTCGACAGGAAAACTAAATGACACCGCTCTAACTCCTGCAGCAGCTAAAGACCTGAACCTGAGACATTCATAAGAAAAGAATGCCTCAGCCCAAAGGGTGCAAGAAAACAAAGATTAGCAGCAATCAGAAATAAAAGATTGCAGAAAGGAGAACTAAGCAGATAAAAATCAATAATCTTACAACAACTCGAGCCAGCTCAAATGAGTGCACTCGGTAAGAGGAAAAGCCTGCAGAAGAAGGTAGTAGCCAAAGCAATCAAAGCCAACCACGTGTACGCCATTGCGGCTCAGAGGTGATGATCATACATATAATATCATAATACACATATATAAGCATATATGTTTATAAGAACTTGAGACTGATCAGCTCAAGTAAAATAGGTGGCGGTCCTTTATCCCTTGCCAACCCAAAAAGCCAAACCCGGGTGGTGGTACTCTATCCACTGCCAACTGAAAAGCCAAAACCGGGTGGTGGTACTCTATCCACTGCCACCCAATAAGCCAAAACCGGATGGTGGTCCTTTATCCACTGCCACCCAAAAAGCCAAAACCGGGTGGTGGTCCTTTATCCACTGCCACCCAAAAAGCCAAAACCGGGTGGTGGTCCTTTATCCACTGCCACCCAAAAAGCCAACACCGGGTGGTGGTCCTTTATCCACTGCCACCCAAAAACTACCCACCGCACAAGGCTTAAGACAAAGGTTCTAAATAATTGAATTAAGTTTCAATTAAGACACGAGATGTAACCCGAGATATCAGCACCATAACACCCTAATAATAGGGTCACAAAGAAATAAACACTACTCAATGATTCATTTGAAAACACTTGGTGAGTCCAAACATGACTCCCAACGAACTTCCCGTAAAGTACGATGAATAAGGCACGACAAGACACCACGATGAACACTAACAAAAAACAGGGCAACTCAAAGAATAAAGCATAGCTTTATCAAAAGTCTCAGTCAAAGGGACTTAAAAGATTTGATAATATCACATAAGATACTCGGGAACACCCGCCAAAAGAACATATAAATATATGAGGAAACAATTCAGAATAAGCGAAGAAATCGACTAGAAAGACTTACATTAAAGTCGACGGGAAAGACTTATATCAAGTCGACGGGAAACTTCATAAAAGAAGAAGAAATTGCACGATCGTAGGGCGTGCAAACTTTTCTAAACCTAGGGAAGTCTTATCAGACTACCTGGTAGCATAACTAAACAGGTATAAAAGCTATCCAGATTTCAAGGGGATGACATCAGGAATCAAGAACCCAGAACACCAATAAGACCCCAAAAAGGAAAACACAACAGCCCCTAACCTAAAATCAATAGGTTAGGCAGACAGGGAAGAAGAAAGGACTGAAATGAAGGACTCTCAATACCCCAGCAAAATCAAGCCAAGGGGAATACTACTACTTCCTGAAGGACACATCCAACAAGAGATCCTAGCATAACTAAGCTTCAGGAAACAAAGTCATTAAGGAGAAGGACTGCTATTTGCAGCCCACAACCACTAAAAAGAAATCTTTACATTCAACCAGATTGCTAAGACTGTGAAGAGGAGGCATTACCCTTCACTGAGAATGTTAACACAAAAATTATATGGAAGACTGAGCCTGGAAGAGTTTAAAATACTCAGAAATAAAAGGCAGATTACACAGAAAACCAGGGAGTTCTGGACAGAAATTCTGGACAAAAGGCAAGAAAATTCTGGAACTACACAGAGAGAATATCTAAACAATTCTACGGTATAAAGAGGAATCAAATGCACAAGAAGAAATTTGATTTCCGAGAATACACAAAAAATGACTTTTCTGAGAGTATCTATCAGAACAACCAGGAAGACCACAAACAGAACTTCACTTGCAGAAAAGGGGGAGAAACAATCATTAAAGGGTTGAGAAGCAGAACCAGGAAAAGGGATTGAAAGAGAAGGGAAATGGCAAATAGATGACCTCAACAGCCAAGCTACTTGTGTGGGACTAAGAGGGGTTGGTAATTTAGCCAACGCTTAAATATAATTGTCGAACATGACATCCATATTCTCTTATAATCAAGGCCATATTACCGAGCAATTGAATGTCATATACCAAGAACAAGCTTGAACTATAAATTGATTACGCAACTTGAATTATCGATACTTGCAACCCGAAGGCGGCCCACCAGTCATATAACAACAATTGAGCATAATATCGAAGATAGAATTAAATATGGCAACCCCCAAATAGTTCTAAAAATAGAACTATATATATAGCTAATAGAAACTACGCATAGCTGTCCCAAACAAAATAATCCAACTGGAACAATAAAAGGCAGCCCCAAACTGGTACTACATAGAGAGGCCCCAAAATAAAACCAACAGGATGGATATAAAGCAACCTCTAAATCGAGATTATACAAACCAGCCCTAATACAAAACCAACAGGAACGTTGCAAAGCAGAACAAAATAATCCAACTGGAACAACAAATGGCAGCCCCCAACTGGTACTACATAGAGCAGCCCCCAATTAAACAAGTATAAGAAGCAACCCCCAGTTAAATTATATAGTAGTAGCCCCAAATTAAACAAGTATAAGAAGCAACCCCCAATCTAGACAGATATATTAACAGCCCCCAAATGAAAAGCTATAAGGCAGCCCCCCTAATGGTTTGCAAAAATCTAAACTATACCAAGTAAAGCAGCCCCCATTTAACAATTTTTATTTTTTGAAGTAGCCCCCCAGCAAAATTTTTAAGACAAACCCAACTGGAATTATATAGCAGCCCCCAAAACAAATCGGGATTAGATTTATATAAATAGCAGCCCCCTTGAAATTTTATAGCATACAACAGCCCCCCAAATCAAAATCCAAACTGGAAATCATGAATCATAAACCATCTCAAACAAGGAACGAAGGGGGAAGAAGGAGAGGCGGTTTTCTTGCCTGAATCGGGAGCCGACGCCACTCGTCGAAGCGGAAACCACGACCGGGAGACTTTACAAACACTGCCGAACCCAACGGGAACTCTCCGCAACCCCGCTCCGGCGACAAAATTAAGCCCCGACAACCTCTAAATCCCCTCCGACGGCCTACGCCGCCGACGCCGGTGACTCCGAGAAACCCTCGCTCTCTCCCTCCCAGACAGCTCAAAGCTTGCACGGGAAGAAAAAAAGGAGAAATGAAATAATGAACAGCTGCCCCCTCCTAACATTTCTTTGCATATATAGATACACTCTTATACAAAAAGCGTGCACCAATATTTATATATTATGTATGTAGGCATATATAAGCTCTTTTTTTCCTTTATATCACCTGTACGGCTATACACAACTAGATGCATAAATAATGTATATATATGTATATAGTTTTGTATAAAACCTCTTCCTCTTTCTCTCTCTTTTTGTACATATACATATATATATAATTATACATATATACCTACCTACGTGCAAACCCTCCAAAAAGAAAACCTAATCATACATGATTGCCTAAACACGTCAACAAATGGAAGAAAAGAAAAACTTCGTATATACACTTATATATATATATATTGCAAATATAACTCGATCTAGAATTACTCACTGGACAACGACGACGACGAAACAATAACGCCCTCTCGCATTTACACTTCTCAACGATAACTTTAGTATTTAAACTATCAATATTACCATAACCCTACTCAGAAGACTATAAGAAAAGCTGGGGAGTTACAACCACCCCTCCTAACAAAAAGTTTCGCCCAGAAACTTTGCAACAATAATACCAAACATTTTACCACTAAATCCCTCACATACCCGCTTAGATTAATTATAAGAGAAAACCTGGGGCGTTACAGTCACCCCACCAAGAAGGAAGTTTTGTCCCGAAACTTAGAACCGAAACTTAGAAAACAACGAATGAAAAGAGAAAAGGGAGAGGTAAGCCCACACTCGCTAGATAGAAACGCTAACCGAAGAAGGCTAGGAAAACAGATGCGGATAAGATTACCCAAAAGGAAAAGGACATTACCAAGAACCCGAAATGTCCAAGCCGAGGACAGAAAGCAGATCGCGGAACATCTGACTCGCGGATCCCCAACTAAAGGAAACCTAAACGAAGATCAGCCTTCGAAAACATCAATCAGCTCAACTGGTCAAGCAAAACATCAATCTGAGGCAACGACTATCTGCTCTTGACGGCCATCTTGATCAGTTCTTGATAATCGACACCCAATCTCACCGAACTAACTTTCTTCTTTACGTACAAGACGAGAGCACTCCAGGGCAAGGAACTAGGCCAGGAAAAAGCCACACTGCAACCACTAATCTGACTGAGTGTGCAATTGTCGCAACACACACGAGGCCAAAGGGTACGGTGCCTTAGCAATAGGACGGGTACCGGCTCAAGGTCAGAAACGAACTCCTCAACTTTCACAGGCAGAAAAAACCAGGGGGATTAACTGGGAAGACATCAGGGAACTCCCGCGCCATAGGAAAAAACTCGATACACGATAAACTGATAACGGTTTCTAGCATAGAAATGAGGTAAGCAACCCACCGGGAACTAAAAGGTTACGAGCACATGCCGCGGAAAGAATCGGAGAAAAAAACCTAGCGCAAAAAGCCAACGCACTCAAGGAAAGACTGGTGTCCAGCTAAAGGACCAAACGCTTTACCTTGCGCGCACCCGAAGACTCGCCCTCTAACTGGGGAGCCGACTCCAACGCACTATGCTCTGGAGTCATTGACTGCAATTATGAACAAACACATCACTACACCTAGCTTAAGACGCAATAGCTACGAACTAGAATTTCCAAACTCGATCAGATCAGAAAAGAGTAGATACTTGCTCTTGTTGTTACCTTGCTCTGGGAATTCATGAAATGATGTTATGCTTAACTTAGGATGATATACCATCATCCTATCAACTTATGTGCATATAATATAAATGCATGAATTCCAAATTTATTTCAAATCATGTGTGTACGAGCGTCATCATGTGTGTCTTTAGCTTGGCACGTGTGCTAATGCTATGTTATGATGTATATGCAGTGCTATGCAATCTAAAAAGGCCTTAATGCATGCTATAAGCGGTGTACACATGCGATCTTATGCATCCCATACTACATATTATCGCATGTAACGAAAAGAAAATCGTGCTAATGGACACGCATGCGACCTACGTTATGCATCTCATACTACATAACAGTCGTATGTTGTCACCTATGAGGATCCATATATAAACACATATTATGCATCCCATACTACATATTATGCCCCGTATACTTCTTATCATGATATGAGTGTAGTGTTCATGCTTCAGCCAAGACATATCGCTGACCCTTCGGTGTGTGTATGCAAAGAATAATGATTCTCACCAAGCGGTTAACCGGGCAACCAGACTATCACAGCAACCCGGCTAACCTCGCTCTGATACCAACTGTCACAAACCGCATTTTCCCAGGAATTTAATACATATTATAAGAGTAAGGGGAAAATATGCATCGTGATGCCACGTCCTGCAGGGGACGACTACAGACGCCCAGGCAAACACTCCTTATGATAAATTTATAAAAGACCTATATATGTTTGAGATAAAAAGAAAATTTACATTTTTAGCTTAGGACCGCGTCCCTCGGTCTAATGGATCACTACTCCACAAGTAGAAAGATATACATACGCAGCGGAAAATAGGTTCATTTTTAACCTACATGAGCATGAAGATCCACATCCCAGAAATGATATGCACATGTCTATGTTTAGTATAGTAAGAAAGTATTTTCTACGGTCTTCAAAGTATGTGAAAATTATTTAAAATCATGATGTGCAAGAATGACATTTTTATACCAAAAAAGTAACTAATGCATCCTAGCATAAAGCTTCCCAGAGAGCAAGTAGGTAAGCAACCTGAAAGTAACAGCAAAACTACTAGCAAGTAAACTAAGCATAAAAGCCAAACGGGCGCCAACAACTGACACGAACCGGCAGGAAAGAAGGAAAACATCCAAAAGAAGGAAACAACTAAAGAACTGCCCCATACCTAGAAGAGAGGAAGGGCCTCGACAGGAAAACTGAATGACACCGCTCAAACTCCTGCGGCAGCTAAAGACCTGAACCTGAGACATCCATAAGAAAAGAATGCCTCAGCCCAAAGGGTGCAAGAAAACCAAGATTAGCAGCAATCAGAAATACAAGATTGCAGAAAGGAAAACTAAGCAGTTAAACATCAATAATCTTACAACAACTCGAGCCAGCTCAAACGAGTGCACTCGGTAAGAGGAAAAGCCTGCAGCAAAAGGTAGTAGCCAAAGCAATCAAAGCCAACCACGTGTCCTCCATTGCGGCTCAGAGGTGATGGTCATACATATAATATCATAATACACATATATAAGCATATATGTTTATAAGAACTTGAGACTGATCAGCTCAAATAAAACAGGTGGCGGTCCTTTATCCCTTGCCAACCGAAAAAGCCAAACCCGGGTGGTGGAACTCTATCCACTGCCACCCGAAAAGCCAAAACCGGTTGGTGGTACTCTATCCACTGCCACCCAACAAGCCAAAACCGGATGGTGGTCCTTTATCCACTGCCACCCAAAAAGCCAAAATCGAGTGGTGGTCCTTTATCCACTGCCACCCAAAAAGCCAAAACTGGGTGGTGGTCCTTTATCCACTGCCACCCAAAAAGCCAACACCTGGTGGTGGTCCTTTATCCACCGCCACCCAAAAACTACCCACCGCACAAGGCTTATGACAAAGGTTCTAAATAATTGAATTAAGTTTCAATTAAGACACGAGACATAACCCGAGATATCAGCACCATAACACCCTAAGAATAGGGTCACAAAGAAATAAACACTACTCAATGATTCATTTGAAAACACTTAGTGAGTCCAAACTTGACTCCCAACGAACTTCCTGTAACAGTATGATGAATAAGGCACGACAAGACACCACGATGAACACTAACCAAAAACAGGGCAACTCAAAGAATAGAGCATAACTTTTTCAAAAGTCTCAGTCAAAGGGGCTTAAATGGTTTGATAACATCACTTAAGATACCCGGGAACACCCGGCAAAAGAACATATAAATATATGAGGAAACAATTCAGAATAAGCGAAGAAATCGACTAGAAAGACTTACATCAAAGTCGACGGGAAAGACTTATATCAAGTCGACGGGAAACTTCATAAAAGAAGAAGAAATTGCACGATCTTAGGGCATGCAAACTTTTCTAAACCTAGGGAAGTCTTATCAGACTACCTGGTAGCATAACTAAACAGGTATAGAAGTTATCCAGATTCCAAGGGGATGACATCAGGAATCAAGAACCCATAACACCAATAAGACCCCAAAAGGGAAAACACAACAGCCCCTAACCTGACTGAAATGAAGGACTCTCAATCCCCCAGCAAAATCAAGCCAATGGGAATACTACTACTTCCTGAAGTACACTTCCAACAAGAGAGCCTAGCATAACTAAGCTTCAGGAAACAAAGTCATTAAGGAGAAGCACTGCTATTTGCAGCCCACAACCACTAAAATGAAATCTTTACATTCAACCAGATTGCTAAGACAGTGAAGAGGAGGCATTACCCTTCACTGAGAAAGTTAACACAAAAATTATATGGAAGACTGAGCTTGGAAGGGTTTAAAATACTCAGAAATAAAAGGCAGATTACACAGAAAACCAGGGAATTCTGGACAGAAATTCTGGACAAAAGGCTAGAAAATTCTGGAACTACACAGAGAGAACATCTAAACAAGTCTACGGTATAAAGAGGAATCAAAATGCACAAGAAGAAACTTGATTTCCGAGAATACACAAAAAATGACTTTTCTGAGAGAATCTATCAGAACAATTAGGAAGACCACAAACAGAACTTCACTTGCAGAAAAGGGGGAGAAACAATCATTAAAGGAGAGGAGAAGCAAAACCAGGAAAAGTGATTGAAAGAGAATGGAAACGGCAAATAGATGACCTCAATAGCCAAGCTACTTGTGTTGGACTAAGAGGGGTTGGTAATTTAGCCAATGCTTAAATATAATTGTCGAACATGACATCCATATTCTCTTATAATCAAGGCCATATTACCGGAGCAATTGAATGTCATATAACAAGAACAAGCTTGAACTATAAATTGATTACGCAACTTGAATTATCGAGACATGCAACCCGAAGGCGGCCCACCAGTCATATAATAACAATTGAGCATAATATTGATGATAGAATTAAATATGGCAACCCCCATATAGTTCTAAAAATAGAACTATATATATAGCTAATAGAAACTATGCATAGCGGTCCCAAACAAAATAATCCAACTGGAACAACAAAAGGCAGCCCCCAACTGGTACTATATAGAGCGGCCCCAAAATAAAACCAACATGATGGATATAAAGCAACCGATAAATCGAGATAATACAAACCAACCCTAATACAAAACCAACAGGAACGTTGCAAAGTAGAACAAAATAATCCAACTGGAACAACAAATGGCAGCCCCCAACTGGTACTACATAGAGCAGCCCCCAATTAAACAAGTATAAGAAGCAACCCCCAGTTAAATTATATAGCAGTAGCCCCAAATTAAATAAGTATAAGAAGCAGCCCCCAATCTAGACAGATATTTAACAGCCCCCAAACGAAAAGCTATAAGGCAGCCCCCTGATGGTTTGCAAAAATCCAAACTAAACCAAGTAAAGCAGCCCCCATTTAACAATTTTTATTTTTTTGAAGGAGCCCCCCAGCAAAATTTTTAAGACAAACCCAACTGGAATTATATAGCAGCCCCCAAAACAAATCGGGATTAGATTTATATAAATAGCAGCCCCCTTGAAATTTTATAGCATACAACAGCCCCCCCAAATCAAAATCCAAACTGTAAATCATGAATCATACACCATCTCAAACAAGGAACGAAGGGGGAAGAAGGAGAGGCGGTTTTCTTGCCTGAATCGGGAGCCGACGCCACTCGTCGAAGTGAAAACCACGACCGGGAGACTTCACAAATACTGCCGAACCCAACGGTAACTCTCCGCAACCCCGCTCCGGCGACGAAATCAAGCCCCGGCAACCTCTAAATCCCCTCCGATGGCCTACGCCACCGACGTCGGTGACTCCGAGAAACCCTCGCTCTCTCTCCTAGATAGCTCGAAGCTTGCACGGGTAGAAAAAAAAAGGAGAAATGAAATAATGAACAGCTGCCCCCTCCTAACATTTCTCTGCATATATATATATACACTCTTATACAAAAAACGTGCACCAATATTTATATATTATGTATGTAGGTATATATATAAGCTCTTTTTTTCCTTTATATCACCTGTACGGCTATACACAACTAGATGCATAAATAATGTATATATATGTATATAGTTTTGTATAAAACCTCTTCCTCTTTCTCTCTCTTTTTGTACATATACATATATATATAATTATACATATATACCTACCTACATGCAAACCCTCCTAAAAGAAAACCTATTCATACATGATTGCCTAAACATGTCAACAAATAGAAGAAAAGAAAAACTTCATATATACACTTATATATATAATGCAAATATGACTCGATCTAGAATTACTCGTCGGATGACGACGACCACGAAACGGTAACGCCCTCTCGCATTTACACTTCGCAACGATAACTTTAGTATTTAAACTATCAATATTACCATAACCCTACTCAGAAGACTATGAGAAAAGCTGGGGCGTTACAACCACCCCCCTAACAAAAAAGTTTCGCCCCGAAACTTTGCAACAATAATACCAAACATTTTACCACTAAATCCCTCACATACCCACTTAGATTAATTATAAGAGAAAACCTGGGGCGTTACATCGGCTGCTTGAGGGGTCCTGAAGCTGGTGAGAAGGAGAAATGAGAGGGAGGGGTGTATATGGCTAGCTTCCATTAAGGGGCTCTCGGCCACCCCCTTGCCGCCCATTTCAGCCAACCAAATCCCCTCCCCACTGCCCAACACTGAGGGGAATTCATTCTCCAAGCTCAGAGGATGCTTGGGGAATGATGAGGGGGTGCCATTTGACACCCATCCCCTAATCTCTCCTCTTGTGCCTCCTTGTCCTCTTCCTCCATTAAAGCTCAACCCCATGTGTAATTACTACCCAAAATATCAAAACTTCAGATGGCTAGGGGCTGGTTCTCATGTGGGCTTCCTTCTTGGGCCATGGGGTTGGGTTAAGCCCACTTAACTTAGGTTTGGGGCTCACTTGACCCAAATAGACCAAAATGGGGATTTTGGGTTTGGGCTTGACTCAAGCTCACCACATCCCATGTGACTGAGCCATATTGATGTCTTAAACCCCATGGGCCTATTCCAAGACAAATTGAGTCAATGTGGGGCCCAATGGGGCTTGATTGCACTTATTTGTCTATAGGGGCAATTTGGGTATTCTGATGATTTTGCCCTAATCCCCCCCCCCCCCAATGTTGAATGCATACCATGGTCCATTTAGGTATCATATGCTCCACTTAGGTTTAAGAAGGGTTGTGGTAGGTCAATTTGGTCATCCAAAGTCTAATTGACCTTATTTTGGGAGGTTTGACCTAAGATAGCTCAAAGTTGACTTTTGGTTAGTTTGACCAATTTGGTTGACCTCAAGGGTCCCTAGTGGCCTACTTACCTCCTTGGATGATCATAATGATCATGGTGAGGTTATGTTGTCTTATTGGAGTCTTTGGTCACCCCTAGGCTAGGCCATCAAGATTTGCTAAATGCACCCCAATGTGTATTCCTTCTCTTGTTGAGTTCATGGGGCCTCTTTGGCCCATTTTGTGTACTTGATTCATCCTAGTGGAATCTCCATGGCTATGTGTGATGCATAAGATGTTTTTGCCTCTTTTTAGTTCACTTTACATTAGGGTGGCCCATGGTGGCTGAGTGCACACCATGTGTTTTTCACTCCTTTCAAATTGTCATCTTAGTGCCCTGGATCACTTATCATATTTTTGTCATGACTTGTCATAACAAAACTTTTCTAGGGGCCTAGCAGTTTGGGGGATGTTACACGCAGACTAACTTTAAGAAGAGGAAGTCTTGCATGGAGAGTTATCTTCTTGGCGAGGATTTATGGGAGATAGTTGGAGGAGCGAGATAACTAGTGGTAGCTACTGAAGGGAATGCTGAGCAGGTCAAGGCTTGGAAGAGAACAAATGCTAAAGCAGAGTTCACTCTCAAGCGTGCTTTCATTCCTGAGCTCTTAGATCACATCATAGGATGTCAGTCTACTGCTGAGATTTGGACAGCCTTGGATGGCTGATTCAACAAGAAGAATGTAGCGAGACTACAATTTCTTGAGAATGAGTTGGCGAAAGCAACTCAATGAGATTTGTCCATTTCAATTTTCTTTCTGAAGATGAAGAATCTATGCGCTGATATATTGGCATTGGACCCAGATGAGCCTATCTAAGAAGCGAAGCTGAAGAGGCACATAATTCGCGGCTTGCAGAGGGAGTATGTGGCCTTTGTTACTTCTGTACAAGGCTGGGCCATGTTGAAACCATCCACTGGTCTCTGAGTTTGGACCCACAGGTGGTGTAGCCTATGCCCACTTCTCTCTCACTAAACTCTCCTGACAGAGGATGAACAATATGGAATAGACCCGAGGTTGCTGCGAGGAGGTCCCGCCACACACCCGGAAGATCTTAGAGAACTTCTCCTCCCAAACCAATGCTCAGTCGGGCACCTTGGAGAGCACTAGCAGCCAACTCTGAAAATTGCCTGGAGGAGACAGCTCAAAAGATCTGATCTCCTCCAAGGTGCCTTTAAGGGTCTATTTATAGATTTTCTAGTTTTGGACTACAGATAGCGTAAATCCGCCTTTTGGTTTTACTAATCGCACCCCAAATTGGTCTGCTAACAGCTGAACTCCGCTGTTCTGAAGGGCTATTGGCAGCCCACAATGGGGTATCTACGTAATTTCCCCCTCAAAGCCCTATGGGCGAGTGGTCCGTGAAGGCACCACTCGCCAGGCTCCCTGTCTACCATGGTTCGTCGGGTGAATGATTTATGAGGCCATCACTCGCCATGTGTTCAGCTCGCTTGAGGGGCGAGACCTTGGGCGCTCTCACCTATCTGCCATGATGCCCTATGCGAGTGGTCCGCGAGTGCGGGCCTCACTCGCCCAAAGACCTCTTGGACTCATTATTCTGCTCCTTGCCCTGCCATCTGGCCCCTGGGCCCCTTGGACCCACTCGGCGAATACGGGGTTGTACACAATCCCCGCTCTTTGCGAGCGATTCCTGCGCTCGGAAAGAAAAGTCCAACCCCCAGTATTTGGCGAGTGCTTTGCTGACCTAGAGGGAATCTTCTTGGTGGGGCCCCCACTTAACTATAAATACGGCCCCAACTGTTGTCTTTAGCTTGCCCATCTTTTAATCACTGTTCCTCATTTTCTCCCTCGGAGTACTCACCATGATGTTCATGAAGCTGACGCCACGGCCACTTTTGGAGGGAATGATGGCTCGAATCCCCGCCGCGCAGGGAGGGACCGCTCCCAAGACTATCTGTTATGCCCCCTGGCTCTCGTCGGTGAGAGACCCCTCCAAGCCCTACAGGCTGAAGAAGACCAAGACGGTCCTACGAGACCGGGGGGGAGAGGGAGTGTGCGTCTGAAACTCCCCCCCTCTATGACATCCCTCCTATCAATACCAACGAGGTAACACAATGTATCTCGTTTTTGAGGTTGATTATGATGATGCGACTGACCCCCTCCTTTCTTACCATTCGTAGGGTCTGACGACGACCGGGGGTGGCCCCGGGTTCAACCACGCGAATGCTGCCATAACTCCTCCTGCCCTTGGGAACGCCCCTCTGACCCAGGAGCCTGCCCTTCTCGGCACTTCTGGCGAAGCCCTGTCCTCGCTTGGTGAGCATTCTGTTGCCCTCTCGCTTACATTTCTCTTTCTGCAACTCTTTCTGACCCAAGTTCTCGCAGCCCCTACCTTTGGGACCTTCGGGAACATGGGATTGCCCCCTCCCTTCCGCACTTATACAGTCCCGGATGCCACCAAGAGTCCTCCTGCTCTGGGGCAGGAACGCCCGGCGAGGAAGAGTCCCGGGACTGATTCTCCCGCTGCGGACCCGGCCGACACTTCCGCCGCGGCCGATCAGACGTACCAGCTCGGAAAAGGGAAATCTCTCCACCTCCTAAGTCGACCATTTGCAGGGCATCCCAGCACCTCTCGCCGGTCTCCCGTCGAAGAATACATACCGGGTTGGTTGTCTCCTTCCGCAAAACTCGTGGCTTATACCTGAGAGAGGTCTAATTTCTAAATTTTGCAGTCTTTCGTGAGATCCCGATCACCGACCCTTTAGAGGAGGAGGGTCTGATCTCGCCTCCCCCCCTCCCCTAGCGACATCTCTGAATTCCTTGGCAACCACGAGGATGCCCGCACTATGAAGGAACGGATGACAGAGCTGTTTGGCAAGCTGATCTGGATGCAGCGAGACCAAGCCAGCCTGACGGAGGAGCACCGGGCGGCCTTCGAGTGTCGGATCAGCGCCCTTGAGCGAGACTATGGTCACCTTGTCAGAGAGATGGAGCGCCAGGGGGGTGGGTGTGAGGAGACCTTTCCTGGGAGGCATATCGCGCGGGCTCGGGATCAAATGCGCTTGATCATCCAAAAGCTGACAGCTGTCAGCGCGTTCCACTACCCGCGATTGCCTCCAAGGACAGGGAGGCGAGGCCGGGGACGATGGTGGTGGGATCAATACTAATCCTACCGGCACTCGCTCCCTGCGTTCTCCCGCGCCCCTGCCATTTCTTTCTGTCTTTGTTCACATCGGACTAGGGCGAGACCCTTTATGTCTCACGAACTATGGCTTGCGTATTTTTATATATATGTCTCGCTTTTTGCTTATTTGTCAGAACGCTGTCTTGCGATTGTTTTTACTTTCGCGCCCTTTGATTCATATTTTGTAGGGAAGATCTCGCATGCTGCTTTCGCCTTTTGTGTGTGGTCGGGTTCAGGTGGGTGGTTCCAATCCCGAGGTATTGAGGAGTCGCAGGGGTTATCCGCACCCCGCGCGCAAATAATTTCGGTCATTTTTCACCTTTTTTCTATAAATAGTTCAACAAACCACCGTCATTACTGCGCTTTCATCTCTCTCTACTCTTTTACTCTCACGATATTACTCGCCCTTCTCTCTACTCTTTTCCTCTCGCGAGATCATTCCCCCCACCCCCTTCACGATGCCGAAAGAAGCGGATGGCAGGGCTAACTGTGCCCAGGTGTTCTCCAATCGGGACTTCGACACCTGCGACCACTCGGAGGCAGACTTCAACCAAGCCGTCACAGATTTTGTCCCACCGGGTTTCACCGGGCGCCTTCCGGGGAGCCAGGATTGCATCACTCAGTTCTCGCCTAGCACACTCGCGATCCCCTTGGAGCAATTTGAGGTAGGGCTCCGCCTCCCGCTGTGGCCAGAGGTGCGCCTGACCCTGCGCTACTTTGGGGTAGTTCCCTCGTGATAAGTAATAAAAAATATGTATTTTTGGTATAAGCATTAGTATAGTTTTAATTAATATTGTGAATTTTCTATGTAAATTAATGAATAAATTGCTTCTTTATTATTTCTGGTTTCTAACTTAGTTTTATTTTTGTTTTTGCAATTTTTTGCAAAATTTTCACAGGTCACGCCCTCAGACACGCCCGTGACCAAGGGCGTGTAATTTTAAAGATCAAATATCAACGGGACTGCTCAATTCAGATCAAATCCCGACAAGTTGATCAAGTCACGCCCGTGACTCTACAAGTCACGCCCGTGTTCCAGCAGAGTCACGCCCGTGACTCACCAAGTCACGCCCGTGACATACCAAGTCACGCCCGTGTGCAGCCATGTTTGACGGCCAGACCTTCCAGAAGGCGGCGAATACAGCCGAGCAAATGTCACGCCCTAAGTCACGGCCGTGACATTCAAGTCACGCCCGTGACCTAGGGCGTGTAAAACTCAAATTTTCCCTATAAATAGAGGGGCTCGGCTGAAGTTATTTTCATCCAAATTTTGAGTGGTTTTTGTTGTATTGTGAGTTCTTTTGAGTGATTGTGAGCTTCTCTTCTGCATTTCAGTTTAAGTTCGTTTGTAGTTTTTTCGTCTTCCTAGTCTAGTTGTAATGCTGATTTCAGAAATAAAATGATGTTTTTCTCATTTGGATCATCTTCTTTTTATTAATGTTAGTGTGTGTGCGTGTATGAGTTTAGCTTTATTGCTTTCATAATTTAGTTTTATTGCTTTTATAGTTAGTTTTATTGCTTTCATAATCTAGGTTTACTGTTTTCATAGCTTAGATTTACAAGCTTTCATAAAATAGTTTTATCGTTTTCTTTTTCGCCTTATTTTATCGCTTTCATTTTAAACGCTTTCTTTTTCAGTTTCTTTTAGAGTGTGTGCGTGTATGAGATAGTATTTTCCTTTTTTGTAGCTTAGTTTTTATTTCAGTCTTTATATAACTGCTATATACCACCCCCTTCTCAAATAAGAGGCTAATTTACTTTAGCACTTATTTAAGTCGGTTGGGACGGATATTATTTCTGCACCTTTATAAGTCTTTTCATTTCTATACCACCCCCTTCTCAAATAAGAGGCTAATTTACTTTAGCACTTGTTTAAGTCGGTTGGGATGGATATTATTTCTGTACCTTTATAAGTCTTTTCATTTCTATACCACCCCCTTCTTAAATAAGAGGCTAAGAACTTTTTAGCACTTGTTTAAGGTGGTTGGGACGGATATTATTACTGTTTTTATATAAGTCTTTTTATTTCCTTTTTATCCACTTATATCCGCTTTAATTATCAAACATGTATTTTTCAACCGATAATGCCGTCTCCATTCCGACGTCGTGCGCTATATTTCTCATCACTTAGAACTCTAGTAAATCGCTTAAATCATCTTTCGCATTTTATCATTTAGAACTCTAGTTAAATCAACTAAAAATATTATTCCGATAAAATAATAGTTCGTCCCTCGAAGTAGCATAATCAACACGACCCGCGGAAATATACGATCCCGATATTTTCTAAAAATATCCTGTATTACTTGCGATAAGGTATACTTGCCTTTATCAAATGATTAATTTGGACTAAAAATTCAAACACAGCTTTTCAAACTCATTTAGTGCAAAACTCTCCTTTTCTACTATTCAATTCAATAGAATTCGGCATTGTAGCCGAAGCGTAATTGTCAATATTCCGAAAGAAGAAAAAGATCGCTACTTCTATCCTTCGATAGGATAACGGTTAATTTCTCAAAGTAGGAGTACTTGCGAGACTCTTCGAAAATATCCGCCAATTCTAAACTCTTAATATAAAGGTTATCCTTTATTTATAAAACAAAAAGAAGAAGCCCAAGTAATCATCAAGTTTTTGGCGCCGTTGCCGGGGACGTTTGTGTTGTTATTTGAAAGTAGGAACTGCTATTAATTTTATTCCTTATCTATATATTAAAAAAAAAAAAAAGGGCACAAAAAAAAAAGAGGTTACAAAACTAATAAAAAAAAAATTATATAAATATAAAAACTTATATTATAAAAAAAAAAAATATATATAATAATAATAAAACAGAAAATCCAAAAATATTGTTTTTTTAATTTATGACCCGAGGAAACTCCTCGGACGATTCGACTATTCCTTTTGACCCCGAAATCGAGCGCACTCTTCGTGAGCGCATCCGATCTCGTGATCAAAACTTACTCGAAACCCCCGAAGAGTCAATCAGAGATACTGTAAATATGGGCGATCCAATTCCAAATGCGGCCCCGGCCCGGACCATGGCATATTATGCCCGGCCGAATTTGGAAGATACAGGATCCAGTATTACTCGCCCGACAGTTAATAATAATAATTTTGAAATAAAATCCAGCATAATTCAAATGGTACAACAGTCGATTCAGTTCGACGGTTTGCCAGATGAGGACCCAAATCAGCACCTTTCAAACTTTTTAGAAATATGCGACACCTTTAAAATTAATGGCGTCACTGATGACGCCATTCGTTTACGCTTATTTCCATTTTCGCTACGGTCAAAGGCCAAATCATGGTTGACTTCTCTTCCGAGAGGGTCCATAACCACGTGGGCCCAATTGACGGAATTTTTCTTAACTAAGTATTTTCCTCCGTCAAAAACCGCAAAACTACGCACGGATATCACATCCTTTGTGCAATTCGATTCCGAGTCTCTTTATGAGACTTGGGAGCGTTTTAAGGAATATTTGCGTAGGTGTCCTCATCACGCGCTACCAACTTGGCTACAGGTCCAAACGTTTTATAATGGTTTAAATTTTTCTACACGGCAGATGATTGATGCGGCTTCCGGGGGAACGTTAAACAACAAAACCCCAGAGACCGCTCAAGCTCTGATCGACGAAATGGCCATGAATGCGTACCAATGGAACGTGCCAAGGTCGCGTCCTACTAAACCGGCTGGTCTTTTTGAAGTGGACGCCACTACTTTCTTAGCCTCACAGGTAGAGCGGCTAAGTAAGCAGGTGGCGGAGATGACTGTTTCCTCCTCCACTCCCGCTTGGAATAATAATAATAATAATAATAACGTAATCGAAGAATCGGTGGATTACCTCGGTAATCCGGTTAGGCCCCCCTTCAACCCTAATAACAACCCGTATAGTAATACTTATAATCCAGGTTGGAGGAGCCACCCTAATTTCTCCTGGAGCAATCCTAACAATGCTCAGAGGCCCCAAAATATGAATCCTCAGGGATTTCCGCAAGGATTTCCGCAGGGATTCCAGCCTCCTCCTCCAAAACCTTCGCCGCTCGAAGATATTTTGTCTAAATACATCGCGTCCAACGATTCAAATATCCGGAATCTTACCGGATCGATTAAAAGCTTGGAAAACCAGGTTGGACAACTTGCAAAGATGGTCTCCGAGCGGCCATACGGAGCTTTACCAGGGAATACAGAGCCAAACCCAAGGGAAAATGCCAACGCTATAACCCTTCGAAGCGGCAAGGAGGTCGTCTCCCCATTGCGGGTTGAGCCTAAGGTATGCATTTCGCCTCCGACCCCTCCACCCTCTTCTTCGATTCTAATTGCTCCAGCTTCTCCGGTTGTGCCAAATGTTTTGAGTCCTCGAATTCCTTACCCGTCTAACATTAATAAAGAGAAGGAGGACGAAAATTATCAAAAATTTTTGCGTATTTTAAAACAAATTCAAATAAACGTCCCCTTCTGCGAGGCACTCTCCCAAATGCCGAAATATGCGAAATATCTTAAAGAGTTGCTTTCTAATAAAAAGCGACTCGAGGATGTTTCGCGTGTTTCCCTTAATGCGGAATGTTCGGCTGTTCTCCTTAACAAATTGCCGCCAAAACTAAACGACCCGGGACGGTTCTCCATCCCGTGTCTCTTTGGCAATATGTTAATAAAGTACGCTCTTGCAGACTTAGGCGCCAGCATCAATTTGATGCCTTTTTCTCTTTTCAAAAAACTCAATTTAGGCGTCCCGAGTCCGACAAAAATGAGCATCCAACTCGCGGATCGCTCGGTAAAGTACCCAATCGGGGTAGCGGAAGATGTTCTGGTCATGGTTGACAAGTTTATCTTCCCGGTAGACTTTGTCATCCTGGACATAGAGGAGGACGTCGAGGTACCCATCATCCTCGGTCGCCCCTTTCTCGCAACCTCCCGTGCGTTAATCGATGTCAGTAACGGTCGCCTCCTCCTTCGAGTTGGAGACGACGAAGTTACTTTACATATCAACCCCTCCATGCGGAACTCACTATCGAATGATGATTCCTGTTTCAATTTGGAATCCGCGTTTGTGGACGAGTGTTCTTCTCTTTCAGAATTGCTATCCTTAATGATAGACGATTCGGATCTGGCGAATCAACCTCCTTTAGAAGAATTACCGCCAGATTCGCCTTTCGAGCCTTTCGACTCGAAAGATTTAAAAATCTCCACTTCCTACGAAGAACCTCCGGTCTTGGAGCTTAAGCAACTCCCCGACCATCTAAAATATGCTTTTCTAGCCGCGAACTTAAAGCTTCCGGTTATAATATCTTCTACTTTAACTGATTCAGAAACTTCCGAATTGGTTGAAGTTTTATCTAAACATCGCCGTGCAATTGCATGGCAAATTTCCGATATCAGGGGAATTAACCCCTCATTCTGCTCCCACAAAATTTTTCTCGAAGAAAACCCCCGCAAAACAATTCAGCCTCAACGACGACTTAACCCGAACATGCGGGAAGTCGTTAAGACTGAAATTATTAAACTCCTTGATGCGGGGATTATCTATCCTATTTCCGACAGTACGTGGGTAAGCCCCGTACAAGTCGTCCCGAAAAAGGGCGGTATAACGGTCGTGGCAAACACGAATAACGAATTAATCCCGACTCGTACTGTTACGGGTTGGAGGGTGTGCATCGACTACAGAAAACTAAACGATGCCACCAGAAAAGACCACTTTCCGTTACCGTTTATTGATCAAATCTTAGAGCGTCTCTCCGGTCACCCTTTTTATTGCTTCCTTGATGGTCTCTCGGGATTTTTCCAAATCCCTATTTCACCCGAGGACCAAGAAAAAACGACTTTTACTTGCCCTTTCGGCACCTTCGCATATCGGAGGATGCCGTTTGGCCTCTGTAACGCGCCAGCTACATTCCAAAGATGTATGCTGGCAATATTTGGCGAGCTAGTAGAAGACATAATGGAAGTCTTCATGGATGACTTCTCCGTCTTTGGAAACTCTTTTAAAAATTGTTTAAAAAAATTTAGATAAAGTCCTCCAACGGTGCGAGGAGACGAACTTAGTCTTGAACTGGGAGAAATGCAACTTCATGGTCCGAGAGGGTTTAGTCCTCGGCCATAAAATTTCTTCCAAGGGGATGGAGGTCGATAAGGCCAAAGTCGCTATAATTGAACAACTTCCTGTTCCTTCGAACGTCAAATCAATTAGAAGTTTTCTTGGCCACGCAGGTTTTTATCGGCGGTTCATTCAAGATTTTTCAAAAATAACCAAACCGCTAACTCACCTCCTGGAAAAAGATTCCCCATTCATTTTTGACACGGCCTGCGTAGAGGCGTTTAATTTTATTAAAAAGCAACTTATCAATTCTCCAATTCTGGTGGCGCCAGATTGGTCTCTTCCGTTTGAGATTATGTGCGACGCGAGCGATATCGCAGTAGGAGCTGTCTTAGGCCAACGCGTAAATAAATATTTTCATCCAATATATTACGCTTCTCGCACACTCAATGCCGCACAGGCTAACTACACCACAACGGAAAAGGAACTTCTCGCCGTCATCTTTGCTTTTGATAAATTCCGACCCTACGTAACCCTTTCACATGTAATCGTTTTCACTGATCACTCCGCCTTGAAATATCTTTTGGCCAAAGTTGATGCTAAGCCTCGCTTACTTCGATGGATCCTCCTTTTACAGGAATTTGACTTAGAGATCCGGGATAAGAAGGGGGCTGAAAATTTAGCAGCCGACCACCTCTCACATTTAGAACACCCCGTCGCAGAAGCGCTCGTCGAACCCGAAATAGACGATCGATTTCCTGAGGAGCGCCTTTTCATCATAAATAATACCAAAACTTCTTCTACCCCTTGGTTCGCAGATTACGCGAACTATTTAGTCGCGCGGGTCCTTCCAAAAGATTTTTCGACTCAGCAGAAAAAGAAATTCTTCTCTGACTTAAAAAACTACTTTTGGGAGGACCCCTTTCTCTTTCGAGTCTGCGCAGACCAAGTGATACGAAGATGTGTTTCCAGCGAGGAGGGTGCGCAAATATTGCGACACTGCCATGAGGGGCCGGCTGGAGGGCATTATCAAGCCAACCGGACCGCGCGGAAAGCGTTAGAGTCAGGCTTTTATTGGCCCACTCTCTTTAAGGATGCTCACACTTTTGTGAGTATATGCGATAGCTGCCAGCGGTCGGGTAACATCTCCCGTCGTGACGAGATGCCCCAAAATTTTTATTTAGAATGCGAAATTTTCGATTTGTGGGGCATAGACTTTGTAGGCCCCCTACCTCCTTCTTTTAATAATCGCTATATCTTAGTGGCGGTCGACTATGTATCTAGGTGGGCGGAAGCGCAAGCTCTGCCCACCAATGATGCGCGAGTCGTCGTCCATTTTCTAAAAAAACTATTTTCTCGCTTTGGCACGCCCCGTGCAATAGTAAGTGATAGGGGCACGCACTTCTGCAATGCCCAGTTTTCAAAAATTTTATCTAAATACGGCGTCACGCATAAGCTCGCCACCGCCTATCACCCCCAAACGAGCGGCCAAGTAGAGGTAGTAAATCGCGAGATAAAACGCATTCTGGAAAAAACAGTCTCTTTAAATAGGAAGGATTGGTCCTCAAAACTCGACGACGCGTTATGGGCGTATCGTACGGCATACAAGACCGCTATCGGTTGTACGCCCTATCGATTAGTCTACGGCAAAGCGTGCCATTTACCGGTAGAATTAGAACACCGCGCTTTTTGGGCCTTAAAATTTTTAAATCTCGATTCGAACTTAGCCTCCGAGAATAGGAAATTCCAACTCAATGAACTCGATGAATGGCGTGCGAACGCTTATGAGAGTAATAAATTTTATAAGGAGCGTTCTAAGTTCTACCACGATCGAAAAATTAAATTTCCAAAAACTTTCGCGCCGGGCGATCTTGTCCTTCTTTATAATTCACGTCTTCGTCTTTTTCCGGGTAAGCTCAAATCCCGCTGGTCCGGCCCCTTTGCAGTCAAAGAGGTTTGGCCGTATGGGACCGTTCTTATCTCTCACCCCGAAAAAGGCGATTTTAAAGTCAACGGCCACCGTTTAAAACTATATCTTGCGGGCGATCCGGTGGACGGACACACAGCATCTTTAACCCTCCCCAATTTATAATCTCACCACGCCAAATGCGTCAAGCTACGCGACGGTAAACAAAGCGCTCGTGGGAGGCACCCCATATTTATCTAATATTTTTATTATGCTTTTTCTCTATTTTTGCAGGGTTTCTTCCGACCCCGCCAGCTTTACTTCAGGGAAGCCCTTTTGCTTCCTTTTTCCTTTTGTATATATTGCATTGTTATTTTCTCTTCTTCATACTTACATTACAACATTGGGGACAATGTTGGGTTTTACGTATGGGGGTGTATTTCCCGTTTTCAAAAACAAAAAAAAAAAAAATTATGTATTTTTTGTAGTTGAAAAAATTATGTATTTTTTGTAGTTGAAAAAAAAAAAAAAAAAACAACAAAACAAAAAAAAAAACAAAAACAAAAAAAAAAAAAAAAAAAACTCCAAAAATAATAAACCCTACTTTACTTTTATTCTTAAAGCATTTAGTTTCGAGAGTATATGTTTGTGGATTTTCATAATCGCTAGTTTTACTATTTGTTTGTTTATCTAAGATCGATAGATTTAAACGTTCGGGGTTAAGTTTTAAAGAATATCTTGTGTTTTTAATTTAAATAGAGGCTTTGTTATCAAGCACTACTTCTACTAGCTAAAATAGAGACATGTGTATTATGTTAGCAAAACAACTTTAGACTGCAATTATCCCTACTTTATGTCTTCAGGAATCTAGGAATATTCAACTTACTAAGGTTGCTCTCAAAACTTTTTTTATTATTCTAGAATTTCTCTTGAAAACCCCTTGTATACACCAATTTAGCATGGCAAAAACACAAAAAGAAGAAAAAAAAAAAGATCTTATGTCAATGGGAATACAAAAATTCCGTAAACATAGGCACCCAATATTTGTTAAAAGAAATCCTATGTCAATGGGAATTGCAAATTCCGTAAACACAGGCATTGGGTTAATTAAAAAGGTCAATTTTCCCTCGTCCCTCGTACACCAACGATGGGAGTCAAAGGAAACTTTATAAGAGGGGTGAGATGATACAATTCATCACCCCTAATCCAAGTACTCTTCTATTTGCCAAGGCTTTTTACCCCCTTTTCCCTTAACCAAATTATTGTTTCTAGTTTTAATTCAAAAAATCATTTGAGAGCATAATTAGTAACTTATATTTTTCCTTTATGTTTCTTTAAACAAAGGTTATTATAATTTCGATCTAATCTCGTTTACTAATGATTGCAATTTTGTTTGCTATTTGGTTAATTAAGAAGTCTTTTGGCCAGGACATTTCTTCTACTTAAATCATTTGCATAATTTAGGACTTAACTCTTATTACTCCGAATTTTTATTTTTCAGTCTCTTATGATTAAAATAAAACGATAGCCAAAAATTAGAACTTATGTTAATCCCGTATAGATCTCTCTTACTTTTGCCCTGGAATAGCAAAAGCTTAAGTATGGGGGTATTTGATAAGTAATAAAAAATATGTATTTTTGGTATAAGCATTAGTATAGTTTTAATTAATATTGTGAATTTTCTATGTAAATTAATGAATAAATTGCTTCTTTATTATTTCTGGTTTCTAACTTAGTTTTATTTTTGTTTTTGCAATTTTTTGCAAAATTTTCACAGGTCACGCCCTCAGACACGCCCGTGACCAAGGGCGTGTAATTTTAAAGATCAAATATCAACGGGACGGCTCAATTCAGATCAAATCCCGACAAGTTGATCAAGTCACGCCCGTGACTCTACAAGTCACGCCCGTGTTCCAGCAGAGTCACGCCCGTGACTCACCAAGTCACGCCCGTGACATACCAAGTCACGCCCGTGTGCAGCCATGTTTGACGGCCAGACCTTCCAGAAGGCGGCGAATACAGCCGAGCAAATGTCACGCCCTAAGTCACGGCCGTGACATTCAAGTCACGCCCGTGACCTAGGGCGTGTAAAACTCAAATTTTCCCTATAAATAGAGGGGCTCGGCTGAAGTTATTTTCATCCAAATTTTGAGTGGTTTTTGTTGTATTGTGAGTTCTTTTGAGTGATTGTGAGCTTCTCTTCTGCATTTCAGTTTAAGTTCGTTTGTAGTTTTTTCGTCTTCCTAGTCTAGTTGTAATGCTGATTTCAGAAATAAAATGATGTTTTTCTCATTTGGATCATCTTCTTTTTATTAATGTTAGTGTGTGTGCGTGTATGAGTTTAGCTTTATTGCTTTCATAATTTAGTTTTATTGCTTTTATAGTTAGTTTTATTGCTTTCATAATCTAGGTTTACTGTTTTCATAGCTTAGATTTACAAGCTTTCATAAAATAGTTTTATCGTTTTCTTTTTCGCCTTATTTTATCGCTTTCATTTTAAACGCTTTCTTTTTCAGTTTCTTTTAGAGTGTGTGCGTGTATGAGATAGTATTTTCCTTTTTTGTAGCTTAGTTTTTATTTCAGTCTTTATATAACTGCTATATACCACCCCCTTCTCAAATAAGAGGCTAATTTACTTTAGCACTTATTTAAGTCGGTTGGGACGGATATTATTTCTGCACCTTTATAAGTCTTTTCATTTCTATACCACCCCCTTCTCAAATAAGAGGCTAATTTACTTTAGCACTTGTTTAAGTCGGTTGGGATGGATATTATTTCTGTACCTTTATAAGTCTTTTCATTTCTATACCACCCCCTTCTTAAATAAGAGGCTAAGAACTTTTTAGCACTTGTTTAAGGTGGTTGGGACGGATATTATTACTGTTTTTATATAAGTCTTTTTATTTCCTTTTTATCCACTTATATCCGCTTTAATTATCAAACATGTATTTTTCAACCGATAATGCCGTCTCCATTCCGACGTCGTGCGCTATATTTCTCATCACTTAGAACTCTAGTAAATCGCTTAAATCATCTTTCGCATTTTATCATTTAGAACTCTAGTTAAATCAACTAAAAATATTATTCCGATAAAATAATAGTTCGTCCCTCGAAGTAGCATAATCAACACGACCCGCGGAAATATACGATCCCGATATTTTCTAAAAATATCCTGTATTACTTGCGATAAGGTATACTTGCCTTTATCAAATGATTAATTTGGACTAAAAATTCAAACACAGCTTTTCAAACTCATTTAGTGCAAAACTCTCCTTTTCTACTATTCAATTCAATAGAATTCGGCATTGTAGCCGAAGCGTAATTGTCAATATTCCGAAAGAAGAAAAAGATCGCTACTTCTATCCTTCGATAGGATAACGGTTAATTTCTCAAAGTAGGAGTACTTGCGAGACTCTTCGAAAATATCCGCCAATTCTAAACTCTTAATATAAAGGTTATCCTTTATTTATAAAACAAAAAGAAGAAGCCCAAGTAATCATCACCTCGCAACTCAATCCCAACTCTATCGCCATGATGGTAGCATTCGCCTGCTACCTGCGCGAGGAGGGGATTGAGTTCTCGCTCCTAGTCTTCCGCAAGCTCTTTACCTTCAGGGCCACTCGCGAAGTGGCATTTTTTCTGGGCAGAGCCCCCTCAACGTGATCGGCACCGCCAACAAGAACCATTACTGGGTTCGGCGGTTCATCTTCGTCATGGCAAAGTTCGGCAATGTGTCATTCGCACCCGTGCAAGAGGATGAGTCAACCATCCGGCCTCCAACGCTGGGACGGTTCGAGGCCAAGCTCCACGCCTACCTCCTGAAGCACGACATGGATGTCGTGCACTTGCGAAAGCATGTTGGTTCGCTGTCGGTGGTCCCGCCGGGAGAAGGTAAGCTGAATTACCTCGACCCGAACTCTCGCTCCTTCTACATTCGCTTCCCCCTACTTTAACTGACCTTTTGAATGCAGGGCTTCGGAGCCTCCCTCTTCATCCGCCGAATGCGAATGTGGGAGTCCCTCCTGCCGATGCTCTCGCCCACGCACAGTCTACTGCTGCGGCATGCCGCGAGAACCCGCCTCCCGCGAGATCCAGCGGTCAAAAGCCGAAGCCGAAGCAGAAGCCCGGCGAGACTTCGAGCCCTTCTGCCAAGCGGTCGAAACCCTCCAATCCTGATAAGGGAAAAGCGGCCGTGGAGGACGTTCCGCGCTCGAGTGCTCCCGTGGAGAGGGTGTCAGCCATCCAGCCTGCCGTCGCGCCAGCGGCAACTTCTTCGGGGCCCATGCCGAGAGGTCACCGAAACTTTTCTCACGGCGAGAAGTATGCTGATCTCGCCGGCGAGCCCCTCGTTAGCTGGGACCGGTGGGCCAATCGGGTCTCCCTTTCAACCCTTCCTCCATCCTGGTCGGAGAAGGAAACCATCAGCGGCCATGCTTACGGCCTCTCGTACGTGCTTTACAGCAGCGTGGTCGCTTCTTCCTTTGACACCGAGTCCACTCAGAACCTCGCGCACGAGGCGGCGAGAGCAATGATGCGGGCCCATGAGCTGACCCATAAGTCCTCTCGCCGGGGTATGGCACTCACGCGAAACATCATAGAGGTCAAGAAGACCAGCTCTATTGCGGGCGCTGAGGCCACGACAGTGAAGCAACAACTGGTTGCTGCCGAAGCTCTTCTCGCCAGCAGCCCGAGCCGAGAGGTATCCCTTTCTTCCTCTCGCATTTCGAGCTCTCGCTTCCCTTTCTTTCTTCCTTGCGTGTTAATCTTCTTTTCTTACGCAGGAAATAGCCGATTATGATACCCTGCTCGTGCGGTCTTGCATCCTCGAAGAGCGAAATTTGGCGTTGGTTGCCGAGAACCGGGGGTTGCGAGATGCTGCCGCTCGGCCACCTCCCGCGGAGAGGGAAACTCGGCATCTTTACTTTAACGACAATTTTGAAGGGTTGATGCAGAGAACGGCCCAGGGAGCGGCGGAGCATATGCTAGATGTGTTGCGGAGGGCCGGTCTCTTGAAAGAAGAAGGCGAGAGGAACCTAGCCCCTCATGTGCTCCCAGAGCTCTTCGCCCCGATCGACGCCGCGGACGAAGCTGGCGATGGGCTAGATCATGGAGGCCTTTCCTCTCCGGGCAGCGGGTACTCTTACGAGGCTGAAGACCCTTGAAGTTTTTTCTTTTCCTTTGATATAAGGCGTGAGCCTTTTGTAATTTTATGAAAAATAGAAAGTAATGTTTTTGTTGCCTTTCCCGAGCTTAATCGCCACTGCGTATTTCTTTTCCTGCACTTCTCGTTATCGTCACCCGACAACTCGCGCAACCGTATTCTCTTCCATGTGCTTTCGAACTATCATGCTCACACTCGCTTCTTTGACTTTCTCGGGTGCCGATGGCCCCGTCCTGAGGTCACGACTGAGATGATTCCGTCACGCAGGCACGCCCTGCAGAAAAAACCCTTTTCGCATTTATACGCGCTTCTTTTTAAAGACTTAGACAATTTCATTGATTCTGCTGGGAGCGAAACTGCGGCTTGGACCCACTTCTTGCGATTGTTTTTACTTTCGCGCCCTTTGATTCATATTTTGTAGGGAAGATCTCGCATGCTGCTTTCGCCTTTTGTGTGTGGTCGGGTTCAGGTGGGTGGTTCCAATCCCGAGGTATTGAGGAGTCGCAGGGGTTATCCGCACCCCGCGCGCAAATAATTTCGGTCATTTTTCACCTTTTTTCTATAAATAGTTCAACAAACCACCGTCATTACTGCGCTTTCATCTCTCTCTACTCTTTTACTCTCACGATATTACTCGCCCTTCTCTCTACTCTTTTCCTCTCGCGAGATCATTCCCCCCACCCCCTTCACGATGCCGAAAGAAGCGGATGGCAGGGCTAACTGTGCCCAGGTGTTCTCCAATCGGGACTTCGACACCTGCGACCACTCGGAGGCAGACTTCAACCAAGCCGTCACAGATTTTGTCCCACCGGGTTTCACCGGGCGCCTTCCGGGGAGCCAGGATTGCATCACTCAGTTCTCGCCTAGCACACTCGCGATCCCCTTGGAGCAATTTGAGGTAGGGCTCCGCCTCCCGCTGTGGCCAGAGGTGCGCCTGACCCTGCGCTACTTCGGGGTAGTTCCCTCGCAACTCAATCCCAACTCTATCGCCATGATGGTAGCATTCGCCTGCTACCTGCGCGAGGAGGGGATTGAGTTCTCGCTCCTAGTCTTCCGCAAGCTCTTTACCTTCAGGGCCACTCGCGAAGTGGCATTTTTTCTGGGCAGAGCCCCCTCAACGTGATCGGCACCGCCAACAAGAACCATTACTGGGTTCGGCGGTTCATCTTCGTCACGGCGAAGTTCGGCAATGTGTCATTCGCACCCGTGCAAGAGGATGAGTCAACCATCCGGCCTCCAACGCTGGGAGGGTTCGAGGCCAAGCTCCACGCCTACCTCCTGAAGCACGACATGGATGTCGTGCACTTGCGAAAGCATGTTGGTTCGCTGTCGGTGGTCCCGCCGGGAGAAGGTAAGCTGAATTACCTCGACCCGGACTCTCACTCCTTCTACATTCGCTTCCCCCTACTTTAACTGACCTTTTGAATGCAGGGCTTCGGAGCCTCCCTCTTCATCCGCCGAATGCGAATGTGGGAGTCCCTCCTGCCGATGCTCTCGCCCACGCACAGTCTACTGCTGCGGCATGCCGCGAGAACCCGCCTCCCGCGAGATCCAGCGGTCAAAAGCCGAAGCCGAAGCAGAAGCCCGGCGAGACTTCGAGCCCTTCTGCCAAGCGGTCGAAACCCTCCAATCCTGATAAGGGAAAAGCGGCCGTGGAGGACGTTCCCCGCTCGAGTGCTCCCGTGGAGAGGGTGTCAGTCATCCAGCCTGCCGTCGCGCCAGCGGCAACTTCTTCGGGGCCCATGCCGAGAGGTCACCGAAACTTTTCTCACGGCGAGAAGTATGCTGATCTCGCCGGCGAGCCCCTCGTTAGCTGGGACCGGTGGGCCAACCGGGTCTCCCTTTCAACCCTTCCTCCATCCTGGTCGGAGAAGGAAACCATCAGCGGCCATGCTTACGGCCTCTCGTACGTGCTTTACAGCAGCGTGGTCGCTTCTTCCTTTGACACCGAGTCCACTCAGAACCTCGCGCACGAGGCGGCGAGAGCAATGATGCGGGCCCATGAGCTGACCCATAAGTCCTCTCGCCGGGGTATGGCACTCACGCGAAACATCATAGAGGTCAAGAAGACCAGCTCTATTGCGGGCGCTGAGGCCACGACAGTGAAGCAACAACTGGTTGCTGCCGAAGCTCTTCTCGCCAGCAGCCCGAGCCGAGAGGTATCCCTTTCTTCCTCTCGCATTTCGAGCTCTCGCTTCCCTTTCTTTCTTCCTTGTGTGTTAATCTTCTTTTCTTACGCAGGAAATAGCCGATTATGATACCCTGCTCGTGCGGTCTTGCATCCTCGAAGAGCGAAATTTGGCGTTGGTTGCCGAGAACCGGGGGTTGCGAGATGCTGCCGCTCGGCCACCTCCCGCGGAGAGGGAAACTCGGCATCTTTACTTTAACGACAATTTTGAAGGGTTGATGCAGAGAACGGCCCAGGGAGCGGCGGAGCATATGCTAGATGTGTTGCGGAGGGCCGGTCTCTTGAAAGAAGAAGGCGAGAGGAACCTAGCCCCTCATGTGCTCCCAGAGCTCTTCGCCCCGATCGACGCCGCGGACGAAGCTGGCGATGGGCTAGATCATGGAGGCCTTTCCTCTCCGGGCAGCGGGTACTCTTACGAGGCTGAAGACCCTTGAAGTTTTTTCTTTTCCTTTGATATAAGGCGTGAGCCTTTTGTAATTTCATGAAAAATAGAAAGTAATGTTTTTGTTGCCTTTCCCGAGCTTAATCGCCACTGCGTATTTCTTTTCCTGCACTTCTCGTTATCGTCACCCGACAACTCGCGCAACTGTATTCTCTTCCATGTGCTTTCGAACTATCATGCTCACACTCGCTTCTTTGACTTTCTCGGGTGCCGATGGCCCCGTCCTGAGGTCACGACTGAGATGATTCCGTCACGCAGGCACGCCCTGCAGAAAAAACCCTTTTCGCATTTATACGCGCTTCTTTTTAAAGACTTAGACAATTTCATTGATTCTGCTGGGAGCGAAACTGCGGCTTGGACCCACTTCATCTCGCGTGTCTCCCACTAGCGTTTCTTCATGCATTCGCCTAGCGAATGTTTTTTCTGTGCAACCCCGTCCTCGGACAAATTTGTCTACCGCTGAGATGAATTGTCGACCGATGAGACAGATTGTCGACCGCTGAGATTGAGGCAAACCGTTCGTCGAATGCAGAGAGCCATTCGCCGAACGCAGAGTGTAAGCCGTTCATCGAACTCAGAGTGTAAGTCATTCGTCGAACGCAGAGAGTAAGACATTCGTTGAACGCAGAGAGTAAGCCGTTCGTCGAACGCAGAGAGTAAGCCGTTTGTCAAACGATGAGAGTAAGTCGTTCGTTGAACGTAGAGAGTAAGTCTTTCGTCGAACGCAGAACCTTAGCTTTTCCCTAAGTTCTAGCTAACTCCATTGCCTAAAACCTTGACTCTCTAGGCTATACCATGGGGTCAACTTAGTCTTAGTCAATAGATAGTGGTCCTGGCCCAAATCAGTACCAGGGTTGTTTCCCGTGATAATCCTCCTCCTTAGGTCCTTTATTCATAACCCTTCCTTCCCCTGGGCCGACCTTTGGAACTTTTGGAACCTGCCACCGAGTGAGCCTTTGGCCCTGCCAGCTAGATAAGAGCCTGGACAGCGGGTCTGCTCGGGGCCAACCTTTGAAACTTTTGGAACCTGCCACCGAGTGAGCCTTCGGCCCTACCATCTAGGTAAGAGCCTGGACAGCAGGTCTGCTCAGGGCCAACCTTTGAAACTTTTGGAACCTGCCACCGAGTGAGCCTTCGGCCCTGCCAGCTAGGTAAGAGCCTAGACAGCGGGTCTGCTCGGGGCCAACCTTTGGAACTTTTGGAACCTGCCACCGAGTGAGCCTTCGACCCTACTAGCTAGGTAAGAACCTGGACAGCAGGTCTACTCGGGGCCAACCTTTGGAACTTTTGGAACCTACCACCGAGTGAGCCTTCGTCCCTGCCAGCTAGGTAAGAGCCTGGACAGCGGGTTTGCTCGTGGCCAACCTTTGAAACTTTTGGAACCTGCCACCGAGTGAGCCTTCGGCCCTGCCAGCTAGGTGAGAGCCTGGACAGTGGGTCTGCTCGGGGCCAACCTTTGAAACTTTTATCATTATTATGCAAGCCATCATACCGCACATGTATATATAAAAAATCAAGCTGTAAAGCCAAGCACTCTCATTACATGGACCTAGGGATAGAAACGCTTCAAGCCATCACCACTCCACGTGTGATTGAGAGACTCGCCCTCTACATTTTGGAGGCGGTACCCTCCTAATTTCAATGCTTCTTCCACGACATAGGAGCCTTCCCAATTTGGATGGAGCTTCCCTATTGCGGCGATCTTCTGGTTACGTCGACCTTTTTCAACACGAGGTCACCCTTCTCAGATTGTTTGATCCTAACGTGCTTGTCGAAGTACTTGTCCATCCGCCGCTTGACTTCTTCATGACGAATGGTGGCGAGATCTCGGACTTCCTCGATCAAGTCCAAGGAGAGCCACAGCTCCTCCTCGTTTCCTGTTCTCCATTCTTCATTCCCCTCTAAGACGGTCCTTACCCGCGACGTCTTGACTTCAAATTCCACGGGGATGACAGCCTCGCAACCATGAGAGAGCTTAAAGGGGGTCTCGCCAGTGACGGTGTTGGGGGAAGTTCTCAGAGCGCATAGGACCGAGGGGAGATGCTCCACCCAGTTCCCCTTCAAGTTCTCTACCTTTTTCTTGAGCAGGTTCACTATGACCTCGTTTGCCGCCTCCACCTGCCCGTTGCTCCTGGGGTGATGGACGAATGGGAACCTGAGGTCTATCCCCAGCTGGCTGCAGAAGCTGATGAACTCTTTGCTGGCGAACTGTGGACCGTTATCTGTGATGATGGCTTGAGGGAGCCCATGTCGACATATAATCTCTCCCCATACAAAGTTGCGGACTACCTGGGAGGTCACCTTTGATAGGGCCTTGACCTCCAACCGCTTCAAAAAGTAGTCGATCATAACCAAGATGAATCTTCTTTGCCCGCTATCCTGAGGAAAAGGTCCTACCAGATCCATCCCCCATATGGCGAAGGGCCAGGGCGCAGTGATGCTCCTTAGCCTCTGAGCTGGCAAAAGTTGAAGTGGGGCGAATAGGTGGCACTTTCGGCATTGTTTGGTGAATGCCGCTGCATCTCTGCTCAGGGTCGGCCAGAAGTATCCTTGCCTCATTATCCTTGCTTCCAATGTCCTACTCCCCGAGTGACTGCCACATTTGTCGGAATGAAACTCCTCCAGGACCCATGGGGCTTCTTCCTCCGAGACGCATCGCGCCAAGAGTCCGGAGAGGGTCTTCTGATACAAGTTTCCTTCATGAAGCACATAGTAGGCGGACTTATATCAAAAGCGTCTTTGATCTGGTGCCTCTTCTGGAAACTCTCCCGTTGCCAGAAAGGTTATGAAAGGATCCTTCCACGAGCAGTGCTGCTCTATGTCTATGATCTCCCCTTCCTCAATCGAAGGATGAAAAAGATCTGTCAAAGTCCCTCCGACCCGAGGGCCGGACTTGGCCAGCCGATCTGCCTGGACGCTTTCTTCCTTTGGTATGTGCCTAATGGAGAAGGTCTTGAATGCTCCAATGAGACCCCTTACTTTGGCTAAATATCTCATGAGTGTGGGCTCCCTTACTTCGAACTCACCCTTGATTTGCGAGGCTATCACCATCGAGTCTGTGAGAACTTCCACATCATGAACTCCCAACTTCTGAGCCAGACGTAGGCCGGCGATTACTGCCTCGTATTCCGCCTGGTTGTTGGTGACGGGGAAATGTATTACCAGAGTTTGTTCGATTTTCATTCCATGAGGGCTTTCCAACACCACCCCTCCTCCTAAGGAATTCCTGCCTGACACCGCATCAACCAACAACTTCCAAGGGATATGACGAAGAGCTTGACCTTCCTCCATTTCGATTATGTAGTCCGCCATGAAATCTACGATCGCTTGAGCCTTCATCGACAATCGGGGAACTAAGGAGATGTCGAACTCACTCAACTCTATCGACCACTTCGCGAGCCTTCCCGACTGCTCCACCCCCTCAAAGATTTTGCGAAGGGTATGGTCCGTCACAACCTAGATCGAGTGGTCCTGGAAATACGGCATGATCTTCCAGGCCGAGATGACCAGAGCGAAGGCCAGCTTTTCCATAATCGGGTATCGGTGTTCTGCCTTCTTCAAGACCCTGCATACATAGTAAACGAGCAGCTGCTTCTTTCCCTCTTCCCGGACCAAGAGGGAGCTTACGGCTTCAGCCCCGACCCCTAGATACAAGGATAGGTTTTCTCCCTCCTTAGGACCTTGGAGTAGCGGAGCTTTGGTGAGCTGGCTCTTCAGGGCCTGGAAGGCCTCCTCACATTCTCCTGTAAATTCGAACTTCTGGTTACCTTGCAACACCTTGAAGAAGGGGGAGCATTTCTCTCTGGCCCGGGAGAGAAACCTGTTGGATCTGTAGGCGCCCTTAGAGGGGGGGGGGGGTGAATAAGGGTTTTAAACTTTTTATAATTATTAAAGAAAATAAATCTCTGTTCCTACCGCCAGCGGTAGTGTTACCGCTCGGCGTTAGTGACAGAGAAATTAGCTTTCAGGTTAAGACAATGAAAATCAAAGATCACGAATCATAGATGAAGAAATAAACATATTTTCATTAATCATCAAATCGAAATACATATGTTTACAAAAACTTTTCCAATAACGCTTGGAAAGAGGCGACAAATGAAAAACTCTTTTTCATTTTCTATACCGACCCTTCTCCCAAGGACCGGTTGGCTTTAGCCTGTCTCTCCCCAGACAAGGCCTCAAGCCGCTCTAGCCAATCTATCACCAAAAAGGCCTCGAGCACCCCCTAGATCTACTCCCTAGACCTAGTCGCCAACACAAGGCGAATTACTCCCTAAGTCCTACCCAGACCTAGTCGCCAACACGAGGCGAATTTCTCTACCGAACAAAAGATATAAAAATATTACCAATGAAAAATAACAACTAAAGACAAAGTCCCTCTTAGGTTGAACTCGAAGATCTTGTCGAAGGTGCGTCGAAGTAATCCTTTGAGTTGATGCGTGCGACCTTCTCGTAGAATAAGCGTGTTGGTTCTTTCTTCGAGTTCCGTGCGTTTACGAACGTTGATGGAGTTGTCTTAGCTGCTTCTGAAGGCTATCACGAGTGCTCTGAATTAAGGCTTCAATTCGTTCTACAACAGCAAGCCCTAATGGAGGAAGCACTGCTCTTTAAATAGATTTGACATCTACCGCCTGCGATAGTACTACCGCCCCGCGATAGTGACACGACGCGCACACGGATTGTGGCAGTTAAGGCAACTTCTGAGCGCAAACGGTTGTGACAGCCTAGCGCGCCGCAGTATCACTATCGCGCCGCGATAGTGCGATTTCCTTCCTTCAGCCAATATCTCTTTCCAAATTTGCCCCTCAATCAACTGTAGATGGGATGCTTCCAAAAGCTACCGTCGGGCGTTAGACCTAACGCGCTGCGATAGTACTTGCCAAATATAGCGACCCATCGACATTCCTTTTTCTCCACTTTCCTTTCTGTCAATAGTTTACAAATATGCTAGCGCCAGCGTCAGTGCTAGCGCTCCGCAGTAGATCATTTCGTCGGACGCATTTTCCTCGAGCTGACCTCAGCTTTCGTCGATCTCAATCTGGTTCGTTGAACGGAAACTTGTTTTCGTCGATCTCAATCTGGTTCGTCAAACGACATCATTTTCTTCGAACATCATTTTGTCTTTCGGACGCTAGCTCCAGCGTTAGTTCTAACGCTCTGCAGTAGAGCTGCAGTTCATCGATCGGTCCTCAGCTTTCGTCGATCGTCAAACACCCTGATATGAATTTCGTCGAATGGAACTAGCGCTAACGGTAGTATTACCGCACCGCGGTATGGCATTCATTTCGTCGAGCGCCGCGGTAGAGCATGCAGTTCGTCAAACGGAGCACGGAGTTCGTCGAACGCAGCATCCAGTTCATCGAATACAGGATTCCTTATCAGCGGTTCCTTTTCAGTTGTTGTTAGCGCCAGCGGTAGGCTTAACGCGGCGCGGTAGAGCTTTCAGATCTTCTCAGCGGTTTCCTTCTCAGCGGTTTTGTCTCAGCGGCTTTCTAGCGCCAGCGGTAAGGTTAACGCGGCGCGGTAGCAACAACAACAACACAGCACCATAGAGATTTGAAAGAACAGAATTCTGCATACTATAAACACAAAACAAGTATGATCAAATACAATAGGATTTGTTATTGAAAAAACAAGAGATGCGGAAAGCATGTTCCAACAAACTCCCCCTTTTGATAATAACAAATCCCCTTAGAAAGAAATAATTTAATTGATAAGAATTTGTGTTTATAATAGAGATAAGCATGAAATTTGAGACAATGTGCATAAGCTCCCCCTAAATGAATGCTCCCCCTAAGTGAATGCTCCCCTATAACAAATCTTCCTATGAACTTGGCTCCCCAAACATGTTAATTTCTTTCAAATTTATTCTCCCCCTTTTGGTATTATCAAAAGAGAGTGGAGAGGAAGGCCAACAAAAAGTGTGAAATTACTATGTAGAGAGGGAATGAGTATGATAAATAGGGAAACACTAAGGAAAATACAATAGATAGGAGAGAGAAAATAAGGAATATGAAGAAATAGTCATAAAGAAACCACTTGTAGGGAAAATGTATTCATGATCGAGCGTACAAGTAGTAAAGATATGGAAAGCATGACGAAATATTTTTAGAAGTGAATATCTATATAGGAATTGTGAAGCATAGTAAATGATTAAGAATTTTAGACATAACAAAATAGATGTTGTAGCATTTTAAGTACACAAAGGATTTTGCTTTATAAATGTTTTAAGCATAAAAAGTAATGATTTCCAAGTAACCAATCTACCCAGATAATATGTCTACACCCTAGCCCTGTACTAAGCGACGAATGGGCATGTGGAGCTGCATACATGCCGTAGGTTGGGGTGTTAGTCCCATATACAAACACTAGACAAAAACTTAACCTAGCACTCTTTCCCCCCCAGTGCCTCGCAAGGCCCCACTGGAACCCTCCCCTGTTAAGGACAAGACATGACTAGAGATAAGGTTATCTAATGTCTACAACCCTACGCCCCTGCTATGGTGAGATATGAAGTCATGGATGATAATTATTGGAAACATTTAAGCGTTTTAAATCTAATGATACATCATAGCCTATGGGTTATATTTTTATTTGAATTATTTTTAAGAAAAGTGTCACAGAGCTAGTTTGAAATTCATTAATAAATCAGAGTTTTTAGAAAAAAAAATATTCTTGTTTAAAGCAACCAATATAAAGTTTACCAGGCAAGTCTGCCACTTGTTGAGAGAAAGGAATTTTAAGATTCAAGTGACAATGCACACAAAATAAAAGACTTTAAATAAGCATGAAAGAGCAAGGTAAAACAATTATATGGTGATGATGCGGAAGACTTATAGAAATACAAGAAAACATCTTTTTTGTAATCATGATTATTCATAAGAAGAAATATGAGTTAAATTCAAAAAGAAGATGTTTTTGTAAATCATTTTGCATTTAAAATCATTAATTTTGACACTAAAGTAACCAAGCATGAAATAATGTTTTCAAAGAGAAATTATTACAACGTTATATTAATTCACAGATTCAAAACATACAAAACATTGTAGAGATCATGCTAGGTCATCTAGTGCATTTCATAAAGAAATAGTAGTATAGAATTAGCATTAGGATCCAATACTCATGAGAAGAAGTGTTATGGAAGATAATGATGTGCAGATAAGTGTATTTTGAAAAGAGTAAACAAATGTTTAATTGAAAATACAAGAAATATGTAAAGTAAAGAGCACAATAAAACACAAATAATTTTACTTCCACACATTTTAATGCACACAAAAAATGTACAACTACCAAGGTGCTTTGCACACACAATGCTCATTAAGACTTATCAGGGTGCAAAGTAGTGCTTGGGGGATCAGATATTTTATTTTATGTTAATGTTGAGACCAGTGATCCGGTGTACTTAAGAGTAAGTGGTATTTATTTTTGAAAGAAAGATATGGTTTGCACAAGATACTTTACTATTCTTTCCAAGGTGCTCAACCTCACAACGCTTATTAAGACTTATCAGGAGGTTCAAGTAGTGCTTGGTGGAGTTATCTTTGTCACTTTATTTTATGATTTTTTTTGTACAAAGTTCTCCGAATACACTTGTTTTGCAAACCAATATAATTTATGAAAACATAACCACTTTTCTTAACTTTTAAAAGTGCAAATAAAGATAGTGTAGGTAAGATACTTGTGCAATTTTAATTCATTGTACTAATACAAAACATACACAAGTTTTCTTAGATTAAACACATATATAGACAATGCCAAAATAAGTGACTGAATAAATATCATTATCAAACATAAAACATTTACTCATACTTAGAGGCATGCTAAGCTTGGTTCTACACAACTTTTACAATATAATTTATGCACATGACTTAGAAGTACCAAGGCATGATAAAGACAATGTTGAAAGTAGTTTGAAAATATTAATCACAACATTGTAGAAAGTATTAAATGATAGAAGAAATCATGCTTGATTTTCCTAATAAAGTCCATACAGTATTTTTGATATTTTTTAGAAATAATTTTAATTTAAAATTTGAACTCATATAATTTGACCTTGGACTTCCCGAGGTCTACCCTGTGAGGGGTTCGCCCGGTACTAGGTCATGTGATGGGATGATAGCCCAAATCACCCTTTCGCAAGATACATGTAAATAGAAAAGGCAAGTTCAAAATAATAATTTTTGATATTTTTTGTTTTATATTTTTGTATTTGATTTTTGCATATAGGAATAGAAATCAAACAATCAACCAAAAAAAAACTTTTTTGTAATTTGGCTTTTGTAATTTTTTATTTTATTATTTAAAAAAAAAAATTTACAGGGAGAATTGCAAAAATGACTAGTACATATAAGATAATATATTTTTAGTGATTTTTCATAATTTTAAAATTTCAGAAAATCGGATACTTGAGCTAGCATCGGCGTTAGGTCCTAGCGCTTGCGTTAGCTCACAGAGGGTGCTTATTTCAATCATATAGCCTAAATTTTCTTCGATTTTGCTTCCGATTTTTCTTAATTATGTTTGTGCAGTGTAAGGCTTGTCTGATGAAGTGAAGAGATGAGAAGAAATCGCAAAAAGTTGTGGAAGTTAAAATTTTAGTACATGGGTTTCATATTCATTAAAGCTTCATACTCATTAGACCTTAATTCTTGAGTTTAGCACAACATATGCATGAGTGAAATGATCATAAATAAGTGAAATAATATTCATGCAATTTTTCAATTTTGGTTAGACATGATTATGATTTAACATACTAGGGGTAATCAAAAATGACGCAAATATATTAAATACCTAGGCAAAACTTGCGCATTTTATAAATTTAGTCTAATACCCCTAAAATACACCTTTTAAATCCATTTTGACACTTATTTCATTTAGTCTTAATAATATCATATGACAAATTTAGTTTTTCAATTTTTATAAGACTATTAGGAAATGGATTTTGAAGGATAAAAATAAAAAGGATAAGTAGATCACTTGAGAAATGATATGACTTTTTATTCAACTTCATTCAATTTGATTTATTTATGAATTTTGGTTTAATAAGTGAGAGTCATATCACAAGTTATATGATGTGATCATATCATGATGGTTCAAAGAAAATAAAAGCAAAAACAAAAAGAAAAATAAAGCATATCACGAAGTAGAGAATTGATATTTCATTTTTAATTGATTTCTACTTCATGCAAAGGATTGGATACTAATGAATGAGAGATTTATGTGTCCAAAGAGGACTGAGTGCGATGGTTCCTTTGGGTACCCAAATACAACGTGTTTGCTTTTGGGGAGATAGAATTGAATGGGCCCTTTTGATTTGAGTTTGTGTTTCATTTTTAACTTTGGGTCTCCATTCAAACCTTGGTTTGATATTATTTTTATGAATCAAATTTCCATTGTGATTATTGAAAATATTTTTCATTGGAAATTTGCGCAATTCTAATTTTAATTTGGGAGAAAAATGATTTTGTAAATAATAGAGATTGGGATTTTGATTTACAAATACTTTGTGTTCCTTACTCCCATTATTAGGCTTAGTCAAGTTATTTATGTTTATATTCAACTTGCTTTTAGATATATCTTGATATTGTGAATGTATGTTTTGAGAATTTTTCTTTATGATTTCCTTAAGCAAGTTGATTTAAGCTTCTAATTCATTATTCTTAATTTTTAGATTATGTCTAGCTTTATTGTAAGCTATTGTGCTATTTTTAAGAGTGGAAACAATTCAATCAATATGATTTTGATAGTTATTCCGATATTCATCAAATGTTTCATCCATCTCTTTAATTTCAATTTTATAGTCATTACACTTAGCACAATTAATTTTCAAAGATGAAGTTGTTGGATCTTACGGCGCCCTTAGGGGGGGGGGGGTGAATAAGGGAATAAAATTCTTTTTATAATTTTTAAGATAATTACTAAGTTGTTTTTGATTAATAGGAAATAAGATAACAATTTAGTAATAACAATTTTGCAATAATGAAATTTTACGTCAATTGAGAGAAATCAAATAAACACAAATATAATCATGATTGCATTATATAAAAAGGGTGTTTACAAAATTTGATTTCAATATCGCTAGAAATCGGAGGCGTACAAAAGTGAATTTATTTTCCTTTTCTATACCGACTTGTATCCCCACAAACCAGTTGGCTTTAGCCTATCCTTCCCCGGATAAGGCCTCAAGCCGCTGTAGCCAACCCAAACTCGGATATGGCCTTGAGCACCCCCTAGATCTAATCCCCTAGACCTAGTCGCCAACTCACGCGGCGAATTCCCCCTAAGCCGCGCAAGGACCTACTCGCCAAAACCAAAGAGATTTCACTACAAGATACAAATAAAGAAGTGAAGTAAATAACAAGCAAACTCCCTCTTGAGATTTCTGGAGATGAGGATGAAGGATCGCTGAAGCACAAGCGAGGTCGAAGCGATCGGTCTTCGGATGCAGCGTGATGGCTTCCTTCTCCGGAATTTCTTCTTTGGCTTTGAGTGGGAGATGATGTTTCGGCAGAGTAGCAGCACGAGAGTTTGGGCACAAGTAATGTCTCTGGAAGTTCTCACCCAAAATGAGAGAGAATACATCATTTTATAATTCTTGGAGCTAGTGCCTGCGGTAGCTGATAGCACCTGCGGTAGCGGTCGTGTTGAGTTGTTGCAGAACCGTCGGCTGCGTGGCTCTGTGCATGAACTTGAGATAGCGCCAGGCGGTAGCGCTCGTGTTGAGCGGTTGCGAAACTGTCGGCAGCGTGGCGATCTGCATGAGCTCAATCTAGCGCCAGGCGGTAGCGCTAGCGCTGGCGAAAGCACTAAGGAACCGCTGAGACGAGGCTAGCCGCTAAGACGGAAGCTGAGATGAAAACCGCTGAGATGGAACCAACTGAGCTAGCGCCTGGTGATAGCGCTAGCGCTGGCGTTAGTGCTGCTCCTTTCAAAAGTTTGATTCCATGCTGCCTTCTACCTGTGGAGTATTGCACCTATAGTTCCTGCACACTATAAACACACTACAAGCAATATCAAATACAAATTTGGGATTTGTTATTCTCAAACAAAGGGATGTGACACACATGTCCAACAATCTCCCCCTTTTGATAATAACAAATCCTCTAAGCAAGAAATCAACAATAGTGTTTATAGTATATGACAAGCATGATAGTAGTGCAACTATAGTATATAATAAACATGATGAAATTGTGCATACTCCCCCTATCTTAATGCTCCCCCTACATAAATGCAATTTATGTTCTAGTCCCCCTAAATGATAGATTACATGAATTAGTCTCCCCTTATTATTCTATATTTCTCCTATATAGATTTCTCCTATATAGATTTCTTCAATTAATCTCCCCCTTTTGGTATTATCAAAAGAAGGTAGGGTGAGGGTAGTAAGGAGGCATTTTAAAAAGATAAAGCATGATCGAGCTTTTCAAAATATAGATAATGATAAAGAGGTAAAAAGCATAACTTTGAAGAGATTTCAAATAAATAGATAAGAGTTTTAAGCAAGCGGAAGATAATAATAAACATCTTTTTGTAAGAATGAAAAGCATAAGTAAAAATATGATTTTTAGTTCAAAATTGAAAGATGTTTTAACCTTTTGAAATCTCAAAGTTTTTCATAAAGATACCAAGCATGAAATGAACATATCAAAGAGAGATTATACTACATTGTTACTTAATTTTAAATTCAAGAAATACCAAAATATTGTAGAGATTATGCTAGGTTATCCAGTGCATTTCTTATATAAAGAGTAGTATAAATAAAGCATTAGAATCCAATACTCATGAGAAGAAGTGTTATGAAAGATAATGATGTGCACATAAGTGTATTTTGGGCAATGTTAACAATTGATTTAAATCACAAAATACAAGACATAGGTAGAGTAAAGTGCACAATAAAACACAAGTAAATTTACTTTCACACACTTTTAATGCACATAATTTTTAACAAAGTGGTGTAATAACCAAAGTTTGCACAAGAAACTTTACTATTCTTTCCAAGGTGCTCAACCTCACAATGCTTATGAAGACTTATAGGGAGGTTCAAGTAGTGTTTGGTGGAGTTATATTTGTCTACATATATAATTTTTTTTGTTCATATTTGTGAGACAACATTCTCCGAATACACTTGTTTTGCAAACCCATTTTTTTAAACTTAACCACTTTTCTAAATTTCATAAGTGCAATTCAAATATAGTGTAGGCAATAAACTTATGCAAGTTTTAATTCATTGTACAAATACAATACACAAGCAAGCATTTTTAGATTTAAACACACATGTTGATTACCAAAATAGGTGAGTGAAAGGTATCATAATCAATCATAAAACATTTACTCATACTTAGAGGCATGCTAAGCTTGGTTCTACACATATTTTTCAATATTTGATGCACTTTAAATAGATATATCAAAGCATGATAAGCAAAATAATGTTAATAGTAATTTGAAGGAATAAGTTTTAACATTGTAGATAATTCTAAATAATAGAATTCATACATGCTTGATATTGGCAATAAAGATCATACAGTTTTTTTTTTGAATTTTTTTTTTTAATAAAAACAGAAAAATCACACAAACATATTTTTGTATTTTTAAATTTTGAATTTTTGTAGTTGATTTTTCATAATTCAAATAAAACAAAAATAAAATAGACAGAAACACAAAAATAAATGTGCACAAATAAACTAACATAATTTTGTTGATTTTTAGAAATTTTAAAAACAGAAAAATCACACACCCACGCTAGCGCCGGCGCTAGTGATAGTGCGGCAAACAGTACATGATTTTTTAGGAATTTTAAATTTTTGATTTTTGATAATGATTAGGGGTCTTAAGTGCAGTCTTATGCAGAAATTGTATAATATTTAGAGATGTTTTGATTGCTTAAATTGAATAAAACATTAGCGTTTTACATGTTATTCATCCTAAGATGTCTAAGACTCCTAATTCCAATCTTAACATTTGAAACCTTGCATCGGGAAGAGGTTTAGTAAATATATCAACAAGTTGAGAGTCCGTGCCAAAGAAACTAATCCTTAAATTTTCCTTTTTAATGTGATCCCTTATGAAATGATGACGCACATCTATATGTTTGGAACTAAAGTGGTGTACCGGATTATTTGTGAGATCAATGGCACTTTTGTTGTCACATTTTAATTCAATAAGTTTTAGATGAAAACCAAAGTCCTCTAAAGTTTGGCTCATCCATAGAGCTTGTGCACAACAACTCCCTAATGCAATGTATTCGGCCTCCGTGGTGGAGAGTGCAACCGAATTTTATTTCCTACGAAACCATGCAACTAATGAAGGTCCTAGAAAATGACAAGTACCACTAGTGCTTTTTCTATCAAGTGAACAACCGGCATAATCCGAATCGGAATAGCCATGCAATGTAAATGAATCATTATGTGGGTACCATAATCCTAATCTAGATGACCCAATGAGATATCTAAAAATTCATTTTACCGTTTTTAAATGAGGTTCTTTTGGATTAGCTTGAAATCGAGCACATAAGCATACGACAAACATAATATCAGGTCTAGTTGCACTTAGATGAAGTAGAGATCCTATCATACCTCTATATAAAGTTTGACCTATAGGAGTTCCTGATTCATCTTTTCCTAATTTTAGTGATGCACTCATTGGTGTAGAAGCATGTTTAAGGTTTTCAAATCCAAAATGTTTAAGCATATCATGGACATATTTAGTTTGACATACAAAGTTACCATCAATTCTTTGTGATATTTGAAAACCAAGGAAATAAGAAAGTTCTCCTACTAGACTCATTTCAAATTCATTCTTCATCACTAAAATAACTTCATTACACATCTCTTCATTAGTAGATCCAAAAATTATATCATCAACATATATTTGTAAAATAATCATATCATCATTATTGTGCTTAATGAAGAGAGTATTATCCGCACTTCCCATAAAATAATCGTGCTTTAATAAAAATGTGTAAGTCTTTCATACCATGCACGGGGCGCTTGTTTTAAACCATAAAGCGCTTTTTCTAGTTTATAAACATGATTTGGAAATTTTTCATTAATAAAACCGGGGGGTTGTTCAACATAAACTTCTTCTTTTACAAACCCGTTTAGAAACGCACTTTTCACATCCATTTGAAATAATTTTATTCTTTTAAAGCTTGCAAATGCTAGAAAAATTCTTATAGACTCCAATCTAGCAACGGGTGCAAAAGATTCATCAAAATCTATCCCCTCGATTTATGAATATCCTTGTGCTACTAAGCGTGCTTTATTTCTATATATTCTAGACTCACCATCTAATTTATTTTTGAAAATCCATTTTACGCCTACAACCGGGTGATTAGATGGTCTTTCTACTAATTTCCAAACATTATGCCGCTCAAATTGTTCTAACTCTTCATTCATAGCCAAAAAACAAAATTCATCGTTTAAAGTAGTAGAAATATTTTTTGGTTTTATTTCAGAAACAAAACAAACATTTGAATAAGATTCATGAAGAGAAGAGCGAGTTCTTACCCCGATGGATGGTTCACCAATTATAAGTTCACGTGGATGATCCTTTGTGAATTTTAAGACGCTTGGAGGTACATATTCATCTTTCTTGGCCTCCTCTTCTTCTTCTTTGGAAGGTTCTTCATCACCATGCTCCAAAGGAGGTAATAGATCATCCTCTTTGCCTGCAGAAAGTCTTTCTATATAAGGAACAAGATCATCAAATTTCACATTAATTGACTCTTTAACTTTTCTAGTTCTTTTATTAAAAACTCTATAAGCTTTACTTGTTGAAGAGTATCCAAGAAATGTTCCTTCATCACATTTTTCATCAAACTTTCCCAAGCTATCTTTTGTATTTAAAATAAAGCATTTATAACCAAAAACTTTGAAGTAAGATACATTAGGCTTCTTTTGAAAATAAAGTTCATATGGTGTGAGATTTAAAGATGGGCGAAGCATGATTCTATTTATAATATAACATGATGTGTTTACGGCTTCGGCCCAAAAGGACTTAGGTAATTTATATTCACATAACATAGTGCGTGCTAGCTCTTGAAGTGTCCTATTCTTTCTTTCTACAACACCATTTTGTTGTGGTGTGCGTGGTGCGGAGAACTCATGTTTTATGCCTAACATATCACAATAATAATTAAATTTTTCATTTTCAAATTCTCCTCCATGATCCGAGCGAATGCATTTAATTTTTAAATCACTTTCATTTTGAATACGAGTACATAATTTTGAAAATTCACAAAACGCTTCGGATTTGGATGATAGAAATATTGTCCAACAATATCTAGAAAAATCATCTATTAAAACATATGTATATAATCTACCACCAAGACTTGCGGTGCTAACGGAACCAAAAAGATCCATATGAATTAATTGCAAAGGTCTTGTAGTAGAAATAACATTTTTATTTTTGAAAGAAGATCTAGTAATTTTACCTTTTTGACATGGTGAACAAAGTGAAGGTAAATTTCTATTTAATCTAGGCAATCCTCTAATTAAATCTCTTTTGGCAAGTTTTACAATAAGCTTTGTGCTATCATGTCCTAGCCTTCTATGCCAAAGTTCAAGTTCATCATTTTTGGTAATAAAACATTATAAAGATGATTTTGAAAGATCATGAAATGAAACTATATAAACATTGTGTATTCTTGGTGCAGTTAGTAAAATATTATTTGTAATAGGATTAGATATTTTGCATAGATTAGTAGAAGATTCAAATAAAACATCTAATCCTTTATCACATAGTTGGCTAATTGAGATAAGATTATGTTTTAGCCCTTTTACATAAAAACATTTGATATAGTGAAGGATTCGTTACCAATTGTACCAATTCCCATGATCCTTCCGTTTCCATTGTCACCAAACGTCACGATCCCTCCCTTCTTCCTTTCTAGGATAAGGAACTTTGCTTTATTGCCCGTCATGTGCTTGGAGCATCCTGAATCCAAGTACCACACGTCTTCATTGTCCTTAGGCTGCCTGCACATCTAGAAAGAAGATGAGAGTAAAGATCCGGATACCCAAGTGGAACCACCCATAGAATAAGTGGAAGCCTTAGGTACCCAGATTTGCTTTAAAGTATTTCGTTTTATTTTCCTGCAAGAACTAGATGTGTGACCTAACCTATAATAGTTTGCACACGAAATAAAGGGGGTTGAGGCCCTTTTCTGGAATATTTTCTTGCTGGAACAAATTGGATTTACTGAATAAAAATCTTTTGCTAAAGAAAATTCAGGTTTCTGGTATGAGGTGCTAGCACCAGCGTTAGTGGCTAACGCTGGGCGGTAGCCCTCTCCTCGATATCCGAGCCCAAATTTTCCAGATCCATGGCACTGGTACCCTAGAATCATTTCTAGTGAATTTTTGGCCTATACCGAATTTTTTAATGGCCATGGTGAGATCATGAACACACTTATTTTCAAAACCTTTTTTGGTTATTTTTGATTTGCAAAAGAGAGGCTTCTAATTTCCTTTCTAATTCCCCCTTCTCTTTTGTAAGAGTTTTGGCATGAGAGAGGGCTTTAGAAAGTGACTCTTCTATATCTTTTGCCAATTTAGTGGAGTGATCACATTCTTGGCAAGAAACCTTTCTCTTTTCTAAAATAATTACCTTTTTAGAAAGCTTTTGATTTTCTTTAATAAGAGATTCATTTTCACGATTTAATAAAATACTATCTTTCATATTTTTATCAAAAGCTTTGCAAGTTTCAAGAAATTCATTAAACAATTCATCATAAGTGGGAGGAGTTACCTCAGTGTCACTAGGAACACTGGTGTCGTCGTCGTCGTTTCCACGTCCCATGAGGCACATGTTTGCTTCCTCATCTTCGCTTGATGAAGACCCACTTGATTCTTCGGAGGAGGAGGAAGAGGAGTCATCCCATGTCTTTGCCTTTAGCACCTTCCTCTTTTCTTTCCCTTTGTGCCGTTTCTCCTTTTTCTCCTTCAAGAATTTTGGGCATTGGCTCCGAATGTGCCCGGTCTTCCTACAATGAAAGAATTCTGGTGGAGGTCTTTCTTCTTCATCGTCGCTCTCATTTTCCTTCTTTGAGGATGACCCTTTCCATCTTCCATCTTTTTGGATAAATTTCCGGAAAGTGTTTCGCCTTTCTGGATTTCGCATGAACTTTCGGAAGTTCTTCACCAAAAAACTTTCTTCATCTTCATCCTCATCCTCTTGGCACCCCTTCTTTGATTTTAATGCCAACGCCTTCTTCTTTGGCTCCTTGCCATATTCATCATGTTGGATTTTGAGTTTTACCTCATGGGTTTTGAGATTCCCAATGAGGGTCTCAATTTGGAGCATCCTTAAGTTGTGCGACTCCGAAATAGCCTTCACCTTCGGGTTGAATTTTGGAGGAAGAGAACGAAGGATCTTACGGACCAAGTCGCTATTTGAGAAAGTCTTTCCAAGAGATTTTGAGGCATTGACGATCTTGGTGAAGCGCGTGTACATACTATCAACATCTTCGCTTTCATCCATTCGGAATTTTTCATATTCTGACACCAGTTGGAAAAGCTTGGAATCTTTAACCTGCGATGTACCTTCAAGAGTAACTTCCAAATGATTCCAAATTTCATATGCAATGGTACATGCAGAAATTTTATTAAATTCATTTCTATCTAACGCACAAAATAGAGCATTCATGGCTTTTGCGTTATTTTTACATTTGAGTTTATCCCGATCATCCCATTTATCTTTGGGTTTTTCTAATATAACCTCTCCAACTACAAATGTAGGAGGAGTGTATTCTTCTTCTACCATGTTCCAAACCTCATTATCTAGGGTCATTAGAAAACAACGCATCCTATTTTTCCAATAATTATAATCTGACCCAGTAAATAGTGGAGGTACACTAATTCCCTGACCCTCGGAAAAAGCGAGATCATAAGACGCCATTATTCATGGTTTTTAAACCGTATGGAATAACCTGGATCTGATACCACTTGTTGGATCTTACGGCGCCCTTAGAGGTGGGGGGGGGGGGTGAATAAGGGAATAAAATTCTTTTTATAATTTTTAAGATAATTACTAAGTTGTTTTTGATTAATAGGAAATAAGATGACAATATAGTAATAACAATTTTGCAATAATGAAATTTTACGCCAATTGAGAGAAATCAAATAAACACAAATATAATCATGATTGTATTATATAAAAAGGGTGTTTACAAAATTTGATTTCAATTTCGCTAGAAATCGGAGGCGTACAAAAGTGAATTTCTTTTCCTTTTCTATACCTACTTGTATCACGACAAACCGGTTGGCTTTAGCCTATCCTTCCCCGGATAAAGCCTCAAGCCGCTCTAGTCAACCCAAACTCGGATATGGCCTTGAGCACCCCTAGATCTAATCCCCTAGACCTAGTCGCCAACTCACGCGGCGAATTCCCCCTAAGCCGCGCAAGGACCTAGTCGCCAAAAATAAGGCGATTTCACTACAAGATACAAATAAAGAAGTGAAGTAAATAACAAGCAAACTCCCTCTTGAGATTTCTGGAGATGAGGATGAAGGATCGCTGAAGCACAAGCGAGGTCGAAGCGATCGTTCTTCAGATGCAGCGTGATGGCTTCTGTAACATCCCCAATCCTTCTAGACCCCTAGATGGTGTTAGGGCATGGGTGGTGTGCAGAGTGGCCACTAAGGCCCTTGGGCCAAGTGGAGTGTGCTAAGTGCACACCAAGGGCACAAAATCAAAATAGCCCAATACCACTCCCTTAGGCCAATTGACCCTCAATTCACCAAATTGACCTCCCCCATACCACCCTAACCACTAAGGAAGACCATTACCTTGAGAATTGCACTTGGGTGGGACCCAATTTCATGAAATTGACCAAAGTCAACAATAGGTCAACATTACCCAAACTAAGTCAATTAGGGTTCAATTGACCCTCAAATGTTCAAATTGACCTTACCACCACACTCTAAACACCTTAAGGAACCCAATGGACCAAAAATCCCCATCATGGTGGGACCAATTGACCCCAATTGACCAAAGTCAAACTTTACCCAATTTTGGTCAAATCTACACCCTTTGATTAAATTGAACCAATTGGAGCCCCACCATGGACCAACCTATGTTGGGTGATGTCAAGGGACCTAAGACCATCAAGTGGATCCATCCCACTCACCAAGTTGACCAAGTCAAATCAAGAGTCAACCATGGTCAATTAATGCCAAATTAGGTAGCTTAGCTTAACTCCCTTTGACCAAAAGTCAAGCCAAGTGGGCTAGCTCATTTTCAAGACTCATTAGGCCCTAACCAACTGAATAAGCTAACCCAAGCCATGGTCATGACTCATTTCATCAAAAAGGAGGAGAGAGAAGAAAGGGGGGGACAAAAAGAGACTTGATAAAGCATGTCCTCCTCCACACTCAAGCCAATCACCCTTGGGGCTTGGGGAAGTCTTGGAGGATTGCTAGGGTGACTGCTGAACACATCAGGGAAGGGCAGAGCCTCAGGTGGTGGCAGCAAGGGGGATATTAAGCCAAACCGTGGATCACCCATTTCAAACTCCCATATACAAGCCTCCTCACCTCCTCCCAGCCCTCCCATTAGCTTCAGAAGGAGGAAAGCAGTCGGGAACGACACCTGGAGCTAAGGAAAAGGTGGAGAATGGAGGATTTGGGCAAGCTCGCCGGAGAGAGGTACTTCCATGGTGAACCGCCGCCGGAGCCGCCGCCACGCCCCAATCTCGGTTCGTTTCTCCTCCCCTCCCCCCATGCTAGCTTCTCATCACATAATGCTGAAGGATCGGGCTCAATTGAGCCCGGATCCATTTCCGAAATCCATTGTTTTCGGCTTGATTTATGACACCCAGGATCGCCGGAAAACCCCTCCTCCGGCCGCCATGTCGCCGGGAGTTGTAGCCCCGACCACCACGAAGGTGGTGGCGGTGGTGGCCGGCCGTGGTGGCCACCAGGTGGCCGGGAAAGGAGGAAACAAGATGGCCCAGCGCGGTTGAATCCTGGCCGTCGGCTCAAGGAGGAAGACGATCTGGATGCCGCCGGATCTGCTTTAAGATCTGTGCTTGCCATTTATTTCCCTTAATGATTTAATTCATTATGTTAGATTTCTGCCTATTTTAATCAGCCAACTTCAAATAGAAATTAAGGCCACTTAATGGCTGATTTAGAAAAAGTGCCCAACATGAAAGTTGTAGGCCTTGGTCTTAACTTTCATTTGGCTTTGAGTTTGGGTCATTTGGTGACCTACATCCCCCTAGGGTGCTGTTTTGCTAGGACTGGTCCTACACTAGGTCAGTCCATTAGAAAGATTACCTAGGCCAAACCCTTCCAGATTTGGAGCTGTGCTTTTAACCATGGGTTGGTATACACTAGGGGCACACCCTGCCAAAGGGGCTGCCCTTGGTGGAAACTGTTACCTAGGGTTTTTCTGGTAATTAGAATATTTAAATTAAGTTGATTTTTGGAGCATATGATGTCCAAATGACACCAAACTTTGGTGGCATACTCTTTGGTGCATGAGTAGTGCCACCTAAAATTTCACTCCATTTGGAGTTGATTTGATATGGAAAATTAGAAACTCTAATGAGGGCCTTTAAGGGTCAAATTAGGGTTTAGGTATTTTGAGGAGTTGAGTGTGCTATCCTCCTCCCATCATGTTGGATATGTGGGTATGGATATACTAATTCCTGTGTCACACCCTAATGGTCCATTTGGAGCCATTAGGGTGGTGTGACCTAAAACCCTAAGGGTAAACCCTTAAGGGTGCAAAGTGAGACTTGTGAAGGGCATGGGAGCAAATGTTCTTGCCTTGGCTCAGAACTTTGGAGATATGTTTGTAGGAGCATGAAATGACTTAGTTAATTAAATGAGAATTTTTCGAGGTATTTAAGTATTTTTCTTCCTAATAAATGAAATAGCCACCCTTTCCTTAATAAAATGAAATGCATGGTCTTATGACCTTGTATGACTTTGTCATACTGTAAATGGCTGAAATAGGGTGAAATAAGGCAATGGTAATTTTGTAATGATTTATTGAAGTATTATTCCTTGTGTAGGAAATTCTAAGTACTTGCTAGCTTAAGGGAATTTAATTTTGATAAATGCCAAATCATGGGGATAAATTGTGAAACTTAGTTATCTGTCATTTAATGCAATTATAAGCACATGATAATTATTTGGAGGCTTGTAGAATTATATTTCATGTACCTCATGTAGAAATTGGATTTTACAACCTTATGAGTATTTAATCTTTTTAAAATACCAAATCATGGGGCAATGTTGTGATACTTGGTTATCTGTAGTTTTAGGTTAATATATGCCCATGATAATTGTTTGGAAGCTTGTTGAATTATATTTCTTGTACCTCATGTAGAAATTGGAATTTTCACCACTTGAGTATTTAATCCTTTTAAAATACCAAATCATGGGGCAACGATGTGATACTTAGTTATATGTAGTTTTAGGTTAATATATGCCCATGATAATTGTTTGGAAGCTTGTTGAATTTTATTTCTTGTACCTCATGTAGAAATTAGAATTTACACCACTTGAGTATTTAATCTTTTTAAAATATCAAATCAAGGGGCAATAATGTGATACTTGGTTATCTGTAGTTTTAGGTTAATATATGCCCATGATAATTGTTTAGAAGCTTGTTGAATTATATTTCTTGTACCTCATGTAGAAATTGGAATTTTCACCACTTGAGTATTTAATATTTTTAATATATCAAATCATGGGGAAATGATGTGATACTTGGTTATCTGTAGTTTTAGGTTAATATATGCCCATGATAATTGTTTGGAAGCTTGTTGAATTATATTTCTTGTACCTCATGTAGAAATTGGTAATTGCTACCTTTGAATGTTTAATCGTTGTAAAATATCAAATCACATGGTAATGATACAATGATTTTACAGAGGACTCTAGGTCCCAATATGGACACTTGGTAATGTTTGGAGAATTTTCAGAAGTGAAATACTATTTTTCCTAATTATAGTGGCATTTTGGTAATTATGCAATTATGAGGATATAGTAGGCCAAATGACATCCTAGGGTCATGAAACTCAGTGAACCACCTTGATATGGGATATTACCTTACTGATAATTTTCATGTAGCATGTAGAATCATTGTGAGGGTAGTTCATGTGTAATTTGGCTTAAGGCCTTCAATACTTTAAATTATAATAAATACCAAATTAATATGGAAAGTTATGGAAATGGGAGTATACCATATTGAAGTCAGTGGGAGCCTAGGATAATTATACCAGACCCTGGTGATGAATTTTTAGAAGGGTTCCCATATGGGGTTGATGGATAGTTCAATTCAGTGGTCTGCGTTTAGTAAAAACAGAATTTTGAGTTTTTGACAATTCAGATCCCTAAGTAGTGTTTAGGAGTTATATCCAATCAGTAAATGAGTTATAGCACACCATGATTCAAGGAGGGTTAGTTGTGAGGTTGTGCTAGAGTTAAGGTAGAAGGAATGGAGGTACGTCCAACCCGATTGGGTGGGACGGGAGATGAGCTAAGTCACTTTAACTATATGAAATGATGAAGGGTGAACCAAACATTAATCACCAACTAAAGTAATTATCTTGAAGAGGATTGTGGGGTTGAGCCCATCGATCTATAGTACCGTTAGGGGCCCCTTACGGAGTACACCGCGGGAAGTCCAGGACTCACCCTAAATATAACACCAACTAAATTGTAGGCAAGAGTAGCCTAAGTAGGGATGCAAACTGGTATGGATCTCCTCCGGGAAGGAGATGGGTTGGGTCAGCTTATGTGATGGTCCCTGAGCCAGAAGCTCGGGTGGACATTGTTAACACCTGTTACTTATTCAAATAGTGGCGAGTCTTCGGTACTAGGCTAGTCGTTTCACTGACGGTAGTATGTTGACTCAGGTGAGGGTGAGGTTTAGAGGGCCGGTAAGTTTGAGTACCGCGGTCTGGAGGACAATCCCTAATAACCCACCCCGACCTTAAACTCTGGTGGATTCCAGCAAGAGTACGCAGGAGCTCCGATGTTGTGTTCTTAGAGTTGAGGCGTACGTGAGGTCTAGGCTTGGTAGTGACTATACCCGCCTAGGATGTGGAGTGCCCGATCCACTACCACCGTGAGCCACGACAGTCGGTACCCGAAAGGTTGGCTTCCTTTCAAACAAATTGGGAACTATAAAGGTCTGTGCGCATAGAGTCGTGTGGGTGAGTCACATTGCATAAATTCATTAAAACATCATAACCATAGCATATCATAACATACACATTAGCATACCCCCATCATATAAATTAGTATGGGCTCTTTTATATGATGGGTTACCTGGACATCTTAACTTATATGTCGTATGGGCGTTCATATAGGTTAAGGTACGAATCTGTGATGGTAGTTTAGATTTACTTACTGCACTGCATTTTCTTTTTATTTACTGCTTACCTCATTGCTCTACTTTACTACCTTATACCAGCACTATACTGCTAGCTTGATTTAACTGCTTTACTTATACCTGCTAGAGTAGTGCCATGTCACCTCCTTCTTGTTTACCCCTTGTTTGTCCTCCGCTTCTTCCTCCCGCTCGGTGCCTAGGAGTCGTGGAGGGAGGCGAGGACAAAACGGCTTAGTCTTTATGACTAACGGTCGGTGTGATCGCAGGATTACGAGGAGACAGAGTTGTCCCGTGCGCAGCAGGATGAGATGGCAGGACCTGAGCAGCAGATGCAGTGCACTACCACAACGCCACAGGTTGATGATTAGATAGTTAGACTTCCACTTTTTGAGAGCTTTTGTTGTAGACTTCCACATGTTGTAGAGAGAGAGAGAGATAGTACATTACTTTGCATATGTATCGGGTTTAATCCCCTTTAGTTGCACTTCTCTTATGGACTTTCTGTTTTCATTATATATGATGCTGTGATTGTGGACATGCCTTCTTTTATGTACTTACTTTTTGGCATATTTCACTTATGATCGTATAGCCAGCAGGGTTGGTGCTGAGCGGTGTTAGTCAACCCGAGTGTTGGTGACACCGCAAGGTAGCGATTCTGGGCGAAGGTCCACCTCAACCATGCGATACGGGAGAGGTTCGAGTTTTCAAGTACCGGAACGGGTTTTGGAAAAAGAGATCTTACAAATGGTATCACTGAATGAACGATCATAAGAGAACAGTCCACAACATACTGGGTCACCCCGCTCGAGTGTAGTTTGCGGACAAACTATGCAGCGGATGCTGTGGTGTGCCCATGTATGAAATCACATAAAACAGTCCATTAAGTAGCAAGTTAGGTCAAATTTTTGACTTACTTAGACAATTTAGTGACGCACCCTAGCCCAAAGAGCGACCTCGAGTCTAGATTTGGTTTAAGGTTAAGGATACCCAACGTAGCTAATGGAAGAAGTTAGTATAAATCTTGACGTTGAGACTTTCACGCTAAAGGTTACGCTTTATTATCAAGTGGTACGACCATCTCGAGGAGATCGGGTGTCTGTGGTCTTCTTTAGAGTAATAGAAGACCCATAAGCATAACCCACTTACCATAACTTGATTCTTCTCATTACAGTACGTTGAGACAACCACCATAATATACCAGAGGTCGAATTGGAATTTGAATATTTTGTTTTGAGAAGGCCCCTTTCCTAGTTAATCACATAGGGAACTCGGAAAAGTTAGCATAATTTATAACATTGGGAGCCTAAGTCTTGTCATAACATTATGTCTCAGGGTGGAACACCAAGCCAGAGATTATATGCCCTAAAGTTTTTGCACGTATGTAAGATGAATATACCGTAGAAGTATTGAAGAGACTTAGCCCAAATCGGTAGGGGCTTATCCTTTTGTTTATTGGGCCAATAAAATACCGACTTGGATTACCCCCTAGACTTTGTTTAGAAAAGGTTATGACATTTTCGTAGTAATCTTGAGGTTTGGAGTATTCAATGATACTTGGGTGATGACGAGATCTGATTGATACACTTTTTGGTTTATGGACCAACCTTCTTTAGAAGTTTGAGAACCTTGGAGAATTACTTCACCTTAAATAGCAGGGAGTGTTTATACCAAGTTGTGATCACGTTAGTAATGCGAGCAAGTTAAGTGAATGGTACACTTCAAGAGTGAGCGTGCACTCATCTTATTGCTCCAAGGCTGATTCCAAGTCGACAAAAGTGATCAACTTGTTAATCATTTGATTATACGTAAAGGGTTGTCTAGTGTATGGGCATAAGACTCTCGGAATCAAGAAAGTCAGGTTAAGAATTTAGGGAATTTCACTAACTTCCTGATCCAAGCAATGTGGTCTTGTCTTTTATAAGGACATTTGGTCATCAAGCTCTTACCGGTCCCAAGGGAAGAACGTCATAAACGGCGGATTCAGTGCAAAACTAAGTAGAATTTAGAATGGATAGAAGTAAGATTGGACTATAAGTCCGCATGACCATAAGAAATAATCAGTTTATCGTAACAAATGTGCAAGTGTATGGTTGTAGATACACTTTCTTAACCTCGAGACATTGATTTGTAGAGTTATCCAATCAATTTACAATCATTATCGTCCGAACAAATGTCTCGATTTAGTCAAGTATTGAAAACAAGAAAGAATGCCAGGTTTAGCAGCTTGGGATAATTGTGTCACATCATGGAATTTTGAAGTTTGGAGTCAAGTTTTCGCAAGTAAAGATTACAACTAGAGTTTCTTGCACTCCAGGACTTTAAAGGGTAATTTTCGGATAGTATTTTTAATTAAAATTCAAGCCCTCTCCGTGGTGAAAATTTCGTTAAGATCATTTTACTCTTAGAGTTGGTTTATGCACCGCCAGAGAGCTTAGGAAGGTGACTCTTTGGATCTTGTAATACGATGGTATAATCTATTAGGGCTAAGATGGAGAATCTTACTATGTTCGGATCTCGGGAAAGATGACAACGACCGTCATGTGTTGAAATATTGAGGAATGGGGAGTTAAAATGATTGATTAGTGTTGTTACTATCAACTCCCGCTTAAGATTGTTAACTTTACTTGATGATACGTAGCGACGTAATTTTTGGATGACATAACTATGAGAAGGGTCGTTATGATGAAATCTTTAATTCATAATTTATAGCATAAGTGAGATGAGACCTCTTGTCTTTGAAAGTTTAGCCCACCCGTTATTGGAAATCTAAAGTGAAATTTGTCGAATGATATATTGAAGATATATAATCTACATACAGTCCTCCGATCTTAAGAACCAAAAATTTAAGATTTCTCCAAAATTTATAACCTCAGTTAGGAAGATTTAGGAATAAGGGAGACAAGTTTGATTTTCAGATATAAATAGTGGAATTTCTCGAAGATTAATGGGTTTTAATGAGTCACCCTTCATGCTGAAATCTTTTTGTGCCAAAACTTGTCATGATAAAAAAGGGTTTTACCCTCGTGAGCTATGAACCAATGGATATGGAAATAGATGGGAGTCATTTCGCGAACATCATATTAAACTACAGATGTATGTTCCTCAAGAAAAGCTTGGAAGATATCTACATTTATTTAACGTGTAGAAGCGTTAACCTCGTGTAACATTCGTAGGACATAAGAGACTCTGGTCCAAGTGTAATCAATGTTTTTGTTATTGTTTTGTAGCTGATAAACCTGACCTTGTATCCGCGGAGTCGGAAACGGTTTATCAGTCGAGACCTCATATGTTAAGGGATAAGGTCGCTTAGTGTAGGTGGTGCTGAACACCTACGTGTAAGAGAGTCGTATAGTGAAGAATCAGAATAGACAATGACGGTTGGCTAAATGATCACGTCCTGGCTAATCGATTTATGAGCAGAGTATTAAGTAAGCATGGTTCGTGAATGTAACCTTATGAAGTTAAGTTGAACTCGAAGGTTTTTGGTGCCATCTAGCGCGGCATGATAATATAAATTAACTCGGTAAGTTCTTATGTATTTCAGGTAGATCCTCCTTCGGGGAGTGTAGTGATTTTGATAACACCCGCGCCTGGTTAGCTTATTTTGATTTCTCTGAAGTGTCTATTTTCTATTTATTACCGGGATGGAGCAAGTAGAACCCGCATTGTGATTAATGGCACGATGGTCTGAGCGGCGGGTTAAACCTTCAATTAACCCCTAGTGGGAATATTGCCGACAATCTTAGCAAGTAATAATAGAAGTGCAATGAGAAATTTTGGTAAAGAATGTTGCTCTGGTTTGAGTTCTCTTATAGTAGAGGTCCGAGTTCTTCCGTGGAAGGAGATTCTAAGGTCCGATTATTATAGTTCAATCATGGGCAAGAGGAGCACAGCTGGGTGCCCTTGGACTTCATGCAACAATGTTTCCCGGAACTCTTCACCTCAGGTGCAAATTAATCGTCTTTGAAATCCTTTACTCTTATAAGTACTTGCAACCCGTAGACCCAAACCTAAATTTTGAGGACGAAATATTTCTTTTGTTTATTGGGATTTGTAACATCCCCAATCCTTCTAGACCCCTAGATGGTGTTAGGGCATGGGTGGTGTGCAGAGTGGCCACTAAGGCTCTTGGGCCAAGTGGAGTGTGCTAAGTGCACACCAAGGGCACAAAATCAACATAGCCCAATACCACTCCCTTAGGCCAATTGACCATCAATTCACCAAATTAACCTCCCCCATACCACCCTAACCACTAAGGAAGACCATTACCTTGAGAATTGCACTTGGGTGGGACCAAATTTCATGAAATTGACCAAAGTCAACAATAGGTCAACATTAACCAAACTAAGTCAATTAGGGTTCAATTGACCCTCAAATGTTCAAATTGACATTACCACCACACTCTAAACACCTTAAGGAACCCAATGGACCAAAAAGCCCCATCATGGTGGGACCAATTGACTCCAATTGACCAAAGTCAAACTTTACCCAATTTTGGTCAAATCTACACCCTTTGATTAAATTGAACCAATTGGAGCCCCACCATGGACCAACCTATGTTGGGTGATGTCAAGGGACCTAAGACCATAAAGTGGGTCCATCCCACTCACCAAGTTGACCAAGTCGAATCAAGAGTCAACCATGGTCAATTAATGCCAAATTAGGTAGCTTAGCTTAACTCCCTTTGACCAAAAGTCAAGCCAAATGGGCTAGCTCATTTTCAAGACTCATTAGACCCTAACCAGCTGAATAAGCTAACCCAAGCCATGGTCATGACTCATTTCATCAAAAAGGAGGAGAGAGAAGAAAGGGGGGGGGGGGGACAAAAAGAGACTTGATAAAGCATGTCCTCCTCCACACTCAAGCCAAACACCCTTGGGGCTTGGTGAAGTCTTGGAGGATTGCTAGGGTGACTGCTGAACACATCAGGGAAGGGCAGAGCCTCAGGTGGTGGCAGCAAGGGGGAGATTAAGCCAAACCGTGGATCACCCATTTCAAACTCCCATATACAAGTCTCCTCACCTCCTCCCAGCCCTCCCATTAGCTTCAGAAGGAGGAAAGCAGTCGGGAACGACACCTGTAGCTAAGGAAAAGGTGGAGAATGGAGGATTTGGGCAAGCTCGCCGGAGAGAGGTACTTCCATGGTGAACCGCCGCCGGAGCCGCCGCCACGCCCCAATCTCGGTTAGTTTCTCCTCCCCTCCCCCCCCCCCCCCCCCCCCCATGCTAGTTTCTCATCACATAATGCTGAAGGATCGGGCTCAATTGAGCGCGGATCCATTTCCGATATCCATGGTTTTCGGCTCGATTTGTGACACCCAGGATCGCCGGAAAACGCCTCCTCCGGCCGCCTTGTCGCCGGGAGTTGTAGCCCCGACCACCACGAAGGTGGTGGCGGTGGTGGCCGGCCGTGGTCGCCACCAGGTGTCCGGGAAAGGAGGAAACAAGATGGCCCAGCGTGGTTGAATCCTGGCCGTTGGCTCAAGGAGGAAGACGATTTGGATGCCGCCGGGTCTGCTTTAAGATCTGTGCGCGCCATTTATTTCCCTTAATTATTTAATTCATTATGTTAGATTTCTGCCTATTTTAATCAGCCAACTTCAAATAGAAATTAAGGTCACTTAATGGCTGATTTAGAAAAAGTGCCCAACATGAAATTGTTGTAGGCCTTGGTCTTAACTTTCATTTGGCCTTGAGTTTGGGTCATTTGGTGACCTACAGCCCCCTAGGTATCCAGTTTTGCTAGGACTGGTCCTACACTAGGTCAGTCCATTAGAAAGATTACCTAGGCCAAACCCTTCCAGATTTGGAGCTGTGCTTTTAACCATGGGGTTGGTATACCCTAGAGGCACACCCTGCCAAAGGGGCAGCCCTTGGTGGACACTTTTACCTAGGGTTTTTGTGGTAATTAGAATATTTAAATTAAGTTGATTTTTTGAGCATATGATGTCCAAATGACACCAAACTTTGGTGGCATACTCTTTGGTGCATGAGTAGTGCCTACCTAAAATTTCACTCCATTTGGAGTTGATTTGATATGGAAAATTGGAAACCATAATGAGGGCCTTTAAGGGTCAAATTAGGGTTTAGGTCATTTTGAGGAGTTGAGTGTGCTATCCTCCTCCCATCATGTTGGATATGTGGGTATGGATATACTAATGCTTGTGTCACACCCTAATGGTCCATTTGGAGACATTAGGGTGGTGTGACCTAAAACCCTAAGGGTAAACCCTTAAGGGTGCAAAGTGAGACTTGTGAAGGGCATGGGAGCAAATGTTCTTGCCTTGGCTCAGAACTTTGGAGATATGTTTGTAGGAGCATGAAATGACTTAGTTAATTAAATGAGAATTTTTGGAGGTATTTAAGTATTTTTCTTCCTAATAAATGAAATAGCCACCCTTTCCTTAATAAAATGAAATGCATGGTCTTATGACCTTGTATGACTTTGTCATACTGTCAATGGCTGAAATAGGGTGAAATAAGGCTATGGTAATTTTGTTATGATTTATTGAAGTATTATTCCTTGTGTAGGAAATTCTAAGTACTTGTTAGCTTAAGGGAATTTAATTTTGATAAATGCCAAATCATGGGGATAAATTGTGAAACTTAGTTATCTGTCATTTAATGATATTATAAGCCCATGATAATTATTTGGAGGCTTGTAGAATTATATTTCATGTACCTCATGTAGAAATTGGATTTTACAACCTTATGAGTATTTAATCTTTTTAAAATACCAAATCATGGGGCAATGTTGTGATACTTGGTTATCTGTAGTTTTAGGTTAATATATGCCCATGATAATTGTTTGGAAGCTTGTTGAATTATATTTCTTGTACCTCATGTAGAAATTGGAATTTTCACCACTTGAGTATTTTATCTTTTTAAAATATCAAATCATGGGACAATGATGTGATACTTGGTTATCTGTAGTTTTAGGTTAATATATGCCCATGATAATTGTTTGGAAGCTTGTTGAATTATATTTCTTGTACCTCATGTAGAAATTGGTAATTGCTACCTTTGAATGTTTAATCATTGTAAAATATCAAATCACATGGTAATGACACAATGATTTGGCAGAGGCCTCTAGGTCCCCATATGGACAGTTGGTAATTTTTGGAGAATTTTTAGAAGTGAAATACTATTTTTCCTAATTATAGTGGCATTTTGGTAATTATGCAATTAAGAGGATATAGTAGGCCAAATGACATCCTAGGGTCATGAAACTCAGTGAACCACCTTGATAGGGGATATTACCTTACTGATAATTTTCATGTAGCATGTAGAATCATTGTGAGGGTAGTTCATGTGTAATTTGGCTTAAGGCCTTCACTACTTTAAATTATAATAAATACCAAATTAATATGTAAATTTATGGAAATGGGAGTATACCATATTGAAGTTAGTGGGAGCGAAGGATAATTATACCAGACCCTGGTGATGAATTTTTAGAAGGGTTCCCTTATGGGGTTGATGGATAGTTCAATTCAGTGGTCTGCGTTTAGTAAAAACGGAATTTTGAGTTTTTGACAATTCAGATCCCTAAGTAGTGTTTAGGAGTTATATCCAATCAGTAAATGAGTTATAGCACACCATGATTCAAGGAGGGTAAATCCTAGGGTTAGTTGTGAGGTTGTGCTAGAGTTAAGGTAGAAGGAATGGATGTACGTCCAACCCGATTGGGTGGGACGGGAGATGAGCTAAGTCACTTTAACTATATGAAATGATGAAGGGTGAACCAAACATTAATCACCAACTAAAGTAATTGCCTTGAAGAGGATTGTGGGGTTGAGCCCATCGATCTGTAGTACCGTTAGGGGCCCCTTACGGAGTACACCGTGGGAAGTCCAGGACTCACCCTAAATATAACACCAACTAAATTGTAGGCAAGAGTAGCCTAAGTAGGGATGCAAACTGGTATGGATCTCCTCCGGGAAGGAGATGGGTTGGGTCAGCTTATGTGATGGTCCCTGAGCCGGAAGCTCGGGTGGACATTGTTAACACCTTTTACTTATTCAAATAGTGGTGAGTCTTCGGTACTAGGCTAGTCGTGTCACCGATGGTAGTACGTTGACTCAGGTGAGGGTGAGGTTTAGAGGGCCGGTAAGTTTGAGTACCGCGGTCTGGAGGACAATCCCTAATAACCCACCCCGACCTTAAAGTCTGGTGGATTCCAGCAAGAGTACGCAGGAGCTCCGATGTTGTGTTCTTAGCGTTGAGGCGTACATGAGGTCTAGGCTTGGTAGTGACTATACCCGCCTAGGATGTGGAGTGCCCGATCCACTACCACCGTGTGCCACGACGGTCGGTACCCGAAAGGTTGGCTTCCTTTCAAACAAATTGGGAACTATAAAGGTCTGTGCGCATAAAGTCGTGTGGGTGAGTCACATTGCATAAATTCATTAAAACATCATAACCATAGCATAGCATAACATACACATTAGCATACCCCCATCATATAAATTAGTATGGGCTCTTTTATATGATGGGTTACCTGGACATCTTAACTTATATGTCATATGGGCATTCATATAAGTTAAGGTGCGAATCTGTGATGGTAATTTAGATTTACTTACTGCACTGCATTTTCTTTCTATTTACTGCTTACCTCATTGCTCTACTTTACTGCCTTATACCAGCACTATACTGGTAGCTAGATTTTACTGCTTTACTTATACCTGCTAGAGTAGTGTCATGTCACCACCTTCTTGTTTACCCCTTGTTAGTCCTCCGCTTCTTCCTCCCGCTCGGTGCCTAGGAGTCGTGGAGGGAGGCAAGGACAAAACGGCTTAGTCTTTATGACTAACAGTCAGTGTGATCGCAGGAGTCCGAGGAGACGGAGTTGTCCCGCATGCAGCAGGATGAGATGGCAGGACCTGAGCAGCAGATGCAGCGCACTACCACGACGCCACAGGTTGATGATTAGATAGTTAGACTTCCACTTTTTGAGAGCTTTTGTTGTAGACTTCCGCATGTTGTGGAGAGAGAGAGATAGTACATTACTTTGCATATGTATCGGGTTTAAGCCCCTTTAGTTGTACTTCTCTTATGGACTTTCTGTTTTCATTATATATGATACTGTGATTGTGGACATGCCTTCTTTTATGTACTTACTTTTTGCCATATTTCACTTATGATCGTATAGCCGGCAGGGTTGGTGCTGAGCGGTGTTAGTCAACCCGTGTGTTGGTGACACCGCAAGGTAGCAATTCTGGGCGAAGGTCCACCTCAACCGTGCGATACGGGAGAGGTTCGATTTTTCAAGTACCCGAACGGGTTTTGGAAAAAGAGATCTTATAGCTTCCTTCTCCAGAATTTCTTCTTTGGCTTTGAGTGGGAGATGATGTTTCGGCAGAGTAGCAGCATGAGAGTTTGGGCACAAGTAATGTCTCTGGAAGTTCTCACCCAAAACGAGAGAGAATACATCGTTTTATAATTCTTGGAGCTAGCGCCTGCGGTTGCTGATTGCGCCTGCGGTAGCGGTCGTGTTGAGCGGTTGCGGAACCGTCGGCTGCGTGGCTCTGTGCACGAACTGGAGATAGCGCCAGGAAGTAGCGCTAGCGCTGGCGATAGCGCTCGTGTGGAGCGGTTGTAAAACTGTCGGTGGCGTGGCGATCTGCATGAGCTCAAGCTAGCGCCAGGCGGTAGCGCTAGCTGGCGATAGCGCTAAGGAACCGCTGAGACGAGGCTAACCGCTGAGACGGAAGCTGAGATGAAAACCGCTGAGACGGAACCAACTGAGCTAGCGCCTGGCGATAGCGCTAGCGCTGGCGTTAGTGCTGCTCCTTTCAAAAGTTTGATTCCATGCTGCCTTCTACCTGTGGAGTATTGCACCTATAGTTCCTGCACACTATAAACACACTACAAGCAATATCAAATACAATATGGGATTTGTTATTCTCAAACAAAGGGATGTGACACACATGTCCAACAGAAGTTTCTAAACATAATCTTTCATTTTGTTCTTTTATAAAAATAAACTCCTTTTCAAGTTTCTTGTGTTTTTCTTTTAATTCATTATACTCTACACAAGGTGTGATGTTTTCAACTAAGGAGCCATGGGTAGAACTAGATAAATTTGAATTTGATTCTACATTAATTTTTTCCTTTAAATTTTTATTTTCTAAGCGCAGATGTTTATTAGCATTTTTTAATTTCTTAATTTTGCGCTTTGTAGTTTGAAGCAATTGTAATGTAGAAATAGAATTACACACAATAAGAGATTTGGATTTTCTTACAGCGTTTGTGGATGATGTGATATTTGAGCATATAGTTCCTTTCACTTCTTCATCTTCCAAGCTAGAGCTTCCATCATCCCTTCCGCTTGATGTCCCTTCCACGAATTCACAATGAGAGGAGCTTTTTTGAAGACTTGAGCAATCTTGCATATTTTCCGGTTCTTGCGATTGTTCCATACCTGTAGAAGGAGAATCATAAGTTCTTTCAAGAAAATTCCAAATCTCATAAGCGGTAGGTAAAGTATAAATAAGTTTGAAAATATTTTGTTCTAACGCGCAAAATATACCATTCATAGATTTCGCATTTAAAATAATTTCGTTTCTAATTAGTATGCTAGGTGGCTTTTCAATAGTAATATTCCAAACTTTTTCATCTAAGTCCTTAAGAAAAATTTTTATTAATATTTTCCACCCTTTATAATTTTTGCCCATAAATAAAGGTGGTCATAATACTTTTTCATTTATATTAAAATTTTCCCTACTCGTAGAAGCGAGATCATGACTAAGAGACGCCATTATTCCCGGTTGTTAAGCCGAATTGAAATAACCTACCTCTGATACCACTTGTTGAATCTGTAGGCGCCCTTAGAGGGGGGGGGGGGTGAATAAGGGTTTTAAAATTTTTATAATTATTAAAGAAAATAAATCTATGTTGCTACCGCCAGCGGTAGTGTTACCTCTCGGCGTTAGTGACAGAGAAATTAGCTTTCAGGTTAAGACAATGAAAATCAGAGCACGAATCATAGATGAAGAAATAAACATATTTTCATTAATCATCAAATCGAAATACATATGTTTATTAAAACTTTTCCAATAACGCTTGGAAAGAGGCGACAAATGAAAAACTCTTTTTCGTTTTCTATACCGACCCTTCTCCCAAGGACTGGTTGGCTTTAGCCTGTCTCTCCCTAGACAAGGCCTCAAGCCGCTCTAGCCAATCTATCACCAGAAAGGCCTCGAGCACCCCCTAGATCTACTCCCTAGACCTAGTCACCAACATAAGGCGAATTACTCCCTAAGTCCTACCCAGACCTAGTCGCCAACACGAGGCGAATTTCTCTACCGAACAAAAGATATAAAAATATTACAAATGAAAAATAACAACTAAAGACAAACTCCCTCTTAGGTTGAACTCGAAGATCTTGTTGAAGGTGCATCGAAGTAATCCTTTGACTTAATGCGTGCGACCTTCTCGTAGAATAAGCGTGTTGATTCTTTATTCGAGTTCCTTGCGTTTACAAATGTTGACGAAGTTGTCTTGGCTTCTTCTGAAGGCTCTCACGAGTGCTCTGAATTAAGGCTTCAATTCGTTCTTTAGCAGCAAGCCTAATGGAGGAAGCACCGCTCTTTAAATAGATTTGACAGCTACCGCCTGTGCTAGTACTACCGCCCCGCGATAGTGACACGACACGCACACGGATCGTGGCAGTTAAGGCAACTTCTGAGCGCAAATGGTTGTGACAGCCTAGCGCGTGGTTGTATCACTATCACCCCGAGATAGTGTGATTTCCTTCCTTCAGCCAATATCTCTTTCCAAATTTGCCCCTCAATCAACTGCAGACGGGATGCTTCCAAAAGCTACCACCGGGCGTTAGACCTAACGCGCCGCGATAGTACTTGCCAAATATAGCGACCCATCGACATTCCTTTTCTCCACTTTCCTTTCTGTCAATAGTTTACAAATATGCTAGTGCCAGCATCAATGCTAGCGCTCCGCGGTAGATCATTTCGTCGGGCGCATCTTCGTCGAGCTGACCTCAGCTTTCGTCGATCTCAATCTGGTTCGTCGAACGAAAACTTGTTTTCGTCGATCTCAATCTGGTTCGTCAAACGGCATCATTTTCTTCGAACATCATTTCATCTTTCAGACGCTAGCGCCAGCATTAGTTCTAATGCTCCGCGGTAGAGCTGCAGTTCGTCGATCGGTCCTCAGCTTTCGTCGATCGTCGATTGCCCTGATATGAATTTCGTCGAACGAAACTAGCGCTAACGGTAGTATTACCGCACAGTGGTATGGCAATCATTTCGTCGAGCGCCGTGGTAGAGCATGCAGTTCGTCGAACGGAGCACGGAATTCGTCGAACGTAGCATCCAGTTCATCGAACGAAGGATTCCTTCTCAGCGGTTCCTTCTCAGCGGTTGTTAGAGCCAGCGGTAGGCTTAACGCGGCGCGGTAGAGCTTTCGGATCTTCTCAGCGGTTTCCTTCTCAGCGGTTTCGTCTCAGCGGTTTCTTCTCAGCGGTTTGCCAGCTCCAGCGGTAAGGTTAACGCGGCGCGGTTGCAACATCAACACAGCACCATGGAGATTTGAAAGCACAGAATCCTGCATACTATAAACACAAAACAAGTATTATCAAATACAATAGGATTTGTTATTGTCAAACCAAGAGATGCAGAAAGCATGTTCCAACAAAACCAACTCAACCATGCGAGCTTCCCAGTTAGACGTTAAACTTCCTTAGCATTTCGCGGCGATCTCAACTCCATTATAGCTTTGCCTTGTCCGGATTCGGCTCTACCCACGCCTGGGTAAGGAGATGTCCTAGAAACTTCCCCTTGCTGGCTCCGAATACGCACTTCAGGGGGTTTAGCCGCATTTTATACTTGCGCAGAGTGGTAAAGGTCTCCTTGAGATCGTTGAGGTGAGAGCTCACGCTCTTACTCTTGACCATGAGGTCATCTAGATAAACCTCCAGGTTTCTCCCTCTTTGCTCCTGGAAGACCCGGTCCATCATTCTTTGGTAAGTCGCCCCTGCATTCTTTAGCTCAAACGGCATCATCTTATAGCTATAACACCCTTCCCTTGTTATGAAGGAGACATCCTTGACATCCGGGGGGTGCATCCTAATTTGATGATAACCTGAAAAAGCATCTAAGAAAGACATTACAGAAAAACCGACGGCTAAATCAACCATCGTGTCGATTCGAGGCAAAGGATAACAATCCTTGGGGCAGGTTTTGTTTAATAAAGAAAAATCAATACACATACGCCAGCAACCGTCGCCCTTCTTTACCAAAACGACATTAGAGACCCAGCCTGGATACTAGATCTCTGATACGAAAACTGCCTGGAGGAGCTTCTTTACCTCCTCGCGAATCGGCTCCTCCAGCTTGTCCGCGATGGCTCTCCTCTTCTGCCTGATGGGGTGGGCTCTGGCTCAAGGTTGAGGTGGTGGCAGGCCACATTTGCATCGATTCCTGGCATGTCCGCCGCGCTCCATGCAAAGATGTCCACGTTCCTCTGTATGCATTCCAGCATCCTCTTCCTGTCCTCCGGGCCAAGACCCCCGCTGATCCGCACCTTCTCCACTCTTCCTCCTTGGGTGGTGACCTCCATCTCGACCACTTCTTCAGCCACCTCAAGACGGGCTGGCTCTTCCTATTTGCTCTTCTCCTCCCTCCCCCCAGGCAAGGTCTTCTCTTCCTCCGGAGCCTCTTCCTCCATCGGCTCGACACGCTCCTCCGGAGCCACTTCTTCCTCCCCTCCTGGGATGCTGCTTTCTCCTTCTCCTTCCCTCCTATCTCCTCCTGGCCCCTCCGGCCCCTTCATCTCCCTTTCCACCTTTTCTACCTCCGCCATCCAAGAGATAGTGTTGACGGCAGTCACATAGCACTGCCTCGCCACCTTTGCATCCCCTCAGATCCAGACTTGAACTCCCCCGCTGCGAAACTTCAAGTATTGATGGAAGGATGAGGGGACACACCGAAAGGTGCTGATGAGAGGTCGTCCAAAAATGGCATTGTAGCTGCTCGGAGCGTCAACAATGACAAACCAGCAGTTCCTGGGGACCCCTCCCAACGTCACCTGGAGGCCGACTCCTCCCTCGACTTCTTTCCTCTCACCCGAGAACCCGAACAGGGGTCCATCTGAGGCTTGCACTCTCTTCGCTTCCACCTCCAGCACGACAAAGGCTGCCGCCTGGGGAGATCTCGCGCGCTTGCTTCTTCGACCTAGATGCGGGAGACTGTGAAGTTTTCAATTGCCGCCTGGATCACCAAGGCGTCACAGAATGGGTCTTCAAAATCTGGCATGTCCTCCGCTGAGAAGGTGAGCTTCTTCGAAGGGGGCGGGGTTTGGGAGGTCGATGCGACGCTCCTCCTGAACATCGCCTGGAAGCTTCTCTTGTGAGTTGCTTCTATTCCCACCCCACCATGGATCACTCCACCCCTCCCTTGGCTCCCACGTCCATCCTATCTTCGCATCTATCATCTTCATCTACTGGTAGCACCTCTTTGATCCTCACAGGCCGTTGCTGCTACTGGCCTTTCCCCCTTACCTCCAGAAATTCCGGGCAAGTGGCCATCGCGTGACCTTCTTCCTGATGAAAGTCACAGTAAGGCAACGCCACCCTGCTCCGTCTTCCACCTCTTCCTCTTCCTCCTCTTCCTCGGCCTACTACCATGGCTTGTTCTCGAGGGGGTCAGGTGGCCTGGGACCTTGCCCCATCCCGGATGATTGACTCTCCCCTCCCCCCTTCATTGGTGATCTCTTTCTTGACGTCTCACCGGTCCTTCTTGGGGCCTCCAAGCCAACCAGTTATTGGGCTCCTGATACCCCCAATCCCACTGCTGCCCCCGAAACCCCTGACCTCTGGGTTCTTCCCTTCTTCTTCCCTCTTGGTGCCTTACCTCTGGCTCGCTCAGCCTAGCCAATCTCTTTGCAAACTCTGGATTGGCGGCCTCTCCCTCGATCTCCTCCGCTTCCCGCTCCATCAGTTCCTCAAAGGATAGAGGGGCCTTCCGCTTCAGGTCCATCTTAAAGAACCCCTCCCGTTGCCCCATGATAAAGGCTAGCTGGAGGGTAAACCCCGGCTCCTCCTGGACTTGCAAGACCTATTCTTGGAACCTATCCACATAATGGGCCAACGACTCCCCAGGCCCTTGCTTGATCTTAAAGAGTGCCTCTGCATCCTTCTTCCTCTTTTTTGATGTTGAAAAGCGCAATCTAAAGCTCCGGCGCAAGTCCTCGAAGGCGTAGATGGAACCTACTGGGAGCTGCTGGAACCAGTCCCTCGCCTTCTCTTTCAGAGTAGTGGCAAAGAGCCGACACTAGAAGGCATCTGTCATCGGGAGGATCGATACCATGTCCTCGAACCACTGCAGGTGCAGGACTGGGTCATCTTTGCCGATATAGGAAGACATCTCTGGTCCTCTGAACCCCTCTGGAACCAAGGCCGAGAGGATCAACTCACAGAAGGGGCTCCCTTCCCCTGCTCGGCTAGTGGTCCTCTCTCCCTTCCCCTGCACGGCTAGTGGTCCTCTCGCGCGGAATCAGCTCACACACCTCCGCATTCGCCGGGTAGCTGAACAGCTGCCGCCTGGGGAGATCTCGCGCGCTTGCTTCCGCCATGACCTCCTTCCCAAGCCGCTGGCCTGGAGCGTTCTCGCCTATCGATTGGGCCGGAACCACCGGAACCACAGGCGTCTCGCAGTCGCTTCTTCCGGCGAGAGCTACCTACAAGGTCTGCATGACCTCTCGCTTGAACTTCTCGAACATCTACAGCCACTCCATTGCTGCCGGTGGCTGCGAGTGGCCTGGATCGAAACCATTTCCTCCATCTCCTGTCATCGAGCTCAACATGGGATTTTCTTGCACTGGCTACGGACCACACTCACCGCACCAAAAATGTTGAAACTGTCAACCGGTATCTGAGTTCGGACCCACAGGGGGTGTAGCCCGCCCCTACTTCTCCCTTACTAAACTCTCCTCACGGAGGATGAATAATCTGGAACAGACCCGAGGCTGCTGCGAGGAGGTCCCGCCACACACCCGAAAAATCTTAGAGAGCTTCCCCTCCCAAACTAATGCTCAGTCGGGCACCTTGGAGGGCACTAGCATCCAACTTCAAAAATTGCCTGGAGGAGAGAGCTCAAAAGATCTGATCTCCTCCAAGGTTCCCTTAGGGGTCTATTTATAGATTTTCTAGTCTTGGAATGCAGATAGCGTAAATCTGCCTTTTGGTTTACTAATCGCACCCCAAATTAGTCAACTAACAGCCAAACTCCGCTGTTCTGAAGGGCTATTGGCAGCCCACATTGGGTATCTAGGTAATTTCCCCTCAAAGCCCTCTGGGCGAGTGGTCCGTGTAAGACCCCAAATCAGGAAGGTAAATTTCTGGAGTTCTTAACGTTGTCGCCCAGGCGACAGTGGCTGTCGCCCGGCGATAGCATTGTCGGGTGGCGGCTATCGCTGGTGACAAGGTGACTGGGGTCATGCAGCAGTGTCGCTGGCTGGTCAAAGTCGGTTCATAACGCTGTCGCCCAGGCGACAGTGGCTGTCGCCCGGCGACAGCTCAAAGTTGGACTTTGTGGCCGAAATCAAGGGCAATGATTGCTTATTGACTTTGGGGGCTGGTTTTGGCTTGGGAGGCTCGGTCGCAGCATAGAAGGCCGAAATCCTCTCTTTTCATTATTTTCCTTAAGGCTTTATTTTGGAGAGAGAGAGTGAGAAGCTTGGAGAAGAAGAAGGAATAGTAAACCCTAGCTTGAAGCTTGGGTTTGGAGGAGCTACACTCATCCAATCCCTTCAACGTTGGTGGCTACGCGTAGAGGAGGGCAAGGCACTCCTTTCCATCCATGTGGAATGTCAAGCCATGGGCTCGAAGCGGCGTTTAAGGGTAACGAACTTTTCTACCCTCTTTTGGACATGCCTTAGTCCTTTCCCTTGCATCGTTGAGGCACCTACCCAAAAGGGTGAGGTCGTGGCCTCCGACGGGTCGATTTGTGCTATCCCCGTCAAAGCTTGCATTCATGTAGAGTCCACGCGTGAGATGGACGTAGGCGCGCTGTGTGAAGCCCATCCGAGACGGTTCGTCTGGATTGGTGATAATTTTTAGGTATTGTGCGTGCCGGGGAAAAACCCTGTGTTGTTATACTTGCCTCGTAGGGCTAGAGGGTGCTACTGCATGCGCAGCAACGCCCGGGGGTGTGCCCCGGGGAGCACCCGAAGTTAAAAGGCAGAAATGGAGTTATGTCCAGCTGTCGCTGGCGCGACAGTGACTGTCGCCTGGGCGACAGCTTCCCAGAATTGGGTTCTAGTGAATTTGGGTGTTCTGAGGCAGTGGGAGTGCTACTGCATGTGCAGCAACGCCCGGGGGTGTGCCCCGGGAAGCACCCATAGCTAAAAGCCAAATTAGGGTTTTATGCACTGTCGCTGGCGACATTGACTGTCGCCTGGGCGACAGCTTCACAGACTGAGTTCTGGTGATGTTGTTGTGCCAACCTGTTGATGGGACCTGAGGCCGGTGTACCCGACCTGTGGGGGTGTCCTGGTGGATGACTTAGCGGCCCGTGGAGCCGGCTAATTGAGAATACCTGGGTTGAAGTGACACCATACCCGCTTTTCGTGTTGTACAACGAGAGCTGTGAACAACGGGCATTTGGCAAACCTGAAACCGCACCATTGCAGCACCTGATTAGTAAGCCTCGGACAGCATATCGGGAGGCAATGGGACAGAGTCTTCGGACTACGTTATGTTCACAATTAAAGCACGGGGGAGCCCTGGTATTCGGGCCGCCGACTTTAGCCTCGAAGGGCAAAGCCATCAAGAGTGGATGGTGGTGGAAGGCGTAGTACACCAAAGAGTGCCTGAGTGCACGAGACGTGGAGGCCATTCCCACGTTTGTGTTGTTGCATATGTATGAAATGTTGTGGGCTCGTCTAGTCGCACTCTTATATAAATATATGTTGTTGAGACTGTTTTGCAGGGACGTTTAGAACTGCCACCCCCTCGAAGGGGTGGGGTCGTTATAACTTGGTCAGCTTTAGCTGACCGTTGCCCTGTTTTGCCACCGTCTTTGGTGGGCTTGTTGTACAGGAGCTAGACCGAGCGGGACCTTGGCGGGCTGAAGCCCCTGCGCTGCTGCGGCCCTTGAAGGCCTTTTGTCCTTTGTTCTGTCTTCATGTATGGCCGGCCTGCGCGCCGATGTTGGTAAACTGTAAGGCCGTCGTGCCTCTTTTGTGTGTTGTAAAACATTTTATTCCAAGTCAATAGAAGTGGACATACCCGAGTTCGGGTCTTGTGGTTTATAATTCTGTCTCTCTCTTTTGCTTTCGCATAGAATGCTCTAAGTTAGGCTTCGTGGTATAGTGTCGTTGCATATTCAATTAAGTGACGTTTCCATTTATTTTGTAGTATATGGCGTGGGGCCCCGGCCGGACCTTCTGCTATATGCTTCTGAACGGATGGGGGTGTTACAAATTGGTATCAGCTTCTAGGGTTCCGTATCCTTCTAAGGAATTCGTGGGCGAATTCTTTTATGGGGTGGTGAGCACGTGTGTGCGTTACCGTTGGACGTAAAATAAACCCAAAAATGTCCACTTAGGAATAAAATGTAACAACAAACCAACAATAATTGCATGATTTTGGAACCTGAGCGTTCCTTTTGTTGTTAGTTGCGACTGTGTTGTCGCCTAACTGTGTGTTGCACTTGTGTAGGGCACTCGAAGTGCAGCGGGACCGTCACGTCCCCGTGATGTGCATGAGAAGAGTGGGTCTGCTGAGGCCCCTACAGCTCCGTCTGCTGAGTTGGTTCGGCTAGTTACTGAAGCCGTTCTAGTTGCGTTGAATGGCCAGCCTGAAAGGCAAGGCCAATTGCCAGTGCAAGAGGTGGCCCCTGAGCCACTAAGAGTGGAGCAAGTCCCAGTGAGGCGTGCTCCTGAGCAACAGCTGAAGCACTTTCTGGGATTTTGACCTCCTCCGTTCACCGGGGTTGAATCCCCAGCTGAGGCCGAAGACTGGTTGTCGCATGTGAAGCGAATTCTGACAGCGACACAGTCAGAGGAAGTGCAGAAGGTGACCTTTGCTTCTTTCTTGCTAGAAAAGGAAGCAAGGCGGTGGTGGGATGAGGTTGAGAGGCGCCAGTTCGCGGGAAGGCGACTGGTTGATGTGACGATGGAAGAGTTCTCGAGAATCTTTCTCGCAAGGTATGTGCCTCAATCACAGCAGATCGCGATGGAGAACAAGTTCTTGGCTCTATCACAGGGTGGTAGACTGGTTGATGACTACTTGCATGAGTTCACCCGCCTCGGGCGCTATGCTGGGACTTCTTTCGATGATGAGGATAGAAGGGTGAACAGGTTTTATGGAGGTTTGCGTACTGAGTTGCGGCATCTTCTGACAGGGCCGTTGACGCAGGGTTTCACGACCCTCGTTGGTTCAGCCCGAGCCCTTGAGCAGGACATGCTCAGGGAAAAGGGCAAGGCGGTTGTGGTCGAGGCAGTGTCGGAGGGCAAAGCGCCGAGTGCAACGAAGTTGCGGAGGCTGAGTCGCTGGAAGTAGGCTCGAGTATCTGGGACAGCTCCCTCTGCTTCGGGCGCGTCATCTGGACGTGGCCCTCTTATTTGTTTCACTTGTGGCAAGCCTGACCATTTCTCTCGGGATTGCCGCAGTGGGCTTCCAAGGCCAGAGAAGAAGGCGGGGCTAGCTTATTCTGAGAAGGGGAAGGTAGCTGAGTCCACTGCCTCCCGTATGGCTCCCCCACAGCCCAGAGTCTTTAGTCTTCATCAGCAGGAGGATATCAAAGCCAAAGACGTCGTGACAGGTACAATTTAAGATACAATATTTACTGTTTTATATACCTGTTCTAATGTTCATGCTAACCCTGCTTGGCGGCGTAGGCTACGTAAATGTTTTAGGCGTCCCTGCGAGTGCGCTTTTCGATACTGGAGCTTCACACTCCTTCTTATCGTCGGACTTTGTCCAACTTATTGGTGCACCGTCGATTGCTTCTGCAGATGGACTGGAGGTCCTACTGCCGAATGGATATTCGATGCGTGTGGAGAGGAGTTGTTGCGTAAAGGTTCTAGTTGGTAGTCGGGAGTATGACCTGAAGGCATCGTTGCTCCCCCTGGTTGAGTTCGATGTTATCTTCGGTATGGACTGGCTGTCGGAACAGCATGCGTGTATCGATTGCACCACCAAGGAGGTGAGGTTTGGGCAGGGTGCCGATCGGGAGACGGTCTTTGCGGGCATGCGTGGATCGAGCAAGACGCTGATGTCTGCTCTCCAGGTGTCCAAGGCAGTGCGACAGGGAGCAGAGTTATTCTTTGCTCTTGTGGAGGCTTCAACGCCGAGGCCCAGCCTAGCGGATGTTCCGGTAGTAGCAGAGTTCCCCGATGTGTTCCCGAACGAGCTCCCCGGTGCTCCACCGCAGCGGGAGATAGATTTCACGATTGAGTTGGTGCCAGGCGCTAAGCCTGTGGCCCGCTCGCCGTATCGTATGGCTCCGAAAGAGTTGGCAGAGTTGAAGCTGCAGTTGCAGGAGCTGCTTGAGCAGGGCTACGTGCGTCCGAGTTCCTCACCTTGGAGTGCACCGGTCCTCTTTGTCAAAAAGAAGGACGGTAACCTGCTGCTTTGCATCGATTATCGGGAGCTGAACAAGCTGACGGATAAGAACAAGTATCCTCTTCCGAGGATAGACGATTTGTTCGACCAGCTCGTTGGTTCGACAGTATACTCGAAGCTGGACTTGAAGTCCGGCTATTATCAGGTGCGGATCAGGGAGTGCGATATCCCGATGACTGCCTTCAGTACGAGGTACGGGCAGTATGAGTTCACCGTGATGTCGTTTGGGTTGTCTAATGCGCTTTCGGTGTTTATGGACTTGATGCACCGGATTTTCTGAGAGTACCTCCACCGGTTTGTGGTCGTCTTCCTGGATGACATACTAGTCTACTCTCATTCCGAGGAGGAGCACGGTGATCACCTGCGAGTAGTTTTGGAGGTTCTGAGGAGGAACCAGTTGTATGCCAAGTTCTCGAAGTGCGAGTTCTGGCTTCCTTCCGTGGCGTTCTTGGGCCATGTGGTTAGTGGTTCGGGTGTGGCGGTAGATCCGGTGAAGGTTTCGGCCATCAGGGAGCGGCCTGTCCTTTCTTCTGTAGCGGAGGTCCGTAGCTTCCTCGGGCTGGCCGGTAATTACAGGCGCTTCATGGAGAACTTCTCGAGGATCGCGCTGCCTCTTACGACGCTGACACGGAAGATGCAGGAGTTCATTTGGACGCCCGCGTGTGCGCACGCTTTCAAGGAGTTGAAGCGGCGTCTTACGACGGCTCCGATCTTATGTTTGCCTTGCGGCACGGAGGGCTACGAGATCTACACCGACGCATCCGGGAGCGGCCTTGGCTGCGTTCTGCAGCAGCATGGCAAGGTTATAGCGTATGGCTCTCGCCAGCTGAAGGTGCACGAGCGGAATTATCCGGTCCACGACTTGGAGTTGGCGGCCGTGATATTTGTCCTGAAGCTATGGCGGCATTATGTGTATGGCTTGAAGATCAATATCTTCACGGACCATAAGAGCCTTAAGTACCTTCTGATGCAGAAAGGGCTGAATATGCGGCAGCAGAGGTGGATGGAGTTCCTGGGGGACTTCACCTTTGAGATCCACTACACTCCCGGGAAGGGGAATGTTGTTGCGGATGCACTCAGTCGCAGGGCTCCAGCGAAGGCAACTGGATTCAGATGCATGATGAGCACCTGATACGTGACCTGGAGGCCTTGGGTATTTCTTGCGTAGAGGAGAGGAGCAGTGCCGGTTCCTGTTTGAGTTGGACTGAGGTGCAGTACGACCTCGCAGATAGAGTCCGCCGGGCTTTTGAACTCGATTTGAGTTTAAAGCGCTACGCGGAGGATGCTGGTGGTGGGTCGGATGCCCAGTTTCAGGTTCGAGACGGCTTGCTGTGGAGAGGTGACCGTTTGTGCGTCCCCAAGGTGGGTAAGCTGCGCGATGAGTTGATGTACGAGGCGCATCGTACCAGGTATTCAGTTCATCCGGGGAGCACGAAGATGTATAAGGACATAAAGGTCCTTTTCTGGTGGCCGGGTATGAAGAGGGACATCGCTCACTACGTGGCCAAGTGCCACACTTGTGCGCTAGTGAAGGCGGAATGTCAGAGGCCCGGTGGCATTTTGCAGTCATTGCCTGTTCTGGAGTGGAAGTTTGATGACATTTCCATGGATTTTGTGCATGGACTGCCGAGGTCGCAGAGCGGGAACGATGCCATCTGGGTAGTCGTTGACCGGCTGACGAAGGTGGCGCACTTTATCCCCAACCGGAGGGATGACTCGGTGGCTTTTTGCAGTCATTGCCTGTTCCGGAGTGGAAGTTTGATGACATTTCCATGGATTTCGTGCATGGGCTGCCGAGATCGCAGTGCAGGAACGATGCCATCTGGGTAGTTGTAGACCGGCTGACAAAGGTGGCACACTTTATCCCCAACCGGAGGGATGACTAGGTGGAGAAATTGGCGAAGTTGTATGTTGATACTATAGTGCGACTGCACGGTGTGCCCCGTAGCATCGCCAGTGATCGTGATGGACGCTTTACTTCGAGCGACTGGAGGCTAGTCAACCGTCTTTTGGGTACAAAGCTGCAGTTTAGCACGACCTTTCATCCTCAGACGGATGGCCAAACTGAGCGTACCAACAGGACGATGGAAGACATGCTCCGGATTTGCGTCCTGGATTTTGGCAAGGGGTGGGAAGATCACCTCTTTCTTGTTGAGTTCGCGTACAACAACAGCTATCAGGCGAGTATTTAGATGGCGCCTTTCGAGGCCCTCTATGGCAGGAAGTGCCGCACTCCCTTAGCTTGGGCGAAAACGGGCGAGACGAAGCTCTTCAAGAGGAAAGACGTCGAAGAGGCGACTTCGACGGTACGTTTGATCCGGGAGAGGCTTTTGGTTGCGCAGGATAGGCAGGCGAAGTACTATAATGCGAAGCACCGCGACGTCCAGTTCGCCGTTTGCGATTGGGTTTACTTGAAGATCAGGCCATTCAAGGGCGTGTCCAGGATTCGGCTCTTGAAAAAGCTGAGTCCGAGATACCTTGGACCTTTTGAGATCATCGAGCGCGTCGGCGAGGCGGCTTATAGTCTTGCGCTATCGGCGGAACTGAGCGGGCTACACGATGTATTCCACATCTCCGTGTTGCGGAAGGCAGTGCAGGCGCCTACGCAGGTGGTCGCGGCGGATCAGGTGCCCGTGGATAGTGGGCTTAAGACGGCGGTCAGGCCTGTTAGCATCGAGGATGCTGAGGTGCGTCAGTTGCGGAACAGGGCGATCCGTATGGTAAAGGTCCGTTGGGACAACTGCGGTCGCGAGGAGCTCTCATGGGAGCGTGAGCAGACCTTGATGGAGGAGTTCCCCGAGCTGTTTCGGTGACGTTTATCTCTTTTTCCCTCTTTGTGTAAAGACTTTTGATATATATGTATATATGTGTGTTTTTATAAAATTTCGGGACGAAATTTATATAAGGAGGGGAGGGTTGTAAGACCCCAAATCAGGAAGGTAAATTTCTGGAGTTCTTAACGTTGTCGCCCAGACGACAGTGGCTGTCGCCCGGCGATAGCGTTGTCGGGTGGCGGCTATCGCTGGCGACAAGGTGACTGGGGTCATGCAGCAGTGTCGCTGGCTGGTCAAAGTCGGTTCATAACGCTGTCGCCCAGGCGACAATGGCTGTCGCCCGGCGACAGCTCAAAGTTGGACTTTGTGGCCGAAATCAAGGGCAATGATTGCTTATTGACTTTGGGGGCTGGTTTTGGCTTGGGAGGCTCGGTGGCAGCATAGAAGGCCGAAATCCTCTCTCTTTTCATTATTTTCCTTAAGGCTTTATTTTGGAGAGAGAGAGAGAGAAGCTTGGAGAAGAAGAAGGAATAGTAAACCCTAGCTTGAAGCTTGGGTTTGGAGGAGCTACACTCATCCAATCCCTTCAACGTTGGTGGCTACGCGTAGAGGAGGGCAAGGCGCTCCTTTCCATCCGTGTGGAACGTCAAGCCATGGGCTCGAAGCGGCGTTTAAGGGTAACGAACTTTTCTACCCTCTTTTGGACATGCCTTAGTCCTTTCCCTTGCATCATTGAGGCACCTACCCAAAAGGGTGAGGTCGTGGCCTCCGACGGGTCGATTTGTGATATCCCCGTCAAAGCTTGCATTCATGTAGAGTCCGCGCGTGAGATGGACGTAGGCGCGCTGTGTGAAGCCCATCCGAGATGGTTCGTCCGGATTGGTGATACTTTTTAGGTATTGTGCATGCCGGGGAAAAACCCCGTGTTGTTATACTTGCCTCGTAGGGCTAGAGGGTGCTACTGCATGCGCAGCAACGCCCGGGAGTGTGCCCCAGGGAGCACCCGAAGTTAAAAGGCAGAAATGGAGTTCTGTCTAGCTGTCGCTGGTGCGACAGTGACTGTCGCCTGGGCGAAAGCTTCCCAAAATTGGGTTCTGGTGAATTTGGGTGTTCTGAGGCAGTGGGAGTGCTACTGCATATGCAGCAACGCCTGGGGGTGTGCCCCGTGAAGCACCCACAGCTAGAATCCAAATTAGGGTTTTGTGCACTGTCGCTGGCGACAGTGTCTGTCGCCTGGGCGACAGCTTCACAGACTGAGTTCTGGTGATGTTGTTTTGCCCACCTGTTGAGGGGACCTGAGGCCGGTGTACCCAACCTGTGGGGGTGTCCTGGTGGATGACTTAGCGGCCCGTGGAGCCGGCTAATTGAGAATACCTGGGCTGAAGGGACGCCATACCCGCTTTTCGTGTTGTACAACGAGAGCTGTGAACAACGGGCATTTGGCAAACCTGAAACCTCACCATTGCAGCACCTGATTAGTAAGCCTCGGACAGCATGTCGGGAGGCAATGGGACAGAGTCTTCGGACTACGTTATGTTCACAATTAAAGCACGGGGATCCCTGGTATTCGGGTCGCCGACTTTAGCCTCGAAGGGCAAAGCCATCAAGAGTGGATGGTGGTGGAAGGCGTAGTACACCAAAGAGTGCCTGAGTGCACGAGACGTGGAGGCCATTCCCACGTTTGTGTTGTTGCATATGTATGAAATGTTGTGGGCTCGTCTAGTCGCACTCTTATATATATATATATATATATATATATATATATATATGTTGTTGAGACTGTTTTGCAGGGACGTTTAGAACTGCCACCCCCTCGAAGGGGTGGGGTCATTATAACTTGGTCAGCTTTAGCTGACCGTTGCCCTGTTTTTCCACCGTCTTTGGTGGGCTTGTTGTACAGGAGCTGGACCGAGCGGGACCTTGGCGGGCTGAAGCCCCTGCGCTGCTGCGGCCCTTGAAGGCTTTTTGTCCTCTCTTCTGTCTTCATGTATGGCCGACCTGCGCGCCGATGTTGGTAAACTGTAAGGCCGTCGTTCCTCTTTTGTGTGTTGTAAAACATTTTATTCCAAGTTAATAGAAGTGGACATACCCGAGTTCGGGTCTTGTGGTTTCAAATTCTGTCTCTCTCTTTTGCTTCCGCATAGAATGCTCTGAGTTAGGCTTCGTGGTATAGTGTCGTTGCATATTCAATTAAGTGACGTTTCCATTTGTTTTGTAGTATATGGCATGGGGCCCCGGCCGGACCTTCTGCTATATGCTTCTGAACGGATGGGGGTGTTACAGTCCGTGAAGGCACCACTCGCCAGGCTCCCTGCCTACCACGGTTTTTCGGGCGAATGGTTTATGAGGCCATCACTCTCCATGTGTTCGGCTCGCTTGAGGGGCGAGACCTTGGGCGCTCTCGCCTATCTGCCATGATGCCCTATGCGAGTGGTCTGCGAGTGCGGGCCTCACTCGCCCAAAGACCTATTGGACTCCTTATTCCTCTCCTTGCCCTGCCACCTTGCCCCTGAGCCCCTGAGCCCCTTGGACCCACTCGGCGAATACGGGGTTGTACAGGCCAATTAGCCATCGTTGATTGGGATTGAAAACTTACTGTCTTCGCAAGAGAGTTTGGCTAAGCAGATGGTGGGGATATCTGTCTCCGCGGGAGAAAATGAGGTTCTTTATTTTGGTAAGAAGAAGAGATGGGACAAGAAGAAGAAGTCATCTGGAGGTGATGGTCCTTCAACTTCATATCAAAAGGAGAGGAGCTATACTCCTAAGCATGATGGGAAGAAGAAGGAAGGGCCAAGGTGCATCAAGTGCAACAAGCCTGGTCATTTCAAAAGGGACTGCAGAGTTAATCTTCAGCCAGGGTATGCTGCAAGAAAGGAGGAGGGTAGTTCCAATACTAAAGGTAGTTGGGGTGGTGGAGGTCCTTTCATGACGGGCACTTATGTTCGGGCTATGGATTACATTAATTACCAGGATGATTGGATAGTGGACTCAGAGTGTGGTTATCACCTCACCGGGGATGAGTCAAAGTTCTCTTCTCTGCAAGCATACTCAGGTAATAATGCAATTATTACTGCTGATGATACTGTTCATGCAATCGAGAAGGAGTGTGTCATTTCTTTAGGCAGTGATAGAGGTCCACTCACCTTGAGGAGTGTATATCAAGTGTCGGGTATGAAGAAGAAACTCTTCTCCGTGACCAATACTATAGATGCGGGTATCAAGTTCTGTTTGGCCCAACAGAAGTGAAGTTTCTCTGAAATGTGTCAAGCGTGAAGACTAAAGTCACTCATGTTTGAAGGTGGGTGAAGGATTTGTTTGTATTATCAACAAGTTCCTATATTGATAAGATGAGAGCTAATGATAGCACTGCCATTAAGCACGAGAGGCTTCGGCATGTTAGTATGGATAAGCTGAAGGCTATGATAAAAAGAAGCCTGGTGAATGGTCTGCCTAGTCTATCATCCTTTGGTCATGGTCACATTTGTGCTGGATGTCAGTTTGGTAAGGCTCAACGATTTATATTTGGCAAGTCACAAACTAGATGCAAAGCACCGTTGGAGTGTATTCATGGTGATTTGATTGGACCCACCGCAACTTCCAGTCTTGGAGGTAGCAGGTATATGTTGGTCTTGATTGATGATTTCACTAAGTATACTTGGGTATACGTTGTGAAGGAGAAGTCTGAGGAATTCAAAAAATTTGTGGAGTTTAAGGAGCTTGTGGAAGGCTGGCTTGGTTTGCTGATCAAGAAGTTGAGAACTGACAACGGAGGGGAGTTCACCTCAACTGAGTTCTTCAACTTTTGCAGAAAGCATGGCATTCAGAGAGAACTTTCTTATTCACAAACTCCACAACAGAATGATGTTACAGAGCGGAAGATCCATCATCTAACGGAGACCTGTAAATGTTGGCTGCATCCTAAAAGTATTCCTAGGTCCTTCTGGGCCATGGGAATGTCTTGTGCAGCTTACGTTATCAATCAGATGCCCCTCAGTCCTATCAACATGAAGACTCCACATGAGTTGATGTTCAAGGAGAAACTAAGTGTGGAACACTTTTGAGTGTTCGGATCTACCTGCTATGTGTATGTTCCTGATGCCCTTAGAACAAAGCTAGATGCAATAGCAGGGAAGCTAGTGTTCGTTGGTTATGATGACCGTAAGAAGGGTTGGAGATGCATGGATCCCGAGACACGAAGGTATGTGGTCTCTGATGCGATGATTCGGCAAGTGCACCGGTCGCACAAGTAATAATAATGGGGAAAATCCCCGAGTGTCGGTCTCTTGAGGAACACAGTAAGGTGGAGTTAGGTTTCGAGGAAGGACTTGAGATTGAAGTCCTTAAATCGGATGGAATGCGGGGGAGTTGGGTTGGCTTTTGGAAAATAAAATAAAAGCTATCAACTACTTCTATGCAATGCCGCTATGCAATGCTTCGCTTGGCGGGATGGAGACTAGGCAGGCCTTGAGAGCGCTGCGTCGAAAGGGCGGATGGACGAGTAGGCAAGCGGAATCGAACTATGCAGGCCTTGAGCGCACTGCTTCGTTAGGCGGGATGGAATACGGGCCGCGATGCCACGCTTCGGTAGGCGGATGGACGAGTAGGCTAGCGGAGTGAGGGTCGCAAGCACCTCTTCGACAAGCACGCCACTAGCAATTGCTAGTGCGGCACACGAACGTGACGGCGGAATGGAAATGGACGGCGGCGCACCTCAAGCACACAAATAAACAAAAAGAGTATTTCACATAGACATGAAATAACTTTAAATAGCAAGGTCTATAGTGTTCTTCATCAAAATACAAAAGATCTAACTATTACAACAATCAATAAGAGGAGAACAAGGCAAGAAATCGACCGAATCCGAAGGCTCGTTGGAGATTCACGGTTGGAATCACCGGGTTGTCAATCCGCGTCCAAGCTCGGTCCGCAACTACGTCCGGGGTAGAGAGAGCTGTCACGACTCTCCAATGGACCCGTCTTCTTCGTGTCACGATCCGGTAGAGGTTGCAAACTTCCTCTTGCTTGATGGTAATGGAGGCTAGGTCTTCCTTTGGAGCTCTTGGATGAAGGAGGAGGCCGAGAGGAAACTCCGGCTCAAGATTGGCGTGAAGAGCAAGCCCGGAGCACCTCCAGATGGTGGGCGGCGGTGGAGGGGCGAAACTGGCGCGGAACGGCGGAAGAACGGCAGAAGAATGCCGAGTCCGACCTAAAATCGCGAGCAGGTCATTTTATAGGCGCTGGAATAAACAGTGCGCACAGTCATTGGCGCACGACCAGTGGTCGTGCGCACTAGAATCCTGTGATCGTGCGCTCTGCCTGGACGGAGCCTGCAAAGACAGAAATTGTAAAATAAAATGCTCGCACGACCGGTGGCGCACGACCGGTGGTCGTGCGCACAATCGTCGGTGGTCGTGCGCAATAGATGAAACAGAACTCATAAAATTACTGTTAAGTGCGCACAAATAGTGGCGCACAACCGGTGGTTGTGCGCACTGGAGTTGATGGTCGTGCGCACTACAGCAAACAGAACTCGGAAAAAGGGTTAAGTGCACACGATCAGTGGCGCACGACCAGTGGTCGTGCGCAATAGAACCGGTGATCGTGCGCAGTGTTCCTGTGCAGAATTGCACCGGAAACACCTGCACGACACATGTTCCAGCGTACGACACCAGTCTAGCCACTGAAAGTGGGACTTAACATCGCAAGAAAACTAATAACAAAGAAAGATACGAAATAACACCAAAATGGGCCTAGAAGTGCACATAGCAAGTAATAACAAATATAAGCTAAAACAAGGCTAAAGTGCAGTGGAATGACTAGATAAACGACCCAGATGAGTCCATATATGTGTATATAATCGGGACTCATCACACCCCCAGACTTACCTGTTTGCGCGTCCCGAGCAAACAAATTCCATGCGAACGGGGAAAGAAAAGTAGATGGCTTAAAACTACAATACAGAGTACCATGCGAAGTCGCATGCTCACGTGCATAAGAAAAATAGTAGAAAAGATTTCTGATTATAAAAACAGTTTATATATTTCTAAAAGAGTAAAAGCATATTACAACTACTCAAAATGGTGAAAAGCGGTGAATCGTTCGGTCATGCATACGGAGAAAGTAAACTAAACGCTGAGATGAGCATTGCTCAAGATTGGGATGCAGGACAAACTCCACTGAAATCCATCAGTGTCGGTGACCATAAGCTCACCCGGTCACATCCTCTCCACGACACTAGATTGGTCCATAGCGTGAGTCGGTAGGACTTTCAGGTTTTAATTGAGGCTTGGGTTACGGAGAGGTAAACAATGATAAACAAAATGGCTTAAAACACATAACCCAATTGAGCTTTTAAAATAACTACCCGCGCACCAAAATCGAATGCAGGTGCACCACACCCCCAGACTTGTACTTTTACAACATAGGTGTGTGCACCGCCTACTCCCAATACATAATTTTTCTACATGATTTTTCAAAAAAAACTCATTTTTCTTTCTCCTCTTTTTTTCATTTTTTTTTTCATCTTTCTTTTTCTTGTCTTTTTTTTTTCCTTTCAGCAAAATTTTCAAATGAGCACATCCACAGATTCACATAATAGACACCACAATCAACACCCCCCAAAATGTAAATGAAACTACAACTAAAGCTCAGATTTGGGTGTGTGACTAGGCTAGGCTTTTAGGCTTTGGTGAGATAAATGTGGAGCTGAATAAAGAAAAGGGTAGGCACAAAGGGGCTAGCAAGGGTAGACGATAGGCATGAAATAAAAAGTTCAACCGAGCCAAAATAATGGCCTACGTCATTCTCACGCACTAGAACTATCCTATGCCAATGCTTCAAGAATCGCTTGGGGCAAGTTCTAGCCACCGAGAAAGATTCTCCTTTCTCCCGACTCAAGCAATACGAGTCTAGCGATCGTTTACACACATCCCTACGCTACCGTTTGATTCACATCGGATTCACCATTTGAGTAGAGTAAACAACATTTACACTAATAGAGAAAAATATAAAACCATAGTATAAAAAGAAATCTAATCTACACAAATCTCTATGCAACCGAGCACTCGACTAGGAGCACTACTAGAGTCAACATTTTACTCTGCTACATAGTCCTAAGCCATCACCTAGACTTTCCCAAATAAGCAGAAGAATTAAATTCACAACAGAGCAGGCAAACAGATGAGTACACGCTCAAGTGGGTGATGTGGTGTGCAATGAAAATAAACAAAACATTTTAAATGAAATCTTCTAGCATGCAGTGCAAAAGTGCACGTGAGCGGGTAAACAAACTACTCTCCCCCAGACTTAAACTAAACAATCCACAGAATATATGACATGAAAATCAGGAAAGGCTAGGGAAAGAGAGTACCCCGTGCTCAGAAATGAGCACACCAGAAGATTGGCGTGTAAGCTAAAATGAAGCTGCAGCATCCGCCATCCAGAAAAGATACCTGCAGGGGTCAGCTCCGTAAAACAAAAGAAACAGAAAAAGATAAACTACAATACTACAGCTAACTAAACAGGATTGAATAAAATAAAATGCATGAAAAGTAAGATAACTACTGGGGTTATTGTCATCCCAGCACGACTTATTCAGATTTTGTACAGTTCTAGCTTATAGGCCTATGGAAGGAGAAGTGGACAGGTAACTGGCCTAATATCCGTGTCGGTAGCGGGTACCGATACGGTGATAGAACAGTCACCCCTCTACCTAAATATAGATACCTGCTCCTCACAGGTAGAGGGTAGAGAATGTAAGAAGAGGAGGAGGCCTGGTCCTCACTCATCTCACAAAACACATCCTTGCCTAGCAAGGTATCGTCAACAGGGAGGCAGCAGGAGGCAAAGGCAATGAGTGGAGCTTCCTCTACGGAGGGAGGATAAACCTCCTCACATAAGAAGATGCTCACAACATTGACTTGAGCAAAATGCTCCAAGTCCTCCTGGGGTACCTGTGAAGATTCAACCTGCACAGGCTCAGATAAAGAAGGGGGATCAAGAAATAAAGAAGAGGAATGACTTAAATAAAAATCAATCGGGGGAGTGGTCCCGGTCTCACTCCCAGCAGGATCCAAGGATAGATCTCTATCATCATCGTAAATATCATAGCGAGGGGAACTTGACAACTCAGGGGCTTCAGTGGTGGTTCGGACCTCCTCGTCCCATGAAGAAGGGCGAACCTCTTCATCAGAGAGAGTATCCTCCTCATCCCACCGAGGTGCACCATCGTGCTCAAAATATTCATTCTCCCCATCAGGGAAAATGACATCCTCATCCCACTTTGGAGCACCCTCCAAGTCAGAAGCATCACCCCACTCCTTCACTTCGATAGGATCATAGAAATTGTGTGCAGAAAAATCTCGCAAAGAAACTGGAGGAACACAAAGATTTGGTTCCTCCGCAAAAAGATCTGCTAAAGCCTCCCCGATGGAAAGAATACTTTCCTCATCAGACTCAGGTGCATCTAGGAGCTCCCATTCCTCTCCTTGTTGGCTAACAGATGAGTGATCATCATCACTAGGAGTGAAGCCACACACAGGGAGTGAGGAGTCCGTGCACGAGACAAGCTCAGGGGTAGAGGGCACAATTGCCTCCATGGGTAAAGAATGAGTGATAGGGACAATGTCGTCATGAGTGGAGGAGCGGCGGTCAGGATTGAAAAGACGCGGACAGTCCTTCAATTCATGACCCTCTCCTCGACACAACAAGCAAACAATGTTCCTACACTGCCTAGCATTTAACTCATTCATTTGGTCCAAATAATAAACCATCTTGTCATTAAAGCTAGGTGAAATATCCCATGACGACATTATCAATAAAAGAGCAGATACAATGAAATTGAAATTCTTTGCAAGGGAATCTACACAACTAAAAAAAAAACTCCTTGAATAAAACTTGCCTAAAACTTCAAAATAGGGGGGAAAGAAATAAAAACAAACAACAGAAGATTAAAAGGCAAACAAAAATAATAATGCGGCTATTCACAAAGAAAGAACCTCTATCTCTTGTCTCCCTCTCAAGAAAACTCACACGACTGTGTTCCCCGGCAACGGCGCCAAAAACTTGATGCGATGATTCGGCAAGTGCACCGGTCGCGCAAGTAATAATAATGGGGAAAATCCCCAAGTGTCGGTCTCTTGAGGAACACAGTAAGGTGGAGTTAGGTTTCGAGGAAGGACTTGAGATTGAAGTCCTTAAATCGGATGGAATGCGGGGGAGTTGGGTTGGCTTTTGGAAAATAAAATAAAAGCTATCAACTACTCCTATGCAATGCCGCTATGCAATGCTTCGCTTGGCGGGATGGAGACTAGGCAGGCCTTGAGCGCGCTGCGTCGAAAGGGCGGATGGACGAGTAGGCAAGCGGAATCGAACTATGCAGGCCTTGAGCGCACTGCTTCGTTAGGCGGGATGGAATACGGGCCGCGATGCCATGCTTCGGTAGGCGGATGGACGAGTAGGCTAGCGGAGTGAGGGTCGCAAGCACCTCTTCGACAAGCACGCCACTAGCAATTGCTAGTGCGGCATACGAACGTGACGGCGGAATGGAAATGGACGGCGGCGCACCTCAAGCACACAAATAAACAAAAAGAGTATTTCACATAGACATGAAATAACTTTAAATAGCAAGGTCTATAGTGTTCTTCATCAAAATACAAAAGATCTAACTATTACAACAATCAATAAGAGGAGAACAAGGCAAGAAATCGACCGAATCCGAAGGCTCGTTGGAGATTCACGGTTGGAATCGCCGGGTTGTCAATTCGCGTCCAAGCTCGGTCCGCAACTACGTCCGGGGTAGAGAGAGCTGTCACGACTCTCCAATGGACGCGTCTTCTTCGTGTCACGATCCGGTAGAGGTTGCAAACTTCCTCTTGCTTGATGGTAATGGCGGCTAGGTCTTCCTTTGGAGCTCTTGGATGAAGGAGGAGGCTGAGAGGAAACTCCGGCTCAAGATTGGCGTGAAGAGCAAGCCCGGAGCACCTCCAGATGGTGGGTGGCGGTGGAGGGGCGAAACTAGCGCGGAACGGCGGAAGAACGGCGGAAGAATGCCGAGTCCAACCTAAAATCACGAGCAGGTCATTTTATAGGCGCTGGAATAAACAGTGCGCACGGTCATTGGCGCACGACCAGTGGTCGTGCGCACTAGAATCCTGTGATCATGTGCTCTGCCTGGACGGAGCCTGCAAAGACAGAAATTGTAAAATAAAATGTTCGCACGACCGGTGGCGCACGACCGGTGGCGCACGACCGGTGGTCGTGCGCACTATCATCGGTGGTCGTGCGCAATAGATGAAACAGAACTCATAAAATTACTGTTAAGTGCGCACGAATAGTGGCGCACGACCGGTGGTCATGCGCGTTGGAGTTGATGGTCGTGCGCACTACAGCAAACAGAACTCGGAAAAAGGGTTAAGTGCACACGATCAGTGGCGCACGACCAGTGGTCGTGCGCAATAGAACCGGTGATCGTGCGCAGTGTTCCTGTGCAGAATTGCACCGGAAACACCTGCACGACACCTGTTCCAGCGTACGACACCAGTCTAGCCACTGAAAGTGGGACTTAAGATCGCAAGAAAACTAATAACAAAGAAAGATACGAAATAACACCAAAATGGGCCTAGAAGTGCACATAGCAAGTAATAACAAATATAAGCTAAAACAAGGCTAAAGTGCAGTGGAATGACTAGATAAACGGCCCAGATTAGTCCATATATGTGTATATAATCGGGACTCATCAGTCTCAAGGGATGTGGTATTCGACGAGTTGACATCATACCAAGTAGCTCATCTGTGGAGCTACAAGAGAGAGGGTGAGATGGAGGGCAAGGAGAAGTTGCTAATGAAGTTCTGGTGGAATTACATGTTTCACCAGGTGCTCCAGTTCCTTCTAGATCTAGGACAAGTGCTTCATGTTCTGGAAGCAAGGGGAGTGATGCTCCAAGTTTTCCTACAAGGAGAGGTAGTTTAGAAGAAGAAGCAGAAGAGGTGGATCAGGGTAAAACCCTGTGTAGGTCCAAAAGGACTATTATTCTACCAGCTCGATACACAAGGGGAAACTTGGTGAGCTACATCTCATGTTTCTTTGCTGGCCCCTTAGATGAGCGAGAGCCGTCATGCTTTGAAAATTCCACTAGAGTCAAGGAGTGGGAAGAGGTCATGGATGAGGAGATGGCTGCCCTCAGGAAGAATGAGACTTGAGATCTTATGCCTAAGGTTGATGACATTACTCCTGCACGTGAAAGTGAGTTTATAAGCTGAAGAAGAAGGCTGATGGTAGCATTAAGTGGTACAAAGTTTGCCTTGTAGATCGAGGTTCTCTCAATAATACGGCGAAGACTATGAAGAGACATTTAGTCCTGTTGCCAAGATGACTTCGGTGCGGGTGATAATTGCATTGGCAGCTTGCCAAGGTTGGAATATTTGGCAACTCGACGTGAAGAATGCTTTCCTTTACGGTGAGATTGACAAGGATGTTTTCATGGTGCAACCACCTGGCTATGTTTCTGAAGTTTATCCAGGACATTTCTGAAAGCTCAAGAAGGCTCTTTACGGCTTGAAGCAAGTGCCTCGGGCGTGGTATGGGAAGATCGCAGAATACCTCCAATTATGTGGATATTTTGCTTCGAATTCTGATTCAAGATTGTTTGTAAAGAAGATGGGGGAGCTGCAAGTCTTAATGCTATTGTATATGGATGACATGTTTGTCACATGGAACTCTCAAGTGGAGGTATCTATGCTTCAGACTGAGCTAGCTATTAGATTTGAGATGAAGGATCTTGGTGATCTCCACCATTTCCTTGGTCTTGAGGTGGAGAGGAAAGATAGCAGTGTGCTTGTTCCTTAAAAGGAATATGTGTTGGATTGGTAGGCGCCCTTAGAGGGGGGGGGGGGTGAATAAGGGTTTTAAAACTTTTTATTATATTATGAATATCTTGAAATAATGCGTTATTAAGAAGGTGAGAAATCAAACAAATCAAGTGAAATAAAGTTGAGACATGCTTTATTAATATGAAATATAGTTTTACAAAAATTGATTTCTATAACACTAGAAATCGGTGGCGAACAATAATAAACTCTTTTTGTTTTATATCCCGACTCGCATCCCCACGAACCGGTGGCCCTAGCCTATACTTCCCCGGATTCAGCCTCAAGCCGCTCTAGCCAATCCAACCCCGAATATGGCCTTGAGGACCCCCTAGACCTAACCTAGATCTAGTCGCCAACACAAGGCAAATTTCAGCCCTAAATCCTACCCAGACCTAGTCGCCAACACGAGACGAATTCTCTAACGGTTTACAAAGAAAATGAAATGATACTAATAAAAACTCCCTCTTGAAGAACTTCTAAAGTTGGAGACGATGATTCGATGTAAGATAAGCGTTGTTGAAGCGGACATCGTTTGGATTCGGCGTAAAGAAGTCCTCCTTCAGAAATTTAAAGACCTTTGGTGGGAGATCAACATTCGGCCAAATCAGGCTCTGGAATTCTAGCACTCAACCTCTCTCTGATGGCTGTATGAAACGAGAGAAGAGGGGTCCTATTTATAGCCTTAGCGCTAGCGCCTACACTAGCGCTACCGTCGGCGCTATCCCAGATTAGGTATTATTCTGCGCGGGAGAATCTTCAATCCGAGGAAACATTTTCTTCTTGCCTTCTGTGCTCCGCGCTACCGCCTGCGCTAACCGCTACCGCCTAGCGCTATCGCCTTCTAAATGTACTCCCGGAATTGTGCTAATCATCGCTAGCGTCGGGCGCTAGGTTCTACCACCGACGCTAGTGGGCATGTTGGAATTATTGGCCCAATTTTAGGGGCAACCTTCTTATGTCATCCTTGAGTCATATGGACTTTGTTTCCTGCACACTTAAACACACGAGATCAAATGCACATAGTATTTTTTATTCTCAAACCTAGGAGATGCGGAAGACAATGTTCCAACAAACTCCCCTTTTTATAATAACAAATCCATTAATGATAAATTGGAGCATTAATATATAAGCATGATGAAACCTACTTGTATGTGTGTGAGAGTGATGACTTAGGATAATTATCATTTTTAGAATGTTAGAATTGCTCCCCCTAAGTGAATGCTCCCTTAATGTGTAAGCTATCATCGTAATTAATCATATTGGTTTTCATTTTGATAGCGGATTTTATTTCTCATGTTAGATCTCCCCCTTTTGGTATTAGCAAAAGTGGGTAAGGAAGCAAAACACATACAAGTTTTGATTAGAATTTAAAGGCATGATCGAGCTTTCAGAGAGAAGAAAATGATAAGGAGTTTTTAGAATAGTTTTCATAGAAGTAAATCAGAGTTTTTAGTATAAGTATGGTTATAGAAATAAATCATAGTTTTTAGCTATAAAAAGGAATGATAACATTTACCGTGCAAGTCTACCATTTAAAAAATTGAGTTTGAAAACTTGAGATAGGCATGAAAAGAACACAAGGTAAACGTAATGTAGCGGAAGACTTATAAAAATACAACAAACATCTTTTTGTAAGACATGATGATTCATAAAATGAAAAAGATGTTTTTTTGTAAATCATGTTTCTTTGAAAAGATTATCATGAAGTAACCAAGCATGAAAGAGATGTATGAAAAAGAGACTCCTACAATGTTATTCTAATTCATAAAGTCAAAACATACCAAACATTGTAGAGAGCATGCTAGGTTATCTGGTGCATTTATATATAAAAAGTATTATAGAATTAGCATTAGAATCCAATACTCATGAGAGGGAGTGTTATGGAAGATAATGATGTGCACAAAAGTGTATTTTGAAAAGAGTAAACAAATGTTATAATAAAAAATACAAGACAAATGTAGAGTAAAGTGCACAATAAAACACAAATATGATTACTTCCACACACTTTTTATGCATGAAAAAAATGTATAACTACCAAGGTGCTTTGCACACACAATGCTCATTAAGACATATCCGGGTGCAAAGTAATGCTTGGGGGATCACACACTTTATTTTTCAATATTGATTTTTTTTGATCCGGTGTACTTAAGAATAAGTGGTATTCTTTTAAGAAATGAAGGTTTGCACAAGACACTTTACTAATCATTCCAAGGTGCACAACCTCACAACGCTTATTAAGACTTATCAGGAGGTTCAAGTAGTGCTTGGTGGAGTTAACTTTGTCACTTTATTTCATTTTTTTTGTTTTGTACAAAGTTCTCCGATTACACTTGCTTTGCAAACCAATTAGATTTTGAAAGTACAACCACTTTTCTTTATATTTAATAGTGCAAATAAATATAGTGTAGGTAAGACACTTGTGCAAATTTAATTTATTGTACAATTACAATACACTAGCAAGCATCTTTAGATTAAAAACATAAGTAGACTTAGCCAAAAAGTGAGTGAAGAAATATCATTATCAACCATAAAACATTTACTCATACTTAGAGGCATGCTAAGCTAGGTTCTACACTACTTTTACAATATAATTGATGCACACATGAATAGATATATCAAAGCATGATAAGAACAATGTTCAAAGTATTTTGACAAGATAAATTGTAACAATGTAGAAGTTCTAAATGCTTGATTCTCACAATAAAGTCCATAAAGTTTTTTTGATAATTTTGATGTTTTATATTTTTATATTTGATTTTTAATTTAGAAGTAGAATTTAAACAAATGAACAAAAAAAATATTTTTTGTAATTTGGCTTGTGTAATTTTGTATTTGGATTTTTCAAAAATAAAATAAAGTCAGAAGTGCAAAAATAAATAGTACATATACACTAATATTTTTTTAAGAATATTTCAAAATTTTATAAATACAGAAAAACAGATAGGTGCGCTAGCTCCGGTGTTAGCACTAGCGCGGGAAACAGTACACGATTTTTGATGATTTTGAAAATTTTAATTGTTGATCTTGATTAAGTGTCCCAATAGTACTTTCATGTAGAAATTTCAGAATTTTAGGAGATGTTTTAGATAGTTAAAAATTCCATAATTGCGTTTATGAATGTGTTTTAACTCGAAAGATCTAGGACACCTAACTCAAGTCATAATAATCGAAATCTTTCATCGGGAAGAGGTTTAGTAAATATGTCAGTGAGTTGAGAGTCTATACCAATGAAGCTTACTTTTACATGCTCTTTCTTATTGTGATGCATAATGAAATGATGGAGAACATCAATGTGTTTGGATCTAGAGTGGTGTACGGGATTATTTATAAGGTCAATGGCACTTTTGTTGTCACATTTAAGGTCAATGTTTTTGAGATGAAATCTAAAACCCTCAAGGGTTTGGCTCATCCATAATGCTTGTGCACAACCACTTCCAAGTGCGATGTATTCGGCCTCCGTTGTGGAGAGTGCAACCGAAGATTGTTTCCTACTAGACCAAGCAACTAATGAGGGTCCTAAAAGTGACAAGTACCGCTAGTGCTTTTTCGATCTTGTGAACAACCGGCATAATCCGAATCAGAATAGCCGTGAAGTGTAAATGAATCATTGTGTGGGTACCATAATCCTAATTTAGATGACCCTAATAGATAACGAAAAATATGTTTTACCGCTTTTAAATGAGATTCTTTTGGCTTGGCTTGAAAGCGAGCATATAGGCATACGACAAACATTATATCTGGTCTAGATGCACTTAAGTAAAGAAGAGATCATAGCATTCCTCTATATAAAGTTTAATCAATGGAAATTCCAGATTCATCTTTTCCTAGTATTAAAGAAGCACTCATAGGAGTATAAGCTTGTTTAAGATTTTTAAATCCAAATCGTTTAAGCATATCGTGAACATATTTTGTTTGGCAAATAAAGATACCATTAGTTCGCTGTGACATTTGAAAACCAAGAAAATATGATAGTTCTCCTACAAGACTCATTTCAAATTCATTTTTCATTACTAAGACTACTTCATTACACAACTCTTCATTAGTGGCTCCAAAAATAATATCATCAACATATATTTGTAAAATAATTAGATCGTTATTATTATGCTTAATGAAGAGTGTGTTGTCGGCACTTCCTATAACATAATTGTGCTTTAACAAAAATGATGTAAGTCTATCATACCATGCACGGGGCGCTTATTTTAAACCATAAAGCGCTATTTCTAATTTGTAAACATGATTTGGAAATTTTTCATTTATAAAATCGGGGGGTTGTTCTACATGAACTTCTTCTTTTATAAATCCATTTAAAAAAGTAATTTTAACATCCATTTGAAATAATTTTATTTTTTTTAAACTCGCAAATGCCAAAAATATTCGTATAGATTCTAAGCGAGCAACGGGTGCAAAAGTTTCTTCAAAATCTACCCCCTTGATTTGAGAAAAACCTTAAGAAACTAAGCGTGCTTTATTTCTGATAATCCTAGATTTACCATCTAATTTATTTTTAAAGATCCATTTTACGCCAATAACAGGATGATTAGATGGTCTATTTACTAGATTCCAAACTTTATTTCTTCCAAATTGATCTAACTCTTCATTCATAGCCAAAAACCAAAATTCGTCATTTAACGCGGTGGAAACATTTTTAGGTTCGATTTCAGAAACAAAGCAAATATCTGAAAACGTTTCATGAAGAGAAGATCGAGTTCTTACCCAGTAGAAGGTTCCCCAATGACTAGCTCTTTTGGATGATTTTTTGAGAAGTTCAAGATGCTTGGGGGCACATATTCATCTTCCTTGGCCTTCTCCTCCTCTTCTTTGGAAGGTTCCTCTTCGTCGTGCTCCAAAGATGGCACAGGTTCATCATTGTAACTGTAGGCAATCTTTCAGCACACGGAATAAAGTCATCAAATTTAACATTAATAGACTCTTCAACCTTACTCGATCTTTTGTTAAATATTCTATTGGCTTTACTGGTTGAAGAGTATCCAAGAAATATTCCTTCATCACATTTTTCATCAAATTTTCCTAACGAATCTTTTGTATTAAGAATAAAACATTTACAACCAAATACTTTAAAATATGATACATTAGGTTTCTTTTGATAATATAGTTCATACGGTGTGAGATTTAGAGATGGGCGAAGCGTGACTCTATTCATTACATAGCATGATGTGCTTACGGCTTCGGCCCAAAAAGACAGGTAATTTATATTCAGATAACATAATGTGTGCTAGTTCTTGGATTATCCTATTCTTTCTTTCTACCACACCATTTTGTTGAGGTGTGCATAGAGCGGAGAACTCATGCTTAATACCTAACATTTCACAAAAAGATTTAAAATTTTCATTTTCAAATTCTCCTCCATGATCTGAGCGAATGCATTTTATTTTTAAATCTTGTTCATTTTGAATACGAGTACATAATTTTGAGAATTCGCAAAATGCATCAGATTTGGAAGAGAGAAATAAAGTCCAACAATATCTAGAGAAATCATCTATTAGAAGAACGAAAGTATATATTCTACCACCGAGACTTGCGATGCTAACGGGACCAAAGAGATCCATATGAATTAATTATAATGGTTTTGAAGTAGAGATTTCGTTTTTGCTTTTAAAAGATGATTTTGTAAATTTTCCTTTTTGGCATGGAGAACATAGTGAAGACAAATCTCCATTCAATTTAGGCAATCCTCTAATTAATTCCTTTTTTGGCTAGTTTTAAAATAAGCTTTGTACTAGCATTACCTAAACGTCTATGCCATAGTTCTAACTCACAATTTTTAGTTATAAAACATTTTATAGATGATTTGGAAAGATCATGAAACGAAACTATATAAACGTTGTGAATTCTAGGTGCAGTTAGTAACACATCTTTTGTGTTAGGATTAAATATTTTGTAAAGATTAGTGGATGATTCAAATAATACATCTAATCCTTTATCACGCAATTGGCTTATAGATATTAAGTTATGTTTTAATCCTTTTACATAAAGAACATTTGAGATAAGAAAGGATTTGTTACCCACTGTACCTACTCCCATGATCCTTCCTTTACTGTTATCACCAAACGTTACGATCCCTCCTTTCTTCTTTTCTAGGCTAAGGAACTTTGCTTTGTTGCCCGTCATGTGTTTGGAGCAGCCTGAGTCCAAGTACCACACATCCTCTGTTTCCTTAGCCTTCCTGCAAATCTAGATAAATTATGAGAGTAAAGATTCGGATACACAAGAGTGACCACCCATAGAGTTAGTGGATTTCTTAGGCACCCAAATTTGTTCTAAAAATCGTTGTTTTGTATTTCTGCAAGAGCTAGATGTGTGTCCAAACTTAAGACAATTTGCACAATAAACAAAGGGGGTTGAGACCCTTTTCTGAATTTCTATATTGCTCTTGCTAGATGATGTTTGAATTTTAGAAAAAATATGAGATTTTTAACTATTAAGCTACCGCCGGCGTTAGTGGCTAGCGCCGGGCGGTGGGGCTCACTTTGATATCCGAGCCCAAACTTTCCAGAACCATAAATTGGATTCCCAAAATCATATCCAGGAATTTTTGACCTATTCCGAATTTTTTTAGGGCCATATTGAGATCATGATTTTGTTTTTTAAGAGATGTATTTTCTTGTACAATCATAACACATTTATTTTCAAAACCCTTTTTGTTATTTTCAATTTGTAAGAGAGAGGTTTTTAGTTTTCTCTCTAAGTCCCCCTTTTCTTTTGCAATAGTTTTGATTTGTGAGAGGGACTTAGAAAGAGAAAATTCAAGTTCTTTTGCCTTACAAAAGGAGTGCTCACACTCTTGACATGAAACCTTTCTCTTTTCAAGGGAAATTAATTTTTTAGTAAGCTTATGATTCTCTTTGATGATAGATTCATTTTCATGATTTAAAATAATATTGTCTTTTATACTTTGATCATAGGATTTGCAAGTTTGAACAAATTCATCATAGAGTTCTTCGAAGGTGGGAGGAGTTACCTCAGTGTCGCTAAAAACACTGGTGTCGTCATCGTTTCTTTTTGCCATAAAGCATAAGTTTGCTTCCTCCTCGCTGCTTGACTCAAATTCGTTTGATTCTTCAGAGGAAGAATCATCCCAAGTTGCAGCTTTCAATACTTTCTTTTTCTCCTTCGCTTTGTATTGTTCTTTTTACTCCTTTTGATACTTCGGGCACTGGCTACGAATGTGCTCGGTCTTTCTGCAGTGATAGCACATTGGTGGTGGTCTTTCTTCTTCATCTTTGCTTCCTTTTCCTTTCTTTGATGAAGAGGAAGATCCTTTTCGTCGAGCATCCTTTTGGAAGTATTTCCGGAAGGTGTTCCTTCTCTCCGGATTCCTAATGAACTTCTTGAAGTTCTTCACCAGGAGACCTTCTTCATCTTCATCATCATCTTCTATGCTCTCCTTCTTCGATTTTAGCACCAGCGCCTTTTTCTTCGGCTCTTTGTTGTATTCATCGTGTTGAATCTGGAGTTCTACCCAATGGGTTTCGAGATTCCCAATAAGGTTCTCGATCTGTAGCGTTCTTAGGTTGTGCGACTCTGAGATGGCCGTCACCTTTGGATTGAACCTTGGAGGTAAAGAGCGATGAATTTTCATGACCAAGTCCCCGTCTGAGTAGATCTTTCCAAGTGCTTTTGATGCATTGACGGTCTTGGTTAAGCGAGTGTACATCGAGTTGATGTCCTCTTCGGTATCCATCCTGAATTTTTCATATTCAAATTCGAGTTGGAATAGCTTTGCATCTTTCACCTGTGATGTACCTTCATGAGTAACTTCCAATTGATTCCAAATATCATAGGCAGTTATGTATGCAGAAATTCTATTAAACTCAGTTTTATTTATGGCGCAATATAAAGCTTTCATCGCCTTAGCATTATTTTTGCACCTTAGTTTATCGTTATCATCCCATTTATCCTTAGGTTTTAGTAATGTCGCCTCTCCCACTACAATTATAGGAGGAGAGTACCGAACTTCTACCATGTTCCATACTTCCACATCCATGGTCATAAGAAAACACATAATTTGATTTTTCCAGTAGTTGAAATCCGACCCAGAAAAAAGAGGTGGTCGACTAACACCCTGACCCTCCAGAAAAGCGAGATCATGAGACGCCATTATTTCCGGTTGTTAAGCCGATTGGAATAAAACCCCTCTGATACCTCTTGTTGGATCAGTAGGCGCCCTTAGTGGGGGGGGAGTGAATAAGGATTTTAAAACTTTTTCTTATATTATGAATATCTTGAAATAATGCGTGATTAAGAAGGTGAGAAATCAAACAAATCAAGTGAAATAAAGTAGAGACATGATTTATTAATATGAAATATAGTTTTACAAAAATTGATTTCTATAACGCTAGAAATCGGTGGCGAACAATAATAAACTTTTTTTGTTTTATATCCCGACTCGCATCCCCACGAACCGGTGGCCCTAGCCTATCCTTCCTCGGATTTGGCCTCAAGCCGCTCTAGCCAATCCAACCCTGGATATGGCCTTGAGCACCCCCTAGACTTAACCTAGATCTAGTCGCCAACACAAGGTGAATTTCAGCCCTAAGTCTTACCCATACCTAGTCGCCAACACGAGGCGAATTCTCTAACGGTTTACAAAGAAAATGAAATGATACTAATAAAAACTCCCTCTTGAAGAACTTCTGAAGTTGGAGACGATGATCTGATATAGGATAAGCATTGTTGAAGCGGAAGTCGTTTGGATTCAGCGTGAAGAAGTCCTCCTTCAGAAATTTGCAGACCTTTGGTGGGACATCAACATTCGGCCAAATCAGGCTCTGGAATTCTAGCACTCAACCTCTCTCTCTCTCAAATGGCTGTATGAAATGAGAGAAGAGGGGTCATATTTATAGCCTCAGCGCTAGCGCTACCACCGGCGCTATCCCGGATTAGGCATTATTCTGCGCGGAAGAATATTCAATCCGAGGAAACATTTTCTTCTTGCCTCCTGTGCTCCGCGCTACCTCCTACGCTATCTGCTACCGCCTGGCGCTGTCACCTTCTAAATGTACTCCCGAAATTGTGTTAATCATTGCTAGCGCCGGGCGCTAGTGGGCATGTTGGAATTATTGGCCCAATTTTGGGGGCAACCTTCTTATGTCATCCTTGAGTCATATGGACTTTTTTTCCTGCACACTTAAACACAAAAGATCAAATGCACATAGGATTTGTTATTCTCAATCTTAGGGGATGCAGAAGACTATGCTCCAACAATATGCAGAACGGATCGTGGAGCGATTCAACTTGGAAGAGGGGAAGAGTAGCTTGACTCCACTGGAGGTTGGTTTGAAGCTTCGGCGGGATGAGGGAAGAGATCTTTCTGATCCCTTGGTGTTCTTGGCTTTGGTTGGAAGTCGGATTTACCTGACGATTATGAGGCCGGATATTGCTTATGTTGTGGGTCAAGTAAGTTGATATATGGTGGAAAGGAGCATTCTAAAATATGTGTTCACCTCTGTTATGGGTCTCTTTTATGGGAGGGACTCGAGCTTCGTCTGCATGGTTACATGGATGCTGATTATGGAGGAGATACAAATGATTGGAAGTCGACTTCTGTGTATATATTTTTGACTGGCTCCGCATCTATCTCATGGTGCAATAAGAAGCAGGATTAAATGTATGTCTCCACTATAGAAGCGGAATACAAGGCTTCGGCCTTAGCATCTCAGGAAGCCATCTGGCTTAGGAGGCTAGTGGGAGACATACATGAGGAGGTGCGAGGTCCTATTCTGCTATGTGGTGAAAATGAGAGTGCTCTTAAACTGGTTAATAATCCAGTTTGTCATACACGAACCAAACACATTGAGATTGAGCATCACTTCGTTCGGGAGAATATGTTGGAGGGATCTTTGATGGTTGAATATGTGCAGAGCGAGGACAATGTCACAGACATCTTCACAAAGCCACTACCGAAGGGACCTTTTGGTCGGTTACGGGGTCTTCTTGGGCTTACTTCCACTTCCCACTTCAAGGGAGAGTGTTGAATTTATTGAAGTGGAAGAGGAAGTATGATGGGTGGTCTGAGGAAGATAGACCGCAGTGACCACGCGGTCTGCGCGGACTCTCTCTATCCTTTAATCATGGTTGGCTAGTTGTGTCCAAGAAGGTTCCTGTTATTGTTCGAGCAGTCTAGTTTGTTGAGACCGCACATAGTCTGGATTGGGCGGTTATTGTACCTCTCTGGGGAGGTGACGACATCCATCTTTCTGCCTATAAATAGAGGTGCAGTGCCCATCATTTCTATCGAAAACTGTAAGAACTAGATCTTGGGTTATTTTTGCCGGTCTCATATTTGAGATCGCACAGTTTGGAAGTGGTTTGATCGTTTGTTGTGTTCACAGGTCAGCAGCCAGAAGTCAGCGATCTTCTTCCTTGGTGTTCTTCCCAGCATTGAATAACCAGTTCGCCAGCGGTCTACTTCTGTGCGGACTGAGTTGTAGTTCTTCAGCTGTTCGTAGTAAGCTGAGCGGTCAGGCGACCTCATCGGTCAGGCGATCTAGAGTTGAGGATAGGCGACAACTTTTGCAGTTTTGTTCTCTATTCACGGGCAGCTTCAATGATTATGCGACCTTGCGATAAGGCGATCAAGAAGTGCGGACAAGTTGTTTTCTCAGCAGAGCAATAAGTCAGCTCACGCAATCTGAAGTTGCGGTCTGGCAGAGTACATGTTGGAGACCTATTCTGTTCTCGTGATCTAAGTAGTTTTGTGCAACTTGGCAGTGTCAGTGGCCTGGTGGTCGCATTCCTTCTAACCGCTTGGTCTCTTATTGTTTTATGTTTCTCTCCATCTTGTAGTCGGATAAACCATGTCTCGCCATGTATGTCTTGAATTATGAAAGAGGTAGTTATTACCTGATTTTCTTGTCCTTCTATTGTTGCTTGTTACTTAGCTTGGTATGGTTGAAGTGTTCCTGTGCCTAATTCCTGCTTCTATTAGAAGTTTTAACAGAGTCACTATCACTCCAGCTTTTCATCTTCTTTGCCAAGAGGCTCTTCTCAGACTTCTTAACTTTGTAGTGTTTCTTCTTATCTTTTTCTTTTCTTTTTCTTTTGACTGGGCAGTCAGCAATAACAAGCCAAGGCATATTGCAACAGTAGTAAATAATGTAAGTACTAGAGTGTTTATTAGGTTTAGAACCATACCTGTCCCCTTTGGGTTCTCTCCTTGATCTATCAGAGTTGCTGTGGGGCTTCTTCTAGCTGAAGGTAGAGGAAGATTAGTTCTTCCATTATCACCTCCTGCTTAGAATCCTCTTAAACTGTTTGGAGAACAAGGAAAGTTCTCCATCAGTTAGCTCATCCTCTGAAGTGCAGGACTTTGAGCTTTCTGTGTCAGCATTTCTCCTTGGAGGTGACAGAGTCTTCTCTCTGCACCTTTTGGAGATTTCATCATTGAAGTCCACAGACTTATCCCTTCTATTTACCTTATTGTCTTCCTCCCCAGCTTTCATGGTGTTCAATTGTAGCTCAAGGGAAATCAACTTCCCAAATAGATTCTGGGGCTGGATGTTGTCCAGATATCCCATCTCACTTATGGAAAAGATCTTCATGTCCCATTCTATGTTGAGGGATCTCAGGAATTTGTCATTTAGATTATATTTTTTGAAGGTTCTGCCATTTGTTCTCAGCCCATTCACAATTCTGAATAATCTTTCATGGCAATCAGGGTGAGGTTTCAAGGGAGAAAGTGCAACTACACTACACAGGGTGAGTTTTCAAGCACAATCAATCTTCTATCTTGATCATCAAAGTAAGGGGAACCTAGGTATGCACATGATGTTGGTTGGGTTTCCTCGGAGGATCTCCACAACCGTCTAAGCAAACGCATGAGGCTAACAAATCATTAGTTCATAACCAACACCACCCTAAGTAACACAACCTTAGGTGATAAATATAGCTTGTTGCCGGTTTAGGTGAACACCTTCCACGGCCTCTCCCATGATCACACGGCGTATAAGAGGTTGGGACCTCTCACAGATCTGCATGGAAACAGGTTCGGTTCAGCTTTGCTCGTGCGCTTTAGTCGCCCCAATCCTACGCATGATGCGGGTACTGCTTCGCCTCGCCCCGTATGGGTTTAAAACGTACAAGTTTTACGCAAAAGATAAGCTACGCACCAAATCCTTCCAAGAGGACATAGGCATCGCAAACATAACCAATGAAGGAGGTACACTGTAACACCCCAAGAAGTCGTAGTTCAGCGAGTTAGGCGGAGAGGTGGTGCTGCGCTCGGATTAGGCTGGAAATTTCATAGCAGCTCTTCGCGCACGACCATTGTTTCTTTTCGCGCACGACCAGTGATCGTGCGTCAGCGATCGTGCGTTAATTCGCAAGAAAATAGAGTTCTATTGCGGTAAGCGCGCACGATCAGTGGAGGTGCTTCGCGCACGACCACTGACCGTGCGCCGATGCTCGTGAGCCCTATTTATTCTGCTCCGCGAATTTGAGCGGAGAAGGAGATCGGGCCGATCGAATCATTAGTGGGGTGCGAATAGCGGTGTTTGAGGTGCGGTTAGGAGCACGGTCTGCGGATAGCAGTATTGGGCTAGGGTTTTGATAAAACCCCTAATACCCCCCTCTCCCTCTCATTCCCGATCTCCCTCCCCGACCTCCCTCTTTCTCGTTCTCAGTCTCCCTCACGCGGCTAGGTCGTCCCTCCCCGATCGCGCTCTCTCTCGCCCTCGTTCGCACAGAACGGCCACCAGGAGGAGTGTCGAGCCCTCTCCTTCTCTTCCGTTTCGTCTCTCCCGACGGCAAGGAGTCGAGCCCCTCTCGCGTGGAGAAGCCGGCTGGAGGAACTCCTCTCTCTCGTTTTAGCCCAGGGAAGCCGAGCCCTTCCCCCTCTCACTTCCATCCCGTCGGCTTGGAGCAAGGGTTGCCTCCCTTCTCCCTAGGAGACCTTGCCGAAGAAGCGTGTTGCTGAAATCGCTACGAGAGAATCGATTCGAAGCTTGGTTCGTCAGGAAGAGTACGGATCCACAAAGAGGGAACCGATGCGGTCGTTCCCATGGTTTAGAAGCGAAGTCTAAGGGTAACGATCTCTTCTACCCTCATTTGGACGTGTCCTAGTCCTTTTCCGTGCATCGTTGAGGCCCCTACCCAAAAGGGTGAGGTCGTGGCCTCTGACGGGTCGATTCGTGTTATCCCCGTCAAATCTTGCATACATGTAGAGTCCATGTGTAAAATGGGCGTAGGCGCGCTGTGTGAAGCCCATCCGAGACGGTTCGTCCGGATTGGTGATGCTTTTGATATTGTGCGTGCCGGGGGAAAACTCTGTGTTGTTATACTGCTTCGTAGGACTAGAGGGTGCTACTGCATGCGCAGCAACGCCTGGGGGTGTGCCCCGGGAAGCACCCGAAGTTAGAAACAGAAATGGAGTTTCTGTTCACTAGCGCCGTCGTTAGCGTTATCGCCGGGCGATAGCTCCCAGACTTGGTTCTGGTGATTTTGTGCGTTCTGAGGCAGTGGGAGTGCTACTGCTTGTGCAGCAATGCTTGGGGGTGTGCCCCGGGAAGCACCCCCAGCTAGAAGCCAAAATAAGGTCTCTGTGCGCTATCACCAGGCATTAGCGTTAACGTCGGCGATAACTCCCAGACTGAGTTCTGGTGATGTTATTGTGCCCACCTGTTGAGAGGACCTGAGGCCTATGTGCCCGACCTATGAGGGTGTCCTGGTGGATGACTTAGCGGCCCGTAGAGCCGGCTAATTGAGAATACCTGGGCTGAGGGGACGCCATACCCGCTCTTCGTGTTATACAACGAGAGCTGTGAACAACGGGCATTTGGCGAACCTGAAACCGCACCATTGCAGCACCTGATTAGTAAGGCTCGTACAGCATGTCGGGAAGCAACGGGAAAGAATCTTCGAACTACGGGATGTTCACAATTAAAAGCACGGGAGAGCCCTGGTATTCGGGCCACCGACTTTAGCCTCGAAGGGCAAAGCCATCGAGAATGGATGGTGGTGGAAGGCGGAGTACACCAAAGAGTGCCTGAGAGCACGAGACGTGGAGGCCATTCCCACGTTTGTGATTGTTGCATATGTATGAACTGTTGTGGGCTTTGCTAGTCGCACTCTTATATATATATATATATATATATATATATATATATATATATATATATATATATATGCTGCTGAGGTTGTTTTGCAGGGATGGTTAGAACTGCCACCCCCTCAAAGGGGTGGGGTCGTTATAATTTGGTCAGCTTTAGCTGACCGTTGCCCTGTTTTGCCACCGTTTTTGGTGAGCTTGTTGTACAGGTGCTGGACCGAGCGGGAACATAGCGGGCTGAATCCCTTATGCTGTTGCGGCCCTTGAAGGCCTTTTGATGTTCTTTTGCTTTTCATGTATGGCCGGCCTGCGCGCCGATGTTGGTAAATTGTAAGGCCGTCGTGGTTAAATTTTGTTGTATAAAACATTTCATTCCAAGTAATAGAAGTGGACATACCCGGGTTCGGGTTTTGTGGTTTATATTTCTTGTCTCTCTCTTTTGCTTCCGCATAGAATGCTCTGAGTTAGGCTTCGTTGTATAGCGTCGTTCGATATTTCAATTAAGTGACGTTCCGGTTGGTTTTGTAGTATATGGCGTGGGGCCCCGACCGGACCCTCTGTTATATCCTCCCGAACGGATGGGGGTGTTACATACACGACCACACTACTTCAAAAATCGTGGTGAAGGTTTGTATTCAACCACAAACCCAAGCATGGGACTTCCGTTAGGCTCTCCGAAAGACACGTAAAACTCAAGTCCCGCAATACGTTGACGAATCTCTCGGAGTAATTCTTCGGCACACATTCTAGGCTTAACCAAAATGCAACGTCACAAACAAACATCACCGATCCGGGCTCATTTCCACTGGTAGGCTTCACACAAAATGCCTAAATTCGTAGGACTACCAGATTTCTACGTGCAAAATATGTCGGGGATAGACACAATTGACTGGAGTTTCAAAAACTATAGGAAGTCCTACACTTTACCTTTTGATGAAAGAGACAACCTTATGCAAGCATAGAAAAAGGAATGAGAGGACCAAACACGTCCTAAGACCGGGAGGAAGAATAGTTACCCTTGTCGCTTTCTTTGGCGCCATGTGAATCCGAGATTCCTATCAGATAGAAAGAACCGCACCGGACTGCACTCCGTGAATCTGAAATGTCTCGCGATTCGGAGCTTCGGAGCTCTGCCAATGGGCGAAAGAAGCTCCTTCTTCCTCCTTGCCTCCTATCTTTCTTAACCTTGGAGAGAGAAATAACTTGAAGTAATGAGGAGAAACATCATTTGGTCAAGTCCTAATACTCTCCCGAAACAGCTCTCAGCCGTTGGATCAAATCATAAAAGATTTGACTGCATGATTTCTATTTCTCTGATTTGTCCCGTAAGTTATCGCCCGACGGTAGTGCTACCGCATCGTGCTGGCTTTGGACTTAACCTCCAGCACACCGTCTTGTTCTTTCGAGGGATCTGGGACTCATATCGATGAGAAGACCTACCATCAGCGGTAGTGCTACCGCCCGACGCTAGCATCTCGACGATAGCCTCTCGATGATATATACTCGACGACACACAGCTAAGCTTCCTGATGATATAAACCTCCCGTCGATAGAGCAACCGCCCAGCGGTAGAGGCTACCGCCCGACGTTAGCATCTCGTGCCCCGTCGATATTGTCTCGACGATACAGTGCTCCTCCCGTCGATATCATATCGACGGTACAGCTACCGCCAGCGGTAGTACTACCGCTGGGCGCTAGCTTCCAGCACAAAAATTTCTGCCTTCACAACAGGGAAAACGTGGGTGTTACACCGACCATGTACAATACACGTGGATCTCCATCCCGAAGTTTCATTCTAGCCATTAGGAGAGGAATCCCTATAAATACTTAAGGGTTAATTTCAGAAAACCCTAATCGTGAAGAGATCAAAGAAATCGCACAATTCCTTTGGTCGACATTCGCAGCAGGAAGAACTCGCCGCTGACATCTTGACTTGCGATTCCTCTCAAAGTAATGTTTCGACAAGATATCTATTTTCAGATACTTCAGAGTTGCTTTCAGATCTGGTCGATTCTCAAGATTCAAAAGCTCAAGTCATTCTTGTCCTACTTTTAAGTTCAAGTTTCTCTCTTAAGCAAGGAAGAAGAATTATTTTCTCAGATCTGAAGTTGAATCTCTTTGAGATTTGTAAGAAGATTGTTTACAATCTATTGTGTTTGTACTGAGTTGTTGTAGGGGATGTGGTCTCCGAGCTTGTAGGAGTTGAAGACTCCGCGGTGTAAGATTTATTGAAATCTAAGTTTGGTGAATTAGCCGAGTCTAGCCCGAAGTGCTAGATAGGCGAGGCGAAAAGTGGAGTACCCATTTTGGGGAACCATTATAAATCTGTGTGTTTGTGTTGTGTGTTCTCTCTTATTCTGTGTGGATATTTTTAAAGTATTTTATTTCTGCTTAATGTCATAGAATTCACATATTCACCCCCTCTAGATGATTTAGGTAGACAATTAGATACTTTCACAAAGACCATTTTTTATTACCAGGCATGAGCATCACACAGAAAGATGTGGTGTGCTCACTGAATAATTTTTAATGGTAAAACGTTTGAATTTATGATAAAAAAACTATGAAAATTGAAGGATCGTATTTTTTCCTTCATTTTGAAAATGATAAAAGATAAGCTTTTTAAAAAATGATATATGACTATTACCAAAGACCATTTTTAATTCGAAAAGCATATTTTTTGAAAAAAAAAACAGAGAAATGAGGGATACAATTTCATTTTTTTGACTCACAATTTGATTGAAAAACCATTAGGAATAAAGTGGGGGATGTATCCTTGCGCTGAGTGCTGACGTACGTATTAATTTCCTCATATTAATCAAAGAGATCATCTCTCTCATCATATTGACAAATTATGATACATATGAGATATAAGCTTCAATTACCATGAGTAATTCAAACAAAATATGGTTTGTTTTAAAGGAGCTAGTGATATTTCTCTAAGCAACTAAGGGCCTGTTTGGGAGAGCGGTGACATTAAAAAAGAAGTGGTAGCAAAAGGAGCGTAGGAAAGGAGCTTTTGGAAAATGTCAATTGCAAATGAATATCTGTTTGGGTGAACTCCTTTTGCATAGATTTTCAGAAATGAGAAGTATTTTATAAACTGTTTGGCAAATCCCCGTTGTGATGACTTTGTTAGTAAAACGAAAAACCCATCCATGCGAATGTAGAAGTATTACTATCATCCTTGGTCTAAGATGATATTAGTATTATTATTATTATTCCTATCATCCTCATCATTAAAATTTCAATCCACCACACAATTGACAAATCAATGTTGACAAAACATAGGTGGCTGATTTATGTGGCTAGTCAAATCAAGAAGTAGGAATATTCCATTCAGTTAAGAGAAAATATTGTTTAAAACATCTTATTTTTTACATTGACATATTTTAATTAGAGACATTTTAGATAGTAACATCTACATTTTAAATGAAATCAGCACAAGAACATAAATATATACTTATTTTTTATTATGCTTTCACATTGACATATTTTAATTAGAGACATTTTCAAGCAAAATTTTGATCAAATATGTTGGCTTATGCTAGGAAATTGTTTTGAGCGTTTTGAAAAAAAAAATCATGAGCTTTGAAGAGCATAAATGAGCGTAACCGGCTCAAATTGAAGTTTTTTGGTTTGAAAATATTTCTAGCAATATTTCACATGATTCTATGAAAAAAATGAATTTTTTGAATGCATATAAATGTATTTGAGCATTTTTCAGTTAAAATTTAGACGAAGTTAATGATTTCTCTGATGTTCGGGATGACAAGATTTGGGCACCCAAATTAACTCATCATCTTGAGGACTATTATTTTGTATTAAATAATAGTATATTCATGGATGGGAGTTTATATCAATAATAATATATTCATATACATAGAGAGAGGTTGTTTGTTTTGAAGTTATAGACAATCCTTCTAATCTTATAGTAGAATTATTCACATGGTTAATTTAAAATTATTATCTATCTAGAAGTTTAAATTAATTCTCACAAGTTGATTACCATTGATGACCCAAATAATTGTTTAGATGATTTGCAACAAAGTATTTTATATAATCATCCCCAATCTCCTTCTATTACCATCTCTAACTTTTACCATATCATCTAAATAATCTATGTAAACTATACACATTTTATATTGCATTTATTATGGCATTTAATGAAACAACATGACATGAACCTACCCTTTTGAAGTAATATATATGCAACGTAATACAAATAGTGAGGTAATAACATCATTAACATAGGTGGCAACATATATTTAAATAGCAATAGGAATGATATACATAATATTCATCATAAAATACTTCATAGTATAAGTCATATTAAAGCTTGAATATCACTTGTCTACCATAATTGCATATACAACATATGTTGACTTAAAAACCCTTATTAATCGATGGCATAAAATATACTTAAAAACAAAATCTATTTTCTTTATTTTGAACATTTCTATTAATAGAATTAATTATAGCACCGTAGTTTACATAATATTAAAGAAAATCACTTGCATACAACAAAATCAAATTATTATATGGAAGTATATGAAATCACCACAAATCTTTAAGATAAGGTACCACCTATATTATGCATGAAGAAAAATCAAATCATTTTAAAAATTCAATGAAAAACACTGTAAAAATCTCATTGTACTTGGTCAAAAATAGCGATAAATTGAAAAGTTCAAACAAAAACATCCCCCTAACTTATACAATCAAATATTAAGTCAATTATCAAATATTTAAATTCGCAATGGAATTCGCCTATTTCTAGATGTCTAAGAAAATCCACCAATCACGAGAGCTAACTCCAAATTTCCACCTCATATAGTCACATGCTTAATCCACCGACTCTCAATCGAGACCCACAAACTGACCTCGAATTTACGTGAGTGCATAGCGGCCTCACAATTATAGATAATTCTTTATAGGTAGGCTATCTCTATTGTAAAGCATTTTGTCTTAATCCCTATAAGAAGTGAATTAGTCCCTGCACAATCCAAATCCAACTCTCCATCTAATTTACTCACTCATTAGAGGGAAATTTTGTGGGTCAGAACCCCAGTTACCTATGTATGTCAAGAATATATAGGATGTTAACATTGGCACTGCTTTTTTTAATCTAATATTTCAGACATCAACTTTGATATTTTAGATATGAAAATACTTATGATATCTATATATTATATTTGAATCCGAGATATCGATATGAAATATCGTATTTGTATCTGAGATATCATATTTGTATTTGAAATATTATAGTGCAAATCCAATGGACTAAAATTTAAATAAAAAATCAATGCCAATTGTAGAAATACTATATTTTTTGGACATAGATGTTAAACCATTGCACTCATTTTCCATTTCAAAAGCTGGGTCAAAGCTAGGACAAGTGGGGCCTATTATAAGCACGAGTGGACTGTCGGGGTAGGCGGTGTGAGACTAATCTTGGCATTCCTTTTTTTGGTTCATGTTGGACGACCGTCCAACAATAAATATGTAACCAGGGTTCGGACCCAAAAAATTCGCCTTACTCTGGTCTTTTCTCCATCTTTCTTTTCTAGTAGTACTTAACCTATACTTACTGATAAATCAAGTTCCAAAAATATTTATTTTAAACAATTGTAATTAATTTTATCTATTATTATACTTCAAACTATTTAAACTTTAATTTAATTGAGAAGATCTACATACTCCCGTTCACTTACCTTTCACCTCCATGTATGCTCTACAGATAAACAGTTAGCTGTCTAATGATTTAACAATTTTTTAAAGTTCATGACAATGAAGTTGCAATATATCATGTCACTTGGTTATAAAAAACTACTATAAGAAAAATATTATTTAGCAAGAATGTTTTTGAAAAGAAGATGATTTTTTGGATAATTAGCAAAAAACTTGGTAAGGGGTGTCAAAATTTCTTTTCCCCTAGAAAATAACATTTTGTTGCTTGATATGAAACAAATTCTCTGTAGCAAAAATTATTTTTCTTGTACTTTAATGGCTGATATGACAAATTCTTTCTAATTTAAATTATTAATGGATTTTGATATTTTCTAAAGAATTTCTGTTCTTACTGATTACTATTTTTCTTGTCATGAATAAATAAACTTTTGTTAACTTCTCTTAAATTTCTTGCGGATCATCTGCCACTATAAAAACCAAAAAGTCCTATGTTTGGCGCGGTGGCGGTGGTGGTGAACTCGGTACGAACTGTCGTACGTGTACGCCCGACCTCACCTAAGGAATTTCATTCACTTTTATGTTCAAAACTAGTTTTTTTCTTGATGGCGGTCATAACCATTGTCAAGCCAAACATACATTCTATTCTATGAAACTGGCGTTTAACTGTTTCATTTTTCTTCTCAGATTTTATTATTTTCAGTCGTATTTTACAACTTCTGATCGGCTTTTCATTGAATCCAGTCAGATTTTCATCAAAATGTAGGATTCGTCGTCACAACTCCTAGTTGTCGCCTTCTTCTCCTTCGATGCGTCGATTTGAAATGAAGAAACGGAGCTTTTCACAATGGAGCAGCAACTATGGGTTGTCTCATTCTGCGGGAAAAAATAAGTCAAGAAATGAAAAAGATTTAAAAAAACTGAAGTGGAGTGGATCCCACGGAAAGAGAAAAATATTTATAAACATACGCACAGAATGTTGTACGTGTTATCCGACAAAAATATAATACCAGCACAGATTTACGTCCAAAAGAAAGTCAACAACTTGAAGTTGATAATCTTGCGTTAAGATATTTAAATTCATAAATCTTATAATTACCTTTGATAATTAGGTCTTAGCCAATTCTTTTGCAGCACGGTTGCTGATGCCAGCAGCTAGCTAGCTTGCTCAAAGCTGAAAGAGACACAAGGAATCTCTGCTTCAATGCAACAGTCCAAAGAGAAGGCTCGCTTCACGGCGCTGTCACTCCCCTCCCCCACTGAATTCAAGCTTTTATTAATTAATCCATGATATATATATAGTGGTGAAAAACCAACTAGATGCATCTCCTCTCCCGGGAACACTTACCTTATAAAGTAAAAATAATTGTAGAAAATCTTATAAGATCAAAAAATAATTATAGGTGATCGAGCCATGTGGTGTAATTAAGACCGAAATTATAGTATAGGAGCCAAAAGAGCGCATATATTAAATGATCATATAGGACTAACAATGATCCTTTGTGTGTGCGCGCGAGCGCTTCAAGTGATTCTCGTAGGCATCTAAAGCCAAATGAACATTGTTGCGGGTCGCTCAACACTCCCATGGACCGGTCAAGTTAGATCATCTTGGCTCAAGAGTGAATCAAATGCAAAAACTTTTAAAGTGAGTTTGAAAGTCTAGGGTGTAGTCTAATTACCTACATTGGGGGGGGGGGGGGGGGGGGGGGGTGAATAGGTGTTTTAAATGTTTTAGTCTTTTAGTGTTTAAGAGTAAGTTAGCTTGAATGGAACTAGAAATCACAGCACAGAAAGCACACCAAAATTTATAGTGGTACCCGAATGTGAGTACTCCACTGTCCTCCTTCACCTATCCAGCAGTATGCTAGACTCGGCCAACTCCTCCAAATCTCAGATCTCTTTCACAGATCCTACACCTCAGGCACAACGGCCCTACAACTCAGGCACTACCGGCCCTACAACTCAGATCCACTGAGGATCCTACCTCAGGTTCCCAGAACCCCACTACTCAGGCACAATAGAAACTATATCTCAGATCTTCAACATATCCTACCTCAGAGTGCAAGCACTCTTACAGCTCAGATCCCCAGTAGGGATCTTACCTCTGATTTCCTATGAAATCCTACAGCTCAGGTCTTCGCACACCTTACACTTAGGATGTCAATACAACCCTACAACTCAGAGTGCAAGCACTCCTACAGCTCAGATTTCAAAGAGGTCCTACATAAGATGTTTAGAAGATGAATTTATAGAATTTGACTCTTAAATATGAGCTTTGAATAACTTGAGTCTTCTTAGGCCTTTCTGAATAGAAAACCTTCTTTAGCAGCCACACAAGATCTTCAATAAAATCAACCTTCAGCTCTGGATCTGTGCTGAGCTTTATTGAATGAAGAAGTCTTCTTTCTCTCTAGAATGAGAGTTTTCTTGTGGAAGCTTTTCTTCTTCTTCTTCTTCTTCTTCTTCTTCTTCTTCTTCTTCTTTCTTCAAAAAGGATTTTCTTTTTACTATTCTATTGTCTTTTTGTCGTCAAGCCTTTCAAAGAGTACTTGGGCTCGATATTTTCCAAGACATTAGGTTTTGCAGACCCTCTCTTCTGCTTTTATAGCTCTGACCCATCAATCGGTCGAAACCTTAAAATATTGATGCCATAGCACTTTACAGAAGTGGTTGATTTGACATCTAATTTTGCCGTCTTCGTCATTTTGAATTTTTGCCTTCTGAGCTTGTCAAGACGATATCGTCGTGTGCAGATAGTTGACATGACGATAAAGGACTTAGCAAACTTTCTTGAGTCTTCACAATGATACGTCGTGTGATACTTATTTTCACGACGAACTTAGCTAACCCTTCTTGAGTCTTCACAACGATATCGTCGTGTGATACTTGTATTCACGATGATATATGACTTATCTAGCCCTTTTTGACTCTTCACAATGATATTATCGTGTGATACTTGTTGTGACAACGATATCGTCATGTTCTTCTTATTGTCACGGTGATTCTTGACTCTGTTATTTCTTCTTGTTCTCACAATGATATCGTCGTGTGTACCTTATTAACACAATGATATCGTCGTGTTCTTATTGTCACCGCGATTCTTGACTGACTTCTTCTGTTGTCTTCTGCGAGTGATCACAACAATATCGTCGAGTGAATGTTATATACATGATGATATTTTTCTTAGTCATTTTTAAGACATTATGCTTAAGATGTATAATGTCCTAACCTGCTCATGTCACATCAAATACAAATTGTACTTATCATTGACTTAACAACTTCTCCAAATCTAGAGCATTGTGGGCAGTGTTCCCAACAATCTCCCTATATTTGAAGAATTCATAACCCAGTCAATGATAAATCACTTTTAATGAAAATCAACGGATAATAAGAGAATTTCAGTTCAGATAATAAGAGCATTAACATAAGACATATAACATGAAATATTCATTTCAGTTCACAACATAAGAAGCATCATCATCATATTATAAATTTATAAATGTTGAAATGTTTTGAAGTTTCCAGCATTTCGTCATTTGCCCAAAAAATAAGAAAGCCCAACTATTCTTCCAGTTCTTTTATAACTATTCCACCTCTTGCTCTCTTAGAATCAACCTCCTGTTTCTTTTCAGATTGCCTAGTGAAATAACCATTGGGCTTAGGATGATATCTGAGTGGCTCTTGTGCATCTGCTGGGATCCATCCTGCCAGCTTGTCTCTTATGTGGCTTCTTCTTAGCTCTTCTTGATTTTCATACATTGTCCATTCATGGGTGCTATACAATTTTCTCCTTTCAATCTTATTTGTTTTGATGTGCTCCCATGCACTTAAGATTATTCCCCTTGATTTAGGGCTCCATTGCTCATAATTTTCTTTCTTTTTCATTTCTTCTCTATATCTCTTCTTTCTTAACTTTGTCTCATCTTCATTAGCAATCTTCTTTCCTTTCCTTTGTTCAACAACAGCAGTCGGTGCAACAACAGATGTATCAGCAGGCTCATCATAGAAGATATGAGGGAGATTCATTGATTCCCTGATTGTATTAGAGTTTCATATGGCATGCTCACCACTGACATTTATCATAGATTTCTCCCCGTTTATGACTTCTAATGATATGTCCCATTGCAGATTTCCCCGAAGATTAAGAATTTTGTTCCTTAGCATGCATATTCCATCTTCCAAAGGATTCTTAGTTTCAAGCAGATTACTATCCAGCTCATGACTGCAGAGATCCAGTCTTTCTTGGATGATTCTTTTAAGCTCAGTCATTTGCCTAGCAGTAGTTGTGAAGGCTTTCTCTAGATTGTCAGATGTTGCACACTAATTTTCAATGATATCAGCTAGACCCTTGTGAGTGAGTTCTAGCTGTTTGGCAGTGTGATCTACTACTGGAGCGGCATAGTCAATGAAACTAATGGTGTTCTCTTGCAGATACTTCATCTCTATTCTTAGACCAGCAGTCTCACTAGATAGGTCTCTTTTTAAGTCATTGACAGTAGTGTCAACATAGCCTTCAAGCTTAATTCTTTTCTCGTCCAGTCACGCCCGTGACCCAAGGGTCACACCCGTGACCTTGGGCGTGTAAACATAGGATCCTGCCAGCAGTGTTGCCGTCGAGAAGAGGAGATGCCATCGAGAAGTCAACCCAATTCACGCCCGTGACCCAGATGTCACGTCCGTGACATTCGCGCATGATCTCTGCTCACTGCCGCACCGCAATCTAGACCCACGCCGCATTTAATGAAGACTCCAGATTACACACCCGTGACCAACATTACACGGGCGTGTAATGCCATTTTCCGCCGCGTCGTCACGCAAGACCCACACCACTGTTGGAACTAAGATGAACAGTTCTTACACGCCCCCCAGTCGCGCTCATGACCAGGGGCGTGTAACTTGAACTTTTTTTCTATAAATTCAGAGGTTCTCCTTGAGTCCAGGGTTGAGAAATTTGGAGAGGGGGAGGTGCTGCTAGAGCTGTTAGTGAGCTTTTTCTTGTTTCTTTCATGCTTTTTCATGTCTTTACATTTCATATTCTCTTTCTCTTCATGTCAAGTAATATTTAAATTTTCCTTCTTGCAATAGCCTAGTTAAGTTTGCAATCTTTTACTTTCTAGCATTGTAATCCCTTTTAAATCTTGTAATAATTTCGGTTATCAATAAAATTTAGTTTGCTCTCTTTCTTTTTCTCCTTCTATCGTAGTAATTTTTCCTTTATGCAGTTTTATTTTTCTTTCTCTTTCCCCTCCGCCATGATTAACTAATTCTCATTAGTGCTCGATCGAAATGATCCGAGGATGAGATAATCAAGTTATGATTTTCTAAGCTCTTTTTTTTCGTTTTGTTAACACTTGAATTACCCTTGATTTTTAACTAGTGAGGCCATATTTTCGATGTATGGTTTTCGCTTAGGTTTTCATACTTAGCTAGCCGAGAGGCTCAAAGTATGAATCGATCACTCAAGGGTAAAGAGAGTTGCATGCACCCCTCGAGAGAGGATGATGTAAATCTCCCGGATTGGAGTCAAATTCAATAGTGGGGTTCACAGCGTAATGCAAGTTTTAGGTAATCGATTATAGAATGAGAGTTCCGTTGATTTTTTCTAAACTTAGTTAGGCATTAACCTCGAGAGAGGCATGTTCAAGCTTCGGGAACCTCCATGGTCAAGTATTTTAATTAAAACGAAATTAGATTTATTTTTCATTCACTTGATTATTCTCACTCCAAAGTGATTTTAGATTGAGCACTAATCTTTCTACCATCGTTTAAACCCTACTTTTAGTTTGCAAATGTTCACTTTTAGCTAAGTAAAATAAAATCTCAAAAATCTAGTAGATAAGATAATAGTGATTTTCCTCAAAGTAGAAGTAATCAACGTTCCCCGTGGAATACGACCTTGGTATTTCTCAATATCCTATACTATAGACGACAAGGTACACTTGTCTTCATCGGATATAGTTTTTGAAGAGAAGTTGTAAGGAGATTGGAGAAAGAGATAAGTATGAGTATGAAGCCTCTCAAAGAGAGATTGAAGAAAAAAGAAAACAGTTTATTGAAAGGTTAAAGAAGGGCAAGGACTTTATGGAAAAGGAACAACTAAAAGTAGCAATCAATATTCCAAGCACACTTTTTGATTCCACAAAATATACTTCAAGAAATCCTCAAGCTACAATGTTGGAGGGAATATGCCAACTTCAAAGAGGGGGTATTGGATGTAATCCAGAGGATGTAGTGCAGCCACCCCAGAAGAAAAAGAAAGGAGAACAGCTACTTGTGAAGAAGAAGAAGATTATGTTCAAGACAGCTTCAATCTCTGGCAAACCACAATCAACCTTTGTTGTACCAAATCCTGATGCAGACCCTGCACCAGATGATTTAAATTTGAAAGTCATAAACTTGATGACAGCTAAAGTTCTTGATCTGGGCTTCAATTTAAAAGATGTTCATCCTGAAACTAAAACTGATCTGGAAAAGCTGTTCAACGGACACGAGAGGATTCAGAAGAACCCAGAGAAAGCCACACCAGCAAATTTCAAATATGTGGAGAGGAAATTCAGAAAGGTTTTTGAGGCCTTATCTACTTTTCTTAAGGGAAGAAAGTAGAGTATTCCTTGGGTAACTCTGATAAACATTTGTTTATATTATTCAGATGCTTCTCTGTTTGCCAGTCCATTCTTTTATGCCTTTTATTGTCTATGTTGCCTTGTATGTAATTCGTCTTATATAAAAGAACGTGTAAAATTATTTTAAAACAATATGTAAAATTTGTTAAGATAAATATGGGGAGATTGTTGGGAAAAACCCCTTTTGATTGAACTTAACAAATTAACTATAAGTGATTTTACCTCTTAAGTTTATTACCAACATTGTATAGTAAGGGTAATTTGGTCATTAGATGTCTTAGGATGTCTCACTCACCTTAGAGTGTCAAGACCAGGTCAGGACAAGCACAATCTGAGTTAAATTAATACTTGCGTCGAATATAAGTCGACGCAACTTCGACTTGATGTCGACGCAACTCAGACTAGAAGTCCAAGCATCTCAATCTCTCTGTCGAAGTATAACAAGTCGACGCAATGTCAAAAGTATCTCGACGCAGAAGTAAGACCCAGTCGATGTTATCTGAGAGGTCGACGCAACTTCGAATTCAACTCAATGCAGAAGATGAAGGTCACGTCTAAGTCTTCAACTCAACGGTTACGTCGATAAGTAATCGACGCAACGTCGACATATGAGTTCAACCAGAGCTAAGGAGCAATTCAAAGCTACGTCGATAAGAATTCAGAGGTGCGTCGACATGAAGAATGATGAAGTCAACACAATGTCGAATACAGTCAGAAAAAGGAACTCTTTCTAGCTGTCCTTCTAATACCTTTTTAGAAGGTCCACCATACTGAAGATAGTTGTCCAATGACTAATTTGTTGCCAATAATGGAAATGAGTATTCCGGAAGAGGAAAAACATTCTTGGAATGAAATAGAATGTGTTAGACTGGTCGGGAACAAAAGAAGAAAAGAAATCAAGTATCCAAGAAGAATACCTTCTCAGGTCTATCCAAAATAAGAAAGAAATTCAAATTCAATGATGGACAATAAGAAGGCTGAGAAGAGAAGAAAACATCAAAGCATTGATTACATTATTCTACTCTCTGTCGATTAAGGGGGCTTCTTCTTCTTCCTCCTTCAACCCTAAGAGATACATATAGAAATCAAATGCTCACTCTGCACAGATAAGATACAAGGCCGCTTCTTCTTCTACATCATACAATAGCCAGATTACAAGAAGGATATACAGAGAAGGAATTAATCAAATAACCCTTGCAATCATGACTATCATAAGCAAGAGTTCATTATTTCTGATCCTGCGAAAGAAAGAAGAAGCATAAGTGCTTCTGAAGGATTCTGAGAACAAAATTCTAATTTTCTTCTTCTTACCTTCTTCTTACTTGTTTTCTCAACTGTACAGAGTTTTATGAATCACTCTTCCAAAGGATTCAGTGGTTCAAGATCTATTTATCAAAAGATCTGAGTGGTTCAAGATCTCCTTATCAAAAGATCTGAGTGGTTCAAGATCTCTTTATCAAAAGATCTTTGGTTCTAAGAGTCTCCTTATCAAAAGACTCAGGCACAAGTTGTGTAATCCTACCAGGGAGGTAGAAGAGAGGACTACCCACCTTTTGGGGAACCTCTATAAAATCTGGTGTATTCTCTGTGTGTTAATTTTATGTGTTGTCCCATATAGCTTAAACTTTTCTTCTTTACATTAACATCATTTATTTTATTCTGTGTTTGGTTTTGTTGAAGCATAACACATAGTGCTTGTATTATGTGTGCATAAATAGGATAGAAAATATTTTAAAATCTCTATTCACCCCCCTCTAGAGTATACTCAGAGGCACACAGTGCACTTTCAATCTCCTTCTCCCTTGTTTGATGAGGAAGAAGGAATGGAAGACAATCTATTTGAAGTAATGAAGAAGAAAGCTAAGGGAGAACCTTAAAAGCCTAGCTCTGGATCAGTATATATTTTCATTCTGTTCTCTGGAATTTCAATCCTATCATATGTTTTATGTAGGACTTGTCTTTCTTGTATTGCTTCCTTTGATCCTTTGTATACATCTCCCAAATTGGCAGTCTTCCTCTGCCCTCTCTTCCTCTTCCTCTACCTTTATATGGAGTTCTTCCTCTGTAAACAGGTGTTGGAAGAATTGGTTTAGCTTCTTGAATTGGAGCAGGTGGACACTGAAATGGAGTTGAGAACAGAGCTGGAGCTAGATCAGATGGGGCAGTTATAAAGTCCTGATCAACTACCCTGTGTGGAGAAGATGCTGATTTGGATTCTTCAGAAGAAATCCTGAATGCTAGTGCATCAGGATTGGATGGCTCAGTGTCTTCATGGAACTCTTGTAGAGTATTTAGGTAGACCTGATCATCTGATATTAGGGGAATCTCCCCCTGAATTGAGGACTCCACGAGTGATGAAGGCAGAATCCTTGGAGGAGTTGGCTCCCCTTGAGTTGCTGAATCTTGAAGATGTAGCTTAGATGTAATAGCTGGGTCCCCTTCAGAGATAAAGGAGAGTGGGATTGTTATGGTATACACTGAGTCTTGAAGAGGTTTGTACATAAAGTCTCGAGGAGACCTGCTGACAGACTTCTCCCCCTGATATATATCGTTGTAGAAGGATATAAAAGCATCTGCAGGCAGACTCACTGACCTTACTTTTTCATCCAGGTATTTGATATGAGCAGTAAGGTACTGTAGCTTTCTAAGTTGAGCAATAATCTTTCTATAACAGTCTTTTTAAAAATCAAGAAAGAGGGAGCTGAAGTGAGAAAGCAAGGTCTCTAGGGCTTTATCAATTGCTTCGACAAAGTCTTGTTGACTTGGAAGAGACACCATTGATGTCCTTCGGGTACCTGCACTGAATCAGAAAGAATGACGAAGAAAGGAAAGTGGAGAAGAGCAAGAGGGAGAGAAATTAGAAAAGCACAATTGAATCAAATGTCTAAGTTGCTTTGAGTAGATGAATCATCGCAACTTAGGGTTATATTCGAAGCAGCGTTGAAAAGATCTGAACTCAGCGCTCAAAAATATGTCGATGTCGCCACTGGGCGCGCGTTTTGACAAGTCGACGGAACGTCGAGTTGAAGTCGACGTGGCTCCGAAATATTGACGCGCAATTTCAGCACCGCTAATTAGCAAGCGCGAAATGCGGTACGACGGCAGCGCACCGGTCGTTGTCAAGTAATAAAAGTAGGGAGAAATTCCCCGAATATCATTCTCAAAGGACCGCAAGTTGGGTAGTATGATTTGCTTATTAGGAATTTAATTATGAGGATACTAAGTTAACAAAAAGGAGTTTGGTTGGTTTTGTAGAGACAAGAAGAAGAAAAGCTATATTAACTATGTGGGTCGCAATCACCGCTTCGCTTGGTGGATGAGATTATTGCAGGCCGCGATGCCGTGCTTCGATTGGCAGATGGACGGTGAGCAAATGGAGAAAGTGAGTGCTAATGGTGTTTGAGGGTCGAAGGCACCTCTTCACTCTCACCTCTAGCTTTTGCTAGAGTGAGCGAGCTAGAATGCGTGTATGGAAGTGGAGTGGGGGCGGAGCGCATCACAGCAAAGCATCAAGCGAGAAATAAAACAAGAGTGTGCCTCCATTAATAGACAAATAGAGATTACTCTAGTTCAATACAACAGTTTAAGAGTACATTTCCAAAAGAGAGAGAGGGTAGAGCAAACCACGAGATTAGAAGCCTCGCCATAGATCTTGGCTGGAATGGGGGGTTGTCAAGCCTCCTCTGAGCTCAGTCCTTGGTTGCTTCCGGGGTTTAGAGGCTGTCACTACCTCCAAACGTCATCCGTCGTCTTCTCAGAGCTGGGTCTTTTCCACTTAGCCCAATGGAGATGCCAAACCTTGAAGTACTTGCTGTGGATGGCGGGGAATGCTTCCGGGACCCTTGGTGAAGCTTAGGATCGATGGATGAAGCTTTCCCAAGGAAGCAGATGGATGGATGGAGCTTGGAGAGGAAAAATGGCGGAGCTTGCGGAAGAATTCACGCCCAAACTGTATTGCATGCCCTAAAATCGCGGAGCCGGTCTTTAAATACGGAGCAGAACAAACACTGTGCATGATCAGTGGCGCACGACCAGTCGTCGTGCGCGAAGGAATGCTTGTGATCGTGCGCGGTCAACCTGTAGCAGAGGGGAAGATAGGAAAATAACGCACGGTCAGTGGTGCACGACCAGTGGTCGTGCGTGAAGAAGTCCTATGATCGTGCGAACCGCTCTGACATTTATGAGGAATTAACGCACGATCAGTGGTCGTGCGCCTGATCGTGCTCGAAGGAAAACGCACGATCAGTGGCTTTTTATGCCAAAATTTGCCCCAATCCATTCCGAGTGTTCACATGATCCTTGTACCTGCATGAAAAACATATAGACCACTGATCTGTGCACACCACAGGAACCACAGACAGGCATAAAGTAATAAATAATGAAATCACGCCACGAAGAGGGTAGGGAATGCACTGTAGTTGAGAATATGAAATGCTATCTTTATAAGCATAGATGAGCAGTAAATGAAGTGCAAAGGAACGATAAACAACCCAGATGAGCCCGGAAATCACTATATAACCCGGACTCATCACACCCCCAGACTTACCTGTTTGCGCGTCCCAAGCAAACAAATCCGGCGGAGTGAGAAACAACATAGCTGGTCTAGCAATTGCGTGAGCGGAGTAATATGCGAAGTCCCATACTCATGAGCATAGAAACCTAGTAGAAAGAAGTTTTAGTTATACAAAAATAGTTTACACAATTCTAGAAGCATTAAGATATATTATTTCTACTCAAGAGTCAAATCACGGGGAATCACCCGGTCACGCGTAGGAAGAAAGTAGAATGAATGTTGAGGCGAACATTACTCAACACCGGGGTTCAGAACAATCTCCACTGAAATCCATCAATGTCGGTGACCATAAGCTCACCCGTTTGCACTCTCTCCACGGTATTCGTTAGGTTCGATGCGTGAGTCGGTAGGGCTTTAGGTTGATATAAGGCTTGGGTTTAGGTGCGGTAAACAATGATAAATATGAAGGCTACACACAACCCAATTGAGCTGATACTAAATAATTTATCCAAGCAGCCACTACGAGCGCGGGTGCGTCATACCCCCAGACTTGAACTTTAACACACGGGCATGTGCACCGCGTACTCACGGATATCAATTTCCAACAGATTTTTTATCAATTCTACCTTTCATCATTTTTTTTTCAAATTCTCTTTTCTTTTTCTCTTCTTTTTTCAAATTTTCTTTTTCACTTTCAGCACATGTGCAAGGAAGCATAACCACATTTTTTTCAATTTGCACCACATCAACACCCTCAAACTGAAAATAATTAAACTCTAGCTTAGGTTTGGGTGTGTGATTAGGATCGACTGTTTGGCTTTGGTGGAATGAAAGTGGAGGTGAATCAACAGGATCGGGTAGGCACAAAGGGCTAGCAAGGATTGTATGATAGGACCGGTATAAAAGTCTCAAGTTAGCCAACATTGATGGCCTACGTCATTCTCACGCACTGGACCACATCATTCCTATGCTTCGAGAGTCGCTTGGGGAAAGTTCTTAGCCACCGAGAAAGATAATTCTTCCTCCCGACTCAAGCAATGCGAGCCTAGCACCCGTCTACACACATCTCTACACTACCGTTTGGTTCGCACCGAATTCACCACCCTTGAGTAGAATAAACTAAAATTACGCCGAAAGAATAAAATGTAAAACCAAAAGCATAAAGAAAAATTCATTCTACACCGATTTCTATGTGATACATGTACAATTGACTAGTGCACTACATGAGTCAACAAAGTACTCTGTTTTGCAATCCTAACCCAGCACAGTAATTTCCCATTCACACAACCGAGATGAGTTAGACTCGTCGCGCGCCTACTATCAAGTGCGCTCTCAAGTGGGTGTCGTGGTGTGCCATGAAGATGAACAATATTACAATACATAAACTAATTTATAAATCCTAGTATGTTGTGCACTATGCATGTGCACGTGGTAACGACACTCATATTCCCCCAGACTTAATCTAAGCAAAAAATATGTTTTCATAGCGGCATACGCTTAAGAAGGCTAGTGTGAGAGGTTACCCCATGCTCAGAAATGAGCATACCAGAAGATATGGCGTTTTGTCCTGAATGCGGTTGTTCCGCCTTGCTCCAAGAAATACGGACCTGCGATTAAAGAATTCCCCAGGCACAACAAAAATATAATAAAGAAAATAAAGAAGAACGATTGAACGGAACCAAGCGGTCCCAATGGGTTGTCTCCCAAGAGCCCTTTTGTTCTATGACCTTAAGGTGGACCAAATACCTGTATAAAGCAGTTTATAAAGTCTAGGAATAAGCAAAAGTCAATAAATCCTAATTATTATTACAAGCTCAAAACAAATCAGCTATAAGCTGATTTGAAGTAGTAACAACTGATGAAAGAAAAAGGTCCGGGGACCTTGTAGTAAGGGTGGAAATTAAGTAGGATGCTCAACCTCCAACCCCAAATCTCCTCCTTTTTCACTCTCTTCTTCTCCTCCAGTATTATGTCTTCAAAGAAAAACCGCTCGCCCCCTTGTAACCAATCCTCAAGGGGAAGCACCAACGATGATGAGGAAACAAGATGTTCCTTCACTGTACCTTCCTCATCCCGCCAGGCTTTCGGCTCCTCCATGCATAAGGTCCGATCAACCGGAGGAGGGGCATCCTGCATCCTTGTACATAAAGAAAGGGGGTCAGGAAATAAATTGGAAGAAAAACTAAAAGAAATCTCATCTGAGGGGATAATCCCGGCTTCATCCCCCATAGGGTGCAGCAATGACAAACTGATGATATCATCAAAGATTTCACTAGACTCAACAATGCACGCAATGACCTCCTCTATAACTTGGACTTCCTCGCACTCGACTGAAACGGTTGCTTCAACACAATCGAGATTGTCCTCCTCCAGGAGAGTGGGCACGACACTGCGCAGGTCTGCAACATCCTACAAATTGACCTCAATGATAACATCAGAAATAGATGTAGTTTTGTGTGTAGTGGGAGAAGACATGCTTTTTAAGAGTTCGCGCTCACTCTCCACACAAGGGCACAAATCCCCGCAAAGTGGTACATGAACCAAAGAGGAATGATGGGTCGCATCATAAACAGAGTCCTGAGGGACACTGATGCACGTGTCGATTCCAGAGCCTTCAAGAAGTGAAGGTGGAAGTGACACGTAATCAGAGGAAGGAGCTGTGCTCATAGAATTCGAAGATGGGACGATCTGGATATCCGGCTCATCGTCATCTGTTAATTGGCGAAGATAATCAGCACAGTCCTTCAAGGCATGCTCTCTACTTTTGCAAAATAAACACTATTTTACCGGCTTCGCCGGTACCAAAGGTGCGGCAACCGCGTAAAAGTGCGACAATGGAGGCGCAGTAGAGGAGCCAAAAGATTTATGGGCTCTGTACGGTTCCTGAACAACACCGTACTCTTTGGGACACATATCTCTAGCGTGGACTGTGTCCCCACACCAATGACAGTGGATATTAGTCCAGCCCACATTGCAGGGAGAAAACCAGATTCAACAGAAAAACACACTTATGCACAATATTACGCTCACCAATAAATAACTGCAACAACCCATACTTTAAACAAGAAAAAGGATAAAAGAACAAACCAGGGAACTAAAAATCTTCACAAGTAATTTTCTAACAACAATTTCAGACAACGCTTGCATTCCCCGGCAACGGCGCCAAAAACTTGACGCGCAATTTCAGCACCGCTAATTAGCAAGCACGAAATGCAGTACGACGACAGTGCACTGGTCATTGTCAAGTAATAAAAGTATGGAGAAATTCCCTGAATATCATTCTCAAAGGACCGCAAGTTGGGTAGTATGATTTGCTTATTAGGAAATTAATTATGAGGGTACTAAGTTAACAAAAAGGAGTTTGGTTGGTTTTGTAGAGACAAGAAGAAGACAAGCTATATTAACTATGCGGGTAGCAATCACCGCTTCGCTTGGTGGATGAGGTTATTGCAGGCCGCAATGCCGTGCTTCGTTTGGCGGATGGACGGAGAGCAAATGGAGGAGTGAGTGCTAATGGTGTTTGAGGGTCGAAGGCACCTCTTCACTCTCACCTCTAGCTTTTGCAAGAGTGAGCGAGCTAGAACGCGTGTATAGAAGTGGAGTGGGGGCGGAGCGCATCACAACAAAGCGTCAAGCAAGAAATAAAACAAGAGTATGCTTCCATTCATAGACCAAAAGAGATTACTCTAGTTCAATAAAACAGTTTAAGAGTACATTTCAAAAAGAGAGAGAGGGTAGAGGAAACCACGAGATGAGAAGCCTCGCCGTAGATCTTGGCCGGAATTGGGGGTGGTTGCTTCCGGGGTTCAGAGGCTGTCACTACCTCCAAACATCATCCGTCTTCTTCTTAGGGCTGGGTCTCTTCCACTTAGCCCAATAGAGATACCAAACCTTGAAGTACTTGTTTTAGATGGCGGGGAATGCTTCTGGGACCCTTGGTGATGCTTAGGATCGATGGATGAAGCTTTCCCAAGGAAGGAGATGGATGGATGGAGCTTGGAGAGGGAAAATTTTGGAGCTTGTGGAAGAATTCGCGCCCAAACTGTGCTGCATGCACTAAAATCGCGGAGCCGGTCTTTAAATACGGAGGAGAACAAACACTGCACATGATCAGTGAAGTGGTCGTGCGCGAAGGAATGCTTGTGATCGTGCGCGGTCAACCTGTAGCTGAGGGGAAGATAGGAATATAATGCACGGTCTGTGGTGCACGGCCAGTGGTCGTGCGCGAAGAAGTCCTATGATCGTGCGAACCGCTCTGTCATTTAAGGGGAATTAATGCACGACCAGTGGTCGTGCGCCTGATCGTGCATGAAGGAAAATGCACGATCAGTGGCTTTTTAAACCAAAATTCACCCCAATCCATTCCGAGCGTTCACATGATCCTTGTACCTGCATGAAAAACATATAGACCACGGATCCGTGCACACCACAGGATCCACAGACAGGCATAAAGTAATAAATAACAAAATCACGCCATGAAGAGGGTAGGGAATGCACTATAGTTGAGAATATGAAATACTATCTATATAAGCATAGATGAGCAGTAAATGAAGTGCAAAGGAATGATAAACAACCCAGATAAGCCCGGAAATCACTATATAATCCAGACTCATCAAATATAATCATCAATTAAGATGCCGACGTAAGCGTTGATAGGCATTCGATGTTACGTTGAGTGCTATTCGACTGTGCTGTCCCAGGAGGCTCTCAAAGTTGATGTCGAGTTCAAGTCGACGGTACGTCGAGGTGAATTCGACGCAGCTCTGATTAAACAGTTATGTTTTTCTTCAAAATCCTTACTATTTTTCCCAGCAATAACTTTCTATAGAAAATATGTCTTTATACATAATAAGTGTGACCTACAATGCTCCATCAAGCAAACCCAGTGCATTGATGAAGAACTTGTGCTTACTTTCATCAAGTGGCTTAGTGAAGATGTCAGCCCTTTGAGTGTCAGTAGATATGTATTGATGGTTTATCTCACCCTTCTCTACATTGTCCTTGAGAAAGTGGTGCCTTATCTCTATGTGCATAGTTCTGCTATGGAGAATAGGATTCGAAGCTATTGAAATAGCACTAGAGCTGTCACAATATATTGAGGAATTGTCAAGGGAAATGTTGTAATCCAACAACTGATTTTGCATCCACCATATTTGTGAGCAGCAGCTTCCTCCAACTATATACTCAGCTTCAGGTGTTGAAGTGGAGACTGTGGTTTGCTTCTTTCTAAACCATGAAATCAGTTTAGCACCCAGGAACTGACATGTTCCTGAAGTGCTTTTTCTATCCAGCCTGCATCCAGCATAGTCTGCATCTGAATAACCAATTAATTCAAATCTAGATTCAGTTGGATACCACAAGCCAAGTTCAAGTGTACCCTTTAGTTATGTTTGAGAATTCTTTTTACAGAACTCATGTGAGATTCCTTTGGGTCAACCTGAAACCTTGCATATATACAGTTAGCAAACATTACATTAGCTCAGCTAGCTGTCAGGTAGAGAAGAGAGCTAATGGTTGCTCTGTAAGTCTTCTGATCAATGGACTTACCCTTTTCATCTCTGTCCAAAACAACATTAGTAGCCATGGGGGTTTTCATAACAGAGGCATTTTCCATCCCAAACCTCTTGATGAGTTCTATGGTATACTTGGATTGAGATATGAAAATGCCATCTGCATTTTGCCTTACTTGAAGACCAAGAAAATATGATAATTCCCACATGCTATTCATTTCAAATCCCGACTGCATTAGGTAAGCAAACCTTTTGCATAGAGATTGATCTGTTGATCCAAATATAATGTCATCTACATATATTTGTACTAGCAATAGCTGATTCTTATGTGCTCTTGCGAAGAGAGTTTTATCCACTTTCCCTCCTTCAAAGGAGTGTTCCACAAGAAAAGTGGATAGGGTCTCATACCAAGCTCTTGGAGCTTGCTTAAGACCATATAGTGCTTTATCTAACCTATACACAAAAGAGGAAAAAATTGGATTGACAAAACCTGGGGTTGCTCCACTACACTTATTCTTGAAGAGTTCCATTTAGGAAAGCACTCTTCACATCCATTTGATAAACTTTGATCGTCATGTGAGCTGCATATGCCAAAAACATTCTGATGGCCTCCAGCCTTGCTACTGGAGCAAATGTCTGTTTAAAGTTAATCCCCTCCTCTTGCATGTATCATTGGGCCACAAGTTTGGCCTTATTCCGGATTATGGCTCCTGTTGAATCCATTTTGTTTTTGAATACCCACTTAGTGCCAATGACTGGGTAATTCTTTGGTCTTTCAACCAATGTCCAAACCTTGTTCCTCTCAAATTGTGTTAGTTCTTCTTGCATAGCAGATATCCAGTGAGTATCACTGTCTGCTTCTTCAAACTTCTTGGGTTCATACTGAGAGAGGAAACATTGTAGCATTTGTTGGGAAAATGATTTATCTTAACCCCTAGAAACGAGTCGAATATAAATTCTAAGTATGAAAAATTTGTCTAAGTAAATATGCGTCGAATAGTATTCGACGTAACGTCGAAATATAGTCGACGTTTCTCTCAAGATGAGTCGACGTAACTCTTAGAAGAATTCGACGTAATCATAGTCGACGTACCTCTGACTTCTATCGACGCATGTGATAAAGTCGACGCATCTTTGTCGACGCACTTTCTTTATTCTCCTCTCGACGTCCAGCCAGGATGAAATCGATGTTTACGTCGAATAGTAATCGACGCATGTCGATATCTATAAGTAATTCAAAAACACGCCAGATCTCTTTCCTTCTTTCTGTAGATCTGATTTATATGGAATAATATTATTCTTTTATAGCCGTTCTGAATCAGCCTTTCCTTCTATTTGATTCTTGGCTAATTTGATCAAGACTATTATGGATATTATTTGAAATCAGAATGAATTCATTTCCTTCTATAGAAATATTAATTATGGAAACTCTTATCTCTTTCTAATTCTCTGTCTGCTAATTAATTATTCTCCTTTAGCAATATATTTTAAACAGATCTATAAATAAGAAGGAGGTCAACAGAGAATGACAAGAAGTGATCCACCATATAAATTTGAAAAAGAGGAAAAGATCCCAAGTGAAGAGTGAGAAAGTTGAGAAAAGAGATAGTGTGCTGCAGCAAAGAAAAAGCCTTCATCTTCTCCTTCTGAAGCCATTCTGCTGCAAATTCTGAAAGCTCTCACAAAAGAGAGAAAATCTTACAATCTCCTTCTCACTATAGAAGAGAGATCATATTCACAATACTTGTGCTTCTAATCTTCTTGCTAGGAAGAAGATTCCTTCTTATATATATTATCTTCTTTTCTTCTACTTGTTCTACTTCTTCTTCTCTTTCTTATCTCACTTTTAAACTGTGTAAAATAGTTTTTAGAATCTCTCTTCAAAAACTTCAGTTGTAGTGGTTCTAAGAGTCTCCTTACCAAAAGACTCAGTTTGGTTCTAAGAGTCTCCATATCAAAAGACTCAGTCTGATTCTAAGAGTCTCCTTATCAAAAGACTCAGTGCAAGTTAGTGAATTCCTACCAAGGGGGTAGAAGAGTGGACTACCCAAAGCTTGGGGAACCACTATATTTCCTTGTGTTGTGCTGTGATTTTCTTGTTGTCATTTTTCTTCTTTACTTGCTTAATTCTTGTTGGTGTGTGGGAAGCCTGAATCTGTGATTATTACACATATATATATATATATATATATATATAATAGCACAAAGTATTTTTTAAATCTCTATTCACCCCCCCCCTCTAGAGAATTCTAGTGAGGTTAACTGTGCACATTCAATTGGTATCAGAGCTAGGTTGATCTAAAAAGGATAACTCCTTGATAAAAAAGATCCTACCTCATATATATATATATATATATATTCTTAAAAACTATTTCTTTTTCACATGGCACAAATCAAAGATTATGCTTCCACCAGACCACCAATGTGCAATCTTGAAAAGTTTGCAATTTGGAAAACAAGAATTAGGATTTATATGAATTCTATTGATGAAGAATTATTTAATGTTATTTTGACAGGTCCTCCCAAGCCTTATAGAAGAGACTCAAGTGGTGAAGTGACTCAAACACTTATCCCAAAGGCTGAGTGGATAGCTGAAGAGAAGAAGGCAGGAACATGGGATGCAAAAGCTGTGAACATTCTGGTCTCAACCCTCTCAGATGAAATCTTTCAAAAGGTTGTTGAATGTGAATCAGCCAAAGAAATCTGGGAAGCTCTTACAAAGATGGTAGAAGGGAGTGCTGATGAAAGGAAAGATAGAAAAGCTCTATTGATCTCCCAATATGAGAACTTTCAAAAGAAGCAGGAAAAAAGCATATCTGAGATGTATGACAAATTCAGTCTGATCATCAATCAATTAAGGAGTCTGGATAGAGAGATCTCTCTCGCAGAGATCAATGACAAACTGTTAATGAGTCTCCCAAGTTCTTGGTACTCAAGAATATGGGCAATAAGAAATACAAGAGGACAAAGGGAAATCTCAATAGATGCCCTCTTAGGAAAACTCAAATCCTATGAGCAACTGCTGAAAACCAGAGAAGAGAAGGAAAGAAGAGGAAGCACTTCAACCTCCTCAAAAGATAGAAACATTGCTTTGAAAGCAACAGAAGAAGAGACCCCTATCACTGAAGAAGAATTGTTCAGCCTCCTGGCCAGAAGATTCAAGAAATGGGTCAAGACAAATGGGTCTAGAAGGAGAGAATCAAAACCAAGGTATGATAAAACTCCTACTAAAGAAATCATTTGTTATTCCTGCAGGAAAACTGGACACATTGCACCAGAATGTCCAGAAAATACTAAGAAAGAGAAAGAACTAAAAAAGAAAGATCTCAAGAAAAAGGGGAAGAAGAAAGAAAGAGGCTTCATTGCAGAAGCTTGGAGTGAAACAGATTCTGAGGACAGCACTTCATCCAAAAGTGACAATGATGAGCCTAAGCAAGAAGACCTATTCTTAATGGCTTTTGAAAGCTCAAATGAAGAACAAGGTGCTAAATCATGGAGTGAGACAGAATCAGAAGGAAGCATCTCTTCTGAAGATGATAAAGAAAATAGCCCTATTCTCATAGAGGAATCTGAGGATAAGGATGAGGTAAGTATTTTTGATGACATAGATTTTCTATGTGATGATTTCAAAAAGGATTTTAAAGGATTATGTTTAGATCAACTAAAAGCTAAACAAGAAATTAAGAATCTAAGAGAACAAATTAATGTCATTAAAAACCAGAAAAATATAGAGGATACTTGTTCTAAAAAATATGAGTTAAGGGCTAACATCATAGAAAAAGAAATAGGGAGGGCTAAAATAGAAAACCAGCTACTTAAGAATAAGGTATCCCAAGCAAAAGCTTTTGAAGAATCAATAAAAATAAGAAGTTAAACACTTAAAGAAATCACAGAAAAACAAACAAGAAGACATAAAAATCTTGGGCTAGGAGCTGATCCCTCAGCTAGTCATAATCCATCCAACAAACCTGCTTGGGTGAGCCCTGTTAAATTTACTAAACCCATCAAATCAACAAACCAAGAAAAAGACTCACAAAATAAGGGAGAAGACTTCAAGGAAATAAACCAATTTGATGAAACATCATACTATTCAGCTGATGACTCTCAAACCTCTTCTGAAAAGGTAACTAGGCCAAGAGAAACAACTCATAAAGAAATAAAACCAGAAAAAGGGAAAAATAAAGTTTGTGAAAACACAATTGCGTCAACTTCATATCGACGCATGAATGATAGTGCGTCGAATTCTACTCGACGCAATCTCTCAGATGATTCAACTTCAATTCAACGCTTGAATAAAAGTACATCGACTTCAAATCGACGCAACTTCTTCCATGCATCGATTCCAGATCAACGCAATCTGGAGAAAGCACCGAATATAAATCGACGCAACTATCAACATACGTCGAATAGATATCGACGCATACAAACTCAGAGCAACATAAAGACAGAACACTTCCATTCTCCAAAAACCTTCCATCTCAACCCCCATTCAGGACCCATTCATCCTTATCATAATTTCTATCCTAATGAAAACTTCTATCCTAACCAAAAACTCTATCCTAATCAATATTTCTATCCAAATCAACATCCCTATTCCTCCCTAAACTCAAATTTTCTTAGTCAAAAGAAAATCAGGTGTTATATTTGCAATAAAATTGGCTACACTGCCAAACAGTGTTGGCATAATTAATCAAATTGCTCATAAAACTAGTCCTAGGATAACTTAGAAAACTTTAGGATTAGGAAGAAAGAATCCCTCAGGAAAACCCAGAATCTGTCAAATAAAGTCACGTCGACTTTGAATCGACGCACCGTCGATAACTTAGTTCAATAAATAAAATCGACGCATGCATCGACGCATGCATCGACTCCAATCGACACATACGTCGATAGGAAACCCTATCATGCCAAACCAGACTATATTGACACTCACATCGAATTTCACTTGACGTAACGTCGACTTCATGAAAATGAGCGACAATACTAAAATATTTTCGGTCACATCCACTGTTGTACCGAATAAGCCTCGAATTGTGCCTCGTTTCGACCTTTCGCCTGACTTAAATAGACTCTTCAGTTAGAAACCTTCACAACCTCTGCATCTTTCATCCTTCTTGCTCCTCAGACCAACCATTTCTTCCTCTCTCCCACTGACCTAAAATGGCTCCTAAGACAACCTCAGGCTTTGACATTGACCCCAAATCTTTCCAAGCTGCCGCAGAAAATTACAAGAGCATCATAGCTCTGTTACTGAAGCTGGATTAGACAAGCTCATCTCCACAAGATGCAAGCTCCTGGAGACAGAACTCATAGAGCTCATAACTCATGTTCAGATATCTGAATAAGGAGAAATCCAAGAAACAATCCATGAGACACCTGTCTCAATCTCTGCAGAACACATTAGGACCACCTTTGATCTTCCATCAGGTACATTCCAATGTTGTCTTTGTTCAACTCAAATAGGGAAGGAAAATCAGTTTCTAAAGAGCAACTAAACAAGTCTCCTTCATCATTCCCTTATCAGGTGATGAACCTGTGGAACTCACTCCTGATGAAATCAAAAATCTATTAATCACCATGAAGTTTTCAAAAGACAGACCAATCCACCTGAAGAAATTTGACTTTTCTGATGAATATAGGCTATTGGAAGATATAGTAGGAAAAATTCTACTATGTAAGATCTCTGCCCATGATGCAGTACCCAAACAACAACTGAACATCATGGGGGCCCTTGTGCTGAAGAAGAAGGTAGACTGGGTCAGCCTCCTGCTCAAAATGATAGGCTACAAATACTCTCACAAAGAGAATGCCTATATGAGAATCATGAGTCAAGTACTCTTCCACTCCTTCCCTGACCTATGTAGGTCAAAAGGAATCCCTATCCCTCCAGGAAAAAAGATGTCAATAGCTCTCTTCTCTAAATGGACCAGGCAAATTCCCAAGCCTAGTTCCATTCCTGAAAGGACTCCATCTCCTCCTAACTCTCTTGCTCATCCATCTTCACCTCCTCCTCCTCTTCATACAGACATCTCTTCTGTACCACCATCATCCACACCTTCACAAATACCAACCCAATCACCTGCCCAACCCTCCTTTATTCCTCCACCATCTCCATCCAATAAACCTCATCAAAATAATACAGTCCCCTCTTCACCTTCATCACATACAACACATGTTCCTCCATTAACTCCTCCTCCTCCAACACACTTTGAACCATCTCAATCCACTGGCAACCTGATCACTCAGTGTATCCACTCCACAGCCCAAAGATTCCAAGGAATGCTGGATGGGCATTGCTCCAAGATTCATTCCTCCATCTTACACATGCAGACACAAATAGATGGGGTCAGTGCCTCTGTGAAAAGCCTGAAGACCTCTATCTCTTCCTCTAAAGTCACCAGATCTTTCTTAACCTCCTTGGCTAAGAAGGTCAAGAAGGGGGAGAAGTTAGATGAAGAGCAGCTCTCCAACCACAAAACTCCCTCTCACAAAACCTCTCATTCTTCAAAATCTGACAGTTTAGCTCTACTCAAGACCATTAGGAATGAAGTAGTACCAGAGCTACATACTGAAGAGCAGATATCAAATGTACTAATTATAGCAAGAGAAGCTACACAACAAGTGGATCTATTGCAAGGGGAGGCAAGTGGAGCAGAGAATGAAGCTGAAGAGGAAGCTGAAGCTCAGGGGGGCCAGATGCTGTTATACCTGAAACTGGAGATAAAAGAGAAACTGAAGAAGAAGAAAAAGGCTCAAAGGAAGTTCCATTCCAGGGGGAGCAAACTACTTTGACTCAGGGGGAGCTGAGGGAATCACTTGCTACTGAGAAGGAACAACCCACAAAAGTATTTACTAGGAAGAGAAAAACTCCTCCTACCCCTGAACAATGATGATATACTCTATCCTCAAATGCTAATTAGTCAACTGAACATGAAATTTGTTCTATCTTCTTCTGATTGCTTAGCATATTTCTTTTCTATATAAATGCTTTGCTTTAATTGATTAAAAGCTGATACAATTTCTCTCTATATAGGGTTAAGACAAATAGGGGGAGATTGTTGGGGAAATGATTTATCTTAACCCCTAGAAACGAGTCGAATATAAATTCTAAGTATGAAAAATTAGGCTAAGTAAATATGCGTCAAATAGTATTCGACGTAACATCGAAATATAGTCGACGTTTCTCTCAAGATGAGTCGACGTAACTCTTAGAAGAATTCGACGTAATCATAGTCGACGTACCTCTGACTTCTAGTCGACGCATGTGATAAAGTCGACGCATCTTTGTCGACGCACTTTCTTTATTCTCCTCTCGACGTCCAGCCGGATGAAATCGACGTTTACGTCGAATAGTAATCGACGCACATCGATATCTATAAGTAATTCAAAAACACACCAGATCTCTTTCCTTCTTTCTGTAAATCTGATTTATATGGAATAATATTATTCTTTTATAGCCGTTCTGAATCAGCCTTTCCTTCTATTTGATTCTTGGCTAATTTGATCAAGACTATTATGGATATTATTTGAAATCAGAATGAATTCATTTCCTTCTACAGAAATATTAATTATGGAAACTCTTATCTCTTTCTAATTCTCTGTCTGCTAATTAATTATTCTCCTTTAGCAATATATTTTAAACAGAGCTATAAATAAGAAGGAGGTCGACAGAGAATGACAAGAAGTGATCCACCATATACATTTAAAAAAGAGGAAGAGCTCCCAAGTGAAGAGTGAGAAAGTTGAGAAAAGAGATAGTGTGCTGCAGCAAAGAAAAAGTCTTCATCTTCTCCTTCTGAAGCCATTCTGCTACAAATTCTGAAAGCTCTCACAAAAGAGAGAAAAGCTTACAATCTCCTTCTCACTATAGAAGAGAGATCATATTCACTATACTTGTGCTTCTAATCTTCTTGCTAGGAAGAAGATTCCTTCTTATATATATTATCTTCTTTTCTTTTACTTGTTCTACTTCTTTTTCTCTTTCTAATTTCACTTTTAAACTGTGTAAAAGAGTTTTTAGAATCTCTCTTCAAAAAATTCAGTTGTAGTGGTTCTAAGAGTCTCCTTACCAAAAGACTCAGTTTTGTTCTAAGAGTCTCCTTATCAAAAGACTCAGTCTGGTTCTAAGAGTCTCCTTATCAAAAGACTCAGTGCAAGTTAGTGAATTCCTACCAAGGGGGTAGAAGAGTGGACTACCCAAAGTTTGGGGAACCACTATATTTCCTTGTGTTGTGATGTGATTTTCTTGTTGTCATTTTTCTTCTTTACTTGCTTAATTCTTGTTGGTGTGTGGGAAGCCTGAATCTGTGATTATTACACACATATATATATAATAGCACAAAGTATTTTTAAATCTCTATTCACCCCCCCCCCCCTCTAGAGAATTCCAGTGAGGTTAACTGTGCACTTTCAGCATTGTTTCACTTGTGAGCTGTTTCCTTATCTTGACTCCAACTGTCAAGTCTCCTATAACTTGTGTTGAAGGATGATCCATTAGGATCATCCTGGATCTTATTGAGTTATCTAGGAGATTCTCACCTTCCTGAGGAACCACTTGATCAGTGACAGTGGGGATTTCTTCCTCATTCACTGGAATGATCTTTGTTGCTGGCACCTCAGGTGTTGTGATATCATCTTCATATACTGCAGAATCTTCATCTGACTCAGTGTCATTCTTCTATTTCCCTTTGTCTTGACACACTGATGGATGGTCCATTATGCTTAGCCTTTCAACTTTTTCTGCTAGATGATCTTCTTCCTGCAAAACAGTGCTGGTGGAAGTTTCCTTCCCCTTATAAAACATGCTAGCTCATCAAAAATACATGCACAGACTCCTCAATTTTGAGAGAGCATTTATTATAGCACCTATAGGCCTTACTTGATGAGGAATATCACAAGAGTATCCCATCATCAGCCTTCTTGTCAAATTTGGCAAAATGACTTTTCCCATTGTTGAGGATAAAGCAAGTACTCCCAAAAATTCTAAAGTAAGTGGTTGTAGGTGCCTTTCCCTTCAATAACTCATAGGGATTCTTCAACTTAGTCTTGTTGATGAGACTTCTATTTAGAACAAAGCTGGCAGTATTTACTGCCTCAGCCCGAAAGGACTTTGGCAAGTTGGATTTAGCCAATAATGTCCTTCCTGATACAATTAGGGTTCTATTTTTCCTTTCAGCCACCCCATTTTGTTGGGGGGGTGGGGGGGGGGGGGGTTCTAGGAGATGAAAAGCTTTGTCTTATCCCTTCATCCTCATAGAATCTATATATTAACTGATTTTCAAACACAGTACCATGAATTCAGATTGAATCTGTCTAATGAATCTTGAGAGGATCTTGAAGGTGTCTGACTTAGCTTTTAGAAAGAACACCCAGCTGAACCTAGAAAAGTTATCAACAATGACTAAAGTATAGGACTTACCTGCTAAGCTTTCAGTGGAGATGGGACCAATTATTTCCATGTGCAACAGGAATAGGATTCTAGGGGAATCATTCTTACCAATTGGCTTGAATGATGCTTTGATCTGCTTTCCTAGTTGGCAGGCTCTACAGGGATGGTCTTTATTGAACTTACCAGTTGGTAAGCCCCTTAATAGGTTAAGCTTGGAGAGTTTGGCAATGGTTTTAAAGTTAAGGTGACTAAGTCTCCTATGCCACAACTCACTGTTTTCTAGTTAGGAGTTGAATAAGCAGATCTCAGACTTTGTATACTCAATGTCTACAACATAGACCTTACTTTTCCTAAGACCAGTCAATACTATTTGGTCAGTCCTAGAGCTAACTATATGACACAAGGACTTAGTGAATACAACTTTGTATTCACCATCACATAGCTGGCTAATACTGATTAGGTTATGTTGATGTCCTTCAACATAAGCTACCTTAGAAAAAGTGATTTCCCCATTCCTGAGCAAACCATATCCTTTGGTTTGACTAGAGTGGGAATTCCCAAAAATTACCTTAGGCCCTTTCTTGGCCTTGAAGTTCTCCAGCAGTTCTTTTGCTCCAGTCATATACATGGAGCATCCACTGTCCATATAGCACTGCTGGTTTGTGGTTGAACAGTCTCCCCTCTGCACATTAAATCAAACATTAGTATAGACCCTCACATGCTGGGGTCTCTTTCTTCTATCATCATATGGAGTTATGAAAGAATGAGATGGTCTTCCAGTATACCCCTTTAGGTGAAGAAGTGCTGCATGATTATGCTAGCAATGCTTGGCTATATGTCCTAGTCTAGAACAGCAGAAACATCTAGGAATGAAGGTAGAGAGTGGTTTAGATGTTTGATAAATCTTTGTAGGAAACATGCGTCGAGAAGAAATTGACGCATCTTTAGAGTTACGTCGAATGTAATTTGACGTGTCTGCATAGTTTTGTCGAAAACAATTCGATGCAGAATATTAGTTGTGTCGAATATAATTTGACGCACCCTCATACTTGCTTCGAATTGATGTCGAAGCATATGCTGAACTGCGTCGAGTTGCAGTTGGCGCATCTCTAAAATTGTGTCGAGTTCTATTCGACGTATGATTCTTTTTATTAAGATTTTTATTATTTTTGTTTGATTTCTCTAAGGGGTGTTTGCCTAAGATCCCTGGTTGATTACCAATTTCTGCCCTATTAAATATGGTGAGTTTATTAGGGTTATTATGATATTCACAGGATTCTAAGATATTATAAGGTCTAGACCTAAATAATGCTACAGGATTTTCCCAAGCATGTTTGCTAGGGATTGGTGTGCTAGTGGATGGTAGTGATTCCTGATCAAGATGATCAAATCTCTTGGAGAGATTTTGTGAGATATCTTTAAGTTTTTGACTCCTTCCAATTAGGGAGTCCTCAAAGGATTTTGCCTTTGTGAGTTCTTTCTGTAGATTAGAATTTTCATTATCTAATGAGTATATTTCTTTTTCTTTCTTAAACAATTGACATCTCAAATCATAGTTGACTGAGTATAGAGGATCTTTCTTAAGGCCTTCTAGTTATGTTCTGATTATTTTAAGTTCCTTTTGGTTATCAACATAGTCTTGACAGAATTCTTTAAAGCATTCTTTAAAATCTCTTGAGGAAAAGTCAAAGTCATCAAAGATTGTTACCTCATTCTCAGCACTGGAGTCTTCCAGAGCCATTAAGCAGGCTTCTTCTGGTCCACACTCTTCATTATCATCAGATGAGGAGGAGCTTGATTCAGAATCTGAATCACTCCAGGTTTCAGCAATCAAACCTTTCCCTCCATTCTTGTCCTTCCCCCTGAAGGATTTCTTCTTGTGCTCCTTCCTCTGCTTGTTGTTCTTATTCTGTTCTTCCTTAGGACACTTAGTGGAAACGTGTCCTGGTTTTCTGCAAGTAAATCAAATAATCTCATGTTTAGGAGTTTTATCATACCTTGACTTGCTTGAACTCCTCTCTTTCCTTCTGGAGTCCTCTGTCCTGACCCACCTCTTAAATCTCTTAGCCAAGAGATTAAGCATCTCTTCTTCAGTGGTGGAGGAATCTTCTTCAGTAGTCTTTAATGCAAGATTCCTTTCTTTAGGAGTTGATATTCTTTCCTGGGCTTCTGACTCAGCCTTGCTTTTTAGTAGAAGCTCATAGAACTTAAGCTTTCCCAAGAGAGCATCAGTTGATATCTCTCTGAGGCATCTAGAATCATTAATAGCCCAGATTATAGAGTCCCATGTGCTTGGGAAACACATGAGGAGCTTGTCATTAATTTCTATCAGAGAGATTTCTTTATCAAGCCCTCTCAGTTCATTTATGATGAGGCTGAATCTGTCATACATTTCTGTTATGCTTTCATCAGCCTTTTTCATGAAGTTCTCATATTAAGATATGAGAAGTGACTTTTTGCCTTTTCTCTCATCAGAGCTTCCCATCAACTAATCTGGAGAGAGATTCCCAGATTTCTTTGGCAGAGTTGCAATCAGCAACCTCTTGAAATTTGTCATCTGACATTGTTGAGACAAGGATGTTCATGGCCTTGACATCACATGCCTTGACCTTTTTCTCAGCATCAGTCCATTCTACTCTGGGGACTATAGTTTGTGTAACTTTTCCACTAGCATCTTTCCTTATTGGGACTGTAGGACCTGTGAGGATGACATTAAAAATTTCTTCATCAATAGAGTTCATATATAACTTTATTCTGGCCTTCCAGAGTGTAAACTTATTCAGATTACACACTGGAGGTCTTGTTGATGCATAATCCTTAGAACTCATTTTTATATAAAAATAGATTTATTGTAAAGAAATAAGAGTAGGAGGACTTTTTGATCAAGGTGTTAACCTTTTAATGATCAACCTGCCGCTGATACCAATTGAAAGTGCACAAGGTGCCTCTGAGTATACTCTAGGGGGGGGGGGGGGTGAATAGAGATTTAAAAATATTTTCTATCCTATTTATGCACACACAATAAAAACACTAAGTATATGCTTCAACAATACCAAACACAGAATAAAATAAATGCTGTTAATGTAAAGCAGAAAAGCTGTAAGCTATATCATCACAGAAAATTAACAAACACAGAAGACACCAGATTTTATAGAGGTTCCCCAAAATGTGGGTAGTCCTCTCTTCTACCTCCCTGGTAGGATTGCACAACCTGTGTTTGAGTCTTTTGATAAGGAGACTCTTAGAACCAAAGTTCTTTTAATAAGGAGATCTTGAACCACTCAGATTTTTTATAAGGAGATCTTAAACCACTCAGATCTTTTGATAAGGAGATCTTGAACCACTGAATCCTTTAGAAGAGGGATTCTTAAAACTCTGTACAGTTTAGGAAACAAATAAGAAGAAGGTAATAAGAAGAAGACTAGAATTCTATTCTCAGAATCCTTCAGAAGCACTTATGCTGCTTCTTTCTTTCACAGGATCAGAAATGAAGAACCCTTGCTTATGATAGTGATGATTGCAAGGGTTATTTGATTAGATCCTTCTCTGTGTATCCTTCTTGTAATCTGGTTGTTCTATGATGTAGAAGAAGCAGCCCTGTATCTTATCTGTGCAGAGTGAGCACTTGATTTCTATCTGCATCTCTTAGGGTTGAAGGAGGAAGAAGAAGAAGCCCCCTTAATCGACAGAGAGTAAAATAATGTAATCATTGCTCTGATGTTTTCTTCTCTTCTCAGCCTTCTTATTGTCAATCATTGAATTTGAATTTCTTTCTTATTTTGGACAGACCTGAGAAGGTATTCTTCTTGGATACTTGATTTCTTTTCTTCTTTTGTTCCGGACACATCTAACACATTCCATTTCATTCCAAGAATGCTTTTCCTCATCCGGAATACTCCTTTACTTTATTGGCAACAAATTAGCCGTTGGACAACTGTCTTCAGTATGGTGGACATTCTGAAAAGGTATTAGAAGGACACCTGGAAAGAGTTCTTTTTTCTGACTATATTCAACATTGCGTCGATGATGCATTATGGCAAGTGCACCGATCGCTGTCAAGTAATAATTTTGGAATAATTTCCCCGAATGTCGATCTCTTGAGGAATGCAGGGTATAGTGAAGTGTATCGTGTCATGTGAGGATTGTTACAATGAGCGAACAAAAATGAACACAAGGCTTTGGTTTGATTTCTATTTTTAACAATAATAAAATAAAGGTGCAGGTCGAAATCACCGCTTCACAAGGTGAGATAGAATGCGTCGGCCGCTATGCCGAGCTTCGTGAGGTGAGTGGACGGTGAGCAAGCGGATGGAGTGATCTAGAGCGCGGAGGATGAGGGTCGTAATCACCTCTTCGCTATTCACCGTTATCTTTTGCTAACGTGAATCAAAAGTGCAAGAGTGAATGGAGTGAATGGAGTGGGTGAGGGCAGAGCGCATCACAATACAATAATCCAAATGAATAAACAAGAAAAGATGTCTTCATTCATAGAAAATATGAGAATATTCATGTTTGCACAAATTAACACATCAACAAAAAGATAGAGGAGAGAATAAACCAATAGAAGAAGGCTAGCCGTCGTTCATGGCCGGAATAGTGGGTTGTCAAACCACTTCCGGGCTCAGACGATGTATGCTTCTGGGATCATGAGGTTGTCACAACCTCCGATCTTGTTCCGTCGTCTTCTAAAACCAAATTTGCTTCGTCTTCTCACCAAATAGACATGCACAACTGCGACTTTGTTGCTTGTATATGGCCGGGAGGACCTCTGAATCCTCGGATGATGCTTAGGATCACCGGAAAGTGCTTCCCCAATGAGGGAGATGGAGTGGAGGTGGACGGAGGGCGAAAATGGTGCTGGGCGGAGTCCAAATCGCGGCTGAAAACATACAGATATGCCTTAATTTGCGAAACAGGTCTTTAAATACACGCAGGTAGAAACAATGCGCACGATCATTGGCGCACGACCCATGGTCGTGTGCACTATAAATCGGCGCTCGTGCGCACTGTTCTGGCAGAACCTGTAATGGAAAATTCACAAAAAAATAATATGCGCACGACCAGTGGCGCACGATCAGTGATCGTACACACTATCGTTAGTGGTCGTGCGTTTTGTCAAACAGAACTCAGTTTTTAGAGGTTAAGTGTGCATGATGAGCGGCGCACAACCAGTGGTCATGCGCAATAGATCTAGTGATCGTGTGTAGTGTTCCTGTACAGATTTGCACCGGGAACACCTGCACGACCCCTGCTCCTTCAGAAACACAAATCACTCCACTGAAAGTGGCACTCAACATTGCATGATAACTTATAAATAGGAAAAACATGATATTGCACCAAAACGGGCCTATAAGTGCACTTAGCATGGAATAACAGATAGCAATCAAATATGAACGATAATAAGTCTAATGTGTAGTGCTTTGACTAGATTACCGGCCCAGATGAGTCCATAAAAGTGTATATAAGTGAGACTCATCACACCCCTAGACTTACCTGTTTGCGCGTCCCGAGCAAACAAATATGGCGGGATATAAAAATGGTAGTTAGCATAGAGAATTGCAAAGAAAGAGTAAGATGCGAAGTATCATTCCCATGCAAATAGAAATTCAGTAAAAGAAGATTCTAACTATACTAACTAATTTACAATAATATAAATATGTAAATAGAGATTTATTTGTACTCAGATGGTGAATCATGAAGAATTTTGCAATCGTGCCCGGTGTGAAAGTAAATGAGCAACTCAGAAGGGTGTTGCTAAAGACAAAAATTCAGGGATAACTCTGCTGAAATCCATCAACGACGAGAACCATAGGCTTGCCTGGTTACACACTCTCCATGGCGCTAGCAAACTCACAAGATGAATTAGTAGGACTTTCAGGTTATTACAGGGCTTAGGTTACGGTATGGTATACAATGATAAACATGACGGTTATGCAACCCAAATGAGCTAAAAGACAATGTTGCACCTGAACAAGTCCAAGAACGATTGCTAGTGTGACACACCCCCAGACTTAGCTTGAAAACTGGGTGTGCACACCGCCTACTCCAAACAAATACCAACTGAATTTTTCTATTACGCCCAAGGGGATTTACATTTCAATTTTTTTTTACATTTTACTTCTAACATCATTTTTTTTCTAATTATTTTATCCCCCAATTGGTTTACAAGAATGTATTCAACACACAATATAATTTTTTTCACGTCACAATAATTTCATACATCACACCCAAACAAGAAATATAATTTCAGTTAACTCACTACTTGGTTGCGATAATTGGATAAGCTTCAGGTTTTGGTGATTGAAAGAAGAGCTGGACCAAAGGAGGGGTAGGCACAAATTTGGCTTGCGAGGGTAAGCGAATGGGTCATGGAAATCAAAGCTCAAACTAGCCAACTAGATGGCCTACGTCACACTCAACTTATTGAGTCTCTCTCACCCATGCTTCAAGAGTCGCTTGGGGCAAGTTCTTAGCCCATGAGAAAGATAAACCTTCCTTCTGACTCGAGCAACGCACAACTAGCGCTCGCTTACACACAACACCGTGCTACCACTAATTTTAGTCACATTCACCAAATGAGTAAAATAAATCAAAAACTACGCAAAAACACTAATTGTAAATTAAAAGCATAGAGATAATCTAATTTTACTCAAATTTCTATGGGAGCATGCGGATGCGACTAGAGCACTACAAGAGTCAACATCGCACTCTGATTTGCATTTCCTAAGCTAACATCCCATTTCACATTCCAAACAAAGATAGCGTGTACGGAAGAACACAAACAAGTGATTGCGCGCTTGTGCGGGTAAATTGGTGTATGTTATAATATGACAAAAATGAAAATATACTTGGAGCATACCAGAAGATTGGCGTTAGTCCTTGGAAATCACCAGGTTCGCCGCTAGAAAAATCAATGCACCTGCGAATAAATCATACAAAAGACAAAATAGAAAAAAAATAGAAACATAAGCAGATTAGCAATAAACGGGAATCGAAAGGTCCCCCATTGGGTGGTCTCCCAAGATCCCTTTTGTTTTACGTCCTCAAGGTGGACCAAATACCTGTATTAAAGTAGTTCATAAAGTGCGAGAAATTAAAGAAAAGTTCAACAACCAACGTTCACAGTTCAAGAAAAATAAAGCTCAGCTATACGCACTCTTGTAGTGCACTTCTCCAGTGGCTTGCAGACCGGAGGTGAAAGCTTTAGGGCCAAAATTGGTGTTACCCAATTTTCCCCTAGCCTCCACCTTCTCGCCACGGAGAGTAGCAACACATGCACCACGTAAAAGCCTCTCCTGTTTTAGCTTCTCCACCATTGGAGAGCGCCAGCATTCATAGTATTCAGAATTTCTCACCTTTGTGGTGAGTGGCTTCATTTCTGTCCCCGCAGTGGCGACTGGATCAGCCCAAGAAATAGAGCGTTTAATAGAGTTATTACATAAATTATTGCAAAATAAGAATGGGACACTGTCCCGGGTTGAGTCCTGCTCAACATGTTCAGAAGTGAAGTTGTTCTCCCTCTCAGAGTCATTCTCTTTTCGGACATCAACCTCTTCCTCTTCTCCAGTCAGCTGATCCTCTTTCTCTTCCTCACCAAATGTTTCTTCTTCTTTCCTGTATTCTGCATCACTGAACAACTCATCAATAATAAAAGTGGGAGAGCAATTAGATGTTTCGGTCATAATCTCGGGGCAACTTGGAGGTGTCACTTTACTAGGCAAGATAACACAACCAGTAGAAAAATCCAGTGTAGCACTGATGAGTCCCATTTATATATACATTTCTGGGCTCATCTGGGCCGTATTTCTAGTCTTTGCACTGCACTTAGGCATGTTTTTATTCATATTTGTTATTCCCTGTTAATTGCACTTTAAGGCCCGTTGTGGTGTGCATTTGCACGTGTTAGTGTTGGGGGTAAGCACAGCGTGCTCCTCATTCTCTTTTTGCTTTATTTCCTATGCTGGAAGGGTATTCCCAGCTTTGTTGTGGCTAATGCAGGTGGACGTTTCATAAATTTTATCCTGAGTTCATTTCTGTGCATATCGGACGGTCGTGCGTTATGTTAGCGCACGGTCGGTTGTGGTCGTGCGCCCTTTGCTGAGGAGGAAATTGATGATTTGTTGTTGATCGCGCATCTCTGCGCACGGGCAGTGCCCGTGCTTGAAGGAATCGCACGATCAACCTGTTTAGCCTTGTTTTTAGCTTTTCTGAATTTACCCGTGCGTTTTGACGCACGGGCGGATTTGCCCGTGCGTGAGTAAATCGCACGGGCACTCTAGGTTGTCTTCCTGTGCTGTTCTTTATTATCAATATCGCACGGTCTACGCACGGTCGTGCGTTCGACCGTGCGTGACCATTTTTCTAATCCTTTTCTATAAAAGCGCAGTTCGCCCTAGTACGAAGGGATCGTACATTTTTTCACTTTTTCTGCCGCAAAAGGAGTTCCAGCTCCGTACACCTCCACCTTTCCATGAGGGCTTGGCCCTAGGCCTCCTCCATCATCCTCAAGCTCCAAGGAGAAGGATCTATCTCTTCATCCACCATCATCCAAAAAGAAGGAAGCTTGGTTGTGCGGCTGAATCGTGACACGAAGAAGACGGGCCATTGGAGGGTAGTGACAGCCTTCTCTACCCCGGACGCAGTTGAGGATCGAGCTTGGACACAGATTGACAACCCAGCGATTCCAACTGTGAACCCTCAACAAGAATTCAGATTCGGTCGATTCCTTACTTTCCCCTTCTTTGTATTTTGTGCTGTAATTGTTAGATCCTTTGTATTTAGATGATGAACACTATAGACCTTGCTTTATAAAGTTATTTCATGTCTATGTGAATGTATCTTTTTGTTTATATGTGTGTATAAGGTGCGCCCATTTCATGCTCCATCCCACCGTCACATTCGTGTGCCGCACTAGCAAGTGCTAGTGGCGTGCTTGTCGAAGAGGTGCTTGCGACCCTCATTCTGTTTGCCTACTCGTCCATCCGCCCTTTCGAAGTAGCGCGCTCAAGGCCTACGTAGTCTCCATCCCGCCAAGCGAAGCATTGCATAGCAGCATTGCATAGGAGTAGTTGTAGTGTTTTCTTTTATTTTCCAAAAGCCAAATCACCCCATTTCCACATCCCATCCGACATAAAGGACTTCAATCTCAAGTCCTTCCTCAATAATAAACTCCACTGTACTGTGTTCCTTCGAGATCAATACTTGGGGATTCACTCCCACATTTTATATTACTTGAACGATCGGTACACTACCATTTCGTGCCGCAGTCTTGCTACCGCCTATAGTGGTGTGCTAAGATTTGCGCATCAAGTTCTTGGCGCCGTTGACGGGGAGCACAAACGTGTGAGTTTTCTGGAGAGGGAGAATCTGAGAGAGAAGCCCTTCCATTTGTAAATTGCTTCCTTTCTTTATTTTGGTTCTTGTTATCCCTTTTTCCTGTTTTATCTTAGGTTGCTTAGTAAATTATTGTTGGGTGTAGAATTTTGCACAATAGTGTTTTTCTTTTGAATCTTGTTATCTTCACACAATGTGGGCTTCATTTAATATTCGTTGTTATTTGTGTGGAGATATCTCTCATGCTAGTGATAGATGTCCAAGGGGAGATAATAGCCCTAGCACTCAAGGCCCAGTATATGGAGCACCGACTTCGTCTGGTACTCTATATTGTGCGCGTAAGTCCTATGGCTATTCTGCTGAGCCTTTACCGTCACACTTCTTTTCGACTTCAACTCCTACTGTGCCAAAGAAGCCCGCAAGGCAGTGCTTGTTTTGTCAGAGCATGGATCATGCCTTGAAGGATTGTGCTGCATTCCTTTGCCAATTGGACGAGGATGACGAGCCGGATATCCGGATCGTTCCGACTCCTACTTCTGGCAGCACACCTTCAACATCTGGTTATGTGCCCATTTCACCTTCAAGATTTGAAGGGTATGATGTGGACACAGTCACCAGATGTGTGGCTGATCTAGGCTCTGACACGACTGAGCCCATCTCCCCTTTACATATATCACCATGCATAGATTCGATTCTTTGTGAGGAATCAGTGCTTGATTTTTTTCCAAGCCCTATTCCTCCCCCTATTGTGCATTCTATTACATTTATTTCTGATAAGATTGTTGAAGATGCGTCGCAAGAGGAGGCGGGTGATCTTTGTGTTGTGCCTACTCCTATGGAGGATGACAACCTTCTAGGTGAAGAGGAATTTTCCTCAGCACCGGTGGAGGAAGTCCAACTCCTAGGGAAGGTCACCATTGATCCGACCGAACCTTGCGACATGGTCAACAATGCCGACATTATTTTACTTCCCAAATCTAATGGGAGTGAGACCGGGACCACTCCCCCAATTTTTGATTGTTTATGTCATTCTTCCCTTTCATTTCTTGATCCCCCTTCCCTTTCCGAGCCTATGCAGGTTGAGCCTTCACAGGTTATGCAGGAGGTGGTGCAAATTGAACCATTCGGTGCTGCGCACATCTTCTTGTGTGAGGAGGTTAATTCCCCCTCCATAGAGGATATGCCATGTACTGTATTCCCCTCCTGCTGCCTCCCTAAAGATGACACCTTGCTAGGCAAGGAAATTTATTTTGGTGAAAGTAGAGTGGAGGACTCTCCCTCCACCTCTTTCTTTCTCTCTCCTCTACCTGTGTCTAGTAGGTATTATTATTTAGGTAGAGGAGTAGTGGTTCTATCACTGTATCGGTACCCACTACCGACACGGGAATTAGAACAGTTGCCTATCCACTTCTCTTTCCATACTCCCATTAGCTAAGACCCTCGCGTTTCTGAATAAGTCGTGTGCTGGGATGACAATAACCCCAATAGTTATCTTACTTTTTCTTGTCTTTTATTTTATCGCCGACTCTAACTAGTTAGTTAGATTTTATTTTAGTTTGCTTTTGCGGAGACAACCACTTGCAGGTATTTTCTATTTGTGAAGGCGGTGGTTGTGATTCTTCGTAGAGCTTCACTCTAGGCTTCCGACATGCTTACTTGCTGAGCATTAGGTACCCTCTTCCCCTAACTTTGTTTTAGAATATCTTAATGCATAGTTTAAGTCTGGGGGAGACCTTTTTGTGTACCCACTCACGTGCACATTTATTTAGCATGCTAGAAGTTTTTATCTAGATTATTTTGTTCATTTTGTCTGCACACAAAGCACCCACTTGAGAGCGCACTCACATGTATGTGTGTTTCTGTTCATGCTTATTTTGGTTGGCATGTGAAATAGGATGTTAGCTTAGGACTTGCAAATCAGAGTGCGATGTTGACTCTTGTAGTGCTCTAGTCGCATCCGCATGCTTCCATAGAAATGTGAGTGAAATTATATTATCTCTATGCGGCAAATTTACAATTAGTATTCTTGCGCAGTCTTTAATTTATTTTACTCATTTGGTGAATGTGACTGAAATTTGCAGTAGCACGGTGTTGTGTGTAAGCGAGCGCTAGTTGTGTGTTGCTCGAGTCGGGAGGAAGGATTACCTTTCTCGAGGGCTAAGAACTTGCCCCAAGCAACTCTCAAAGCATGGGTGCGAACGATTTGCAAGTTGAGCATGACGTAGGCCATCTTTTTGGCAAGCTTGAGCTTTGTTCTACCTTTCCTATGCACTAACCATTGCTAGCCTATTTTGTGCCTATGCGATCTTTTGGTTCAGCTCCACCATACTTCACCAAGGCCTAAAAGATAATCCAGTTGTCGCAACCAAAAATTAAGCTAAAAGCATTTATGAATTGTAATTTTGCAATGCGGTGCGGTGATGCGAAACTTCAGTGTTGATGTGGAAGTTTTAAAAAAATGTCTATGTGCTGAGAATTGTGCTAATTGATTTGGGGATAAAAAGAAAAGAAAAAGAAAAAGAAAAAGAAAAAAATATATGTATATTTATCCCTAGCGCTTTAATTGAAGCATTTATTGTTATTGATTGTTGTAGGCCGTGTGCACACCCGGTTTCAAAGTCAAGTCTGGGGGTGTGTTGCACGTGTGTTATTGTGGCTGCTATGATTTAGCACTTTTGTGAGCTCTTTTGGGTTGCGTTTAGCCATCATGTTTATCTTTGTATTCCAAACCGTAACCTAAGCCTCGTGTATCCCTAAAGCCCTATCGATTCGCCTTGTGAGTTCACTAGCGCTATGGAGAGAGTGTAACCGGACAAGCATATGGTTCTCGTCGTTGATGGATTTCAGCGGAGTTATTCCCAAATTCTGGTCTTTAGCAACACCCTCCTGAGTGGTTTGTTTACTTTCACACCGGGCACGATCACACAAATTCTTCATGATTCACCATCTGAGTACAAATAAATCTCTATTTACGCATTTATACTATTGTAAATTAGTTTGTATAGTTAGAATCTTCTTTTACAGAATTTTTATTTGCATGGGTATGATACTTCGCATCTTACTCTTTCTTTGCAATTCTCTACGCCAACTACCATTTTCATACTCCGCCGGATTTGTTTGCTCGGGACACGCAAACAGGTAAGTCTGGGGGTGTGATGAGTCCCATTTATATATATACATTTATGGGCTCATCTGGGCCTTACTTCTAGTCTTTGCACTACACTTAGGCATGTTTTTATTCATATTTGTTATTCCCTGCTAATTGCACTTTTAGGCCCGTTGTGGTGTGCATTTGCACGTGTTAATGTTGGGGGTAAGCACAGCGTGCTCCTCATTCTCTTTTTGCTTTATTTCCTGTGCTGGAAGGGTATTCCCAGCTTTGTTGTGGCTAATGCAGGTGGACATTTCATCAATTTTATCTTGAGTTATGTTGTGGCTAATGCAGGTATTCCCAGCTTTATTTCTGTGCATATCGCACGGTCGTGCGTTATGTTGGCGCACGGTCGGTTGTGGTCGTGCGCCCTTTGCTGAGGAGGAAATTGATGATCTATCGTTGATCGTGCGTCTCTGCGCACGGGCAGTGGCCATGCGTGAAGGAATCACACGATCAACCTGTTTAGCCTTGTTTTTAGCTTTTCTGAATTTGCCCGTGCGTTTTGACGCACGGGCGTATTTGCCCGTGAGTGAGTAAATCGCACGGGTACTCCAGGTCGTCTTCCTGCGCTGTTCTTTATTATTAATATCGCACGGTCTACGCACAGTCGTGCGTTCGACCGTGCGTGACCATTTTTCTAATCCTTTTCTATAAAAGCGCAGTTCGCCCTAGTACGAAGGGATCGTACATTTTTCTGCTTTTTCCGCCGCAAAAGGAGTTCCAGCTCCGTACACCTCCACCTTTCCATGAGGGCTTGGCCCTAGGCCTCCTCCATCATCCTCAAGCTCCAAGGAGAAGGATCTAGCTCTTCATCCACCATCATCCAAAAAGAAGGAAGCTTGGTTGTGCAGCTGAATCGTGACACGAAGAAGACGGGCCATTGGAGGGTAGTGATAACCTTCTCTACCCCGGACGCAGTTGAGGACCGAGCTTGGACGCGGATTGACAACCCAGCGATTCCAACCGTGAACCCTCAACAAGACTTCAGATTCGGTCGATTCCTTACTTTCCCCTTCTTTGTATTTTGTGTTGTAATTGTTAGATCCTTTGTATTTAGATGATGAACACTATAGACCTTGCTTTATAAAGTTATTTCATGTCTATGTGAATGTATCTTTTTATTTATATGTGTGTATGAGGTGCGCCCCATTCTATCCTCCATCCCACCGTCACGTTCATGTGTCGCACTAGCAATTGCTAGTGGCGTGCTTGTCGAAGAGGTGCTTGCGACCCTCATTCCATTTGTTTGCCTACTCGTCCATCCGCCCTTTCGAAGTAGCGCGCTCAAGGCCTACGTAGTCTCCATCCCGCCAAGCGAAGCATTGCATAGCAGCATTGCATAGGAGTAGTTGTAGTGTTTTCTTTTATTTTCCAAAAGCCAAATCACCCCGTTTCCGCATCCCATCTGACATAAAGGACTTCAATCTCAAGTACTTCCTCAATAATAAACTCCACCTTACTGTGTTCCTTCGAGATCGATACTTGGGGATTCACTCCCACATTTTATATTACTTGAACGATCGGTACACTGCCATTTCGTTCCGCAGTCTTGCTACCGCCTATAGCGGTGTGCTAAGATTTGCGCATCAAGCACCACTCTCCTTCATGAATGGTACTCCCAAGATAGGAATGGATCAATTTTCGTGGGGTCCTAACACTTTGAAGTCGTCTACCACCACTGTCCCCTCAATTATATCTTCGACATTTTTCACTTCTCCCTCTGCCTGAATAAACGTCTCGTTAGCAAGCACGAGAGACTTCTGATCATCCGTATCCATTTTAAGTTGCATTTTAGCAACGCCTTTCAATGCAAGAATGTTGCGGGATGATCCAGAGTCGCATAAGATAGTCGTCTCAACGTTATTGATGGAGAAGGTGACTACCAACTCATTCGGGCTGCTCACTACCGCTTCAGAAAGAATCTTCCCCTGATCTATAGGATTTTTTTCAGTATTGCTGGGGAGAGTCCCTTGCGAACGCTCGGTAAGCACTTGAGCCAATTGGCCCAATTGCGTTTCCAAGTTCTGCATGGAAGCAGTTTGGTTTGCCATGTTGGAATGGGCAGCCTCCATAAACCTTTCCATCATTTCTTCTAAATTGCTTTTCTTGGGGGCTGGGGCACCTTGATTGTAACCCGGTAGAGGTGTCCTCGGTTGACTCCCAGAGGCATAAGCATCATTTTGATGCTACCCTGGTTTCCATCGTTGGCTAGCCGCATTTTGGTTCCATGAGAAATTGGGATGATTTATCACTCCCGGATTATAAGTATTTCCATAGGGTGCCCCCTAGTTTGATTCCCTACATAATTAACAGACTCATTTAAGTTAAACTGGGCGAATTCACCTGATTGCCCACCTCCCGGGCATTCGTAAGCATGGTGACCACCACCTCCGCATCCTTCGCAAGCGATAGTCGTAGAGGGCACAGCAGAAGAAGGTATAGAGTCCACCGCGAAAAGACCCCGTGCGCCCCTGGGTGCATTCCTCCCAGATGTCGAGAAAGTGTTGTGGGAAGCAATGTCTTGCAATATTCTCAAGGCTTCCTCCGTGGTCTGGTTCATTAAGGTGACTCTAGCAGTGACATTAACCATTGCCTGATAGTTGGGCTCTATCGCGAAGTACAAATTCTCCACTAGATTCCATGGTTGGAGCTCATGGCTTGGGCACTTGCGAAGTAGTTCGTTGAAGCGCTCCCAAGCCTCAGCGAGAGTCTCCTGATCCGCCTGACGGAAAGTAGCAATATCCCGCCTAAGGCTCACAATCTTGTCCACCGGATGGAACTTGGCGAGGAACTTGGACGTGAGGGCGTCCCATGTTGCGGCTGTACCTGGAGGGATTGTATGGAGCCAGACCTTGGCTTTATCATGCAGAGAGAATGGAAGTAGTCTCAGTTTGACTGTTTCATCTGGGATTCCCACGTAACAGAACGTTCCGCAAATTTCAGTAAACTCCGCCAGGTGAAGATGTGGGTCTTCACTAGGCATCCCCGAGAACTGTGTGTTGTTTCGGATAATATTCAGAATGACCGGCTTGATTTCGAACTGGTTGTTCATGATATCTGGCCCGAATCCCGGATACACACTCCCGGCAGTTGGGGTGGTGTAATCCCTCATTGTTCGTGGCCTTGGTCGAGCCGCCTCCTGTTCATCCACCATAATATTCTACCCAACATTGGGCGCTCTCGAATTCATATTTTGCCCCTCGTTGGGCACTCTCTGGCCGCCTCTGTGGCCCTCTCCCAGGTTCAAATTATCTCCCATTTCCACTCGTGCGGCTGCAGCACGCCTCAGTGCGCGAGCAGTCCATTAGATTTCTGGATCAAAGGGTGTTAGATCCCTTGCGGCTTTCCCCTGCATACACAAACAAAAGACAAAAAAATAAAATAAAAAACACACGCTTCTATAACAAGGGTTCAAAACACAAAACACTTCACGTCTGCATTCCCCGGCAATGGCGCCAAAAACTTGATGCGTTACGGCAAGTGCACCGGTCGCTGTCAAGTAATAATTTTGGGAATAATTTCCCTGAATGTCGATCTCTTGATGAATGCAGGGTATGGTGAAGCGAATTATGTCATGTGACGATTGTTACAACGAGCGAACAAAAATGAACACAGGGCTTTGGTTTGATTTCTATTTCTAACAACAATAAAATAAAGGTGCGGGTCAAAATCACCGCTTCGCAAGGTGAGATGGAATGCGTCGGCCGCTATGTCGAGCTTTGTGAGGTGAGTGGACAGTGAGCTCGCAGATGGAGTGATCTAGAGAGCGGAGTATGAGGGTCGTAATCACCTTTCACTATCCATCGTTACCTTTTGCTAACGTGAATCAAAAGTGCACGAGTGAATGGAGTGAATGGAGTGGGTGAGGGCGGAGCGCATTACAATACAACAATACAAATGAATAAACAAGAAACGATGTTTTCATTCATAGAAAATATGAGAATATTCATGTTTACACAAATCAACACATCAACAAAAAGATAGAGTAGAGAATAAACCTATAGAAGAAGGCTAGCCATCGTTCACGGCCGAAATAGTGGGTTGTCAAACCACTTCCGGGCTCGGATGATGTATGCTTCCGGGATCACGAGGTTGTCACCACCTCCGATCTTGTTCTGTCGTCTTCTAAAATCAGGTTTGCTTCGTCTTCTCACCAAACAGACATGCACAACTTGGGCTTTGTTGCTTGTAGATGGCTGGGAGGACCTCTGAATCCTCGGATGATGCTTAGGATCACCGAAAAGTGCTTCCCCAATGAAGGAGATGGAGTGGAGGTGGATGGTGGGAGAAAATGGTGTTGGGCGGAGTCCAAATCGCGGCTGAAAACATACGGATCTGCCATAATTTGGAAAACAGGTCTTTAAATACGCGCAGGCAGAAACAATGCGCATGATCATTGGCGCACGACCCGTGGTCGTGCGCACTATAAATTGGCGCTCGTGCGCACTGTTCTTGTTGAAAATGTTGCAGTGGAAGTTTGTGGAGTTGGCGGTCTGGGGGGGGAGACCGCGCGGTCTGGTCTGACCACACGGTATTGCGGTCTCCTCAGGCGGTCTGACCTCTATGGTCTAGCCGCAGGCTATTTGGCGTGACCGCCGTTCTTATGTCCTAGGGTGCCGAGGTGAGGCCGTTAGGTCTGGTCGTGTGACCGCGTGGCGAGCTATCTTCTGTTCGGTGTAACCGCGAGATCTGGTGCTTGTGATCGCGTGGTGGGGGCAGCCTGGTCTGGTGGCTGTCCGGTCTCTTTGTGGTGCGCGCGGACTAAGGTCTTCTTAGTCGCGCGGTCTCCGGTTTATGTTCGCATAGCTGGTCCTTCGGCGATCTGCTGGTATATGTGGTCACAGGTGCATGGTCGACTTGGTGGGATGTTGTCCTAGTCGACTTGGTGTGTTCGCGGTCTCTGGAGGAGGTCAGGTGGCGAACACAGGTGGTGAGCGTCATGACCGGGCGAGTTGTCATGATCGTGTGGCTTCTGTTGAAGTCGGCGAGCTCACTAAGCAGGAGGATCTTTTTGCTGATCGCGCGGGTTGACCGGTCTGATCACGCGGTCAAGGGTGGTGACTCTATCTCATAGGGCGGTGACTGGATCAGGTCGCTCGCCTATAAATAGGAGTCACTATAGCGGCAAAATAATCGCACCAAGTGTAAGCTGAGCTCTCGTCCGGTTCTTGCGGTCTCTTTTTTGTGATCGGTTGGTTAGCTGATCGAACTTGTCTTGTGCAGCTTCTGCGGATTGTGCGGGTAGCTGCGGTCACCTCCTCTTCTGAAGGTGTTCGGGCGGTCTCGCGGCTTGCAGTGCGGGTTGCTGGAGTTCGGGAGGATCAGTGGAGTTCGGGAGTTCGCGGAGTTCTCAGTTGGTGTCGTTCAATTCGCAGGCAGGCAGTTCGGGCAGTCTTGTTCTCTAGCCGAGCGGACTGTCAGGTCGAGCGGTCAGGCGGTCTCGATTGGCAGACCGCTGGTTATCTTTTCAGCTTGTTTTCCCTTCTGGTTTTTGTGTACTGGCGAAATCATGTCTCGCCATGTATACCTCGCCCTGTACTGAAGAATTTTTCTTGATCAATAAAGATTGTGTTTGCTTCATGTGCTTCTGGTTGATTGGCTATAACTTTTAGTTGTACAATTTCTGCTCACTCCTAGATCTACTGAAAATTTCACATGGTATCAGAGCTAGGTTGGAGTGGATAGTGCAGTGAATAACTAAAAGTTTCCATCGCCTTTGTGAAGAAGGAACCAGTGGTAGAGCCATTGTAGCAAGGGGTCTTGGATTTGAGATGCTTACATCGACTAACTTTAAGAAGTGGAAGTCGTGTATGTAGAGTTATCTTCTGGGTGAGGACCTCTGGGAGGTGGTTGGAGGAGAGAGCACGAAGGAAGTTATCCTGATTGGGGATAACGGTCATGAGGTGAGGAACTGGAGGCGGATCAATGCCAAAGCAGATTTCACCCTGAAAAGGTCAATATCACCTGCTGCAGGGAAGGAGGAAGCTGAGGCCAGACAGAATGATAGAGGATGGGGAGGAGCCTTCTCGGCTTCTGTTGGAGCTGCGGCTCCTATCAACTATCAGGAGGACTGGATCGTGGACTCAGGGTGTGGTCATCACCACACCGGGGACGATTCAAAGCTTACTTCAGCGCAACCCTACTCAGGTAATGATGCCATTATTACTGCTGATAATACCGTGCATGTTATCGAGAAGGTGGGGGTTGTTTCCTTGGGCAGTGATAGAGGGCTGCTTACGTTGAAGAGTGTCTGTCATGTGCCTGGAATGAAGAAAACCTCTTCTCCGTGACCAACGCTGTTGACGCTGGGTATCACGTTCTGTTCGGTCCAACAGAAGTGAAGTTTCGAAGAAATGTTGAGGCGGTGAAGGCCGAGGTAGTTCATGTCGGGAGGAGAGCTAAAGACTTGTTCGTTCTATCGACAAGTTCTTATGTCGACAAGATGCGGATGAATGATATTGCTGTCATATGGCACGAGAGGTTGGGGCATGTAGGGATGGATAAGCTGAAGGCTATGGCGATGAAAGGTCTGGTCAAGGGCGTGCCTAGTCTATCCTCCTACGGAGACGATCATGTATGCGTTGGATGTCAGTTTGGCAAGTCTCATCGACTACGTTTGACAAGTCACAGACAAGGAGTAGTGTGTCGTTGGAGTGCATCCACGATGACTTGATGGAACCGACTGCTACCCCAAGCCTCGGAGGCAGCAGATATATGTTGGTGTTGATTGATGACTACACCAGATATGTCTGGGTATATTTCTTGAAGGAGAAGGCGGAGGTGATTGCCAAGTTTGTGGAGTTCAAGGAGCTCGTGGAGGGTCGGCTAGGTCTGCGGGTTAAGAAGTTGAGGACTGACAACAAAGGGGAGTTCACCTCTGGTGAGTTCTCTATTTTTTGCTGGAAGGCATGCATCCGGAGGTAACTTACTTGTGCTCATACTCCACAACAAAATGGAGTTGCAGAGCGAAAGATCTGTCATCTGACGGAGACCTGCAAGTGTTGGCTACATTCCAAGAGCATCCCAAAGTCCTTCTGGGCGGAGGGAATGTCTTGTGCTGTCTACGTCATCAACAGGATGCCTCTCAGTCCCATCAACATGTTGACCCCGCATGAGATGATGTTCAAGGAAAATCCAAGCGTGGCGCACCTTCGGGTGTTTGGTTCCACCTGCTATGTACATGTTCCCGATGCGCTTCGGACGAAGCTAGATGCAAAAGCAAGGAAGCTAGTCTTCGTGGGTTATGATGATTGGAAGAAGTGCTGGAAGTGCATGGACTTGGAGAAGCGGAGATTTGCTGTATCTTACGACATCGTGTTCGACGAGGTGACGTCCTACAATGGAAGCTCTGGTGCTGAGCTACCAGAAAGCAGGGTGGAGGAGCCGGAGAAAGCTATGGAAAATCTTCAGGTGGAGCTGCCTGTGTCACCAGGTGGTCCATCAATATCTAGTTCTGAGGCGGAGGCTTCTGGATCAGGAAGAAGGGGGAGCGATGCTCCTAGCACGTCTAGAGCAGGAGCTAGGGAAGAAGCAGCTGAAGATACTGTGAGTCAGGGGAAGGCGTTGCGGAGATCGAAGCGAACAATCATTTCCCCTGATCGCTATACAGGAGGAAACATGGTGAGCTTTGTCTCGTGTTTCTTTGCTGGTCCCTTGGATGAGAGGGAGTCGTCGAGCTTTGAAAAGGCCAAAGGCGTGGAACAGTGGGATTCAGCTATGCAGGAAGAGATGAGTGCTCTTGAGAAGAATGAGACTTGGTCTCTGGTGCCCAAGCCCAAGGGTATCACCCCTGTGACATGCTGATGCGATTAATTCGGCAAGTGCACCGGTCGCGCAAGTAATTAATGTTGGGAATAGGATCCCCGAGTGTCAGTCTCTTGAGGAATGCAGGTTGGGTGAACGAATTGCGTTGTGTGACAATTATTACACAAGCGGGAACAAACACAGAAAGTGGGGTTTTGATTTGGTTTCCTACTGTTAACAGCAATAAAAGAAATGCGGGTCGAAATCACCGCTTCACAAGGTGAGATGGATGCAACGGCCGCGATGCCGAGCTTCGTGAGGCGGATGGACGGTGCGCATGCGAATGAAGTGATCACTAGTGCGGAGAGTGAGGGTCGCAAACACCTCTTCGCAAATCTCCGTTAGCTCTTGCTAATGGGAATCGAACACGATGAGTGCGTGAGTGAGTGAGTGGAGGTGAAACGATTCACAAGCAAATATTGATGAATAGAGAAGAAGCAACCATTGCATTTAAGCTAAACATCAAGATATTCAAGTTTAAATGATTCAAAGAAATACATCAAAAAGGGGAAGAAGAAGACAACCAATGGACGAAGACTAGCGGCCGTTCACGGCCGGAATGGTAGTTTGTCAAGCTACCTCCGGACTCGGGCGGACTGTGCTTCCGGCGTTGAGAGACTGTCACGACCTCTCCACGTGCTTCCGTCGTCTTCTACCTCAGGATTGCTATTCTTCTCACCAGACAAAACTGGAGACGGCTTGCTTAAGTACTTGCGGACGGCGGAGAATGCTTCCGGACGATGGAGAAATGCTTAGGATGGCCGGAGACAACTTCCCCTCGCGGAGAAGATGAGGTGGAGGTGGCTGGAAGTGGAAAACGGCGGCGTACAGACTGGAAATCGCGCTCCCGGAACCGGATTATCCCTAATTTGCGGATCAAGACATTATATAGGCGCTGGCGAAAATACTGCGCACGGTCATTGGCGCACGACCAGTGGTCGTGCGCGCTGGAGTTCTGTGATCGTGCGCCTGCCTGGGTGGAGCCTGCAATGTAAGAAATTTATAAAATACCATGTTCGCACGACCAGTGGCGCACGACCGGTGGTCGTGCGCACTGTCGTATGTGGTCGTGCGCACTGGTCGAAACAGAACTCATAAAATTGATGTTAAGTGCGCACGAACAGCGGCGCACGACCGGTGGTCGTGCGCAATATCGTTGGTGGTCGTGCGCACTGTCCGAGACAGAACTCAAAACATAGGGTTAAGTGCACATGATCAGCGGCGCACGACCAGTGGTCGTGCGCAATAGAAATAGTGATCGTGCGCAGTGTTCCTGTACAGAATTGTACCGGGAACACCCGCACGACTCCTGTTCCAGCACAACCACGAATCCAGCCACTGAAAGTGGCACTTAACAATCCATGAAAACTACTAAAAATGAAGAACATGAAATAACACCAAAAACGGGCCTAGAGGTGCACTTAGCATGGAGTTTCAAATATGAGTGAAAACACAACTGAAGTGAACTGCATAGACTAGAAAATTGACCCAGATGAGTCCATAAATGTGTATATATTTGAGACTCATCACACCCCCAGACTTAACTGTTTGCGCGTCCCGAGCAAACCATCTCTCGCGGATAGGAAAAACATAAGCTGGCGAAGAAATTATCAAGCGGAGTACCATGCGAAGTCGCATGCTCATGTGCGTAGAAATATAGTAGATAAAATTTCTAATTATACATATTAGTTTATAATTTTCTAGGAGCGTAGATATATATTACGTTTACTGAAAAAGTGAATCACGGTGAATCATAAGGTCGTACATAGGAAGAAAGTAAACTGAACGCTGAGGCGAGCATTGCAAAAGATCGGGGCTCGGGACAACTCCATTGAAATCCATCAATGTCCGTGACCATAAGCTTGCCCGTTCGCACTCTCTCTACGACACTGGTATGACTCAAATGCGTGATTCAATAGGACTTTAGGTTTGAGATGAGGCTTGGGTTTAGGTGCGGTAAACAAAGATAAACGCGACGGCTCAGACACTAAACCCAAATGAGCTAGCACAGAAAACTATCCTCATCACCACACAAACATGCGGGTACACTACACCCCCAGACTTGGACTTAACAACCTGGGTGCGTGCACCGCTTACTCCCAAACTTATACTTATACAAATGAATTTTTCATTCAAACTCATATCTTTTTCTTTTCTTCTCACTTCTTTTCTCTTTCTCATTTTTTTCTTTTCTTTTCTTATCATTTTCAGCAAATAAACAATAAGACACAACCACAAATTCACAAACATATCACCACATCAACAACCCAACTCATGAAAATACTATACAGCTAAAGCTCAGATTTGGGTGTGCGACTAGGATTGGCTTTTGGGCTTTGGTGCGATAAAAGTGAGGCTGAATCAAAGAACGGGTAGGCACAACTGGGCTAACGAGGATATATCGATAGGAAAGGGGTATAAAGGCTCAACCGGGCCAAAATGATGGCCTATATCACATTCACGCAATTGACTAACCGTATACCCATGCTTCAAGAATCGCTTGGGGCAAGTTCTAGCCACCGAGAAAGATAATCCTTCCCCCCCGACTCGGGCAATACGAGACTAATGAACGTCTACACACATTCCTATGCTACCGTTTGATTCACGCCGGATTCACCAAATTTTTGAGTAAAGTAAACAATATTTACACTAGTAGAAAAATATAAACTAAAAGCATAAAAAGAAATTGAATCTACATGAATTCCTCCGAGACATGAGCACTCGACTAGGAGCACTACTGGAGTCAACATTTTACTCCGCCTCATAATCCTAAGCCAGCACAATGATTTTCCAAATCACACAAAAAGACAAATTCAACTTGCGATGTGCCAACGGCTAAGCGCGCTCAAGTGGGTGCTGTGGTGTGCAATGAAAATAAACAAAACATTTTAAATGAAATCTTCTAGCATGCGGTTGCAACTCGTGCACAAAGTGGATAACAACGTGCTCTCCCCCAGACTTAATCTCAACATCACATCACAAAAACTGAAAGCTAGGGGGGAGAAGTGTTACCCAATGCTCAGAATTGAGCATACCAGGCGATTGGCGTTAAATTCGCGAGCAATCCGCAGCTTCCTCCATCACACAGAACAAAGCACACCTGCAAACGGCACAACTAAAAGCAGCAAAAATATATAAAAACTGAATTGAAACATGTTAGAAAAACAGAAATCAGCAAATTTGGGTTGTCTCCCAGCAGCGCTTTTATTTTATGTCCTTAAGCTGGACCAAATACCTGTATTATAATTGTTTAAGGGGTGCAGAAATTAAATAAAAAGTGCATGAAAAAGAGAGTTTCACAAAATAAGAGATAAAAAGAAAATCAGCTGTAGGCGCTTTTATGGTGCCCATCTCCCGTAGCTTGAAGGCAGGAGGTGAAGGCTTTAGGGCCAACACTGGTGTCACCCAGTGTTCCCCTAACCTCCGCCCTCTTGCCACGGAGAGCGGCAGAGCGCGCATCGCGCAGACGATTCTCTTGTTTAAGTTTAGCGACAGTCGGAGACTGCCAACGTTGAATGTTTTCAGATTCTCCCAACTTAGTAGTGGGTGGCGTCACTTCCGTCGCCGCAGTGACGACCGGATCAGCCCAAGAGATGGAACGCTTAACTAGTTTATTACATGATTCAATGCAAGAGAATAATGGGATGTCATCCCGAATCAAGTTCAGCTCAATTTGTTTAGGACCACTGTCCTCCTCCCTCTTGAAATCATAGTCTCTCCGAGGATCTACTTTTTCCTCTCCGCTTGACTGGTACTCTTCCTTTTCTCCTTCAGATGATCCATCAGATGATCCATTATCTTTCTTATCCCCTGCACAACTCAATGATTCATCAAAAATAAAAGGAGGGGGGCAAATGGATGTTTCAGTTATAGTCTTGGGGCAAGTGGGCAAAGGTACCTTATTGGGTAGGAGGACACAACCCGCAGAAAAATCAAGGGTGGCACCGCTCTCTTTCAAGAACGGTACACCCAAGATAGGGATGGAGTGATTCTCCCGGGGTCCTAACACTTGAAAATCAGCAACCACCATTGTCCCCTCAACTATAACCTCTACATTTTTAACTTCCCCTTCCGATTGTATGATGGTGCCATTTGCGAGCACAAGAGATTTCCGGTCCTCCGTGTTAATTTCAAGTTGCAATTTATCAACGTCTTGCAAAGCAATGACGTTGCGGGAGGAGCCGGAATCACACAAAGCCTTAGTTTCAATTTTATTAATGGAACAGGAGATTACTAACTCACGCGGCTGACCCACTTCCGCATCGCCAAGACTCTTCCCTTGGTCTATTGGGTTTTTTTCGGTGTTACTAGGAAAAGTCCCATGCGACCGCTCGGTGAGCACTTGGGCCAATTGGCCCAGCTGTGTTTCCAAGTTCCGCATGGATGCGGTTTGGTTAACCATGTTTGAGTTAGCCGCTTGCATAAATTTTTCCATCATCTCCTCCAAGTTACTCTTTTTGGGAGCTGGGGGACCTTGGTTATATTCTGGGTGAGGTGGCCTTGTTTGGCTCCCGGAGGCGTAGGCATCGTTTTGATGCTGCCCCGGTGCCCATCGTTGGCCAGATGCATTGGGGTTCCATGAGAAGTTTGGGTGACTTCTCACTCCCGGATGATACGTGTTATTAAACGGCACCCCCTTAGGTTGATTACCAACAAAATTAACAGATTCATTTAAAGAAAGGTGCGAGAAGTCACCTGATAGATCATTGCCCGAGCATTCATATGCGTGGTGTCTGCCGCCTCCACATCCTCCACACGTAATAACAGCAGCCGGTGCGGATGTAGGCGGAAACGAGTCGACCACGAAAAGACCACGGGCGCTTCTTGGTGCATTTCTCCCGGCAGTCCAAAATGTGCTGTGGGAGGCGGTGTCTCGCAGAATTCGAAGAGCCTCTTCTGGAGTATGGTTCATTAGAGTACCACCCGCAGCAGCATCGATCATTGCCCGGTAGTTGGGCTCAATCGCGAAGTAGAATGTCAACGTTCCAAGGTTGGAGCTCGTGGCTCGGACAACGGTGGAGAAGATCATTAAGGCGCTCCCACGCCTCGACAAGGGTCTCTTAGTCAGCTTGGCGAAAAGTGGCGATCTCCCGCCGCAGGCTCACAATTTTATCAACAGGGTGGAATTTGCCCAGAAACTTGGATGCGAGAGCATCCCAAGTTGCAGCGGTCCCAGGAGGAATGGAATGGAGCCACACCTTGGCCTTGTCGCGAAGTGAGAAGGGGAACAGTCGCAGCTTGACTGTATCGTCAGGAATCCCAGCGTAGCGGAAAGTTCCGCAGATATCAGAAAACTCTGCCAGGTGCAGGTGCGGATCTTCACTGGCCATCCAGGAAAACTGAGCATTGTTCCTGATGATGTTCAAGATCGCAGGTTTGATCTCAAACTGATTGTTCATTATGTTGGGACCGAACCCAGGATACACACTCCCAGCTGTCGGAGTGGTATAATCTCTCATCGTTCGGGGTCGAGGCCTGACTACCTCTTGCTCATCTCTAGGATGGTGCTGCTCCACGTTGGGCACTCTTGTTTCAACGTCATCTGGGTCTACATTATCACCCATTGCCGCCTGTACGGCTGCTGCGCGCCTTCGTGCGCGAGCGGTCCATTCGATCTCGGGATCAAAGGGTACAAGTTCCCCCGCGGCTTGTCCTGCAGGCACAATCTCAACCAAAAGAAAACAAAACAAAGAAAATCAAAAACAACTGCTCTTGTAACAGAAGTTCACAACTTAAAACGTTACACGCCTGAACATTCCCCGGCAACGGCGCCAAACACTTGATGCGATTAATTCGGCAAGTGCACCAGTCGCGCAAGTAATAAATGTTGGGAATAGGATCCCCGAGTGCCGGTCTCTTGAGGAATGCAGGTTGGGTGAACGAATTGCGTTGTGTGACAATTATTACACAAGCGGGAACAAACACAGAAAGTGGTGTTTTTATTTGGTTTCCTACTGTTAACAACAATAAAAGAAATGCGGGTCGAAATCACCGCTTCACAAGGTGAGATGGATGCAACGGCCGCGATGCCGAGATTCGTGAGGCGGATGGACGGTGCGCATGCGAATGAAGTGATCACTAGTGCGGAGAGTGAGGGTCGCAAACACCTCTTCGCAAATCGCCGTTAGCTTTTGCTAACGGGAATCGAACACGATGAGTGCGTGAGTGGAGGCGAAACGATTCACAAGCAAATATTGATGAATAGAGAAGAAGCAACCATTGCATTTAAGCTAAACATCAAGATATTCAAGTTTAAATGATTCAAAGAAATAGATCAAAAAGGGGAAGAAGAAGACAACCAATGGACGAAGACTAGCGTCCGTTCACGGCCGGAATGGTAGTTTGTCAAGCTACCTCCGGACTCAGGCGGACTGTGCTTCCGGCGTTGAGAGACTGTCACGACCTCTCCACGTGCTTCCGTCGTCTTCTACCTCAGGATTGTTATTCTTCTCACCGGACAAAACTGGAGACGGCTTGCTTAAGTGCTTGCGGACGGTGGAGAATGCTTCCGAACGATGGAGAAATGCTTAGGATGGATGGAGACAACTTCCCCTCGCGGAGAAGATGAGGTGGAGGTGGCTGGAAGTGGAAAACAGCGGCGTACGGACTGGAAATCGCGCTCCCGGAACCGAATTATCCCTAATTTGCGGATCAGGACATTATATAGGGGCTGGCGAAAATACTGCGCACAGTAATTGGCGCACGACCAGTGGTCGTGCGCGCTGGAGTTCTGTGATCGTGCGCCTGCCTGGGTGGAGCCTGCAATGTAAGAAATTTATAAAATACCATGTTCGCACGACCAGTGGCGCACGACCGGTGGTCATGCGCACTGTCGTAGGTGGTCGTGCGCACTGGTCGAAACGGAACTCATAAAATTGATGTTAAGTGCGCACGAACAGCGGCGCACGACCGGTGGTCGTGCGCAATATCGTTGGTGGTCTTGCGCACTGTCCGAGACAGAACTCAAAACATAGGGTTAAGTGCACACGATCAGCGGCGCACGACCAGTGGTCGTGCGCAATAGAAATAGTGATCGTGCACAGTGTTCCTGTACAGAATTGTACCAGGAACACCCGCACGACTCCTGTTCCAGCACAACCACGAATCCAGCCACTAAAAGTGGCACTTAACAATCCATGAAAACTACTAAAAATGAAGAACATGAAATAACACCAAAAACGGGCCTAGAGGTGCGCTTAGCATGGAGTGTCAAATATGAGTGAAAACATGTCTGAAGTGAAGTGCATAGACTAGAAAATCGGCCCAGATGAGTCCATAAATGTGTATATATTTGGGACTCATCACATGCAAGTGTGTCTATAAGCTCAAGAAGAAGGATGACGGCATTATCGAGCGATACAAGGCTCGCCTTGTGGCTCGGGGATTCTCGCAGCAATACGGTGAAGACTATGAAGAGACATTCAGTTCGGTGGCAAAAATGACTCCAGTTCGGGTTGTGATTGCCTTGGCGGCATGTTGGGGGTGGGAGATTTGGCAGCTCGACGTAAAGAATGCATTCTTGTACGGCGAGATTGACAAGGACATCTTCATGGTCCAGCCGTCAGGCTTCGTGTCTGAAGATTTTCCTGACTATGTCTGCAAGTTGAAGAAGGCCCTGTATGGGTTGAAGCAAGCGCCGAGGGCGTGGTATGGAAAGATAGCAGAATATCTCCTATTCTGTGGGTTTGGTGCTTCAAACTCATACTCAAGCTTGTTCGTCAAGAAGAGAGGGGAGCTTCAAGTCATCGTGCTACTTTACGTCGACGATATGATCGTGACGGGGAATTTGAAGGAGGAGGTAGCAAAGCTTTGGGCCGATCTATCCATCAGGTTCGAGATGAAGTACTTAGGTGAGCTCCACCATTTTCTTGGACTCGAAGTGTAGAGGAAGGAAAGTGGAGTGCTGGTGTCGCAGGCTGGATATGCAGAGCGAATTGTGGAGCGGTTCGGCATGAAGGAAGGGAAGTGCATTTCCACACCTTTGGAGAAGGCCATGAAACTTCGCAAGGATGAGGGTAGGATTCTGGAAGATCCGCTGGTGTTCCGGGCTCTTGTTGGGAGCTTGATCTATCTGATGATTACCAGGCCGGATATTGCGTAATGCAGTTGGCAGGGTGAGCTGTTATATGGCGGAAGCACGGATGCCTCATCTACTAGCGGCCATGAATATATTGAAGTATGTCAAGGCGACATCGGATATGGATCTCCTTTACAGGATGGATGCGGGCTTCGAGGTGCATGAGTACATTGTTGCTGATTATGGGGGAGATTCAGATGATCGGAAGTCGACGTCTGGATACATCTTCATGGCGGGCCCCACAGTTATATCATGGTGCAGCAAGAAGCAGGATTCCGTGTCTGTCTCAACCACGAAAGCGGAATACAAGGCTTAGGCCTTGGCAGCTCAAGAAGCCATCTAGCTTAGGACGTTGGTAGGAGACGTCCATAAGGAGGTTCGGGGTCCGACTCTGCTCCGCGGCGACAATGAGAGTGCTCTCAAACTGGTTACTAATCCAGTTTGTCACGCGAGGACCAAGCATATTGAGATCGAGCATCATTTCATTCGTGAGAAGGTGTTGGAGGGGTCTCTTTTGGTCGATCATGTTCGGAGTCAGGACAACATTGCTGACATATTCACAAAGGCGATGGCGAAGGGGCTGCGCACTCGGTTAAGGAGTTTACTTGGGCTGTTTTCAACTTCCCACTTCAAGGGGGAGTGTTGAAAATGTTGAAGTGGAAGTTTGTGGAGTTGGCGGTCTGGAGGGGAGACCGTGCGGTCTGGTCTGACCGCACGTTCTTGCGGTCTCCTCTGGCGGTCTGACCTCTCTGGTCTAGCGGCGGACTATTCGGCGTGACCGCCGTTCTTCTGTCCAAGGGTGCCGAGGTGAGGCCGCTCGGTCTGGTCGTGGACCGCGTGGCGAGCTGTCTTCTGTTCGGTGTAACCGCGCGATCTGGTGCTTGTGATCGTGTGGTGGGGGCAGCCCGGTCTGGTGGCTGTCCAGTCTCTTTTTGGTGCGCTGATGCTCTAATCTTAGCACACCGCTATAGGCGGTAGCAAGACAGCGACACGAAATGGCAGTGTACCGATCGTTCAAGTAATATAAAATGTGGGAGTGAATCCCCAAGTATTGATCTCGAAGGAACACAGTAAGGTGGAGTTGACTATTGAGGAAGGACTTGAGATCAAAGTCCTTAAGTCGGATGGATGCGAAAGGGGGTGATTTGGTTTGTGGAAAATAAAGTAAAAGAGCTAAAACTACTCCTCAGCAATGCCGCTATGCAATGCTTCGCCAGGCGGGATGGACAACTACGTAGGCCTTGAACGCACTACTTCGCAAGGGCGGATGGACGAGTAGGCAAGTGGAATCAAACTGTGCAGGCCTTGAGCGCACTGCTTCGTTAGGTGAATGGATTACACGGGCCTCTATGCCACGCTTCACTAGGCGGATGGACGAGAAGGCAAGCGGATGGAATGGTTCGCACCGGCGGAGTCGAGGTGGATTACACGGGCCGTTAGCACCGCTTAGCTTGGTGGATGGAAGAGTAGTCTTACGGAATGAGGGTCGCAGGCACCTCGTCGACAAGCACGCCACTAGCAATTCCTAGTGCAGCACACGAACGTGACTGCGAGATGGAGGATGGAATGGGGCGCTCCTCACTTGCATAAACCACACATAATAATTTCACATAGACATGAAATATTAATTGATAAAACAAGGTTTAGCAAACATTATTCATACACCCAAATAATTAAGGAATAGCACACTACAATGTAAAGGAGGTTTAGATTACAACCAAAGCACGGAGACTCATCGGAGGTTCACGGCCGGAATCTAGGGTTGTCAATCCTTGTCTGGGCTCGGGCTCCAACTGCCGTCCGGGGTCCGGAAGAGCTGCCACCTTCTTCTATTATACCCGTCTTCTCCGTCAATCTTCTTTGGCCACGATCTCACCGGAGAACTTCACAAGTGCAGCACTGAATCCCTCACAATGGAGCTTTGGAGGTGCACGAACAATGGAGGAGGCCTAGAGGATGCTCCGGCTTGAGATTTGCAAGAGAATGGCGGTCGGAGCTCCTCCCGAAGGTGGGCGGTGATGGAGCGGCGAAAATGGCGTGGATTTAGAGCTCTGGGCGCGAGAAAGAAGGTCGATCATTCTAGGGCGGAAGCTACAGCTTATATAGAAAAACAGTCCGAAATTGGTCACGCACGGTCGAACGCACGACCGTGCGTGGACCGTGCGATATTTAACAAACAGCCAGGCCAGGAAGATGAAGCTGGCGCGCTCGTGCGTTTTACTCACGCACGGGCAAATCCGCCCGTGCATCAAAACGCACGGGTAAATTAAGAAAAGCTAAAAAATAGGAAGAAACAGGCGACCGTGCATTGTACTCACGCACGGGCAATTCCGCCTGTGCGTCAAAACGCATGACAAAACTCAGATCGCCTGTTTTCTGCCCAGATGAGAACGCACAAAACCGTCCGTTCGTCAAGGAAACGCACGACCGTGCGCTGTACATAGTCATGAATTCTGGGAGAAAACTGGATGATCCGACCGCCTGCACACAAGACAAAACAGTTGGGAAAACTCCTCCAGCACTAGATAAACACAGAAAAAGAATGGGGAGCACATTGTGCTTGCCCCCAACAACAAAGCATGCAATTGCACACCAAAACGGGCCTAAAAGTACACTTAGTGTGAGAAGAGTGAACAAGTGAAATATAAGCATTAATGAACTAAAAATGAAGTGCAAGTGCGTGAAAACTAGCCCAGATGAGTCTAAATATGTGTATATAAATGGGACTCATCATGCGCGCGGACTAAGGTCTTCTTAGTCATGCGGTCTCCGGTTTGTGTTCGCATAGCTGGTCCTTCGGCGATCTGCTGGTATATGCGGTCACAGGTGTTTGGTCAACTTGGCGGGATGTTGTCCTAGTCGGCCTGCTGTGTTCGTGGTCTCTGGAGGAGGTCAGGTGGCGAACACAGGTGGTGAGCATCATGACCGGGAGAGTTGTCATGATCGCGTGGCTTCTGTTGAAGTCGGCGAGCTCACTACGCAGGAGGATCTTTTTGCTGATCGCGCGGGTTGACCGGTCTGGTCGTGCGGTCAAGGGTGGTGACTCTATCTCATAGGGCGGTGACTGGATCAGGTCGCTCGCCTATAAATAGGAGTCACTGTAGCGGCAAAATAATCGCATCAAGTGAAAGCTGAGCTTGCGTCCTGTTCTTGCAGTCTATTTTTTATGACCAGCCGGTTAGCTGATCGAACTTGTCTTGTGCAGCTTCTGCGGATTGTGCGGGTAGCTGCAGTCACCTCCTCTTCTAAAGGTGGTCGGGCGGTCTCGCGGCTTGCAGTGCGGGTTGCTGGAGTTCGGGAAGATCAGTGGAGTTCGGGAGATCGCGCAGTTCTCAATTGGTGTCGTTCAAGTCGCAGGCAGGCAGTTCGGGCGGTCTTGTTCTCTAGCCGAGCGGACTGTTAGGTCGAGCGGTCAGGCGGTCTCGGTTGGCAGACCGCTGGTTATCTTTTCAGCTTGTTTTTCTCTTCTGGCTTTTGTGTACTGGCGAAATCATGTCTCGCCATGTATACCTCGCCCTGTAATGAAGAATTTTGCTTGATCAATAAATATTGTGTTTGCTTCATGTGCTTCTGGTTGATTGGCTATAACTTTTAGTTGTACAAGTCCTGCTCACTCCTAGATCTACGGAAAATTTCACAGTTTTGGCAGAACCTGTAACGGAAAATTCTAAGAAAAATAATACGTGCACGACCAGTGGCGCACGATCAGTGACCGTGCGCACTATCGTTAGTGGTCGTGCACACTATCGTTAGTGGTCGTGCGTTTTGTCAAACAGAACTCGGTTTTAAGAGGTTAAGTGCGCAAGATCAGCGGTGCAGGACCAGTGGTCATGCACAATAGATCCAGTGATCGTGCGCAGTGTTCCTGTACAGATTTGCACCGGGAACACCTGCACGACCAATGCTCCTACAAAAACACAAATCACTCCACTGAAAGTGGCACTCAACATTGCATGATAACTTATAAATAGGAAAAACATGATATTAAACCAAAACGGGACTAGAAGTGCACTTAGCATGGAATAACAGATAGCAATCAAATATGAATGATAATAAGTCTAATGTGTAGTGCTTTGACTAGATTACCGGCCCAGATGAGTCCATAAAAGTGTATATAAATGTGACTCATCAGTTGACTTCATCATTCTTCATGTTGACGCATCTCTGAGTTCTTATCGACGTAGCTTTGAATTGCTCATTAGCACTGGTTGAACTCATATGTTTACGTTGAGTCGATTACTCATTGACGTAACCACCGAGTTGAAGACTTGGACTTGACCTTCATCTTCTGCGTCGAGTTGAAGTCGAAGTTGCATTGACCTCTCAGATAACTTTGACTGGGTCTTCCTTCTACGTCGAGATACTTTCGATGTTGCGTCGACTTGTTATACTTCGACAGAGAGATTGAGTTGCTTGGACTTCTAGTCTGAGTTGCGTCGATATCAAGTCAAAGTTTCGTCGACTAATAATCGACGCAAGTATTATTTTAACTTAGATTGTGCTTGTCCTGATCTTTTCTTGACACTCTAAGGTGAGTGAGACATCCTAAGACATCTAATAACCAAACTACCCTTACTATACAATGTGGGTAATAAACCTAAGAGGTTAAATCACTTATAGTTAATTTGTTAAAACAAAAGGAGTTTATCCCAACAAAGATCTTCTCATGGAAGATTGTCTCACTTCATCCTCAGGAATAGTGAATGCTTCAACAACTAGCAACTCACTGCTTGTGTTGACAACAATCTCTTCTTGGTTCATTTCCTTCTCAGCTTTAATTGGGTCCTTTTGGACTACTAACCCAGGATGGACAACATCAACCTCAATGATCTTATTGATCACTTCTTCTATATGAGCAGGGAGCTCAGTGTCATGCTCTCTCTCACCTGCAATATTATCTTGACCAGTACTTTCAGTCGCCATGGATTCATTGCTCTATGCTGAAGTTTGGATTGTGACATCTCTCTGCTCCACCTCCTCCTCAGAGCTTGATAGATTAGGATTGTGCATATGCTCATTCTCTGTGGAAGAGATTCCTTCACTCTATTATGTCTTCTTCCTTTTGAGAGACTTTGTGAGAACTTTCTCCCATCTTTCAAGTACCTTTATATACATCCTTCCCATATGATGGATATGTACTCCTAGTTTCTTATTGAAGTGGTCAGGATATGATAGGAATAGGTAAAGGGAAAAGATTCTTCCAAGATATGGTACTTGAAAGCTCTCTTGAATTTTCTACAAAATGATCTTAGCCCATTTTGTCTTCTTGATTAGGATTATCCTAGCTATTAGATCAAACATCTATTGGATATCCTATCATGGGAGCCCACCTTGCACAGTAGGGCTTTCCCAACTATATCCGCCAACAACTTCCCTTGCTGGTTGAATTTCTTTCTTTCCATGGACACGTAGGTGTTCTTTGATTTTCCACCCCACTCTAGGGAATCATTTAAATCTTGTGTGGTCACTTCTTCATCCACTTCTTCACTGGCAAATGAGGGCAGATTGAAGACCTTGGCCAGTCTCATGGTTGTTACCTATACTTTTAATCTATTTATCTTGCTCTTTACCGATGTCCCATTTGAGCCAACTTTGGCATTTGAGTAGAATTCAAGGACTTCTCTTTTCATTATTATAGTAGGTCCAGATAGCATGAACTGCATGTCGACAGAGTCGAGCAGTCTTATAGTGGCTTGAATTTCTTCCGAAGCCTTCTAAAATCCATCCCTTATTAGCTCACTCCCTTCATACATGTATCCTTCTTTCTTTGGCGCCATCTCTCAGATGCTTGACAGAGAGCTGAGAGTATCGACTTGTTTACTGCCACCCGATTGAGAGCACTCGACGACTTTTAGGGAAAATGTAGCATATGCTTTTAATTTCAAGACATTTGACCACATTTATAATTTCTAGTGTGGGAAGCGAAGGGCCGCGTATTTAGAGATTAAATTGATTCAGATTTAATGGCAATGATTGATTCATTTTAGATTTATGATTTGACGGATAGTTAATTAGGTATCGTCGTGTCATAATGATGAAATCGTAGTGTCATCAACACGATATCATTTGTAATCACAATAATTTCGTTTTGTGTACAAAATGATATTGTCTTGGATTCCTCTTGTTGGGAATCCTGACCTCATGATTCCTGATTTGAAGAAGTCACCAATTCAAGAACACTTCACTTTGTATTTGATTACTTTCTTAGTTTTATCATCTCAGTGGAAGCCAAGTACAAAGAATGTCTTGGTGACAAATATCTTCGGAAAGGGTATGCATGTCGTTGAAATGATGTGCAGAGCAAAGCAAAAGAATCATGTCAGTTATCATCGAGATAACATGCACATGATGACATCGTTGTGACATCAACACTACAACACCACATGACGATATCGGGATGTTGAGATGAAGGAAGAAGACATAAGTACAAGTACAAGACAATGTCGATAACATCGTCGTAAAGAAGCCTTGACATCGAAAATGTAACACCTCCCCTGTAATGACCATATAATATGGGTCCGGCCGGGACCCCACAGCATATAACCGCCACAGCTTTAGTATTAAAAGATGATATTAACTACCCAATCTCATAACTCAGACAACACAGCGGAAACAAACTAAGCCACATAGATTGTCCATACTACAAAGGAGTCCAACTGGCCTTAAGGCCTTACAAAACAATGTCCAAAACATCAAACATTCCATAATAAAAGACATCCCAACAAAAGGGGAAGGATAGTTTTTCCCTATACTACCTCGGCATGCAAGCCGGATATAACAAAGTACGAAGAAAGTAATGCAGGAAATCAACTAAGCACTTCATGAAGCTTTAGGTCTTTTTGGCCGGCGCGCTGGGTCCAGCCTGCGATTCTTGCCCTGCAACCAAGTCACAAAGAGCGGTAAACGAGGGTCAGCTATGGCTGACCACAAGCGGTGTAACAACATCCCTCCTCCCGGCCGTCCTAGCGGACCCCGGGGAACTACTTCACCCTGCAAGTCAGCACTTCGTATGCAAAAGTACATAAAGGAAAGCAACATAAATACTGGCATGAGTGTCACAAGCATCATCCATGTTTCTATGTTGAGTAGGTAATAAAAGGGGCCTAACAATGCAAAATGAGTGCAAGCCCGGGTTTCACCCAAGGCGCCCTAAAGCGTATGAATCTAACACATCATCATACATCACCAACACAAGGGTACTCATTACTTCCCCACAAGGGCATCAAAACCCAAGGCCAAGCGCTCTCGCTGAGACCCACCTCGCCTGGCCCACCATGCCATCGGGCTTGTCTGACAGCTCACACGCTCGGGCCGCCAACAACGCACCAAGACCGATTCTAAGAATTCTGGCCAACCAAAACGTCCCAAGGCCCTGGGCTTACTTTCGGGACAACGTCCACCGATTGCCTCGCCTGGCGACCGTCAACGGACTCAACCATAGCACAGACATTCTCGTCAGTCAACAATCGAAGGGACTAATCTTGTCGGGACACTCTCCACACGTGAATCTCAGTCTTCACGGGATAGCCAGCCGGCCACAAAGACCAATCGCGCCTTCGCACAACACTAGGCATCACAAGCCCCACAATCCGCACATTATTTCTCCGCCCTAAACCATACATTCATTACCACACGAAGCTACAAAGGCATCACAACGACGAGTTCGCCGTAATCGGATTTCTAACAAAACCCCTAAAATGCGCGTAAATCAACATCACCGGATCGGACCAACGGCCACAAATCCGGCTTCACCCACAATGCCTAATCCGCTAACGGAGCGGATCTCTAGTGCAAAACATGCCGGGGACGGACACAATCAACCCGGTGGTTTATCTTGAACCAAGGCGACCCGGATCCCTCTCACTCGACGGATCCGGTGCCAAAATGCAGAAAAAGAAGGGATGCCAAACACGCATCCTAAAGACCGGGAGGAGAAATGTCGTTACCTTTTGAGATCTCCTCCTAGGCATGAGAAGCTTGCAACCACACGGTGGAGAAGAAGCGCCTTGATGCCCTCTACGCACTGCCGGTCTCGGATCGGCGAACGGAGCTCCGAAGCTCCGGCAATGGCGGATTCCCCTTTTTCTTCCTCCTTGCCTCCTCCTCCTTTCTCCAACCTAAGAGAGAGAAAGCCTTGGAAATAATGAGGGTTTAACTCCTCTACCAAGCCCTAAAACCCCCCAGCCAACCATCGCAGCCGTTGGATCAAATTCCAATAGATTTGGACGGACCGATCTCCTTCTCCGCTCAAAATCGCGGAGCAGAATAAACAGGGCGCACGATCACATGCGCACGGTCACTGGTCGTGCGCGAAGAGGACACTGGTCGTGCGCACTGTTCGAGACAGAACTCCAAATCCTTGCGAATTAATGCACGATCACATGCGCACGGTCACTGGTCGTGCGCGAAGAGGACACTGGTCGTGCGCACTGTTCGAGACAGAACTCCGAATCCTTGCGAATTAACGCACGATCACATGCACACGGTCACTGGTCGTGCGCGAAGAGGACACTGGTCGTGCGCACTGTTCGAGACAGAACTCCGAATCCTTGCGAATTAACGCACGATCACATGCGCACGGTCACTGGTCGTGCACGAAGAGGACACTGGTCGTGCGCACTGAACAGCTATGGAATTTTAGCCTATCCCGAACGCAGCACTACCACTCCGCCTACCTCGCTGAACTACGATTTTTGGGGTGTTACAACTCCACCCCCCTTAAACGAATTTCGTCCCGAAATTTCAGAATTTAAACAGGGAATTCATAACACATACCTGGAGCGAAAAGTTCCGGGAAATCCTCCCGCATCGCTTGCTCACGCTCCCAAGAGAATTCGTCTCGCCCGCAGTTGTCCCATCGCACCTTTACAAGTTTGACTTGCTTGTTACGCAACTGCCGGACTTCTGAATCCTCCACGCACACCGGGCGAACCCTCGCCCCCAAGTTCTCCATCACCGGCACCGCCGCCGCTTCGACCACGACGCTCGGCTCCACCAAAGCTTTCCTCAGTACGGAGACATGAAAAACGTCATGTAATCCACTCAGCTCTGCGGACAATGCCAAACGATAGGCTGCTTCGCCTATACGCTCCGTAACCTCGAACGGACCCAAATATCTCGGACTCAACTTCTTGAGTCGCCGCACCCGCGAAACACCCTTGAACGGCTTGATCTTCAAGTAGACCATGTCGCCCACTGCAAACTCCACATTTCTGTGGCGCGCATTAAAATACTTCGCTTGTCGATCCTGAGCAACCTTCATGCGCTCCTGAATCGTCCGCACAATCTCGCAAGCATCTTCCACCACTTGCTTTCCCAAAAGCTTAGTGTCTCCCACCTCTACCCAAGACATCGGCGTTCGACACTTCCTTCCATACAAAGCTTCGTATGGCGCCATCTTGATACTCGCCTGGAAGCTATTATTATAGGCGAACTCCACCATGAAAAGGTGGTCCTCCCAACCTTTGCCAAAGTCAAGAGCACACATCCTCAACATGTCTTCCAACGTACGGTTCGTTCGCTCCGTCTGACCATCGGTCTGCGGATGGAACGCGGTGCTAAACTTGAGCCTCGTGCCTAGACTTTTCTGCACAAATCTCCAGTCCTTCGATGTGAATCGCCCATCGCGATCACTAACAATGCTCTTCGGAATCCCGTGCAATCGCACAATGTTTCGAACATAAAGCTCCACGAGCTTCTCCACGCCATCGCTTTTCTGATTCGGAATGAAGTGGGCCACCTTCGTCAGGCGATCCACTATCACCCAAATCGCATCGTTACCCTGCTGCGATCGAGGCAAACCATGCATAAAATCCATAGAGATGTCATCAAATTTCCATTCGGGGATGGGAAGAGGCTTCAAGAACCCACCGGGCCTCTGGCACTCAGCCTTCACCAAGGCACAAGTCTGACATCGACTCACGTACTCGGCTACATCCCGCTTCATCCCAGGCCACCAAAAAGATTTCTTCAAATCCGCGTACATCTTTGTACTTCCTGGATGAACGGAGTACTTCGTAAAGTGAGCTTCAAACATCAACTCCTCGCGAAGCTTGCCGAAGCGCGGAACACAGATCCTCCCGTCTCTCCTCAGAATTCCACCAACCATCTCCAAGGCAGTGCCTTCGCTTTGCTAAGCCTCCAACAGCAACTGTTGGCACTCCTCGTCCGCACTGGTCGCCTCTCGGATTCGATCCGTTATATCACACTGCATTTCAATCCAGTTCAAACGAGCTATGCTAGACTCAGCTCTAGCCACACAAGAAATGTCAAGAGACTCCAAGTCTCGAATCAAACGCTCGCTATGCGCCTCCATCCAATTACCTTGCCCGGAGTACTTCCTACTCAAAGCATCCGCCACCACGTTGGCTTTACCCGGCGTATACTGAATCTCCACGTCGTAGTCCCCAAGGAACTCGACCCACCTATGCTGCCGCATATTCAGATCCTTTTGGTCTAGGAGATACCTCAGGCTTTTGTGATCCGTGAAGATCTCCACCTTCGCACCATAAACAAAGTGTCTCCACAGTTTTAGCGCAAAGATTACCGCTGCCAACTCCAGATCATGGACGGGATAATTCCTCTCATGAGTCTTTAACTGCCTTGACCCATACGCTATCACCTTGCCGTGCTGCACCAGCACGCAACTCAACCCGCAACCTGACACGTCGCTAAAGATCTGAAATCCTTCCGTCCCACAAGGAAGACTAAGGATTGGGGCAGACATCAATCTTTCCTTCAAATTCTCGAATGCCCGGGCACACTCCGGTGTCCAAACAAACCTCTGGTCCTTGCGAGTGAGTGTGGTGAGGGGCAACGCCATCCGCGAAAAGTTCTCCACGAATCTTCTGTAATAACCGGCTAGTCCAAGGAAGCTCCGGACTTCCGCCACAGTTCTCAATACAGGCCAACCCTTAATGGCTTCAATCTTCTCTGGATCTACCGCCACCCCATCTCCACTAATTATGTGCCCCAAGAAAGCCACCTTCTCGATCCAAAACTCACATTTTGAGAACTTAGCATAAAGCTGATTCTCCCTTAGAGTCTGCAATACTTGCCTCAAGTGAGACTCATGCTCTGCCTCCGATTTTGAATACACCAAAATATCATCAATAAACACCACCACGAACGAATCTAAGAACGGGCGAAAAACCCTGTTCATCAAATCCATGAACACAGATGGCGCGTTCGTCAGTCCGAACGGCATCACCGAAAACTCGTAGTGTCCATAACGAGTCCCAAACGCTGTCTTGGCAACGTCCTCTTCTCGAATCTTCAACTGGTAGTACCCCGATTTCAAATCCAACTTGGAGTACACCACCGACCCCACTAACTGGTCGAACAAATCATCGATTCGGGGAATCGGATATTTATTCTTGACGGTCAACTTATTTATCTCACGGTAATCAATGCACAACCGCATACTTCCGTCCTTTTTCTTCACAAACAAAACCGGTGCGCTCCACGGCGAAGAGCTGGGCCTAATGTACCCTTGCTCTAACAACTCTTGCAACTGAACCTTTAGCTCGGCCAGTTCCTTCGGTGCCATCCTAAACGGAGGACGCGACACCGGCCTCGCACCCGGTACCAACTCTATCGAGAAATCGATTTCACGCTGAGGAGGTGCTCCCGGAAGCTCCTCGGGGAATACATCCTCAAATTCTTCCACCACCGGAATTTCTCTAATAGCCAACTTTGTGGAGTGAGCCTCCAACAAAGCTAAAAACGCCTCGCCTCCTTGATTCACCGCACGCCTCATTTGCATAGCGGAAATCAGGGAGCAAGCCACTCCGCTTAGGCCTTCAAACTTGACCTCTGCTCTACCTTCAGCTCTCAGGGTTACCACCTTCAACTGGCAGTCGATACTAGCTCGCTGCTCCGCAAGCCAGTCCATTCCCAAGATAACATCGAATTCGGCTAGTGGCAGAATCGCTGCTACCAACACGAAATCACAATCGCCAATTTGCATCACAATGCGTCCCTTCCTTATGGTAGTCATGAAAGACCCATTCGGCATACGCACACTCAGCTCCACTCCTGCCACTACGGGCTCAGCACCAATCTTCCGGATAAAACTTTCCGCAAGAAAAGAGTGTGACGCCCCCGTGTCGAACAACACTCGAGAGGGGTAGCCCGAAACTAGCACGAAACCTAACCACGTGCAAAACAAACATGAAAGGCCGCAAACTATAGTATAGTAACAAACGCAACTTAAACCTTTCGTACCTGTCACCACATCGGGTTGACGTATCGCTTCCTGTTGCCCAAGATTATAGGCCCTAGGCTGCACTGGAGGGAACCGCGAAGCACTCGACTCCGCCGCTTTCCCCTTCTCTGCAACACTGGGACCCGAACGCACCGATTGTTCTTGTCTCGGCTCTGGCCCAGCTCCGCCCTCGGTACAAAAACGACTAATGTGACCCACCTTGCCACACTGGTAACAAGTAACCGGACCTTTGGAACGGAAATCTCCCGAAGGTGCGCCACTTCTCTCCCCAGGCCTATTAGGACGGGGCTTCTTCTTCCATCGGCTGCCCTCGGACTTCCACTGGGACTGAGACTTAGAAGGCTTTCCTTCTCCCTGCCTTGCCGCAACACCCTTTCGCCGTTGAGTTCGCTCCAAGTCGCTCTCCAGCGTGCGAGCGGCTTCGACCAACTCATTGAATCCCGCATTCTTCAAGGCTATGAGTGGTTGCCTTAAATTTTCCCTCAACCCTTGATAAAAGAGGTTATCTCTCTCTTCATCATCTGCCATTGTCGTGCCCGCATACCGACCCAACCGAGTGAACTCTTGCAGATATTCATCCACCGTCTTCTCCCGCTGCACCAAATGCAGAAACTGCCGCTGCAGTGCTAACCTTGTTGAAGCCGGAATGTAACGCTTTAGGAAAGCATTTCCGAACTCCTCCATGGACGGAACACGCCCAACAAAAAGTCGACCGTTATGGTTCACCCACCACAACTTCGCATCGCCCTCTAACATGAAGCTCGCAAAGTGAGACTGCCTCTCAGCTGGGGTCTCAGCTGCCTTCAAGAGCTCCTGGATCCTCGAAAGCCAATCCTCGGCATCCGTTGGAGTGCCCACTCCCTTGAATGTCGGAGGGTGTAAACTCAAGAAATACTTCATGAATCGATCACCCATCGGAACAGCTCTCTCCGCTAGAGGCTCTGCTTGCCTTACTTCGACATCCGGTGTATCCGGCGTAGCCGCCGGAGTGACGGGGGTCGCAACTTGCACCACCGGCGTAGGAACCCGTGGCATCGCTCCAGCTTGAGCCGCTACCATTGCCTCCGCTAGCATGCGACAGAAATCAGCCGGGGACATGCCCACATTCATGAGGCCTGGAGCAGTAGCACTACTCCCCGAAGGCTCCTCTTGCCTCCTCGAGGTCCCCGCATCGTCGCCAACATCCTTTCATAAGCAAGGAAACAAATAAATGCTCATCAGGATCTAAACGCAAGACCCAAACGCAGGGATACTCATGATCCCGCACAATACTCCTATGTGAACAATCTCTTACGCGATCCAAAAACACTAGACCTCGCAAGAACACTAGAACAAACCTAGCTCTGATACCAAATTGTAACACCTCCCCTGTAATGACCATATAATATGGGTCCGGCCGGGACCCCACAGCATATAACCGCCACAGCTTTAGTATTAAAAGATGATATTAACTACCCAATCTCATAACTCAGACAACACAGCGGAAACAAACTAAGCCACAGAGATTGTCCATACTACAAAGGAGTCCAACTGGCCTTAAGGCCTTACAAAACAATGTCCAAAACATCAAACATTCCATAATAAAAGACATCCCAACAAAAGGGGAAGGATAGTTTTTCCCTATACTACCTCGGCATGCAAGCCGGATATAACAATGTACGAAGATAGTAATGCAGGAAATCAACTAAGCACTTCATGAAGCTTTAGGCCTTTTTGGCCGGCGCGCTGGGTCCAGCCTGCGATTCTTGCCCTGCAACCAAGTCACAAAGAGCGGTAAACGAGAGTCAGCTATGGCTGACCACAAGCAGTGTAACAACATCCCTCCTCCCGGCCGTCCTAGCGGACCCCGGGGAACTACTTCACCCTGCAAGTCAGCACTTCGTATGCAAAAGTACATAAAGGAAAGCAACATAAATAATGGCATGAGTGTCACAAGCATCATCCACGTTTCTATGTTGAGCAGGTAATAAAAGGGGCCTAACAATGCAAAATGAGTGCAAGCCCGGGTTTCACCCAAGGCGCCCTAAAGCATATGAATCTAACACATCATCATACATCACCAACAACAAGGGTACTCATTACTTCCCCACAAGGGCATCAAAACCCAAGGCCAAGCGCTCTCACTGAGACCCACCTCGCCTGGCCCACCATGCCATCGGTCTTGTCTGACAGCTCACACGCTCGGGCCGCCAACAACGCACCAAGACCGATTCTAAGAATTCTGGCCAACCAAAACGTCCCAAGGCCCTGGGCTTACTTTCGGGACAACGTCCACCGATTGCCTCGCTTGGCGACCGTCAACGGACTCAACCGTAGCACAGACATTCTCGTCAGTCAACAATCGAAGGGACTAATCTTGCCGGGACACTCTCCACACGTGAATCTCAGTCTTCACGGGATAGCCAGCCGACCACAAAGACCAATCGCGCCTTCGCACAACACTAGGCATCACAAGCCCCACAATCCGCACATTATTTCTCCGCCCTAAACCCAACATTCGTTACCACACGAAGCTACAAAGGCATCACAACGACGAGTTCGCCGTAATCGGATTTCTAACAAAACCCCTAAAATGCGCGTAAATCAACATCACCGGATCGGACCAACGGCCACAAATTCGGCTTCACCCACAATGCCTAATCCGCTAACGGAGCGGATCTCTAGTGCAAAACATGCCGGGGACGGACACAATCAACCCGGTGGTTTATCTTGAACCAAGGCGACCCGGATCCCTCTCACTCGACGGATCCGGTGCCAAAATGCAGAAAAAGAAGGGATGCCAAACACGCATCCTAAATACCGGGAGGAGAAATGTCGTTACCTTTTGAGATCTCCTCCTAGCCATGAGAAGCTTGCAACCACACGGTGGAGAAGAAGTGCCTTGATGCCCTCTACGCACTGCCGGTCTCGGATCGGCGAACGGAGCTCCGAAGCTCCGGCAATGGCGGATTCCCCTTCTTCTTCCTCCTTGCCTCCTCCTCCTTTCTCCAACCTAAGAGAGAGAAAGCCTTGGAAATAATGAGGGTTTAACTCCTCTACCAAGCCCTAAAACCCCCCAGCCAACCATCGCAGCCATTGGATCAAATTCCAATAGATTTGGACGGACCGATCTCCTTCTCTGCTCAAAATCGCGGAGCAGAATAAACAGGGCGCACGATCACATGCGCACGGTCACTGGTCGTGCGCGAAGAGGACACTGGTCGTGCGCACTGTTCGAGACAGAACTCCGAATCCTTGCGAATTAACGCATGATCACATGCGCACGGTCACTGGTCGTGCGCGAAGAGGACACTGGTCGTGCGCACTGTTCGAGACAGAACTCTGAATCCGTGCGAATTAACGCACGATCACATGCGCACGGTCACTGGTCGTGCGCGAAGAGGACACTGGTCGTGCGCACTGTTCGAGACAGAACTCCAAATCCTTGCGAATTAACGCACGATCACATGCGCACGGTCACTGGTCGTGCGCGAAGAGGACACTGGTCGTGCGCACTGAACAGCTATGGAATTTTAGCCTATCCCGAACGCAGCACTACCACTCCGCCTACCTCGCTGAACTACGATTTTTGGGGTGTTACAGAAAAGGCTAAGTAAAACAAATGTCGACAACATTGTAGTAAAGAAGCCGTATCATTGAAAAGGCAATGAAAGATTGATATCGACGATATCGACGTAAAGAAGGCTTGACGTCGAGAAGGCCAAGGAAGCAGTTATCAAGATAGCAGTTGCTAAGGAATAGCTTATCGACATGATACTGATAATGTCGTCAATAATACAAGGTGGTGTCGGCGACATCAAGCAGTCGAGAAGATTACGACGACATATCAAGAAGATAGTCTATCGTCATAATCACTAGTGCAGAAGCGATGTCACGTATCATCGAGATATCCTTGTCTGAAGAAGAAGGAAGAAGACTTGAAAATCTATCCAAGTCCAAGACAACGACAAGCTCTATCGTCGAGATATTGTCCATGTCGTCGTAACGATGGAAATATCATCGAGACAAATTCAAAAGTTGCCAGATGCGCTATCAACATTTAATGCCACCGCCTGATTGTCCAATCAGCGCGTGCTCTAAAGGAAAGGGCTTCTGACACTTATGGAACATTACAGGAGGCCATTGGGCGGCTCCTCGGTCCTATAAAAAGGAACAGTGGATGCCCTAAAAGCTCTGGAACCTTGGAACAAAAAAGTATCCAGCACAACATATCAATAAAATAGTAATAGCTACGGAGAGCAGTCAAGAAGGAGAAGAGAACAAAACTCATATCTTGTGTTCTCTAAGAATCAATCAATCAACATTGACTGAAAATAATCGTTCGAGTCAAGAAGGATTGAAGAAGAACTTGCGCTGGAAGAGATAAAATCAGAAGCATTTTCTTCAAGTAAAAAAGCCAGTCAACATCAGGCTAAAGAAGAAGCTTGAAGAAGATCTGTGCTGTCAAGGTTCAAATCAGAAGCATCATCTTCAAGTCAATAAGCTGATCTTCATCAGGCAAAAGAATCGTTGTTTATCGTTCACTGTAAGGCTTGCGGTCCAAAAACTGTAGGATTTGTTTACAGATCTGAGTGTCGAGCTTGCGGGCTTGAGAGCTGTGAGGCTTGAGGGCCAGGGCAGTGGACTTGCGGGTCCGATCTTGTCGATCTTGCGGGCTTGAGAACTGTGAGGTTTGAGGGTCAAGATAGTGGACTTGCGGGTCCAAGAGGCAAGACTTGCGGGTTTGTGCTGTGTATGGCTTAAGGGCCTGAGTGTCGGGTTTGCAGACCTGAGTGCAGTAGGGGCTTGCGGGCCTAAGCTATAGGACTTGTGGGTCCGTGTTGTAAGGCTTGCAGGCCTGAGATTTTGGTGGAGTTTGTCGAGTCTAGCATACTGCTCGATAGGCGCAGCAGGATAGCGGACTACTCAAGACACCCCATCTCAAGTAACCTCTATACATCTGGTGTTGTGTGCTGTGAATTTCTGTGTGCTATTTTTGTGCTGTGTTTAAAATATATACATTCCATGTAAAAAGATTTCAAAACAGCCAAATCACCTAATCCCCCCCCCCCCCCCACCCTCTAGGTGATCGTTCCATACCTAACAAGTGGTTTCAAAGCAAGTTTGATCAGAAAGTGACTAAACCGTCAGATCTATATCTTGGAATGACTCAATATGGCTGGAGGTGATCAACATCAAGAAATGAGAGCCATGAAACTCCCAATTTGTACAAAGGAGAACTTTCCTATCTGGAAGGAAAGAGTAAGGTTATTTATGGAGACAGTTGATCCCAGAGTTTACATAATTGTTAAAGAGGGTCCCTTTATCCCCACGACTGCATCCACTATTGATCCAATTCAGAAAGTGGAAAAGAAGTATGCAGACATGACCAAGGATAAGCTTGCCTTAGCAAGCCTAGATAAGAGGGCACATAACAGAATTATAAGTGCCATTGACGATTCAACCCTCCAGAACCTCATTCACTACAAAATAGCCAAGGAGATGTGGGACTCCCTGATCGTCTATATGGAGGGTACTGAAGAGGTAAGATATGATAAGAAAATCCCTCCCCAATCAGGAGTATGAAGCCTTCAAGCAAGGCAAGAATGAAACCATCTCTAGGTGTTATGAGAGGTTTTTCAAAATAGTAAATGGGCTGAAAAACTATGGCAGAGAATTCACAGACTCTGACTTAAATGATAAGTTCCTTAGATTCCTCTCTAAGGAATGGGATATTAAGATTTGTGTCATCTGAGAGATGGGTCAGCTGGGCACCTTGGAGCCTAAGAACCTGTATGGGAAGTTGCGGTCCCATGAACTTCAGCTCAACACCAGGGAAGCTGAAGAAGAAAGCTCAAAGGGGAGCTCTAGTGAAAGATCTGTGGCTCTCAAGGCTGAGAGCACTAGGAGGTCCAAGGACAAGACTCTTGTATGCCAGAACAGATGAGAGAGCAGTGAAGAGTTTGATGCCAGCACATTAGATTCAGATAATACTAATAGAGAGATGTCCCTTCTCTCTAAACAGTTCAAGAAGCTGATCTCCAGAAGAAGAAGAGACAAGTACATACCCTCCTCTTCAATCTCAAGAAGATCTAATCAATATGACAGATCTAAATCCTCAAGGGAGGACGGGTATAAATCAAAACCTAGTAAATTTGATTTTGTTAACACTGTTTGATACTCCTGTAATAATACAAGTCATATAGCTACTGATTGTTCTTCTAAGAGAAGGGAATCAAGGAACTATGAAGATAAGAGAAGGTCAAGGGACAAGAAGAAACCTGAATTAGGGTTTGTAGCAAGGAAAATCAGAACTCTAAGTGATTCTGATTTAAGTTCCCCAGATACTGAGGAAGAAGCGCTGATTGGCCTGATGGCCATAAATAAGGACAACCAGGATGACATCTCTCTTAGGAAGGTACCTATCAAAGCTCATCTATCTGCCTATGATTCTGAATCAGTAGCAGACTCTTTGCATGATGATGAGAGTGTGTCTGCTGCCAATAACATAGCCTCAAGATCCCAATATGAAGTTAAATCTGACCTGATAAAGCAGTATAAATATTTATGGAAAGCTTTCAAGAACTGTAAGAAACTCATCAAAGTTCAGACAAAGGAGTTAGATTCCTTGAAGGCTGCCAAGTCTGAGCTCAATGAGACATCTGAAAAGCTGGCTGCCATGAGCAAAGAAGTGGACAGATTCAAGGAAGCCATAAAGCTTAAGAATGCTGAATTGGGTCAGAAGGACAAGGTCATTAAGGACCTTGAGGAGATGTTACCGGATGAGAAGAAACTTGCTGCAAGCTTCTCTATGCCCAAGACAATCTTGCACATTATTGATACCTTCTCTGGATCATTCAGAGCTAGTATAGGATTCAATCAGGTGATTGCCAAGGAGAAAAGCTCTGAAGCTCAACCTTCTTTTAAGAAGGTGTTAGTACCAGGTCCTTCTGCCCATGGACCTATAGCAACAACACTCAAGAGTAAGGGAAAAGTTGCTTCTACAAAGCCTGTTCCCAAGAAGGTTAACCAACAAGTGGTGAGACCAGCTCCACTCCACAGTCACACCTGTGAGGTTCACCCAAGACCTGTTAGGTCAGTTGTCTTCCCACCTGCTCAACAACACTCCCACCCCACTCAGATGGTGAGGAAGAAGAGAAGATATACCAGATATGAATGCTGGTGATGTAGGAACGTATGCCACTTTGCCTTGTACTGTTGGTTCAACCCAATAGAACCCAATGCAAAGAAAGTGCAGAACCCTCAGTGGTGTGGTGTTCCATTTTATCTTCCTAACAGGAACCAAAGACCCAAACCAAATTGGGTACCTAAGGGTAATTAACTTTTCATGCAGGTATGTCCAAATGCCAACCAATCTCCAATCTGGTATTTGGACAGTGGCTGCTCTAGGCACATGACTGGAGTCAGGAAGTATCTAAGAAGCTTCACCCCTGTGGAGAATGGACCAACAGTAATTTTCAACTTACTGTTCACTAATCATTCTTCATATGTTAGTAAGAAAATCTCTTGGGTCAAGTGCTGAAACAGTCTGACAAGATAGGCTACCAAGTGCCAAAGTCAGACAAATATCAAATAATGGTCACGACGACACAGGCTCAAGCACTTGAAAATAGTGACTACATGGTCTATATTGAAAAAGTTAGAAAGGGGGAGAAAGAATATAACCTGTAAGAAAGAATATGACATAAAAGATGCACTAGTCAAGGGGGAGAGTTCAGAGGAATCAGATGAAAAGGAAAAAGAAAGGAGATCTCAAAAGTAGGGGGAGTAAAGAAAAGAGACATCACATCAAGGGGGAGCTACTAGCTCGGGAAGATGTAAAAGATAATGTGAATGTAACTATGTTAATGTTCACTGCATAAACTCATATTTATTGTTAAGTGAAAGTTATTTTGAATTGGGGTTCTGACTTCTTCAAATATGGGGAGATTGTTGGGAATCCTGCCCTCATGATTCCTGATTTGAAGAAGTCACCAATTCAAGAAAACTTCACTCTGTATTTGATTACATTCTTAGCTTTATCATCTTAGTGGAAACCAAGTACAAAGAATGTCTTGGTGACAAATATCATCGGAAAGAGTATGCATGTCATTGAAATGATGTGCAGAACAAAGCAGAAGGATCATATCAGTTATCATCGAGATAATATGCACATGATGAAATCATTGTGACATCAACACTACAAAACCACACGACGATATCGGGATGCCGAGATGAAGGAAGAAGACTTAAGTACAAGTACAAGCCAATGTTGACGACAACATCGTAAAGAAGCCTTGACATCGAAAAGGCTAAGTAAAACAGATGTCGACAACATTATAGTAAAGAAGCCGTATCGTTGAAAAGGCAAAGAAAGACTGATATCGACGATATCGTCGTAAAGAAGGCTTGACGTTGAGAAGGCCAATGAAGCAGTTATGAAGACAACAGTTGCTAATGAATAGCTTATTGACATGATACTGATAGTGTCGTCGAAAATACAAGGTGGTGTCGATGAAATCAAGCAGTCGAGAAGATTACAACGACATATCCAGAAGACAGTCTATCGTCATAATCACTAGTGCAGAAGGGATGTCCCGTATCGTCGAGATATCCTTGTCTGAAGAAGAAGGAAGAAGACTTGAAAATCTGTCCAAGTCCAAGACAACGACAAGCTCTGTCGTTGAGATATTGTCCATGTTTTCGTAACGACAGAAATATTGTCGAGACAGATTCAAAAGCTATCAGATGCATTGTCAGCATTTAATGCTGCCGCCTGATTGTCCAATCAGCGTGTGCTCTTAAGGAAAGGTCTTCTGACACTTATGGAACTTGAAAGTGCACAGTGTGCCTCTGAGAATCCTCTAGGGGGTGAATAGAGATTTAAATATTTCTCTATCCTAACTGTGCAAACAATAATACTTACTAAGGTATTAAGCACACAAACAAAACCCAAGGCAGAATAAAAGATAACTATTCTGGGAAATAAATGCAGAAAAGATAAATGCGACAACACAGAAAATCACAGCAAAGACACAGAATTTTATAGAGGTTCCTGATGCGTGATTTCAGCAACGCTAATTAGCAAGCACGAAATGCGATACGACGGCAGTGCACCGGTCGCTCAAGTAATAAAATAGGGAGGAACTCCCCGAATGTCGATCTCAAAGGAATGCTGGTTCTGGTGAACGAAACGTGTGGTGATTCGATTGTTACGCGAGCGAATAATGTGAAACAGGGGCGTTGTGATTGGATTCCTAAGCTATTGCGGAAATAAGAGAAATGCGGGTCAAAAAGCACCGCTTTGCAAGGTGTGGGTGAATGCAGCGGGCGCAATGTCGCGCTTCGGTAAGCGGATGGAGTGGCCACATTGTGAGATTTTGTGACGGTCATGTTCACCTCTTCGCCAACATCACCACTAGCAATTGCTAGATGGCTTCACACACAAACAACCTAGGTTATCACAACAACAACGAAAGCTATTCTCACCACCACATCATCATTACACATGAACACAAGCAAGGATCCATAACATTAACCTAACAAGCGTTCGTACAACAACACAAAGAGAAAGCATAAGCATCAAAGTTTAGAAAGGGCCAAATAGAAGATGTCACCGCGTCTTGGGTTCTCGGCCGGAGTGAGAGGTTGTCGGGCTCTCTCCGGGCTCAGCCTTCAGATGGTGTGCAGACTCGAAGGAGGCTGTCACCGCTCCAACGATCTTCAACGCTTCTATGGTCTCCTCGGCGAAGAATGCTTGAACTAGTGGCGGAGAATGCTTGCAAATGCTCTCGGATGGAGGAATGGCGAAGGAGATCGCTGGAAATGGTCTCCTCTTGTCTCCTCCGGTGGAAAGGGCGAAAATGGCGGGGTTCCTAGTTTTTCCCGCGAGGGGAATGGGTCTCCCATTGGTAGTGGCATTTCCTGCTTTAAATACTAAACATGCAGAATTTTGGTAACGGACGGTCGAACGCATGATCGTGCGATGCCCGTGTGATAATTAATGATAAAAACTGGCGTGAAGACGAAGCTGCGCTGCCCGTGCGATTTACTCACGCACGGGCAAATCTGTCCATGCGTCAAAATGCACGGGTAAATTCAGAAAAGCTAGAAACAGGAAGAAACAGGCGTCCGTGCGTTTGACTCACGCACGGGCAATTCCGCTCATGCGTCAAAATGAACGACCAAACTCAGATCTCCCGTTTTCTGCCCAGATGAGAACGCACGACCGCAACCGTCCGTGCGTCAAGGAAATGCACGACCGTGCATTGCACACAATCATGAATTCTGGGGAAAACTGGATGATCCGACCTATGTGGAACAATTGGATGTTAGAGTGAATTTGAGCGGTAGAGACCTATGCGAAGTCGCATGCACACGTGCATAGAAATACATCAGAACAAAATTAAACTCAAGATTATATCTAACTATTTCTAGAACAGTAATTTGAAATTTACTTTACATGGATGGTGAATCCCGGTGAATCTTTCGGTCACGCAAAAGGGAAAATAGCGTGACTAATGAGTAGAGTTTTACTCGAATCAAAGCTCGGGACAAACTCCTAAGAAATCCATCAAAGTCGGTGTCCATAGGCTTGCACATTCACACTCTCTCTACTGCATGAGACGACTCGTATCTAAAATCAATAGGACTTATGGTTTAGGATTGGGCTTAGGTTGAGTTTAGGCTAGATAAGTAGAAGGACGATGGGAATCACATTCAATATAAACTGAGCACTCAAGAGAATTACAATCACCAATACAACATTTTCAAGAATTACACAACACCCCCAGACTTCAACTGAACACTAGGTGCGTGCTAAGCCAAATATAATTTGAATTTGTCGAGAGAGTATTCATTTTGAACAACTTTTTTTTCTTTACTTTTCTATTCTCTTCTCGACAGAATACTTTTGTAGGCAGAATAAAAACAGCTCCTTTAGCTAAATCAAAGCTGCCATACACCACAGAGATAACACATAATGCGATCGATAGATAAATTTCTTTCAGCTCAAAAGTTGGTGCGAAAATAGGTTTGGCCGTATGGCTTTGGTGAAATTTTAATGGAGCTAAACAAGGAGGAAAGGTAGGCTCAAGTGGGCTTGCAAAGGTGATTACGTTGGTGAGGATTTCAAAAGCACAAACGGATCAAGAAATGGCCTATATCACATTTCATAATGAGTACTTCAACGCAATCGTTTCAAGAGTAGCCTAGTGCAAGTTCTAGCCACCGAGAAAGGTTGTCCTTCCTTTCGACCCTAGTAATAAGCTACTACTAGTCCAGCTACACTCGACCTTATGCTACCGTTGTATTCACCGGATTCACCACTAAAGTAAAATAAATTGCAGCTACTATAATAGAAATAATTAAATTATAACTTTGAATTTTATTCTACTCTAATTGAATTTCTAGGCGTGACGAGAGCAATTGACTAGAGCTCTACTCGAGTCAACATTTTTCTCTACTCCTCACTCCTACACTAACAATCCAATTCTTACGAGCGGGGAACCTCACAGCAATATCCAATAAGGGCACGTGATCAAGTGCGCTTGAACTAGGTGCAAGTGTATGCAATGTGTGCAACAAAATGATAAATCCTAACTCAGCACATTCTAACATGCCATGCAAAGTGTGTGTACGTGCACATCTCGCTCTCTCCCCCAGACTTGATCAAAACAAAATAAAATAGACAATTCAGGAATATGGAAAAATAGGGGTAGAGAGGACCTATGCTCATAAAAGAGCATGCCATAAGTGCGGTATAATCCTTCTTTAAAGATCTCCTCCTCTTCATCCAATCTCATTCACACCTGCAATGTTAGCGCCAAAGCAAAAAACAAACAAAAAATAATAGAAATTAAAGCAAGCAAGCAGAACCGGGTGGTTCCCATGGGTTGTCTCCCAAGAAGCCCTTTTGTTTAACGTCCTTAAAGGTGGGACAAATACCTATATTAAGCAGTTTATAAAGTCTAGGAATAAGCAAAAGTCAATAAATCCTAATTATTATTACAAGCTCAACACAAATCAGCTATAAGCTGATTTGAAGTAGTAACAACTGATGAAAGAAAAAGGTCCGGGGACCTGGTAGTAGGGGTGGAAATTAAGTAGGATGCTCAGCCTCCAACCCCAAATCTCCTCCTTTTTCGCTCTCTTCTTCTCCTCCAGTATTATGTCTTCAAAGAAAAATCACTTGCCCCCTTGTAACCAATCCTCAAAGGGAAGCACCAACGATGATGAGGAAACAAGATGTTTCTTCACAGTACCTTCCTCATACCGCCAGGCTTTCAGCTCTTCCATGCATAAGGTCTGATCAACCGGAGGAGGGGCATCCTGCATCCTTGTACATAAAGAAAGGGGGTAAGGAAATAAATTGGAAGAAAAACTAAAAGAAATCTCATCTGAGGGGATAATCCCAGCTTCATCTTCCATAGGGTACGGTAATGACAAACTGATGATGTCATTGAAGATTTCACTAGACTCGACAGCGCACGCAATGGCCTCCTCTAAAACTGGGACTTCCTCGCACTAGATCGAAACAGTTGCTTCAGCATAATTAAGACTGTCCTCCTCCAAGAGAGTGGGCACGACACTGCGCAAGTCTGCAACATCCTGCAAATTGACCTCAATGACAATATCAGAAATAGATGTAGATTCATGTGTAGTGGGAGAAGACGTGCCACATAAGAGTTCGGGCTCACTCTCCACACAAGGGCACAAATCAACGCATAGTGGTACATGAACCGAAGAGGTATGGGGGGGCATCAGAAACAGAGTCATGTGGGACACTGAAGCACGTGTCGATTCCAGAAACTTCAAAAAGTGAAGGTGGAAGTGACACGTAACCCGAGAAAGGGGCTGTGCTCGCAGAATTCGAAGATGGGACGATCTGGATATCCGGCTCATCGTCATCCTCCAGTTGGCGAAGGTAATCAGCACAGTCCTTCAAGGCATGCTCTCTACTTTTGCAAAATAAACACTGCTTCGTCGGCTTCGCCAACACCCAAGGTGCGGCAACCGAGTAAAAGTGCGACAACAAAGGCGTAGTAGAGGAGCCAAAAGATTTATAGGACTTGTACGGTTTCTGAACGACACCATACTCTTTGGGACACCTATCATTAGCGTGGGATGTGTCCCCACACCAACAACATCGAATATTCAAATGCGCCCACATGACACAGAAGAAGAAAATAGCATACTAAAGAATAAATTAAAGAAAATAAAAGACTCAATCGAAAACAATCGATTCACAACCAACATCTCATCATGCCTGCACTCCCCGACAACGGCGCCAAAAACTTAATGCGTGATTTCAACAACGCTAATTAGCAAGCACGAAATGTGATACGACGGCAGTGCACCGGTCGCTCAAGTAATAAAATAGGGAGGAACTCCCCGAATGTCGATCTCAAAGGAATGCAGGTTCTGGTGAACGAAACGTGTGGTGATTCAATTGTTACACAATCGAATAATGTGAAACAGGGGCGTTGTGATTGGATTCCTAAGCTATTGCGGAAATAAGAGAAATGCGGGTCGAAAAGCACCGCTTCACAAGGTGTGGGTGAATGCAGTGGCCGCGATGCCGCGCTTCGGTAAGCGGATGGAGTGGCCACAGTGCGAGGTTTTGTGAGGGTCGTGTTCACCTCTTCGCCAACATCACCACTAGCAATTGCTAGATGGCTTCACACACAAACAACCTAGGCTATCACAGCAATAACGAAAGCTATTCTCACCACCACATCATCATTGCACATGAACACAAGCAAGGATCCATAACATTAACCTAACAAGCGTTCGTACAACAACATAAAGAGAAAGCACAGGCATCAAAGTTTAGAAAGGACCGAATAGAAGATGTCACCTCGTCTTGGGTTCTCGGCCGGAGTGAGAGGTTGTCGGGCTCTCTCTGGGCTCGGCCTTCAGATGGTGTGCGGACTCGAAGGAGGCTGTCACCGCTCCAACAATCTTCAGCGCTTCTATGGTCTCCTCAACGAAGAATGCTTGAACTAGTGGCAGAGAATGCTTGCAAATGCTCCCGGATGGAGGAATGGCGAAGGAGATCGCTGGAAATGGTCTCCTCTTGTCTCCTCCGATGGAAAGGGCGAAAATGGCGGGGTTCCTGGTTTTTCCTGCGAGGGGAATCGGTCTCCCTTTTGGTAGCGGCATTTCCTGCTTTAAATACTAAACAGGCAGAATTTTGGTCACGCACGATCAAACGCACGATCGTGCTCTGCCCGTGCGATAATTAATGATAAAAACTGGCGTGAAGATGAAGCTGCGCCGCCCGTGCGATTTACTCACGCACGGGCAAATCCGCCTGTGCGTCAAAATGCACGGGTAAATTCAAAAAAGCTAGAAACAGGAAGAAACAGGCGTCCATGCGTTTGACTCACACACGGGCAATTCCGCTCGTGCGTCAAAACACACAACCAAATTCAGATCTCCCATTTTCTGCCTTGATGAGAACGCACGACCGCAACCGTCCACGCGTCAAGGAAACGCACGACCCTGCGTTGCACACAATCATAAATTCTGGGGGAAAACTGGATGATCTGACCACCTGTACACAAGATAAAACAGCTGGGAAAACACCTCTAGCACTAGATAAACATAGAGAAAGGGATGGGGAGAACAATGTGCTTACCCCCAGTAACAAGTAGCACAAATGCACACCAAAACGGGCCTAAGAGTGCACTTAGCAAGGAATAACAAATATAATCAAAAACATGCCTAAGGTGTAGTGCATCGACTAGAAATACGACCCAGATGAGTCCAAAAATATGTATATAAATGGGACTCATCAGTTCCCCAAAATGTGGGTAGTCCTCTCTTCTACCCCCTGGTAGGATTGCACCACCTGTGCCTGGGTCTTTTGATAAGGAGACTCTTAGAACCACAGATCTTTTAATACGGAGATCTTGATCCACAGATCTTTTGATAAGGAGATCTTGTGTAACGCCCCGAATTGATTTAATTCGGTTTTCAGTGTAGAGGGTTTGGGGTGCGGATAGAGGAGTGGTCTGCGGATAGCAGTTTTGGCTAGGTTTTATTAAAACCTAAAACCTCTACACCCTAAATACTCGACCCCCCTCCTCTCTTTCTCTCGCTCTAATTGCCAGCCGCAAAGCCCGATCTCCTCCCTCCCCTTTTCTCTCGTTTGCACAGGAAGGCAGCGCCCCCTTCTCCTCTCTCTCTCTCTCTCTCGCCGTCAGCCTGGAGCAGGGAAGCGCAACCCCCGACCTCCCTCTCGATCCCTCTTCTTCCCGTCGCTTGGAGCAGGGAAGCCCGAGTTCCTCACCCCGCTTGGAGCAGGGAAGCCCGAGTTCCTCACCCCTCTCCCCGTCGGCCTAGGGCAAGGAGGGCCCGTTCCCCCTCTTCCTCTCCCTTTTTCGACGCCGCCTAGGGCAAGAAGGGCTCGTCTCTCTCTCTCTCTCCCTCTCTCCTGTCGGCTGGTGCAAGGGCAGCAAAGCCCATCTTCTTCTCTTTGTCCCGGCCGCCGCCGGCTAGGAGAAGGCCAACCCCTTTGGGTTGGGTGTTGCTGTGTCCGCAGCCGTGGAGCTCGAGCTTGGCCGGCCATGTGCGGGGAAGAACTCACGTGGCCATTTCGGAGCTCATACCGGTGTGCGGTCCTTTCCCTCCGTGTAAAATCTCAGATCCATGGCTTCGAAGGGATGTCTAAGGGTAACGATCTCTTCTACCCTCATTTGGACGTGTCCTAGTCCTTTTCTGTACATCGTTGAGGCCCCTACCCAAAAGGGTGAGGTCGTGGCCTCCGACGGGTCAATTCGTGTTATCCCCGTCAAATCTTGCATACATGTAGAGTCCATGCGTGAAATGGACGTAGGCGCGCTGTGTGAAGCCCATCCGAGATGGTTAGTCTGGATTGGTAATGCTTTTTGATATTATGTGTGTCGGGGAAAACTCCGTGTTGATATCCTGCTTTGTAGGACTAGAGGGTGCTACTGCATGCGCAGCAACGCCTGGGGGTGTGCCCCGGGAAGCACCCGAAATTAGAAACAGAAATGGAGTTTCTGTTCACTACCGCATGCGTTAGCGTTATCGCCGTGCGGTAGCTCCCAGACTTAGTTCTGGTGATTTTGTGCGTTCTGAGGCAGTGGGAGTGCTACTGCTTGTGCAGCAATGCCTGGGGGTGTGCCCCGGGAAGCACCCACGGCTAGAAGCCAAAATAGGGTTTCTATGCGCTAGCGCCAGGCGTTAGCGTTAACACCGGCGATAGCTCCCAGACTGAGTTCTGGTGATGTTGTTGTGCCCACCTGTTGAGAGGACCTGAGGCCTGTGTGCCCGACCTGTGAGGGTGTCCTGGTGGATGACTTAGCGGCCCGTAGAGCCAGCTAATTGAGAATACCTGGGCTGAGGGGACGCCATACCCGCTCTTTGTGTTGTACAACGAGAGCTGTGAACAACGGGCATTTGGCGAACCTGAAACCGCACCATTGCAGCACCTGATTAGTGAGTCTCGTACAGCATGTCGGGAGGCAATGGGAAAGAGTCTTCGGACTACGGAATGTTCACAATTAAAGCACGGGAGAGCCCTGGTATTCGGGCCACCGACTTTAGCCTCGAAGGGCAAAAGCCATCAAGAGTGGATGGTGGTGGAAGGCGAAGTACACCAAAGAGTGCCTGAGAGCACGAGACGTGGAGGCCATTCCCACGTTTGTGATTGTTGCATATGTATGAACTGTTGTGGGCTTTGCTAGTCGCACTCTTATATATATATATGCTGCTGAGGTTGTTTGCAGGGATGATTAGAACTGCCACCCCCTCGAAGGGGTGGGGTCGTTATAATTTGGTCGGCTTTAGCTGACCGTTGCCCTATTTTGCCACCGTTTTTGGTGGGCTTGTTGTACAGGTGCTGGACCGAGCGGGAACATAGCGGGCTGAAGCCCTTGTGCTGCTGCGGCCCTTGAAGGCCTTTTTGATGTTCCTTTTGCTTTTCATGTATGGCCGGCCTGCGCGCCGATGTTGGTAAATTGTAAGGCCGTCATGCCTCTTTTGTTGTGTAAAACCTTTTATTCCTATTAATAGAAGTGGACATACCCGGGTTCGGGTTTTGGTGGTTTATCTTGTCTCTTTTCAGCTTCCGCATAGAATGCTCTGAGTTAGGCATCGTTGTATAGTGTCGTTCGATATTTCAATTAAGTGACGTTCCCGTTTGTTTTGTAGTATATGGCATGGGGCCCCGGCCGGACCTTCTGCTATATGCTCCCGAACGGATGGGGGTGTTAAAAATTGGTATAAGAATCTAAGGTTTCCGTGTCCTTCTAAGGAATTCGTGGACGAATTCTTTTAAGGGGTGGTGAGCACGTGTGTGCGCTACCGTCGAGACGTAAAATAAACCCAAAAATGTCCACTTAGGAATAAAATGTAACAACAAACTAACAATTATTGCATGATTTTGGAACCTGAGTGTTCCTTTTGTTGTTAGTTGCGACTGTGCTGTCGCCTAACTGTGTGATGCACTTGTGTAGGGCACTCGAAGTGCAGCGGGACCGTCGCGTCCCCGTGATGTGAACGAGAGTAGCGGGTCTGCTGAGGCTCCTACACCTCCGTCTGCTGAGATGGTTCGGCTAGTTACAGAAGCGGTTCTAGCTGCGTTGAAGGGCCAGCCTGGAAGGCAAGGTCAACCGCCGGTGCAGGAAGTGGCCCTAGAGCCACTAAGAGTGGAGCAGGTCCCCGTGAGGCGTGCTGCTAAGCAACAACTGAAGCACTTCCTAGGATTTCGACCTCCTCCGTTTACCGGGGTTGAATCTCCAGCTGAGGCCGAGGACTGGCTGTCGCATGTGGAGCAAATTTTGACAGCGACACAGTCGGAAGAAGCGCAGAAAGTGACCTTCGCTACTTTCTTGCTGGAAAAGGAAGCCAGGCGGTGGTGGGATGAGGTAGAGAGGCGCCAGTTTGCGGAAAGGCGACTGGTTGATGTGCCGATGGAAGAGTTCTCGAGAATCTTCCTGGCAAGGTATGTGCCTCCGTCGCAGCAGATCGCAATGGAGAACCAGTTACTAGCTCTAACGCAGTGTGATAGACTGGTTGATGACTACCTGTATGAGTTCACCCGCCTCGGGCGTTACGCTGGAACTTCTTTCGATGACGAGGGGAGAAGGGTGAACAGGTTCTACGGTGGCTTGGGTAGTGAGTTGCGGTACCTTCTGATAGGGCCGTTGACGCAGGGTTTCACGACCCTCGTTGGTTCAGCCCGAGCACTTGAGCAGGACATGCTCAGGGAGAAGGGCAAGGTGGCTGTGGTCGAGGCAGTGTCGGAGGGCAAGGCGCCGAGTGCGGCGAAGTTGCGGAGGTTGAATCGCTGGAAGAAGGCTCGATTATCTGGGCCAGCTCCCTCTGCTTCGGGCGCGTCGTCTGGACGTGGCCCTCTTATTTGTTTTACTTGTGGCAAGCCTGGCCATTTCTCTCGGGATTGCCGCAGTGGGCTTCCAAGGTCAGAGAAGAAGACTGGGCCATCTTATTCTGAGAAGGGGAAGGCGGCTGAGTCCACTGCCTCCCGTATGGCTCCCCCGTAGCCCAGAGTCTTCAGTCTTGGTCAGCAGGAGGCTATCAATGCCAAGGACGTCGTGACAGGTATAATTTAAGATACAGTCTTTACAGTTTTATATACCTGTTTTAGTGTTCATGCTAACCTTGTTTGGCGGCGTAGGCTTTGTTTATGTTTTAGGCGTTCCCGCGAGAGCACTTTTCGATACTGGAGCTTCGCACTCCTTATCGTCGGACTTCGTCCAACGTATTGGTGCGCTATCAATTGCTTCTGTAGATGGACTGGAGGTCCTACTGCCGAATGGATATTCGATGAGTGTGGAGAGGAGTTGCTGCGTGAAAGTTCTAGTTGGAAGTCAGGAGTATGACCTGAAAGCATCGTTACTCCCCCTGGTTGAGTTCGATGTAATCTTTGGCATGGACTGGATGTCGGAACAGCGTGCGTGCATCGATTGCACCACCAAGGAGGTGAGGTTTGGGCAGTGTGCCGATCGTGAGACGGTCTTTGCGGGCATGCGTGGATCGAGCAAGATGCTGATGTCTGCTCTCTAGGTGTCCAAGGCAGTGTGACAGGGAGTAGAGTTATTCTTTGCCCTAGTGGAGGCTTCAACGCCGAGGCCCAGCCTAGTGGATGTTCCAATAGTTTCAGAGTTCCCCGATGTGTTCCCGAGCGAGCTCCCCCATGCTCCACCGCAACGGGAGATAGATTTCACGATTGAGTTGGTGCCAGGCGCTAAGCCTGTGGCCCGCTCGCCGTATCGTATGGCTCCGAAGGAGTTGGCGGAGTTGAAGCTGCAGTTGCAGGAGCTGCTTGAGAAGGGCTACGTGCGTCTGAGTTCCTCACCTTGGAGTGCACCGGTCCTCTTTGTCAAAAAGAAGGACGGTAGCCTGCGGCTTTCCATCGATTATCAGGAGCTGAACAAGCTGACCGAGAAGAACAAGTATCCTCTTCCGAGGATAGACGACTTGTTCGACCAGCTCATTGGGTCGACAGTATACTCGAAGCTGGACTTGAAGTCCGGCTATTATCAGGTGCGGATCAGGGAGTGCGACATCCCGAAGACTGCCTTCAGTACAAGGTACGGGCAGTATGAGTTCACCGTGATGCCGTTTGGGCTGTCAAATGCGCCTTCGGTGTTTATGGACTTGATGCACTGGACTTTCCGAGAGTACCTCGACCGGTTTGTGGTCGTCTTCCTTGACAACATACTGGTCTACTCTCAGTCCGAGGAGGAGCACGGTGATCACATGCGAGTAGTCTTGGAGGTTCTGAGGAGGAACCAGCTTTATGTCAAATTCTCGAAGTGCGAGTTCTGGCTACCTTCCGTGGCGTTCTTAGGCCATGTGGTTAGTGGAGCGGGTATGGCGGTAGATCCGGTGAAGGTTGCGGCCATCAGGGAGTGGCCTGTTCTTTCTACTGTAGCGGAGGTCCGTAGCTTTCTCGGGCTAGCCGGCTATTACAGGCGCTTCGTGGAGAATTTCTCACGGATCGCGCTGCCTCTTACGACGCTGCACGGAAGATGCAGGAGTTTATTTGGACGCCCGCATGTGCGCAGGCTTTCGAGGAGTTGAAGCGGGGACTTGCCACGGCTCCGATCTTATGTTTGCCTTGCGGCACGGAAGGCTACGAGATCTACACCGACGCTTCTGGCAGTGGCCTTGGCTGTGTTCTGCAGCAGCATGGCAAGGTAATAGCGTACGGCTCTCGCCAGCTGAAGGTCCACGAGCGGAACTATTTGGTCCACGACTTGGAGTTGGCGGCCGTGATATTTGCCTTGAAGCTTTGGCGGCATTATGTGTATGGCTTGAAGATCGACATCTTCACGGACCATAAGAGCCTGAAGTACCTTCTGACGCAGAAGTGGCTGAATATGCGTCAGCAGAGGTGGATGGAGTTCCTTGGGGACTACACTTTCGAGATCCACTACACTCCCGGGAAGGGGAATGTTGTCGCAGATGCACTCAGTCGCAGGGCTACGGCGCAGGCCAACTGGGTTCAGATGCATGATGAGCACCTGATACGTGACCTGGAGGCCTTGGGTATTTCTTGCGTAGAGAAGAGGAGCAGTGTCGGTGCCTGTTTGAGTTGGACTGAGGTACAGTACGACCTCGCAGATAGAGTCCGCCAGGCTTTAGAACTCGATCTGAGTTTAATGCGCTACTCGGAGGAGGCTGGTGGTGGGTCGGATGCCCAGTTTCAGGTGCGTGACGGGTTGCTGTGGAGAGGCGACCGTTTGTGCGTCCCCAAGGTGGGTGAGCTGCGCGATGAGTTGATGTACGAGGTGCATCGTACCAGGTATTCAGTTCATCCGGGGAGCACGAAGATGTTCAAGGACATGAAGGTCCTTTTCTGGTGGCCGGGTATGAAGAGGGACATCGCTCACTACGTGGCCAAGTGCCACACTTGTGCGCTAGTGAAGGCGGAATGTCAGAAGCCCGGTGGGTTTTTGAAGTCATTACCGGTTCCATAGTGGAAATTCGATGACGTTTCCATGGATTTCGTGCATGGGCTGCCGAGATCGCAGAGCGGGAACGATGCCATCTGGGTAGTCGTAGACCGGCTGACGAAGGTGGCGCACTTTATCCCCAACCGGAGGGATGACTCGGTGGAGAAGTTGGCGAAGCTGTATGTTGATACAATAGTACGATTGCACGGTGTGCCCTGTAGCATCGTCAGTGATCGAGATGGACGCCTTACTTCGAGCGACTGGAGGCTAGTCAACCATCTATTGGGTACGAAGCTGCAGTTTAGCACGGCCTTTCATCCTCAGACGGTTGGCCAAACTGAGCGTACCAATATGACGATGGAGGACATGCTCTGGATGTGCGTCCTGGATTTCGGCAAGGGATGGGAAGATCACCTCTTTCTTGTTGAGTTCGCGTACAACAACAACTACCAGGCGAGTATTCAGATGGTGCCTTCGAGGCCCTCTATGGCAGGAAGTGCCGCACTCCCTTAGCTTGGGCGGAAACGGGCGAGACGAAGCTCTTCAAGAGGAAAGACGTCGAAGAGGCGACTTCGACGGTACGTATGATCCGGGAGAGGCTTTTGGTTGCGCAGGATAGGCAGGTGAAATACTATAATGCGAAGCACCGCGACGTCCAGTTCGCCGTTGGCGATTGGGTATACTTGAAGATAAAGCCTTTCAAAGGAGTGTCGAGGATCCGATGCTTGAAAAAGCTGAGTCCGAGGTATGTAGGGCCATTCGAGATCACCGAGCACACCGGCCAAGCAGCATACCGACTTGCTTTGTCGACGGAGCTGAGTGGGCTGCATGATGTCTTCCATATCTCTGTGTTGAGGAAGGCGGTGCGAGAGCCTGAATCTGTGTTGGAGGCCGTTAGTGTGCCAGTGGAGAGTAGCCTAACTACCAAGGTGACTCCGGTTTGCATTATTGATGCTGATATTCGGCAATTGCGGAGAAAGGCCATCAAAATGGTGAGAGTCCGTTGGGACAACTGTGGCCGCGAGGAGCTCTCTTGGGAGCCAGAAGAGATCATGCGTGAGGAGTACCCTGACTTGTTTACTAAGGTATGACGAATTTCATTTCGTTGTTTGTGCTTTAAATTTTGGGACGAAATTTCTTTAAGGGGGAGAGAATTGTAACGCCCCAAATTGATTTAATTCGGTTTTCAGTGTGCGTTTAGAGGGTTTGGGGTGCGGATAGAGGAGTGGTCTGCGGATAGCAGTTTTGGCTAGGTTTTATTAAAACCTAAAACCTCTAAACCCTAAATATACGACCCCCCTCCTCTCTTTCTCTCGCTCTAATTGCCAGCCGCAAAGCCCGATCTCCTCCCTCCCCTTTTCTCTCGTTCGCACAGGAAGGCAGCGCCCCCTTCTCCTCTCTCTCTCTCTCGCCGTCGGCCTGGAGCAGGGAAGCGCAACCCCCGACCTCCCTCTCGATCCCTCTTCTTCCCGTCGCTTGGAGCAGGGAAGCCCGAGTTCCTCACCCCGCTTGGAGCAGGGAAGCCCGAGTTCCTCACCCCTCTCCCCGTCGCCCTAGGGCAAGGAGGGCCCGTTCCCCCTCTTCCTCTCCCTTTTCCGATGCCACCTAGGGCAGGAAGGGCTCGTCTCTCTCTCTCTCCCTCTCTCCTGTCGGCTGGTGCAAGGGCAGCAAAGCCCATCTTCTTCTCTTTGTCCCGTCCGCCGCCGGCTAGGAGAAGGCCAACCCCTTTGGGTTGGGTGTTGCTATGTCCGCAGCCGTGGAGCTCGAGCTTGGCCGGCCAAGTGCGGGGAAGAACTCACGTGGTCATTTCGAAGCTTGGACCGGTGTGCGGTCCTTTCCCTCCATGTAAAATCTCAGATCCATGGATTCGAAGCGACGTCTAAGGGTAACGATCTCTTCTACCCTCATTTGGACGTGTCCTAGTCCTTTTCCGTGCATCATTGAGGCCCCTACCCAAAAGGGTGAGGTCGTGGCCTCCGACGGGTCGATTCGTGTTATCCCCGTCAAATCTTGCATACATGTAGAGTCCATGCGTGAAATGGACGTAGGCGCGCTGTGTGAAGCCCATCCGAGACAGTTAGTCCGGATTGGTGATGCTTTTTGATATTATGTGTGTCGGGGAAAACTCCGTGTTGATATCCTGCTTCGTAGGACTAGAGGGTGCTACTGCATGCGCAGCAACGCCTGGGGGTGTGCCCCGGGAAGCACCCGAAGTTAGAAACAGAAATGGAGTTTCTGTTCACTACCGCCGGCGTTAGCGTTATCGCCGTGCGGTAGCTCCCAGACTCGGTTCTGGTGATTTTGTGCGTTCTGAAGCAGTGGGAGTGCTACTGCTTGTGCAGCAATGCCTGGGGGTGTGCCCCGGGAAGCACCCACGGCTAGAAGCCAAAGTAGGGTTTCTGTGCGCTAGCGCCAGGCGTTAGCGTTAACGCCGGCGATAGCTCCCAGACTGAGTTCTGGTGATGTTGTTGTGCCCACCTGTTGAGAGGACCTGAGGCCTGTGTGCCCAACTTGTGAGGGTGTCCTGGTGGATGACTTAGCGGCCCGTAGAGCCGGCTAATTGAGAATACCTGGGCTGAGGGGACGCCATACCTGCTCTTCATGTTGTACAATGAGAGCTGTGAACAACAGGAATTTGGCAAACCTGAAACCGCACCATTGCAGCACCTGATTAGTGAGTCTCGTACAGCATGTCGGGAGGCAATGGTAAAGAGTCTTCGGACTACGGAATGTTCACAATTAAAGCACGGGAGAGCCCTGGTATTCGGGCCACCGACTTTAGCCTCGAAGGGCAAAAGCCATCAAGAGTGGATGGTGGTGGAAGGCAGAGTACACCAAAGAGTGCCTGAGAGCACGAGACGTGGAGGCCATTCCCACGTTTGTGATTGTTGCATATGTATGAACTGTAGTGGGCTTTGCTATTCGCACTCTTATATATATATATATATATATATATATATATATATATATGCTGCTGCTGAGGTTGTTTTGCAGGGATGATTAGAACCGCCACCCCCTCGAAGGGGTGGGGTCGTTATAATTTGGTCGGCTTTAGCTGACCGTTGTCCTGTTTTGCCACCATTTTTGGTGGGCTTGTTGTATAGGTGCTGGACCGAGCGGGAACATAGCGGGATGAAGCCCTTGTGCTGCTGCGGCCCTTGAAGGCCTTTTTGATGTTCCTTTTGCTTTTCATGTATGGCCGGCCTGCGCGCCGATGTTGGTAAATTGTAAGGCCGTCATGCCTCTTTTGTTGTGTAAAACCTTTTATTCCTATTAATAGAAGTGGACATACCCGGGTTCGGGTTTTGGTGGTTTATCTTGTCTCTTTTCAGGTTCCGCATAGAATGCTCTGAGTTAGGCATCGTTGTATAGTGTCATTCGATATTTCAATTAAGGGACGTTCCCATTTGTTTTGTAGTATATGGCGTGGGGCCCCGGCCGGACCTTCTGCTATATGCTCCCGAACGGATGGGGGTGTTACATCTTGAACCACAGATCTTTTGATAAGGAGATCTTGAACCACTGAATCCTTTGGAAGAGGGATTCTTAAAACTCTTTTACAGTTGAGTTTAAGAGAGAAGGAAGAGGGAGAAGTAAGAAGAAGAATTCCTTTCTCAGAATTCTATTGAATCCTTCAGTTTCTTTTTTTTTGCTAAATCTGCTAATGATAAACCCTTGCTTATGATTGTGATGAGTTGCTAGGGTTATAAGCTTCAGATCCTTTCTACTTTCTTCTGATTGAAATCTAGCTGCCATGAGATATTGATGAAGAGCTTCCTTCAATTGTTCTGTTCTGAGAGAGAGAACGAGCAGTTCTTATTTTTTTGTCATTTAGGGTTCCAAGAGGAAGAAGAAGAAGGAGGAAGCCCTAATCGACAAGCTGTAGAATATCCTGCTGAATGCTCTGTCCATGTTCTTCTCTCTGATGTTCTTATTTATTGTCCATCATATAATTTTGATTTCCTTTCCACTTTTGGGTTTTGCTGAAAAGGTATATTCTTGGACAATTAATCTTTCTTCCTTTGTTTGTTCACGACCCGTATGCCAACTATTTTAATCCTTTCCAAGAAAGCTTTCCCTATCTTATTTACTGCACCTCTCTATTCTAGGCAATTAACAAGTCGTTGTAGAATGGTCTTTAGGACTGTGGGCCCTCAGAGAGAGTGCAAAAGGAACAGCTGAAAAGTTTTCCTTTTCAGACTGTATTCAACGTTGTATTCGACGCACCTTCGAGTTCATGTAAGAGCAACTTCGAATTCCTTCTTGCTCTGATTGAACCCTGTTGTCCTTCTCTCAGGGCATTCTTCTACGAAAAAGCACCTTCCGATGACCTTGCATCTGAGACAGAAAGCAGGAAGTCTAAACAAGTCTGCTCTAAGATGTGATGTCGATGTTGCGTCGATTACGTATTGACGTAACCATTGAGTTGAAGGCTTGACTCTGAACTTTATCATCTGCGTTGAATTGTAGTCGATGTTGCGTCGACTCCAGATGGCTTCGACAGATTCTTCCTTCTGCGTTGAGTTGAAGTCGAAGCTGTGTCGACTTCTAATGATACTTCGACATGCTCATTTCATCTACGTCGATATCCTTTCGACGCAGCGTCAACTTGATCTACTTCGATAGAGAGGTTGAGTTGCTTGGACTTCTAGTCTAAGTTATGTCAACATGAAGTCAAAGTTGCGTCGAATACTATTTGACGCAATTGTTAACTCAACCAAAATTATGCTTGCCTTGCTCTGGTCTTTGACACTCCAAGTTGTGTGAGATATCCTAAGACATCTAATGACCAAATTACCCTCACTATATAATGGGTAGTTAAAACCTATGAGTTTAAATCACCTTAGGTAATTTGTTAAGTTAAATCCAAGTAGTTTTTCCCAACAATCTCCCCCTATTTATCTTAACAAATTTTATAGTCTTGGTTAAAGTCTTTTTACACAATCTTTTATATAATCAGAATTACATACAAGACAACATAGACACAAAATAAATAACTAGATGGTCTGGTATGCAGAAAAGCATCTGATTAATATCAATAAGTGTTTATCAGAGTTTACCCCAAGAAAATTCTACTTCCTTCCTTTAATAAAAGTAGATAATGTCTCATAGACCTTTCTGAATTTCCTTTCCACATATTTGAAGTTTGCAGGAGTGGATTTCTCTGGGTTCTTCTGTATTCTTTCATGACCCTTGAACAGCTTTTCCAGATCAGTTTCTATTTCAGGATGAACATCCTTTAAATTAAATCCCAGATCAAGGACTTTAGCTGTCATCATGTTTATGACATCCAAATTTAAATCATCTAACTCAGGCTCTACATCAGGATTTGGAACCACAAAAGTTGATTGTGTTTTGCCAGAAGTTGAAGCTGTTATGAACACAATTTTGTTTTTCACTACTGGTAACTGTTCTCCTTTCTTTCTTTTCTGAGGTAGCTCCACTGCATCCTCAGGATTACATCTAATGCCCTTCTATGGAGTTGCCCTACTCCCTCTAACACTTTGGCTTGAGGGTTTCTTGCAGTATACTTGCTGGGATCAAACAGGGTGGTTTTGATTGGAAATGCTTTTGCCAATTCTTCTTGTTCAACTACCTCTTTTCCCCTTTGCAAAATATCAATAAACCTTTTACTCTTTTCCCCTTTATTGGAACTGGAGCAGATGGAGGCTGGACAGAAGGTGAGAACTGGACTGGAGGTGGATCAGATGAAGGTAGATCCTGATCATCCACCTTGACTGGAGATGGTGCTGTGGTAGAGTCTTCAGCAGATACCCTGAATGTGAGTGCATCAAGAATGGATGTTTCAGTGTCCACCTGGAACTCCTGTTGTAAGACCCTCTTTTTTTTTCTTTTAAAACCGGGTCTTACCGCCCAGAACCGCCGTCTTGCGGCGAGACCATTACACCCAATGGTCCCCGCCACAATACGCCGATCCTGCCGGCTAATCAACATCATCCAGGCCAACCACAATTCATAGTAATAGAAGCAACAAGAAGAAACTAGTCCACAAATCACATTAAATATGTAAATTACATGCTTACAATGTCCATGATGAGAAATAAAGTAAAAGAGAGAAAGGGCTTATGCCCAGTACAAATCCAAGCAAAGTACATAAACTCTCTCTCACTTTACATCTATGCGGAAGCTAATCAACTCTCAACTCTCGAACACCTATCTTGTAGTAGAAGTAATGCGCGGCATAAGCTCCTCGTGCCATGTCTCCTCTTCTATCTGGGGCTCCATCACCTCATGTACCTACGGTCACCACTGAACGTTAGTCATAAAGACAAAGTCGATTTTGTCCCCGCCTCCCCCCGCGACTCCTAGGCACCGTGCGGGAGGAGGAAGCGGAGGACATCAAAGGGTAATTCAAAAAGCAGGTGACAGCGGCGAGACTAGCAATTATAAGATACTAAACAAGTAATGTAAGCATCTCTACTCTAGCAGGAGTATGTATAAAGGCAATAAGTAAAGAGCGGTATAAGCAAAAGAGCAGGTATAAGAAATATGAGCATTTACGAAAGTAACCTTAACTTATATGCACACACACAAAGCACATAAGCTAAGGGATCTGGCAGGAAGTAAACTCATCGTATAAAAGAGCCCACACAAATTTATACGATGAGGTCTCTATTTGAGCAGAAATGATATGCTATGATGTGCAATGCAATGATGCAATGTTAGTATTTTTATTTCATACACATGCAACTCACCCACACGACTCTGTACGTACAGACTTTTAGTTCCCACTTTTCGGAGGTAGCTAACCTCTCGGGCACCTCCCGTCGTGGTCAAACGGTGGCAGAGGAGCGGGCGTCTCCTCACCTAGGTGGGTAAGTCACACTACCAGACCTAGGCCCTAACGTACGCTGTGATACCGGTATCCGGTACTCACGAGCTCCTGCGTACTAAACTGAATTGGCCAGGCAGGGTTTAGGGAATCCGTCCCGTCGGACGCACAGTAAGACAACCTGGCCCCCATAAAACCACTAGCACTGCCGAGTCAAGGAACTGTTGTCGGTGTGACGACTAAGACAGAACCGAAGACCCACCACATGCAAGACAACCTGGCCCCCATAAAACCACTAGCACTGCCGAGTCATGGAACTGCTGTCGGTGTGACGACTAAGACAGAACCGAAGACCCACCACATCTTACACACAAGCAACATGTATTAGCCATTTACTTCCGAGCCTCCAGCTCGCAAATCTACATTAACATTTATAAAGTAGAGCCTACCGCTCGCCAGGCTATACCAGCCTTATATTTAATCTATGAGCCTACCGCTCGCTAGACTACACTAGTCTTATCTTAAAACTACAAGCCTACCGCTCGCTAGACTACACTAGTCTTAAATTTAAACTACGGGCCTACCGCTCGCTAGACTACACTAGTCTTAAATTTATACTACGAGCCTACCGCTTGCAGGACTATCCCAGTCCTTCCATATAACCCGAGCCTACTGCTCGCAGGACTATCCCAGTCCTTCTTTATAACCCGAGCCTACCGCTCGCAGGACTATCCCAGTCCTTCCTTATAAAATGTTTTGGTTTGGGATGGAAGTTATCTTATCATGTTCTCCTACTTAACTAGTCTTGTCTATAATTTAGTTGATCTTAGAAGCTTTAGGGTTAGCCTTGGACTTCCGGAGGGTTTCCCGGTGAGGGGCTCGCAGCGGTACTGGGAAGTGTGACGGGCTGACACCCCGAACTTCCTCTTCCCAAGGCACTTAATCTTGTTGGTATCTACCCCTTTTTACTTGATCCCCATTTTCCTCTCCACTTTCATTAAATCTCTAAGATGAGTTAAATTGGCACTTAGGAGTGGGGGAGTTCATTTGAACTCCTACACCACCAACTGTGACCGGGTGCTGACTCTCCCGTCATCACATTCTAGATCGAGTTCCCTTCTTCACTGAGGAACATCACACATACACTTAGCATCCTCAACCTTACTTGGACCCACACTCCTATTCTTCGTCATCCTTAATCCAGGGTTTGCCCACTACACCATATCATACATATGGTAGCGCTCAAAAACCGCTACTGTAGGTGAAAAAATCGCTACTGTACGTCTACGGTAGCGGTTGCGCGCGCGCTACATCCACCGCCGTGGTCGTAGGGTATGGTAGCGGTTACCCAATGTATTGTGACATTTTTGCAACCGCTACTATAGGTACATCTATTGTAGCGTTTATGATATCCTATGGTAGCGATTATTTCATTTTACAGCAACGGTTACGATACTCTATTGTAGCGTTTATGCTTATATTTGGCAACATTTAAGATACTTTATGGTAACATTTATGCTTATATTTGACAACATTTAAGATACTCTATGGTAGCGTTTATGCTTGCATTTGGCAACATATATGATTTTCTATGGCAGCATTTATGCTTGTATTTGGCAACATTTATGATCTTCTATGCATGATATCGTTTATGCTTGTATTTGATCCCAAATTAATTTTTAATAAATTTATTTATTTGCCATTAAATTGAATAAAGAATATAGACAATAATAGATATAAAATCTATTTTGTGAAAAAAATATTTTTATTAATAATAAAAAGGTGGGAGGTAGCCCAAACCCCTCAATACAAATCAATGATGCACTTATCTATATTAAACTCAATATATCTATCCCCCCCCCATCACAACATACAAGCATCAACCATTTCTCTCTCTCTCTCTCCCCTAGTGATGATGTCGCCGTAGATAGATATCATTTATCCGCACATCAAGTCGATATCCATGTGAGCATTGCGGACGCTCACCCATTCCCCCATCATCGATGAAGTGTGGCCTTGGCTCGGGATACTGATCGACGGCGCGAGCTGCTGCTCGTCACGCACCCTCGGCTTGTTCGGCCTCCGCCCCTTGTTGATTCGTCTTGGCCTTGCTCTTTGATTTGCTTCCGCCATACATAAAGCTGCCCACGATCACCTGCACATGCAGTTCGCACAAGCCAAAAACATTATGGAAGAGAGTGGTAACAGAAACTTTGGGAACATCATCATCCTCCTACAAACAGAACCAAAAAAAGTAGAGATTTTGCATAAGCAGCATACAAACCAAACCTAAAATATTCCTAAATCTAAACAGTCTATTTCAAAATGTAAATAGTCCCCTAACCTCACTCTCAGAGCTTCCACTTGAATCTTCTTTCTTAGTTGGTGCAGCAACTATTATAACTTTTGTTGCTACTTTTTTAACTGATGATACCTTAGCTGCCACCTCCTGCAAATAAATAGTTGTTGGTTGTTTCAAGAGCATGAAAATTACTGTATCTAGTAATGAACATAAGGAAACATGTCCAATTAAAAATTAGGAGGATCAACTTTTTAAATAGATATAAGAACTGATAATATCATTCTTACACATGGACAAAAAAGATTGCTGAATTGTATTTACCTGGGTTTTCACTAATGAAACCAGCTAATCTAGTGCAACAACAAGGTTGAGTGGATAAATTGACATAAAAATGGCCGGCCACATCAAGCCACGATTTAGTGACAATAGAGGATCATCATTACTTGAATACATGGAGACAATTTTTATACTTACATATAGCAGCCGACAGTTTTTAAACAAAATATAGCAGCCGTTTGAGAGGAAGTGACAATAGAGGATCATCATTACTTGAATACATGGAGACAATTTTTAAACAAAATACTCGTTAAGACATTAATAGATTGACCTTTTCTTCATCAGAGCTGTTATCCGACTCTTCAACACTAGAGTCATCTTTCTTTTTCGAAGCTACAGAGCCATTCTTAACTATAACAGCCGACAGTTTTTTAGCCGAAACTGCAGGTTTTATTTCCTGAAAGTAGCATCAACATTTAAATCAAATAATGCTCATATATAACTCAAAACACAAAATAAATTTAACTGCCTACTAATTTGCTAATTCAAGTATCACTAAATAGAAATGGAATCAAGGGGAAAAATCAGTTAATATAACATTAAAGCAATTTTAAACTTCACGCGAACGCCTACCTGAAGATCGATGATGCTGACTTCTCCATTCTCCGGCCATGTGAAATCCGGGCGATTTGATTCAACTACAAGCGGCGCTTCATTGGGAATACAAGTGTACTGAAGTAATCTCTCCACCAATATTATTTCATTCTCAAGGCTGCACAAATTCCAGACTACCCATGCAAATAGAAAGCTTAAATTGAGACCATAAGTCACTGCTAAACCTGCCACCCCTATGGAAATAAGCAGAAGGCCATTAGAGAAAAACTAAGTCCATAAACTTTACATTCAGCACACTTTCACCGTCAAATTGTACCTGGATAAATCAACCCCGGAGGCAAAGAAATAAGAAAAGCTAGGCAAAAGGCGAATATGAGGGAAGAGAACACATCCAAACGAAAGCAAAGCCACTCCATAGCACCATGCCGAACATATTACCGTCACAAGCATACTTATGTAATACCAAGCAACCACATTACATGATTTCTCATAATCCATCCAAGGAAAAATGTTGGATGCAACTGATTGATACATTAGTGAGAAGATTAAATATTGAATCCTAGAAGCAATTAAATATTGACTTGTTTTGCTCCTGCAGCAGTTTCTCCTGCCATGGATATATACTCAAGCGCACAGATTTAGTGTAAAGAGACAAAGATATATCTCACTATTCATCCTCTTTATTGACATCTAAAATGAAAATCTGCAGGGAGTTCTGCAGGCATATATACATGAATCTTAAATTGTAGTGTCCAGCCCGAGCCCAAACCTAGTGAGGTATTGTCCAGTTTGGCTTGATACATAATGTATAAATGTCTGAATTTTGATTAATAGTTAATAACATGTTATTGATGTATTTGATTTGGTGTTATATATGTGCTCCATAGTTGTCGGATTTTGAAGGGGTCTTTGTTTGATTTTGAGAAATCAGTGAAATCAGTGAATTGCAGGGGCGGATAAGTATTGAAAGCAACTAATTAGCAAGCGAATAACGACTAATTAACCGGAAATGCATACAATAAATATTCAAACTGGCTTCCAGGAGTTGTAGTGTTGGTTGAGGCATTCTTACAAACACCTTGTGTGCTAAGGATGTTAACCATCAATGAAGCCCTTGATGGCTTGATCATTCAAATGCTAAGTAGTTTCTACAGAAGCCACGGACAGAAAAAATATTGAATGAGAAGCTACCTGCATGTAGAGAATAGGAATCGAAATACAAAATATATTCACAAACACACCCTTATAGAAATAGAAATCGAAATCAAAAAACGAAGCTTGCTGGTAGAGAATGGAGAAGTTTCTTACTGCTGATGGCGGCGATGGCAGAGACGTGGGTTCTGGAGCTTTTGTTTAGGGCGGCGATTGCTGAGGCAGAGCACTGATAGAAATATTTGTGTTCTCTAATTTATACTCGATTAAGGCAAGTGTACCTATCGAAATATAGCATAGGATATAAAATATATCAAGGTCGTATTTAAACTCGGGGCAGGCAAGTACTATTACTCAAAACGATACTATTATCCTACCGAACGGTTGATGGATTTTGAAAATAAAAATATACTAACTTAATTAAAAGAGAAATAAAACTATTGCAAAAGAGTGCTCGATCGACGATTCACTTTGAAATAAAATAACGGAATAAATTAGTTTGACATTTGCAATTTTATAAAGACCGTGGCGGATCTGAAACTAAGAAATATTCTCGCTAGAGTAATAAATCTCCTAACTTCTAGACGTTTTGACCGAAATCTCTTTGCAAATCAAAAGGCCTAAAGTCGCATTATCGAAGTGAACCGCGCTATTGGATTTGACTCCAATCCGGAGGATTTACGTCATCCTATCTCTAGGGGTACGTGCAACTCCTTCCTTCCTTGAGTGATCTTTCACATTCACGAGCCTCTCGGCTACTCAAATATGAGATCGGAATCTACTACCGTATACATGAAATACGGAGTCGATACGATAAAAATCAAGGTTGGATCAAAAATAAAAAGACAAACGTTAAACATAAAATAAACGAAACGTTATTTCATTGCAAAGTTTATCGCGATCGAGCACAAAAAGATTAGCTACGCATAATTGAAAGAGAAACTATAATGATAAGAAGAGAAAGCATTTTCATTGATGATAAAGAAAATACAAAGAAAAAAGAGTACAAGAGTTAAAGGAAAACTTAACAACAAAGAGGGAACATAAGGCTTGCACTAGAACTATAACTTTTCTCCACTACCTACTAACTTTAAAACATGAGGGATGGGGTCCTTTATATAGGAGAGGGAGAAGGATCTAGAAAGAAGAGGAGATGAAGGGACACATGGGGTGGAGAGATGCATGAATGGATAGGTGCAAGAATAATAATAAATGAGAAGAGAGAGAGAGAGGCTACATGCATGGAATTTTATTTAAAGAAAAATAAAATAAAATAGAAATAAAGAAGGGGGAATGGTTGAGAAATAAAGTGGAGAGAGAGAAGTGCATGCATGGAGAAGAGAGAGGATAGGAGAGAGAGAGCCATGCATGCATGCAAAATATTAAATGGAAATGAAGATTAAAAAGAGAGAGAGGGATATGGAATTTCGGCCAAGATGAAGGGGAGGAATGAGATTAAATGAGAGACAGGAGAGAGAGGGCTGTCAAGCATTGATGGAGAAAGAGGAGAGAGGGGAGAGTTCGGCTATTCATGGCCCATGCAAAGGTGGCGGTTTGCATGGGAGCAAGGTGGACTTTGAGGGCTGCATTCACGCTGGCTGGATTAATTTGGAGGCTTGGACAGCACCAATTAGAGGGATGGAGTTGCATTCTCGGGTTGCACCAAGGAGCTGCTCGGGTAGGCTGGAATTGGTCTTCATTAAGTGGCCGGGCTAGTAGGTGATGAATTGCATGGTGCGGCGATGGCGTTGCGGCATAATTATTGACGGCGCGACGATGGCGTTGCGGCATGAATATTGACGGCGCGACGATGGCGTTGGAATTGACTTCATGCAAAGGTGGCGGCGAGCATGCCGGCGATGGTGGCGACAACATTGAACCTACAAAATAAAATAAACAAATTAAACACATAACATAAACATGAGATAACCAAATTAAAAACATGAGATAACAACATTTAAACACATAAAATGACAACATCAAAATTAACAAACACACAAACATAAAAACAACAACATAAATTATAACATAAAATGTAACAAACATAAATTACAACAATATAAAATAACAAACATACAATAACAACAATAAACATAAAATAACAATAATAAACATAAAATAACAAACATAACACAACAAACATAAAATATAAAGAAAATATAATTAAAACTAGTGAAATTTATACTAAACTAACCTAAAATATTATGACTAAAAACTACTTATCAAACTCCCCCATGCTTAAGCTTGTGCTTGTCCTCAAGCAAATGGAAATCAAAATAGAGGGGAAACAAAAAGGAAAATAATTTTTAAGTTGCATAATTAAGAAAACCAAAATGTGGAAAATTAAACTATCCTAATTTCTATGCTAGCAACTAGTGAGGTGAGATATCCAAAATAGAAAACTTGAAAAGATGAGACCTAAAAATATTATTAAAACATAAAGAAGGATTACACATTTCTAAATCCCTAAAACAAGACATCCAAAAGTTTAGGAAAATAAGAAAAACAAAAATATAGAGTTTCTAAATAAACGGTGCATTAGACCAATTACTAGGTTGCTAAAATAGCGACTACCCCTAAATCACCTCAAAATAACCTCCAAAGAAATCCATCAATGATGGTGTCCATAGGCTTGTCCGTTCACACTCTCTCCACTACGCAGATTTGTAACACGTTCTAAAGATCACTAGGACTTAATAGGCGTAATAATTTGGTTTAGGTAAATGATTAGGAGTGATAATTCAAAGATAAAAAGGAAAACTAAACACACTAAACCAAAGTTGAGCACAAAAACAAGAATTGAGAGGTACAACATTTTCATTTCAAAAATAAAAACAAGGCCATGTAATTTTTTTTCTTTTCATAATTGGCCACGAATAAACTTCATTTTTTTTTCTTTTGATTTCACATTTTTATGATGATTTTCTTCTTTTTGGTACTACTTTTTCTAAATGGGAGCTCCAAATGTAAGCTTTCAAGTTTCTTTTCATTTTTTAAACATAAACCCCATAACAAAAATGAGTAAACAAAAAGCTCAAGGTTTAGTGCGAAAAAAGGGTTAGGCATTTTGGCTTTGGTGAAAAAGTGAAAAGTGGAGCTTAGACAAAGAAAAGGGAAAGGCCCAAAATAGTTTGCAATGGTGTAATGTTTAGGTGGGCAAAAAGGCTCAAACGGGTCAAAGGGTGGCCTAGATCATTTCTAAAGTTCGTGAAAATCAAAAACTACGCACATGCTTCGAGAGTAGCTAAGGACAAGTTCTAGACACCAAGAAAGAATTATTCCTAAATGAAAAAGTGATAACTCTATTTAGCAACCGTTCCTAGGCAATAACACCGAATAAAAAGAAAAACTACAATTTGCTAACTTATAGTCCTTAAAGGACTGATGTCTATATTTAGAGATTAGAAAATCGTAAAACTAAAATATGTTAAAGTAATAAGTTTAAAAAACCTATTCAAGAAAATTCTACCTAGGACAAAAGAACCGCTCGGGCATACACATCACTAGAAGACGCATAAACATAAAGATAGAAAATAATTTTTTGACTTTGATTTTCAAATAGATTATATATACATATATATTTTAAATTTTTTTTGGATTGTTTCATAAGGCTAAAGAAACAAAATAGTACTATAATAAAATTTTTTTTGATTTTGTTTTGTTTTCAAAATTTTTTTTGTTTTTTGAAAGACTTAAAAAGAAAGGGAAAACACTCCCCCATGCTTAAAGTTCAACATTGTCCCCAATGTTGAATAGTAAGTATGAGGAAAAAAAAGAAAAGAGGGGGGGGGGGGGGGGGGTGCAATAAAGTAAATAGTTAAAAAAATTGACTTCCCCAGATTCGTGAGGCCGAATGCTGATGTCGCTCCCCCATGCTTAAGCTGGACACCGGCTCGGGCCTAAGGGAGAGAAAGAATGATGGAGCCAAACAAACCGCCGGGGGTTTTATTCCTGCAAAACAAAATAAAAAAAGCAAAAACAAAAAGAAAGAAAAGGATAAGCAAGGGGTGCCTCCCAAGAGCGCTCTTTGTTTAACGTCGTCTGAGCCCGACGTTATTGGTTAGCAAAATGGAAAATAAAAACTGAAGTGAAGAGGTAACTCCCTAAGTATGCGCTTAGGAGAGTAAATAAGAAAAAAGAAGAAATGAAGAATCGCACCGACATGCGGTGGAATCTTCAAAGGAATGACGCCCGAGAATGTACGGACGGAGTTATTGAAGAACTCCGCCGTATGCGGAACGAGGAAGAAGGGGTCGTCAAAAGAAGAAGAGATAAAAGAAGAAGAAATAGAAAGAGGAATAAAAGAAGGTGAAAAAGAAATTTCATCAACAGAAATTTCACAAGGAGAAATAGAATCTTGTGAAATTTCGGGAGAAGGAGTAGAAAGAACTAAAGATGGATTATCTAAAATAAAAGAAGGGGACGAAAAAGACTCATTAAAAATCGAAAAAGTTGGAACAGTTGAATTTAAATCTGAAATGGAATCACCAACGTCATCGGAAAAAGAAAGAGAATTATGAGACGTCTCGTCATCCTCAAGAGGTAAGAAGCACGCCGGAATATCCATAAGTGTATCATCCATAGGAGGAAGAAAACAATCCGGAACATCCGAATAGCTATCTTCCTCGAGAGGAATAAGACAAGCCGGGATATCCGGTGACTCATTACATGAAGAAATTGGAGGAGACGGAGAAGAAGATGAAGAAAACGATGCGGCCTCACGAGAAAAACAATCCAAAATGGTTTTGAAATGCGAATTAATATTATCAAAAGACGTTTGCAATTCCAAATACCCATTATCGATAGAACTGAAAATTAGAGGCGCGGCGCTTTGCGGGGCAAAATCATGCGAAAAATAAGACGGGTTCCCCATCTCCCAAGTAGGATAAAAATTAGAGTAAGGGTCAAATTGGCCACTTTGACCTACTCCAGAAAAATTGAAATCATATGAGGGAGGGGTTCCCGAAAAACATGCAAAATTAAAGTGGTCGGGCGACCCGCAAAGAGCGCAAAAAGAAGATGATTCCATGATAAAAAAAACTGTTACCAAAAAAGAAAGAAAAAAAAAATTAAATTTGATTTTTGATTGATTTTTTTAGGCGGATTATGTTAGTCCTGGACTTCCCGAGTCTTCCTTGTGAGGGGTTTGCAATGGTACTAGAGGCTATGATGGGAATTCAAGCCCAAAGCGTCCTTTCCAGGAATTTAGGTGGGATAGAAAAACGATTAATTTTTTTTTTGATTTTTTGTAGAAGTAATAAACTCGGTGCTTTCGTAATATTGCCAAAAATATTTCCCGGCAACGGCGCCAAAAACTTGATAGAGATATTTGTGTTCTCTAATCTATACTCGATTAAGGCAAGTTTACCTATCGAAATATAGCATAGGATATAAAATATATCAAGGTCGTATTTAAACTCGGGGCAGGCAAGTACTATTACTCACAACGATTCTATTATCCTACCGAACGGTTGATGGATTTTGAAAATAAAAATAGACTAACTTAATTAAAAGAGAAATAAAACTATTGCAAAAGAGTGCTCGATCGACGATTCACTTTGAAATAAAATAACGGAATAAATTAGTTTGACATTTGCAATTTTATAAAGACCGTGGCGGATCCGAAACTAAGAAATATTCTCGCTAGAGCAATAAATCTCCTAACTTCTAGACGTTTTGACCGAAATCTCTTTGCAAATCAAAAGGCCTAAAGTCGCATTATCGAAGTGAACCGCGCTATTGGATTTGACTCCAATCCGGAGGATTTACGTCATCCTATCTCTAGGGGTACGTGCAACTCCTTCCTTCCTTGAGTGATCTTTCACATTCATGAGACTCTCGGCTACTCAAATATGAGATCGGAATCTACTACCGTATACATGAAATACGGAGTCGATACGATAAAAATCAAGGTTGGATCAAAAATAAAAAGACAAACGTGAAACATAAATTAAACGAAACGTTATTTCATTGCAAAGTTTATCGCGATCGAGCACAAAAAGATTAGCTACGCATAATTGAAAGAGAAACTATAATGATAAGAAGAGAAAGCATTTTCATTGATGATAAAGAAAATACAAACAAAAAAGAGTACAAGAGTTAAAGGAAAACTTAACAACAAAGAGGGAACATAAGGCTTGCACTAGAACTATAACTTTTCTCCACTACCTACTAACTTTAAAACATGAGGGATGAGGTCCTTTATATAGGAGAGGGAGAAGGATCTAGAAAGAAGAGGAGATGAAGGGACACATGGGGTGGAGAGATGCATGAATGGATAGGTGCAAGAATAATAATAAATGAGAAGAGAGAGAGAGGCTACATGCATGGAATTTTATTTAAAGAAAAATAAAATAAAATAGAAATAAAGAAGGGGGAATGGATGAGAAATAAAGTGGAGAGAGAGAAGTGCATGCATGGAGAAGAGAGAGGATAGGAGAGAGAGAACCATGCATGCATGGAAAATATTAAATGGAAATGAAGATTAAAAAGAGAGAGGGATATGGAATTTCGGCCAAGATGAAGGGGAGGAATGAGATTAAATGAGAGACAGGAGAGAGAGGGCTGCCAAGCATTGATGGAGAAAGAGGAGAGAGGGGAGAGTTCGGCTATTCATGACTCATGCAAAGGTGGCGGTTTGCATGGGAGCAAGGTGGACTTTGAGGGCTGCATTCACGCTGGCTGGATTAATTTGGAGGCTTGGACAGCACCAATTAGAGGGATGGAGTTGCATTCTCGGGTTGCACCAAGGAGCTGCTCGGGTAGGCTGGAATTGGTCTTCATTAAGTGGCCGGGCTGGTAGGTGATGAATTACATGGTGCGGCGATGGCGTTGCGGCATAATTATTGACGGCGCGACGATGGCGTTGCGGCATGAATATTGACGGCGCGACGATGGCATTGGCGTTGACTTCATGCAAAGGTGGCGGCGAGCATGCCGGCGATGGTGGCGACAACATTGAACCTACAAAATAAAATAAACAAATTAAACACATAACATAAACATGAGATAACCAAATTAAAAACATGAGATAACAACATTTAAACACATAAAATGACAACATCAAAATTACCAAACATAACATAGAACAAACATAAAAACAACAACATAAATTATAACATAAAATGTAACAAACATAAATTACAACAATATAAAATAACAAACATACAATAACAACAATAAACATAAAATAACAATAATAAACATAAAATAACAAACATAACACAACAAACATAAAATATAAAGAAAATATAATTAAAACTAGTGAAATTTATACTAAACTAACCTAAAATATTATGACTAAAAACTACTTATCAAGCGCGTTGAGGGAGTGTGCGGGAGGTTATCCGACGGGCCTGAAGTTATGCGGGAGAAGCAGACGAATTAAGTCGCTGCCAGGCGGACGGCGACGCATCTCACGCCAGGCAGAGAATGATCGGGGACGAGTCTCACGCCGGACGGACGAGGAGAGGCGGCTGCGTCACGCTGCACGCCAAGGGAGGGGGCGAACCCTAGGGGACGGGAGAAATAAGTAGGATATTGTGCACTACAAAATCATTAAACTCCATATATATTTGGGTTTAGGATTGACATTTTGACACCAAATATTTTGATTAATATTATATCCAAGCTATATATGGTGTTTTATAATTACAAAATTATTAAACTAAACTCAAATTAAAACATTAAAATAAAATTAAAATTAAAAACCATGAAACTAATTTAATGTAAACATTAAATTAAACTAAGTGGCCGCATGTGGGCGTGCTCGGGGTTCGTGGCAGCGAATATCTTCAATAACTTGAATGTTGCGGCAACGCGGTCGCGAGCGGAGGTTGTAGCAGCGAACATCATCATGCACGGGTGGGTCGGCGCTAGGGTTTCTTGGGGAGTACTTGCTAGGGTTTTGAAAGTAGCGTATTTTTTATTTGTTTTGGCGATACACGGGGTGATAGCTTGATGCATGAAATTGGTAGCATTTTTGTAACCGCGACCAAATAACTGATACTATAGGTATGATATGTGATGCGATGATTCGGCAAGTGTACCGGTCGTGCAAGTAATAATAATGGGGAAAATCCCCGAGTGTCGGTCTCTTGAGGAACACAGTAAGGTGGAGTTTATTATCGAGGAAGGACTTGTGATTGAAGTCCTTAAATCGGATGGGATGCGGGGGAGTTGGGTTGGCTTTTGGAAAATAAAATAAAAGCTATCAACTACTCCTATGCAATGCCGCTATGCAATGCTTCGCTTGGCGGGATGGAGACTAGGCAGGCCTTGAGCGCGCTGCGTCGAAAGGGCGGATGGACGAGTAGGCAAGCGGAATCGAACTGTGCAGGCCTTGAGCGCACTGCTTCGTTAGGCGGGATGGAATACGGGCCGCGATGCCACGCTTCGGTAGGCGGATGGACGAGTAGGCTAGCGAGTGAGGGTCGCAAGCACCTCTTCGACAAGCACGCCACTAGCAATTGCTAGTGCGGCACACGAACGTGACGGCGGAATGGAAATGGACGGCGGCGCACCTCAAGCAACTCAAGTAGATAAATTACACAATCACATAGACATGAAATATATATGTAAATATAACTAATTCAAGTGCCACTTCATCATCATGATTAGATCTAGCTACAAATACATCAAAAAGAGAAGAATAAGGCAAGAAGTCGACCGAATCCGAAGTCTCGTTGTAGATTCACGGTTGGAATCACCGGGTTGTCAATCCGCGTCCAAGCTCGGTCCGCAACTACGTCCGGGGTAGAGAGAGCTGTCACGACTCTCCAATGGACCCGTCTTCTTCGTGTCACGATCCGGTAGAGGTTGCAAACTTCCTCTTGCTCGATGGAGATGGCAGCTAGATCTCTCTTTAAAGCTCTTGGATGAAGGAGGAGGCCGAGAGGAAACTCCGGCTCAAGATTGGCGTGAAGAACAAGCCCGGAGCACCTCCAGATGGTGGGCGGCGGTGGAGGGGCGAAGTCGGACGAAACTGGAGCAGAAACGGCGGAAAACAGCGAGCGATCTGACCTAAATCGCGAGCAGCGGAATTTATAGGCGCTGGAATTAAACAGTGCGCACGGTCATTGGCGCACGACCAGTGGTCGTGCGCACTAGAATCTTGTGATTGTGTGCTCTTCCTGGACGGAACCTACAAAGGCAGAAATTATAAAATAACATGTTCCCACGACCGGTGGTCGTGCGCACTATCGTCGGTGGTCGTGCGCACTGGTCGAAACAGAACTCAGAAAATTAATGCTAAGTGCGCACACACAGTGGCGCACGATCGGTGGTCGTGCGCACTAGCGTAGATGCTCGTGCGCACTGCACCAAACAGAACTCATGAAAAAAGGGTTAAGTGCACACGATCAGTGGCGCACGACCAGTGGTCGTGCGCAATAGAACCGGTGATCGTGCGCAGTGTTCCTGTGCAGAGTTGCACCGGGAACACCTGCACGACTCCTATTCCAGCACAACCACGAATCTAGCCACTGAAAGTGGCACCTAACGGAGCATGAAAACTACTAATGAAGAAAAGCATGAAATCACACCAAAATGGGCCTAGAAGTGCACCTAGCATGGAATATCAAATATAAACTATAACAAGGCTAAAGTGCGGTGAAGAGACTGAAAAACGGCCCAGATGAGTCCATAAAAGTGTATATGATCAGGACTCATCACACCCCCAGACTTACCTGTTTGCGCGTCCCGAGCAAACAAATTCTAAGCGAACAGGGAAAGAAAAGTAGATGGCTTAAAACTACAATACAGAGTACCATGCGAAGTCGCATGCTCACGTGCATAAGAAGAATAGTAGAGAAGATTTCTGATTATATAAACAGTCTATATATTTCTAAAAGAGTAAAAGCATATTACAACTACTCAAAATGGTGAACTACGGTGAATCGTTCGGTCATGCATACGGAGGAAGTAAACTAAACGCTGAGATGAGCATTGCTTAAGATTGGGATGCCGGACAAACTCCACCAAAATCCATCGGTGTCGGTGACCATAGGCTTGCCCGATCACATTCTCTCCACGACACTAGATTGGTTCATAGCGTGAGTCGGTAGGACTTTAGGTTAGAGATGGGGCTTGGGTTACGGTGAGGTAAACGATGATAAACAAAATGGCTTAAACACATAACCCAAATGAGCTTTAAAAATAACTACCCGCGCACCAAAATCGAATGCAAGTGCACCACACCCTTAGACTTGGACTTTTGCAACACAGGTGTGTGCACCGCCTACTCCCAATACATAATATTTCTACATGATTTTTCAATAAAACTCAATTTTTTTTTCTCTTTTCCTTTCATTTTTCTTTCTATCTTTCTTTTTCTTGTCTTTTTTTTCTTTCAGCAAAATTTTCAAATGAGCACGTCCACAGATTCACATAATAGACACCACAATCAACACCCCCCAAATGTAAATGAAACTACAACTAAAGCTCAGATTTGGGTGTGCGACTAGGCTAGGCTTTTAGGCTTTGGTGAGGTAAATGTGGAGCTGAATCAAGAAAAGGGTAGGCACAAAGGGGCTAGCAAGGGTAGACGATAGGTATGAAATAAAAAGTTCAACTGGGCCAAAATAATGGCCTACGTCATTCTCACGCACTAGAACTATCCTATGCCAATGCTTCAAGAATCGCTTGGGGCAAGTTCTAGCCACCGAGAAAGATTCTCCTTTCTCCCGACTCAAGCAATACGAGTCTAGCGATCGTTTACACACATCCCTACGCTACCGTTTGATTCACACCGGATTCACCATTTGAGTAGAGTAAACAACATTTACACTAATAGAGAAAAATATAAAACCATAGTATAAAGAGAAATCTAATCTACACGAATTTCTATGCAACCGAGCACTCGACTAGGAACACTACTAGAGTCAACATTTTACTCTGCTACATAGTCCTAAGCCATCACCTAGACTTTCCCAAATAAGCAGAAGAATTAAATTCACAACAGAGCAGGCAAACAGATGAGTACGCGCTCAAGTGGGTGATGTGGTGTACAATGAAAATAAACAAAACATTTTAAATTAAATCTTCTAGCATGCAATGCAATAGTGCACGTGAGCGGGTAAACAAAACTACTCTCCCCCAGACTTAAACTAAACAATCCGCATAATATATGACATGAAAATCAGCATAGGCTAGGGAAAGAGGGTACCCAATGCTCAGCAAGTGAGCATACCAGAAGATTGGCGTTTAAACCAAGACTAAGCTGCAGCATCCGCCATCCAGAAGAAATACCTGCAGGGGTCAGCTCCGCAAAAACAAAAGACAAAAGAAAACTGAAAAGAAAGTACTACTAACTAAACATGATTAGAAGAAATAAGAATGCAAGAAAATAAAGATAACTACTGGGGTTATTGTCCTCCCAGCACGACTTATTCAAACATTAAGAGTTCTAGCTAATGGGCCTATGGAAGGAGAAGTGGACAGGTAACTGGCCTAATATCCGTGTCGGTAGCGGGTACTGATACGGTGATAGAACAGTCACCCCTCTACCTAAATATAGATACCTGCTCCTCACAGGTAGAGGGTAGAGAATGTAAGAAAAGGAGGAGGCCTAGTCCTCACTCATCTCACAAAACACATCCTTGCCTAGCAAGGTATCGTCAACAGGGAGGCAGCAGGAGGAAAAGGCAATGAGTGGAGCTTCCTCAACGGAGGGGGAATAAACCTCCTCACATGAGAGGATACTCTCATCATTGACTTGAGCAAAAAGCTCCAAGTCCTCCTGGGATACCTGTGAAGACTCAACCTGCACAGGCTCGGATGAAGAAAGGGGATCAAGAAATAAAGAAGACGAAGAACATAAATAAACATCAATCGGGGGAGTGATCCCGGTCTCACTCCCAGCAGGATCCAAGGATAGATCACTATCATCATCGTAAATATCATAGCAAGGGGAACTTGAGAACTCAGGAGCCTCAATGGTGATTTGGACCTCCTCGTCCCATGAAGAAGTGCAAACCTCCTCATCAGAGAGAGTATCCTCCTCATTCCACCGAGGTGCATCATCGTGTTCAAAGTATTCATTCTCCCCCTCAGGGAAAATGACATCCTCATCCCACTTTGGAGCACCCTCCGAGTCAGAATCATCACCCAGCTCCTTTACTTCGATAGGATCATAAAGAATATGTGTAGAAAAATCTTGCAAAGAAACTGGAGGGACAAAAAGATTCGGTTCCTCCGCAAAAAGATCTGCTAAAGCCTCCCCGATGGAAAGAATACTTTCCTCATCATACTCAGGTGCATCTAGGAGCTCCCATTTCTCTCCTTGTTGGCCAACAGATGAGTGATCATCATCACTGGGAGTGAGGCCATAAACAGGGAGTGAGGAGTCCGTGCACGAGACAAGCTCAGGGGTAAAGGGCACAATTGCCTCCATGGGTAAAGAATGAGCGATAGGGACAATGTTGTCCTGAGTGGAGGAGTGGCGGTCAGGCTTGAAAAGACTAGGACAGTCCTTCAATTCATGACCCTCTCCTCGACACAACAAGCAAACAATGTTCCTACACTGCCTAGCATTCAACTCATTCATTTGGTCTATATAATAAACCATCTTATCATTAAAGCTAGGCGAAATACCCCATGACGACATTTTCAAAATTCAAAGTAGATAAAAAGAAACTGAAATTCTTTGCAAGGAAATCTACACAACTAGAAAAACTCCTTGAATAAAACTTGCCTAAAACTTTAAAATAGGGGATGAAGAAATAAAAACAAACAAAAGATAATTAAAAGGCAAACAAAAATAATAAAGCGGCTATACACACTGGAAGAACTACTATCTCTCGGCTCTCCCTCTCAAGAAAACTCACACGACTGTGTTCCCCGGCAACGGCGCCAAAAACTTGATGCGATGATTCGGAAAGTGCACCGGTCGCGCAAGTAATAATAATGGGGAAAATCCCCGAGTGTCGGTCTCTTGAGGAACACAGTAAGGTGGAGTTTATTATCGAGGAAGGACTTGAGATTGAAGTCCTTAAATCGGATGGGATGCGGGGGAGTTGGGTTGGCTTTTGGAAAATAAAATAAAAGCTATCAACTACTCCTATGCAATGCCGCTATGCAATGCTTCGCTTGGCGGGATGGAGACTAGGCAGGCCTTGAGCGCGCTGCGTCGAAAGGGCGGATGGACGAGTAGGCAAGCGGAATCGAAATGTGCAGGCCTTGAGCGCACTGCTTCGTTAGGCGGGATGGAATACGGGTCGCGATGCCACGCTTCGGTAGGCGGATGGACGAGTAGGCTAGCGGAGTGAGGGTCGCAAGCACCTCTTCGACAAGCACGCAACTAGCAATTGCTAGTGCGGCACACGAACGTGACGGCGGAATGGAAATGGACGACGGCGCACCTCAAGCAACTCAAGTAGATAAATTACACAATCACATAGACATGAAATATATATGTAAATATAACTAATTCAAGTGCCACTTCATCATCATGATTAGATCTAGCTACAAATACATCAAAAAGAGAAGAATAAGGCAAGAAGTCGACCGAATCTGAAGTCTCGTTGTAGATTCACGGTTGGAATCGCCGGGTTGTCAATCCGCGTCCAAGCTCGGTCCGCAACTACGTCCGGGGTAGAGAGAGCTGTCACGACTCTCCAATGGACCCGTCTTCTTCGTGTCACGATCCGGTAGAGGTTGCAAACTTCCTCTTGCTCGATGGAGATGGCAGCTAGATCTCTCTTTGAAGCTCTTGGATGAAGGAGGAGGCCGAGAGGAAACTCCGGCTCAAGATTGGCGTGAAGAACAAGCCCGGAGCACCTCCAGATGGTGGGCGGCGGTGGAGGGGCGAAGTCGGACGAAACTGGAGCAGAAACGGCGGAAAACAGCGAGCGATCTGACCTAAATCGCGAGCAGCGGAATTTATAGGCGCTGGAATTAAACAGTGCGCACGGTCATTGGCGCACGACCAGTGGTCGTGCGCACTAGAATCTTGTGATCGTGTGCTCTTCCTGGACGGAACCTACAAAGGCAGAAATTATAAAATAACATGTTCCCACGACCGGTGGCGCACGACCGGTGGTCGTGCGCACTATCGTCGGCGGTCGTGCGCACTGGTCGAAACAGAACTCAGAAAATTAATGCTAAGTGCGCACGCACAGTGGCGCACGATCGGTGGTCGTGCGCACTAGCGTAGATGCTCGTGCGCACTGCACCAAACAGAACTCATGAAAAAAGGGTTAAGTGCGCACGATCAGTGGCGCACGACCACAGTAGAACCGGTGATCGTGCGCAGTGTTCCTGTGCAGAGTTGCACCGGGAACACTTGCACGACTCCTATTCCAGCACAACCACGAATCTAGCCACTGAAAGTGGCACCTAACGGAGCATGAAAACTACTAATGAAGAAAAGCATGAAATCACACCAAAATGGGCCTAGAAGTGCACCTAGCATGGAATATCAAATATAAACTATAACAAGGCTAAAGTGCGGTGAAGAGACTGAAAAACGGCCCAGATGAGTCCATAAAAGTGTATATGATCAGGACTCATCAATATGTTATAGTAGCGTTTATTTATCTACAGTTGCGGTTATAAACGCTACCATAAATATCTTTTGGTAGCGTTTACTTAAGCGCTACAAAATAAGCGTTACCATATGCATGATATGGTGTAGTGGCCTTAGATATTTCCCGACTTCTCCCTTAAGTTTTACCCTAAGATGGCTCACCCGGCTAAGGGCAGTTCTACTTTCATATGATCACTTAATACCGATGAGTTGTGTGTGGGGCCCTTGACAAGGTCTAACTTCCTTTTCTTATCATTGTAAATGCCTGCACTTATAACTTTGCTAAACACACCCCATTCCTTATTTCTCAAGATGGCCTTAGAGATGCTCTCCCTAATAATCTGAGTCTTTATTCAGGGAGTTAATAACTCTATGTGTGAAGGTCAGTGGTGGTTTAAATCATATAAATCTGTTTTACTATTCGCAGTCCAAAATGAGATTGAGCTAGATTTGGCTCCTATGGTGCAATCTTGATCATATCATGTCCAAATGAATTCCAATTATTACCATGGGTTTTCAATGAGTAGTGTTCTAACAACCTCAAATCCTAATTTCATAAATTCTCTAGGGGAACTTAAAACTTAGTCTCTATTAAAATAGAAGGCGTGCAGGTACTGATTTATACATCGACCGTCAACTAATGATCTCCATAAATTCTGATAAATTCACTATGTCATAATATTGGTCTAAAAACCTCAAACCCCAAATTTCACAATTTTACAGGAACTATTTAACCATAATTTCTATTTAACATAAACAGGTGCAAATAGAGATTTACACATCAAGTAGTAGATTATGACCTCAATAAATTCTGGGAAAATTACCATGACATAATACTGGTATAAAAACACCAAATCCTAAGTTTCACATTTTTAACAGGAATATTTGACCATAATTTCTATTTAACATAAATGAGGTGCAAATAGGGATTTACACATCAAGTAGTAGATTATTACCTCAATAAATTCTGGGAAAATTACCATGGCATAATACTGGTCTAAAAACACCAAATCCTAAGTTTCACATTTTTAACAGGAATATTTGACCATAATTTCTATTTAACATAATGGGGTGCAAATAGGGATTTACACATCAAGTAGTAGATTATGACCTCAATAAATTCTGGGAAAATTACCATGGCATAATACTGGTCTAAAAAAACCAAATCCTAAGTTTCACATTTTTAACAGGAATATTTGACCATAATTTCTATTTAACATAAATGGGGGTGCAAATAGGGATTTACACATCAAGTAGTAGATTATGACCTCAATAAATTCTGGGAAAATTTCCATGGCATAATACTGGTCTAAAAACACCAAATCCTAAGTTTCACATTTTTAACAGGAATATTTGACCATAATTTCTATTTAACATAAATGGGGTGCAAATAGGGATTTACACATCAAGTAGTAGATTATGACCTCAATAAATTCTGATAAAATTACCATAGGCTTATATTAGCATCATGACCTAGTGTGATTTATGTCAAATTTATCAGACATATAAAACCACATATTTGCACAAAAACCATAACGGGCATAAATGTAATCTTAGCAACTTATAGCATGAAATATTCCCTAAAAATTCTCAGAACTATCCTGCTGCCATAATAATGTAATTAAAGGCTAACCCCAAGTTTCACTTCATTCTAAAATCATATGACCCCTTTTTAATTTCATAACTCAATTTAGGGGTAATATAGTAAATTCTATATCTTGGGATTTTTGTACCCAAAAATCCCCAAATACCTTTTGGGAAGGCATATTACTGCCATGGACCCTTGTCCAACATCTCAAGCCATTGGGTCAACCCCCAAGGCTTGGGGCTCACTCCACCCCAAATTTGTTAAAGGCAGACCATTATGGTCTTTAGTCTAGCTCTTGCATGGCTCTTAACTCCACATGCACAAGGCCAAATGGTCTCAAATTTTACCAGTGGTCTATATATATATAAAGAGCTCACCACCCAAATTTGAGGGTGTTTGGAGTTATACAACTCCATAAATACCAATTATTCCATTTTGATAATAAATGAAATATCTAAATGGATATACATCCAAAAATTTCCAAATTTAAACCCTAGGTGTATCATCATACCATGCATGCATAGTAGAAATTTCAAAGGATTTGGTTAAGCCATTTAAAAGTTATAGCATTTTTAATTTCTGCCCTACACAAGGAGCAGTCCTAGGAAAATGAGTGCCCTGGTGTCCACGTTGCACCAAATCATTTGATTCAAGTGGAAAATGAAAGTAGGCTCATAGGGCTACAAAAGTCGTCTCTGCCACGTTTTGCAAATATGGCCTCTAAGGCCTTCAATTTTTGCATGCAATACCCTGCATGTTTGAAGGCATATTTGCCTTGGTCTGCCAATAGAGATCAAGGAGACGAAATCAACGGTTGTGATTTCATCTCCTTCCTGTAGCCGACGGCCCAGAGGAAATGGCCCTTGATCCCGGCCAACCACCACCCTCCCCGGCCATCTGTCGCCGCCACCACCTCTGTTGAGGGGTTGGCCGTCGATTGGCGGTGGAATGGTGGCCGGAGGTGGTGGTTCCCGGCGATCCCTGGAGGAAGCCCAAACGGAAAAACGGAAGGGAAAATCCCATGGCTGACGGCTCAATTGAGCTCGGCTGCCCTTGCTAAGACGTTAGATAACTAGCATAGAGGGAGAGGGGGAGAAATCTGTTGGGTATTGTATCCACAATAGCCCTGATTTGAAGAAGTCCCCTTCAAACTAGGATGAATTGTAATTGTATTTGATTATGCACTTTAGCTGTATTGTGACAGGTCATTCCACTCTAGGTACAAACCAATGTCAGTTTTCAATGAGTCGTCAAACACAGGCTTGTGCAATGTAATCCCTCATTGTATAGACCAAAGTGTTGGCTCATGTGAGATCTCTCTATTGGGATGTACCTCATTTCCTAAGTGCAAGAGAAGGAGGACTGGAGCTGATGGTGGACTTTTCATAGAAAGGGATTTTTCCCAAGTAAAATTCGGTTATATCATTCAGAAACATATAGTCGAATTCGACTATATAGTTGGGATGGATATAATCGAATTCGGTGAATCATAGTTCGAATTTCCTTGAAGAATTAGAATAACCGAATTCGGTTATTGCAATTCGGTTATATCATTTAACCGAATTCGATTCGGTTATTGCCATTCGGTTATACCATTTAACCGAATCGGTCTGCAGTAATTCTTCCGGTTCGTTTTTGAATGCGCGTTTCTTAGGGCTTCTCCTATGTTCAGTACACGTGGAATTAGATCCGTACTTCGCGCATATGACCGTTGTAGAAGACCGTATAAATACTCCTGATGTATTTCCGTTTAGAAAAAAATCTAATCCAATCAATCTGAATCGAATCAAAAATCGCGAATCAAACAGAAAGAATCGCAAGTCTCGACCGATCTCTCTCGCGCTCAAGTTTCGTCTCCGACAAAGCTGTGATTTGTGATTCGTCTTCTACAGATTCAAGCATCTCAGATCCAGTAAAGAATCGCTCAAGATTTCTTCGTTCTTCCTCTAAACGTATTGAGATTCTTTGTCAAGAAGAAGAAATCTATTTCTCAAGATCTGAAGAAAAACTTCATCTGAAGTTTAAGAAGATTGTTTCAAATCTACGTTGTGTTGTAATAAACAATTTTATAAACTTTGTAGGAAGCTTGCTTCCGAGTGTTGTGTAGATCCTTGTTTAAGGATTGAGTTGTAGGAGTTGTTTTTTACTCCGAGTTGTAGGAGTGGTGCACTCCGAGTTGTAGGAGTTCTTACTCCGAGGTGTAAGATTATTTTAATCTGAGTTTGGTGAAGTAGCCGAATCTAGCCTCGAAGAGCTAGATAGGCGAGGCGGGAAAGAGGAGTACCCACATCGGGGAACCTCTATAAAATCCTTGTGTCTGTGCTGTGCCTTTTTGTGTGCTTTTCTGTGTTATAATTTTTAATTCCGCGTAAAGACATAGAATCCACCTATTCACCCCCCTCTAGGTGATTTAGGCCGCAACTAGATACTTTCAATTGGTATCAGAGGCAGGTTGTTCGCTATAGGTTAACACCTTGAACAAGGCCTCCTCATCTAGTTGCCTGAACAAGTATGTCTGGCATGGATAAGACCAAGGATTCCGTCAAGCTTCCAGTCTGCACAAAAGAGAATTTTCCTATGTGGAAGGAGAGAGTCAGATTCTTCATGGAGGCTGCTGATCCAAGAATATTTCAGATTGTGGAAGAAGGTCCTCATGTTCCTATGAAACCATCTTCCATAAACTCTACAATTATGGTCGCCAAGAAGATGCTGGAACTTACAAAGGATGAGATTGCACTGGTCTCTCTGGACAAGAAGGCAAAGAATATCATTGCAGGTGCAGTCGATGATTCCATGTTGCAGAATCTTCTTCACTGCAAGTCCGCCAAGGAAATGTGGGACTCTCTGGTTGTTCTGATGGAAGGAACAGATGAAGTAAGGGATGATCAAAGATCATTGCTGAACCAAGAATACGAAGCCTTCAAGCAACGCTCTGGTGAATCCATTTCTGATACTTATGAGAAGTTCTTTAAGATCGTAAATGGTCTTAGGAACTATGATCGTGAATTCACTACTGGCGAACTTAATGATAAATTCCTAAGATCCCTGACCAAAGAATGGGACACTAAAGTTATAGCCATTAGAGAATTCGGAAAACTCGGATCAATGGAGCCACAAATGTTGTTTGGGAAGCTCCTGTCCCATGAATTAAAGTTGAACACCCGTAAAGCTGAAGAAGAAGGAACCAGAGCCTCTGGAAGGGAGAAGTCCACTGCACTTAAAGCTGTAAGTTCAAGAAAAGGCAAGGCTCTCCCACCTGTCAGGAGATCCTCCTCTGATGAAGATAAATCTGATGCTAGCCCCTCAGGCTCAGAAATGTCAGATGAAGAGTTCTCTTTACTCTCCAAGCAGTTCAAAAAGTTCTTTAACAAACAAAGGAACATGAGAGGTCAAACCTCGTCTTCTCGTCATAGAAGATCAAACCGTAATGAGGATCATCACAAAAAGAAGCATGAAGATGACAGGTATAAATCTAAACCTAGTAAACATTCTTCTAACGATATCATTTGCTATTGCTGTAATAAGCCAGGACACATGATTGCGGAGTGTCCATACAAGAAAAAGGAAGGCTCAAAGAAAGAGGATAAGAAATCCTACAAAGGTAAAAGGAAAGAAAAGAGCCTCATTGCAAAGAAGCCAAAGACTCTGAGTGACAGCGACTCAGAGGTGTCAAGCACTGATGAAGAAGCCTACTTTGGGCTTATGGCACAAACGGATGATGAAGCAAGCGACACCTCATATAAGGCAAAGGTAAATCTTCATACTCCTCTTTCTGCCTCTGAGTGTGAAACTGCATCCAGAGCAAATGAAGACTATTATTCACAGGATGAGTCAGAATTAATGACTCAGTACAAAGCTCTTTTGCAAAGTTTTGACAAATGCCGCAAGGTTGTCAGATCTCAAGCAAAAGAAATTGTCTCTCTCAAGAACGTGGAATCGGCTCTGAGAGAGGAAATCGAAAGATTAACTCCCCTCGAAAATGAAGTCCAATCCTTGAAGGAGGAATTAAGAAGCTCTACTGAATCATCAATTCTGAAAGAGAAACTTATAACTGAACTGGAAGAAAAGCTGGCGGCAGAGAAGAAAATATCAGAAAGCTTCAACAAGCCAAAAAATGTTCTTCCTCTTATTTATAAGTTCTCCACTCCTGGGAAGGTTAGTGGCATTGGTCATGAGGCTGAAAATAGTAAGGCTGCCGAGATAAGAGCCAAAAGAGGTAAAGGGAAGGCTGATCAAAGTCAACCTTCGTTCAAGAAGGTCGTTTTTTCCGACAAACCCGCTTGACTTTGAAACATCCTATGGTCATCTCACTAGACCAATACCTGTTAAATCTAGCAATAGATATCAGGGATGGAGCCGACCTCGAAACTTTGACTCGACTCCTTTCAAGGCGCCTTATGAAGAAGTAATTCTCAAAGACCATGGTCCATTTGTTCATGGATCAGTTGCAAAGAAAGCACCAAAAGTTAAATCTGTTAGTGCTAAGCCTAATGAGAAGATGGAACCCTGTGTTTGCTGCAAACACGAGGCATCCACCTCTAAGAAGGTTACTCCTACTAGACCTCCCGTTCAAAAGGTAAAGCAGGAGAACAAGAGAAGGTACAACCGATTTGATTGTTGGTGCTGTGGCAAAGTTGGTCACTTCGCCATAGATTGCTGGTTTAATTACAGTTATGTTAAGACCCCACGAGGTAACAATGCAAGAGTGACTCCTCGCACTGTTAACACTCAAATTGGTGGTCATCTGACAAGAAGCCAAGGACCCAAATCTGTTTGGGTTCCTAAGGGCAATTGATTATTGATTGCAGGTATGTCCAAAGGCCAATTCAAATCCAATATGGTACTTGGACAGTGGATGTTCTCGGCACATGACCGGAACAAGAAGTTTGTTACAAGAGTATACACCCGTGAAGGATGGACCAAAAGTTATTTTTGGCGGATCTGATCGGGGAATCACGAAAGGCTACGGTATGATAACCAACGGTATAGTCTCTTTCACAGATGTAGCTTATGTCAAAGGATTACAACATAATCTAATCAGCATAAGTCAATTATGTGATAAAGGCTATATGGTTGAGTTCTACAAGGACAAGTGCTTAATAAAGTCGTCTGATACGTCAGAAACTATTTTAACAGGCACTCGGAGTAGGAATATTTTCTGCTTAAATTTTCTTTGTTTAGACTCTTCTACACCAGTGTGTCTTTTAGCAAAAGACAGTGCATCCCTTTGTGACCAGTGGCACAAGAGACTAGCACATATTAATTTCAAAACAATAAGTATGTTATTCTCTCACAACTTAGTTCGTGATGCTCCAGATGTTAAGTGCATTAAAGAGAGACCTTGTCACGCCTGCCAAATGGGTAAGCAGACTCGGGCTACCTTTAAAAGCATTATTGGCAAAGATTCTACCAGATGCTTATATCTGCTCCATATGGACTTGTTTGGTCCCATGCCAATCCGAAGTTTAGGAGGCAAGTCTTATACGCTGGTTATTGTTGATGATTACTCACGCTTTGCTGGGTATTCTTTCTGAAACACAAGTCAGACACCTTTGACTCGTTCACCACATTCGTCAAGCAAATTCAGAATGAACTGGAATGTTCTGTGGTCAAAATCAGAAGTGACCACGGTACAGAATTCAAGTCTGGGGCTATGACCGAATTTTGTGAAAGCCTAGGTATCTTTCATGAGTTTTCCTCTCCTCGTACTCCACAACAAAATGGAGTAGCTGAGAGAAAGAATAGAACACTCATAGAGGCTTGCAGAACAATGTTGAGTGACTCTTCTCTCCCAGAATACTTCTGGGCTGAAGGCATCAACACTGCCTGCCACGTGCAAAACAGAGCACTAATCAACAAGAACCATCATAAGACTCCTTATGAACTCCTGAAGGGCAAGAAGCCAACCCTGTCTTATTTTAGAATCTTTGGCAGTAAATGCTTCGTGCTTAATAACGGGAAATATTACAAAACTAAGTTTAGTGAAAAATGTTTTGAAGGTATTTTCGTAGGATATAGTAGCCATAGTAGGACATATAGGATTTTCAACAAGAAAACCCTGGTTGTAGAAGAAACTTATAATGTTATATTTGATGAAACTAGTATGCTTCAAAGCAGTTCTTCTAGTGTTTTTGTTGAAGATGCAGATGCAAGGTTCAAGGACATAAACTTGGAAGAAGCTGTAAAGGAAGATGCTCCAAAGTCTATTGAAGTCAACATTCCATCCGCACATGAGGAAGATGAACCTCAAGAAGATGAAGATGTACCGGAAGTGCAGGAACCCCGTGGACATCCAAATGCTGGAATGATCCGACACTTAAGGGACCATCCTGCAGAGCAAATTATTGGAGATACCCATGTTGGTGTTAGAACAAGAAGAGGTACAGCTAATGAAGTTTTACACTTAAGTTTTCTTTCACAGGTTGAGCCAAAGAAATTCGATGAAGCAAAGAACGATGCTTCATGGATCATAGCAATGCAAGAAGAACTCAATCAATTTAAGAGATGCAAAGTGTGGACGCTTGTACCTAGACCCAAAGGACAGAATGTCATTGGAACAAAATGGGTATTCAGAAATAAGTTGGACGAGGATGGTGTGATCATCAAGAACAAGGCCCGACTTGTTGCTCAAGGGTATAGACAAGAAGAAGGGATCGACTTCGATCAAACTTTTGCTCCCGTAGCAAGGCTTGAAGCGATCAGGTTGTTTCTAGCGTATGCTGCTCACAAAGGATTTAAAGTCTATCAAATGGACGTGAAGTCAGCCTTCCTTAATGGTGATATAAAGGAAGAAGTATACGTAGAACAACCCCCAGGTTTCGTGGACTCCTCATTTCCTGATCATGTTTATTTTCTTCGAAAAGCTTTATATGGTCTCAAGCAAGCTCCTCGTGCTTGGTATGAGACGTTGTCTAGCTTCCTCCTTGAAAACAAATTCACAAGAGGCAAGATAGACAAGACATTATTTCTTAGGGAAGTAAAAGGCAAGATTTTGCTAGTGCAAATCTATGTCGATGACATTATTTTCGGATCTACCGATGATATCCTCTGCAAAAAGTTTTCCAACTTGATGCAAGGGAAATTTGAAATGAGTAGTATGGGAGAGCTGAAGTATTTCTTAGGACTTCAGGTAAAGCAATCTGAAGATGGAATTTTCATCTCTCAGACGAAGTTTACCAAAGAGTTAATTAAGAAATTCGGAATGGAGAATGCAACCTCTATGAGGACTCCAATGGGTTCAGCTATGTCTCTAGACAAGGATGAGAAAGGGAAACCTTTTGATGAAACCAAGTTTAGAAGCATAATTGGATCCTTGCTCTACCTTACCGCAAGTAGACCGGATATAATGTTTTCAACATGTGTTTGTGCTAGATTTCAGGTGAACACTAAGGAATCTCACTACTCAGCTGCAAAGCGGATTTTGAGATACCTTAAAGGCACACCAAATCTTGGCTTATGGTACCCAAGAAGTAATGATTTCGAGCTCACTGGTTTTTCAGATGCTGATTTTGCAGGAAGCAAAGATGACAGGAAAAGTACTTCAGGAACGTGCCAATTCTTAGGAAAACGGCTCATCTCCTGGAGTAGTAAGAAGCAAAATTGTGTTGCTATCTCAACTGCTGAATCGGAGTATATCTCTGCAGGCAGTTGTTGTGCACAATTGCTCTGGATAAGGAACCAACTTGAGGATTACAACCTAAAGCTCAAAGAAATTCCTATGTATTGTGATTCATCAAGCGCCATAGCAATTGCCAACAATCCCGTGTCTCACAGCAGGACAAAGCACATAGAGATTCGTTATCACTTCATCCGAGAGCATGTGGAGCACAAGGACATTGATCTTAGCTATGTCCCGACGGATCGGCAAATTGCAGATATTTTCACTAAGCCGCTCGACGAATCAAAGTTCAATTATTTCAAAATGGAGCTTGGTATGTTAAACAAAGACTCTTAGAGACTCTCAGAATCTCAGAAGTCAAAAAGATGTTTTGTCGAACCTTCATTTAACCGAATTCGGCGATTCTATTTAACCGAATCCGGCGATTCTATTTAACCGAATCCGGCGATATCGATTAACCGAATTCGACTAATTCCTTTAGCCGAATGACAAATTTTCTGGAATTCAATTCTTTCCTAAATGGAATTCGAAGGGTCACGGTTCAAATCTCAGGTACGCGCTCTCTCTAAATCTTCATAACACTATATAAATGTTCCTTAAGAGAGAAATTCGAAACCCTTGACTCCGAATCGTGCGACGCTTCATCTCCCGATTCGTGCGTCCGTTCGTGGTTCTCTTCTCCAACCGCCGCTCGTCTGGTTCGCTCGCATCCTCACCTCCTTCAACCGATTCAAGAGAAGCTACGCAATGCCTAAGAAAGCCTCAGAGAAGCTGCTCTTCGGAAGTGAGCTAGTCAGAACTGGTTTCGACACCTCAGTAGATGAATTCAGAAACGTCGTTCTCATTCTTGAGGTGGCCGGTCTGGGCTATGTTCTAGAACATCCTTGCAAGGTGTTGGAAGCAGAGGTTCTAAAATTCTTCAAGCATGCAGAACTGAGAAAGCAAGGGTCTGTGATAAAAAGCAGGATTGGTGATGTCCAAATCAAAATTTCTTCTTCAAGTCTGACCAAGCTTCTCAAGCTACCAGAAGTTTCAGAAACAGATACTCTATCTCCAAAGGATTTCAAACAAGCTCTCCGGTTTTGTGGTTTGCCCAAAGGAACAAAATCCATTTATCGAAAGCAGATGAATGAGGAAGGAAAATTACTGTCTGATATTATGGGAAAGGTTCTCCTCTGTAAAGTCGGCTCTCACGACTATCTCTCTAATGATATGTTCAAGCTACTGGGTTCAGTTATTTGCAGAAAAAGGGTTGACTGGGGAAGTGTGTTGTTTGACAGAATCTCCGCTAGTTTAAATACCCCAAATTTTGGGAGAATTCTCTCTCTATATCTCTACCGTCTGGATAAAACAAGATTCAACATGAAGAATGGAACTCCCCTCCATCATTTCAAAAGAATTGACTCCTCTATGATTGAGAGGTGGTCCAGGAAAGTTGGTGAGTCAAGAGTGATATCTCCCAGGGCTCCAAAAGTTCAGAAAATTCCTCGCATTGAATCTGACAGTGAAACAGAAAGTGATCCATCCAGTAAGAAGGAGAGTGAACAGGAAGCTGAGCAACACCATGAGAACCAAGATGGTGAGCAAGAAAATGAGAAGCAGGGTGAAGACCTGAATGAGAAAGAAGGTGAACCCTCCAAGGGGGAGTGCTCCAAGCTGCCTGAACCAAATCCTCCCCTCTCTCCAGTGGGTTCTACAGTCGTATCTCCCAAGATTCCATCTCCTCACAGCTCTCCTTCTAAAGAAGAAAATGCTGATAGCCACATTGACAGTGATGGAGATGATGAAGGGGGAGATAATCCTAATATTGATGCTGTGAAGACAGGTCAATCAGAGAAAGGTCAAGCTGCTCCTCCTGAGGCTGCTATCCCCGCTCAAATTGAGGGGGAGAATGTTCATTCTGATCTCTCTGCTCCTGAAGAAGATAAGCAAGAGCAGGCAGACCTTCCTACAACCGCTGAACATGTTACTATCCTCATAGAAGATGACAGTGTTGCAGGGCCCTCTGCCTCAACTTCAAAAGTTAAGGGAAAATCTGTGCAAGCTCCCAAGGTGCACAAAATCCAAATAACAGTCGAAGACAGGAGAAATGAAGAACCCTCCCCTCCTCCAGCTCAAAATGAAGAAACTCTTGATGTTCAACAGTTTTATCACTATATGAAGGATGTGGATTCAGCAGATTTCCTCGTAGCAGAAGATGATTTTGGAATCTCTTCTCGCTTGCAAGATCAACCTCCCTCTGCCGTCGACTCAATGCTACTCAGTATGGAAGAAATGCTTATCAAACAGAAAAAGTACTTTGAATTTGCTATTCATCAAATCTTTGACAAGACCAGAGATATAGACAAAGGAATGGGCAATCACTTGCAATCTCTAGCTCATAGCATGGACAAGGTAAAAGAAAAACAGGATGAGTACTTCTCTCTGGGTGCATCCTCCCTTAAGTATGTTGGGGAAGGATTACAAGCCATTTGTGCGAATACTACAAAGCTTTCTGAAAATCAAGAGTACATGTTTCAGCATGATCAACAGGGAAGATCTTCAGTTCAGAACTCTCTCCAAGCCATCAAGACAGAGATCATCCAAACCCTAACTGAAGAAGTCAGAAAGGGGGAGGAAAGACTGCATGAACGAATTCAAACTCAAATCTTTGATTTAAATAGAGAGTTAGAAGGAAGGATTCAGGAATCACAGCTAAATGTTCAATCTCAGATTGCTGAAGTCTCAAGGAGTATTGATAGCAAATTTCAAGACTTATATGGTTATCTGCATCAAAATCAGGTTTGGTTGCATAATGAGCTTTCAAGAGGCTATGCCCATGGTTTCCAAGGGACAGGTCAATCTTCTGAGCAGCCAGCCTTTCCTTCTGAAGAATTTAATCCAGACAGTCAGTTTGCTGCTCCTCAGGGTGAATATCATCCTCCCGAAGGCTATATCTGGTCTGATGATGAAAATAAAATATCTAGAAAAAGGGTGAGATCTGAAAGATCTGAAGCTGCTGGTTCTGGATTCATGAGAGATGCTTTCAGAGCAGCAAATCCAAGGCAGGATACTCAGAGAGCTGAAGGCTCAAAAGTTGTTAGCACAGGAGCTCCTCTCCAAAGAAGGATTGATGGCGAAGTCTGGAGCCCTGAATCAAGAAATATCATCCTGGATCATTTCAGACTTATCAGCTGTTCAAATGAACTTCCATCAACTTTTTATGACCAGGAAGAAATTAACAAATGGCAAGCTTCAATGCTGAAGAGAAAGATTCATTTCAGAAATCATAAAGGAGATGAAAAGCCTCCACTACCTCCTCCGAAGTATTTTCCGAAGCCGAAGGCTTATTTTGAGAGACAGCTCAAGAAGTATCAAAAGGGAAAGAAGCATGATAACTGATCTCTTTTAAGAACATTTATATAGTGTTATGAACTTCAATCTTTTGTTTATGATGACTATATATAGCTTCATAGTTCAGTTCTTTACTTGCTTATATTTATTTTTCTCCTAGCAATTCACCTCAGTAGATAGGGTTCTGACTTCTTCAAATAGGGGGAGATTGTTGGGTATTGTATCCACAATAGCCCTGATTTGAAGAAGTCCCCTTCAAACTAGGATGAATTGTAATTGTATTTGATTATGCACTTTAGCTGTATTGTGACAGGTCATTCCACTCTAGGTACAAACCAATGTCAGTTTTCAATGAGTCGTCAAACACAGGCTTGTGCAATGTAATCCCTCATTGTATAGACCAAAGTGTTGGCTCATGTGAGATCTCTCTATTGGGATGTACCTCATTTCCTAAGTGCAAGAGAAGGAGGACTGGAGCTGATGGTGGACTTTTCATAGAAAGGGATTTTTCCCAAGTAAAATTCAGTTATATCATTCAGAAACATATAGTCGAATTCGACTATATAGTTGGGATGGATATAATCGAATTCGGTGAATCATAGTTCGAATTTCCTTGAAGAATTAGAATAACCGAATTCGGTTATTGCAATTCGGTTATATCATTTAACCGAATTCGATTCGGTTATTGCCATTCGGTTATACCATTTAACCGAATCGGTCTGCAGTAATTCTTCCGGTTCGTTTTTGAATGCGCGTTTCTTAGGGCTTCTCCTATGTTCAGTACACGTGGAATTAGATCCGTACTTCGCGCATATGACCGTTGTAGAAGACCGTATAAATACTCCTGATGTATTTCCGTTTAGAAAAAAATCTAATCCAATCAATCTGAATCGAATCAAAAATCGCGAATCAAACAGAAAGAATCGCAAGTCTCGACCGATCTCTCTCGCGCTCAAGTTTCGTCTCCGACAAAGCTGTGATTTGTGATTCGTCTTCTACAGATTCAAGCATCTCAGATCCAGTAAAGAATCGCTCAAGATTTCTTCGTTCTTCCTCTAAACGTATTGAGATTCTTTGTCAAGAAGAAGAAATCTATTTCTCAAGATCTGAAGTTTAAGAAGATTGTTTCAAATCTACGTTGTGTTGTAATAAACAATTTTATAAACTTTGTAGGAAGCTTGCTTCCGAGTGTTGTGTAGATCCTTGTTTAAGGATTGAGTTGTAGGAGTTGTTTTTTACTCCGAGTTGTAGGAGTGGTGCACTCCGAGTTGTAGGAGTTCTTACTCCGAGGTGTAAGATTATTTTAATCTGAGTTTGGTGAAGTAGCCGAATCTAGCCTCGAAGAGCTAGATAGGCGAGGCGGGAAAGAGGAGTACCCACATCGGGGAACCTCTATAAAATCCTTGTGTCTGTGCTGTGCCTTTTTGTGTGCTTTTCTGTGTTATAATTTTTAATTCCGCGTAAAGACATAGAATCCACCTATTCACCCCCCTCTAGGTGATTTAGGCCGCAACTAGATACTTTCAAAATCGTACCTTGATTGGCTCGAGGTTGAGGGAACCCGAGCTCGCCATGTCCGACCACCTGAGCTCCAATTTCTTGGTCGATCTCCCTCCTCTGTGCCCGATTCCTTCTGCAATCATGGGGTTTCGCCTCCTAAGCACATTGTGAAGCTAATGAAGGGTTTGGACTGGGCCGGGAGAAGCTATATCTGTGGTTGCCATTTTTGGCGATTTCACCAAGGGTGGAACCTCCCTCCAAAGCCACTGTCACAGCTCCAGCTCAGCAGGGAAATAATGCTTGAGCTGTGAGGAGTCGATTAAGAGTGTAATCAAGGCTTAACTCCTCTTAAATCTTGGGTCACCATTAATGGTGGTCGGCTCTGTAACGGTCTCCCCAGCATACAGCTCGCAAGGACGACCGCCGGCACCCCCAGCATCCAGCTCGAAAGGGTTCAGCCTAACCAAATGGGCTGCAACCTATGCACCCCAACCCCTCTCTGTCCCACCACAGGGCACAGTGGGTTGTTGGAGACCGCAGTCCCCCTTTTCATGAGGAATGGTTCAGTTAAGCGGCAGCGCAGGGACTTCCCAGGAGGTCACCCATCCCGTGACTACTCCAGCCTGAGCACGCTTAACTATAAAGTTCTTCCACTCCTCATCACCAATTGATCTGCAGGTCAATTGGTGATGAGGAGTGGAAGAACTTAATAGTTAAGCGTGCTCAAGCTGGAGTAGTCACGGGATGGGTGACCTCCTGGGAAGTCCCTGCGCTGCCGCTTAACTGAACCATTCCTCATGAAAAGGGGGACTGCGGTCTCCAACAACCCACTGTGCCCTGTGGTGGGACAGAGAGGGGTTGGGGTGCATAGGCTGCAGCCCATTTGGTTAGGCTGAACCCTTTCGAGCTGGATGCTGGGGGTGCCGGCGGTCGTCCTTGCGAGCTGTATGCTGGGGAGACCGTTACAGGCTCTCCCTTGTTTTCTCCTCCACCCCCATCACTACAGCTGCCACCTCACTCCAATTCCTACAGGGATTCCATGGGGAAGCTGAGAGGATGCTTTGGGGAGAGGGGAGGCATGCCATGTGGCATCCACTCCATTAATTCCTCCTTTGTCTTCCCCCCCCCCCTTTCTTACACTTGGACAAAGCATTCATTTCACCCAAATTTCGAATTTCATCATGCCTAGGGTCTGGTCACCATGTGGGCTGACCAATTGAGTCATGGGGTTGGGCTAAGTCTACTTGATTTAAGCTTTGGGCTCACTTGACTCAAATATGCCAATTTGGGGATTTTTGGGTTTGGGCTTGACTCAAGCTCACACCACTTAATATGAATGACCCACATTATTGTCTTGGACCCTATGGACCCATTCCAAGAGGAATTGAGTTATGATGGGGTCATATGGGGATTGATTGCACTTATTTGCCTATAGGGGCAATTTGGGTATTTTGGTGATTTTGCCCTAATTCTCCAAAATTGAATGTGCACCTTGGCTCATCTAGGTCTCATTTTCTTCCCTTGGTGTTTATGGAGGGTTGTGCTAGGTCAATTTCGCAAATTGATGGACAATTTAGGGTTTTCGCACAAATAGATCAATTTGGGGTTTTTTAGCAATTGGCCCAATGTCCCCTAATTGGTGGCCCTATGGTGGGGCTTTTGGGTCCATTAGTGACCTAATGAATTCCCTAAACTATTAGGGATGCTAGGGTGGGGTCACTTTGAACTTTAATTATCTAGTTGGTCCAATAGGGAGTGATTTGACCAAATTAGGGTTTATGTTGACTTTGGTCAAATTGCCCATCTTATCTGACCCCAATGGACCCAGGGTGGCCCAAGGAACTCTATAAGGTGTTAAGGAAGAGTCGGTGGGGTCAATTTGTCATTTTGAAGTCTAATATCAAGTTATAAGCCATGAAGTCAAATTTGGCTATTTGCACACCAAAGTGATTTTCACTTATTCACCTTGGTTCTTAAGGCCATTTTGTCCTCTTAAGGCAATGTCATGACCTTGTCATGACAAAAATACATCTTAGGGGTCTAGTTATTTTGGGGATGTTACAAATCCCAATAAACGAAGAAATAATTTCGTCCCCGAAATTTAGGATAGGTCCACGGGAGTTGGAGTTCAGAATATACCGGGATGATTTAGTAGTTTTAGTGCAGCATGACTCCCAGCTAATATTGGAAACGGTTAGGTCTAGTTTACACCGCCTTATCCTAAGTTCTCTCCTAAGTGCACTTCGTTAAATCTTACTATGATCGTAATCATGATCTTCTTCCTGGAGGTTCTTAAATAATTCCCAATTTGATGAAGGAATACGTAGTGTGTAGAAGATCTAGATTGAAGTGACTTTACACATTCACAAGGCGAGTAAGTAATTCAATCGAGCCCTATAATCTATAGTATGATGTCTTTGTAAGTATACAATTCCCGATCCGGAGAGTATATCGTCATGTTCACCGCAAATTTTTTTCAATATCAACCTCAATAACACTTGGATCTAAACTCTCCTGTAGTTCACAATCATTGTTGTTGTAACCGATTTCTCGGTCTCTTGTGGAGCTCGGGGCCCTCAACGAATTGAGGGGCAGCTAGCCCTTACGGGTCCCTCGGAAGAGGTAGGCAGATAACTCGGACAAAGAACAAAGACCCTGGTCTCAACGAGGAGGTCCCTCCACTAACCCGGAAGATCGTTGAGCGCTTCCCCTCCCAAGCCAAAGCTAAGACTCGGGCACCTTTGAGAGCTAGAGAGCCCAAACCAAAGCGACCTAAGGAGAGAAGAAGGCTCAAAGATTCTGAACCGGTCCCCCTCCAAGGTGCCCTTTAAGGTCTATTTATAGATTTTGGTTTTGTGGTCTGTCAATAGCCAACTCCCGCTGTCCATTCTTACTATCCGCACCCCAAATTGGTCTACTAATAGCCAAACTCCGCTGTTCGGAGGGGCTAACCGCAGACCACCAGGGGTCTTCTGGTAAAAGACCACCCCAGGTACCGGCGTACCAGAGACCCTTGACCTGTTCAGCGAACACGGGGCTCGCCAAAATGACTGGCTGGCTCGCCTGCCTAACGAACTCCTTTGACTGGCTGGCTCGCCTACCTCTATGGCTCGCCTGCCGAACCGCTCCTTAGCGGGTCGGGCTCTCCAAAATGGCTAACTGTACCCCAGAAATGGCTATTTGCACCCCAAGGTCCCGGACCTGCCTAGCGAACTCCTTCGATCGGCTGGCTCGCCTGCCTCTATGGCTCGCCTGCCGAACCGCTCCTTAGCGGGTCGGGCTCGCCAAAATGGCTAACTGTACCCTAGAAATGGCTATTTGCACCCCAAGGTCCCGGGCCTGCCTAGCGAACTCCTTCGACCGGCTGGCTCGCCTGCCTCTATGGCTCGCCTGCCGAACCGCTCCTTAGCAGCTCGGGCTCGCCAAAATGGCTAACTGTACCCCAGAAATGGCTATTTGCACCCCAAGGTCCCGGGCCTGCCTAGCGAACTACTTTGACCGGCTGGCTCGCCTGCCTCTATGGCCTCCCGCTCTTCCTGGGCTCGCCCCGCCTGGGCTCGCCCATCCTTGCTCGCTCCCTTGGGCGTGCGAACCAGAGACCCTTCCTGGAGAACATCGGGGTTGTACACAATCCCCGCTCTTCGCGAGTTTGTCTTGAGCTCGCGAAGAAACATCCAACCCCTGGTGTTCGCTGATTCGGCTGACGTGGCGGGAATCTTTTGGTGGGTCCCACGCCCAAAACTATAAATACCGTCCGACGCGGCTAGTGATCAAGCTTTTCCTTCCCCTTCTTACTCGCAGAAAACAACCTCTCCAGAATGTCTTCCAAGCCGAGCGCGCGGGTTCGACTGAAGGCTTCCATAGAGATGGCGAAGGCCCAGGCCGCCGAGCGCAACGCCTGGATGTTCAACCCCACCACATCCCCTTCCCCCCAGTCTAAGAAGCCCAAGACGGTTTGGAGGTCGCAGGGGGAGGACGTGTGACGCGCTATTTCTACACCGCTAATTAGCGGGCACGAAATGCGGTACGACGGCAGTGCACCGGTCGTTGTCAAGTAATAAAAGTAGGGAGTAGCTCCCCGAATATCGTTCTCAAAGGACCGCAAGTTGGGGAATACGATTTGCACGTTAGGAAATTAATTATGGGGGGTTCTAAGTTTAACAAAACAAGAGGGGGGTTTGGTTGATTTTATAGAACGGGAAATGAGAAAACTAAACACTATGCGGGTCGCAATCACCACGTCGCTTGGTGGATGGATTTAGTGCAGGCCGCGATGCCGTGCTTCGCTTAGCGGATGGCCGGTGAGCATGTGGATGAGGTGAGTGCAAATGCGAGAGTTGGGGGTCGAAGGCACCTCTTCGCTATCGCTTCTAGCTTTTGCTAGAGCGAGTGCTAGAACATGTTGGTATAAGTGGAGCGCGGGCGGAGCGCATCACAACACAGCATAACGTAAAGACAAGTTCATAAATAAACTTCCATTCATAGACAAATAGATGTTCATTTAGTTCATTACAACCATTATGAGTACAAATCACAAAATGAGAAGGGGTAGAAGTAACCACGAGATGACAAGCCTCGCCGCGGATCGTGGTCGGAATGGGGGGTCGTCACGCCTCCTCCGAGCTCAGTCCTTGGTTGCTTCCGGGGTGTAGAGGCTGTCACTACCTCCAACCGCTGCCCGTCTTCTTCTCAGAGCTGGGTTCACTTCTCCTTCACCCAATGGAGATGTCTTCCTCTTGGAATGCTGGCCGTAGATGGCGGAGAATGCTTCCGGAACCCTAGATGGACCTTAGGATCAATGGCTGAAGCTTTCCCAAGGGGAGGAATGGAAGGAGGGACCTTGGAGAGGTGGAACGGCGGAGTCGCGCGCAGAAATCGCGCCTAAAACTGTGCAGGAATACCTAAAATCGCGGAACAACGGCCTAAATAGGGAGCAGAATAAGTACTGCGCACGGTCAGTGGCGCACGACCAATGGTCGTGTGCGAAGGAATGCCTGTGTTCGTGCGCAGTCAACCTGTAGCAAAGAAAAAATAGAAAACAACGCACGGTCAGGGGCGCACGACCAGTGGTCGTGCGCGAAGAAATGCCTGTGATTGTGCGCATACCTTCGCACCAATCTCGATCTGGGCTGGGAATTAACGCACGACCAATGGTCGTGCGCCTGATCGTGCGCGAAGGAATGCGCACGATCAGAGGCTTTTTAGGCCAAAAATCACCCCGCACCATCCCAAACGTGCACACGATCCCAGGACCTGCAGGAAAAGTACAAATAACCTCGATCCGTACACACCACCGGATCCATAACACAGGCATACAGTAATATATAGGACAAACATGCCACAAAGGGGAAAGGATTGCACAAAAGGCGCAGAAACGCCATGCTATCAATATAAGCGTATATGAACAGCAAATGAAGTGCAATGACACTAAAACAAACCCAAATGAGGCCAGAAATCACTGTATAAACCAGACTCATCACACCCCCAGACTTACCTGTTTGCGCGTCCCGAGCAAACAAATCCGGCGGAGCGAGAAAAGACATAGTTGGGTTAGAAATTGCAAGGGCAGAGTAATATGTGAAGTCTCATATGCATGTGCATAGAAATCTAGTAGACAAAATTTCTGATTATGCATATTAGTTTATAATTTTCTAAGAGCGTATTTATATATTATGGTTACTCAAAAAGTGAATCACGGTGAATCATAAGGTCGTACATAGGAAGAAAGTAAACTGAACGCTGAGGCGAGCGTTGCCAAAGATCGGGACTCGGGACAACTCCATTGAAATCCATCAATGTCGGTGACCATAGGCTTGCCCGTTCGCACTCTCTCCACGGCACTGGTATGACTCAAATGCGTGAATCAATAGGACTTTTAGGTTTGAGATGAGGCTTGGGTTTAGGTGAGGTAAACAAAGATAAAAGCGACGGCTCAGACACTAAACCCAAATGAGCTAGCACAGAAAACTATCCTCATCACCACACAAACATGCGAGTACACTACACCCCCAGACTTGGAATTAACAACATGGGTGCGTGCACCGCCTACTCCCAAACTTATACTTATACGAATGAATTTTTTATTCAAACTCATGTCTTTTTCTTTTCTTCTCACATCTTTTCTCTTGTTCATTTTTTTCTTTTCTTTTCTTATCATTTTCAGCAAGTAAACAATAAAACACATCCACAACTTCACAAACATGTCACCACATCAACAATCCAACTCACAAAAATAATAAACAGCTAAAGCTCAGATTTGGGTGTGTGACTAGGATTGGCTTTTGGGCTTTGGAGCGATAAAAGTGGGGCTGAATCAAAGAACGGGTAGGCACAATTGGACTAACAAGGATATAGCGATAGGAAAGGGCGCAAAGGCTCAACCGGGCCAACATGATGGCCTATATCACATTCACGCAGTTGACCAACCGTATACCCATGCTTCAAGAATTGCTTGGGGCGAGTTCTAGCCACCGAGAAAGATAATCCTTCCTCCCGACTCGGGCAACACGAGACTAATGAACGTCTACACACATTCCTATGCTACCGTTTGATTCACACCGGATTCACCAAATTTCGAGTAAAGTAAACAATATTTACGCTAGTAGAAAAATATAAACTAAAAGCATAAAAAGAAATTGAATCTACACGAATTCCTACGAGACATGAGCACTCGACTAGGAGCACTACAGGAGTCAAAAAAGTACTTCGTCTCGCAATCCTAACCCAGCACCGTGATTTCCCATTCACACAACCGAGACGAGTTGGATTCGTCGCGCGCCTACAGTTAAGTGCGCTCACGTGGGTGTCGTGGTGTGCCATGAGATGAACAATGCTACAATATAACACAGTGTAAATCCTAGTATGCTGTGCACTGTGCATGTGCACGAGGTAACGATAACTCTCACTCCCCCAGACTTACACTAAGCAAAAAAACATGTTCGATAGTGGCATAAGCTTAAGAAGGCTAGGATGAGAGATTACCCCATGCTCAGAAATGAGCATACCAGAAGATATGGCATTTTGTTCAGAAGGCGGTGATCCCGCCGTGCTCCAATAGATGCGGACCTGCGATTAAAAGGATCCCAGCACAACAAAAATATAGCGAAGAAAATAACAAGAAGGAACGGAAGCAAATGGTCCCAAATGGGTTGTCTCCCAACAACCCTTTTGTTTAACGTCCTTGAAGGTGGACCAAATACCTGTATTATAGTTAGATAGCAAAAGTCTTATAATAAAAAAAAACTAAAGAGACAGTACGATGCAGCAAATAACATGAAACGAGAAGCACAGAAACATCACAGATGGCACACAACACAGCCCGGAGATCCCGACACGCATCAGCTATATGCTGATTTGTGGTGGTTCTCCCCAGTCACGCGAGATGGGCAGGAGGTGAAAGATTTAGGGCCCAAGGAAGATGTCTCTCCCTTGCCCCTAACCTCCTCCTTCTCGCGCCGGAGGGCTTCAAAGCGCGCAGCATGCAGGATTCTTTCCCGCTTCAGTTTTTGCACAGAAGGGGAGCGCCACCGAGCACCATGTGCAGGAGAAGTGATAGTGTTTGTCGGATTGGGATCAGCCAGGGGCTTCATTTCTGCACCCTCAAGAGGGGGTAGATCAGCCCAATGAACCTATTTAGATTGTTTACATTTCTTGTTTTGAATAAACACATTGTTTGGAAGGCTCATCGCTCCGCCTTCTCCCATGTCTTCCCACTCCTTTGTCTCATTGCTTTTCCTCTCTATCTCCAACTCTTTCATTGCGAGCTGCTTTGCTTCTTCTTTCAGCAGAGTGATACTTTTCTCCTCTCTAGGATCCTTCACGTCAAAGTCTGATTTTTCCTCATTGGACCTGCGCTTACTTTTACTTACAGAGAAATTAGGAAGATTAGATGATCCAGAAGGGTTTGTTGCATTGGAAGGTAGGGTGACACAACCCGTGGCGATGTGGAGGGTTGCGCCGCTCTCCTTCAGAAAAGGAACCCCCAAGATTGGCATGGAATCATTTTCCATGGGGCCGAGAATCTGAAAGTCAGTGACCACAGCCGTTCCATTAAGATTTACTACAACCTCACGAATCTCACCTTCAGTTTCGACAGTCACTCCATTCGCCAATACCAGCGACTTCCGGTCCTCAGAGTTCATTGTTAGGTGCAACCTCTCAACGTCTTGCAGAGCAAGAATGTTGCGAGATGCACCAGAGTCGCAAAGCGCGGCAACCTCGATGTTATTGATAGTACATTCAACAACGCAAGGGCTCACTTGACCACCATCCGCGTCAGCAATGCTTTTGCCTTGCTCCCGCGGGTTCTTTTCAGTATTGCTTGGAAGAGCGCCTTGTGTACACTCGGAGAGTACCTGGGCCAATTGGCCTAGCTGCGTCTCCAAGTTCCGCATTGAAGCAGTTTGATTGGCCATATTTGTTTGAGCCAGATCAACAAACTTTTCCATCATTTCTTCCAATGCGCTCTTCCTCTGCGGTGGTGCATTTTGAGCAAACCCCAGTTGTGGCGGCCTCGGTTGGCTACCGGAGGCTTGCGCATCAAATTGATGCGAGCCTCCTTGCCATCATTGATTAGGCACGTTTTGTTTCCATGAGAAGTTCGGGTGACTCCTCACGGCCGGGTTATAAGCGTTGTTAAATGGTACTCCCCGATTTTGATCATTCAAATAATTCACACTTTCATCAAAAGTTAATTCAGCGGGTTGCTCACCTGAGGGGCATTCATAAGCATGATGCCCGAGGTTTCCACATCCTTGACACGAAATGGCCATTATTGGGGCAGGAGGGAGGGCAGGCCTCTTAAGTAGCATGACGTTGTCATAAGGTGCCGATGCCACCTCGGCAGATGCGCCCGATGTGCTCACCTCAAAGAGTCCACGAGCATTCCTTGGGGCGTTTCTCCCAGCAGTCCAGAACGAACTATGAGTGGCGGTGTCCTGGAGAATCCTCAGTGCGTCCTCGGGTGTATGGTTCATCAGGGTGCCGCCTGCAGCAACATCAATCATGGCCCTATAATTGGGCTCAATTGCAAAGTAGAAATTTTCCACCAAGCTCCAAGGTTGTAGCTCATGATGAGGGCACTTCCGGAGGAGGTCCGTGAACCTATCCCATGCTTCCGCAAGGGTCTCCTGATCGTGTTGCCGGAAGGTTGCGATTTCTCTCGGCAAGTTTACAACCTTGTCCACCGGGTGGAATTTTGCCAAAAACTTCGTCTGCAGAGCGTCCCAGGTGGTAGCTGCGCCGGGTGGTATTGTGTGGAGCCAAGCCTTCTCCTTGTCGCGGAGGGAGAATGGAAACAACTTGAGTTTCACCGTCTCATCAGCAATTCCTGCGTACCGAAATGTACCGCAAATCTCCTCAAATTCAGCTAGGTGAAGATGGGGGGTCTTCACTGGTTAACCCGGAGAATTGGGCATTATTGCGGATCATATTCAGAATGGCTGGCTTTATCTCAAAATTGTTGTTAGTAATAGCCGGGCCAAATCCGGGGTACACACTCCCCAAAGTAGGAGTGGTGTAATCCCTCATGGTCCTAAGTCGTGGCCTAACCACCTCATTCTCATCAGCCGCTTGAGCTACGGCCGGTGTATTTCCCACTCCTGGATTAGCCTGATTTTCATTAACATCCATGGTGGCAGCCGCACGTAGACGCGCCCGCAAAGTACGCTCTATCTCAGGATCAAATGCTGCAAATTCACCAGGATGATGTCTATGCATGCGCACACTACACCAAAAAGAGAAATATCAAAAACAAAAATACCCTTAAACTAATTTTCCAACAAAAACGAATTATAACCGCTTGCAGTCCCCGGCAACGGCGCCAAAAACTTGACGCGCTATTTCCACACCGCTAATTAGCGGGCACGAAATGCGGTACGACGGCAGTGCACCGGTCGTTGTCAAGTAATAAAAGTAGGGAGTAGCTCCCCGAATATCGTTCTTAAAGGACCGCAAGTTGGGGAATACGATTTGCACGTTAGGAAATTAATTATTGCGGGTTCTAAGTTTAACAAAACAAGAGGGGGGTTTGGTTGATTTTATAGAATGGGAAATGAGAAAACTAAACACTATGCGGGTCGCAATCACCGCGTCGCTTGGTGGATGGATTTAGTGCTGGCCGCGATGTCGTGCTTCGCTTAGCGGATGGCCGGTGAGCATGTTGATGAGGTGAGTGCAAATGCGAGAGTTGGGGGTCGAAGGCACCTCTTCGCTATCGCTTCTAGCTTTTGCTAGAGCGAGTGCTAGAACATGTGGGTGTAAGTGGAGCGGGGGCGGAGCGCATCACAACACAGCATAACATAAAGACAAGTTCAGAAATAAACTTCCATTCATAGACAAATAGATGTTCATTTAGTTCATTACAACCATTAAGAGTACAAATCACAAAATGAGAAGGGGTAGAAGTAACCACGAGATGAGAAGCCTCGCCGCGGATCGTGATCAGAATGGGGGGTCGTCATGCCTCCTCCGAGCTCAGTCCTTGGTTGCTTCCGGGGTGTAGAGGCTGTCACTAACTCCATCCGCTGCCCGTCTTCTTCTCAGAGCTGGGTTCACTTCTCCTTCACCCAATGGAGATGTCTTCCTCTTGGAATGCTGGCCGTAGATGGCGGAGAATGCTTCCGGAACCCTAGATGGACCTTAGGATCAATGGATGAAGCTTTCCCAAGGGGAGGAATGGAAGGAGGGACCTTGGAGAGGTGGAACGGCGGAGTCGCGCGCAGAAATCACGCCTAAAACTGTGCAGGAATACCTAAAATCGCGGAACAACGGCTTAAATAGGGAGCAGAATAAGTACTGCGCATGGTCAGTGGCGCACGACCAATGGTCGTGTGCGAAGGAATGCCTGTGATCGTGCGCAGTCAACCTGTATCAAAGACAAAATAGAAAACAACGCACCATTGGTCAACCAGTGGTCGTGCGCGAAGAAATGCCTGTGATCGTGCGCATACCTTCGCACCGATCTCGATCTGGGCTGGGAATTAACGCACGACCAATGGTCGTGCGCCTGATCGTGCGCGAAGGAATGCGCACGATCAGAGGCTTTTTAGGCCAAGAATCACCCCGCACCATCCCGAACGTGCACACGATCCCATGACTTGCAGGAAAAGTACAAATAACCCCGATCCGTGCACACCATCGGATCCATAACACTGGCATACAGTAATATATAGGACAAACATGCCACAAAGGGGAAAGGATTGCACAAAAGGCGCAGAAACGCCATGCTATCAATATAAGCGTATATGAACAGCAAATGAAGTGCAATGACACTAAAACAAACTCAAATGAGGCCAGAAATCACTGTATAAACCAGACTCATCAACGTGTCATCACCTCCTGCCTCGCCCCCGCCGCCGAATACTGGGCTCGCGCAACAGGTATTCTTCGTTTAGACTTTTTATATCGACTCCCTATTCACTCCTTCCCCTCTCGCAGAATCCTCCACCTGAGGAACGCATGGCGGGCCTTACACTGACCTCTTCTCATGCTCTGTCCCCAGCGAAGCTGGGATCGCTAGATGCTTGGACCGGGACCTCGACCCAACAGGCGCCTCTCTCGCAACCCCGTAAGTCATAAGTACCCTCCTTTATCTCCGCTTAAGTCTATGCGATATCCATGCGTTTGTGGCCTATGCAGATACCCCACCGCCGAGCCCCAAGAAGAAAGGCTCCCCATCAGCGCACTCGCCGATTCCGCCTAAGGTTAACGTGGAGACCCCGGGCTTCGGTATGGTGGGCAGACGAAGTCCAGGCGGCTCGCTTCTCGACGGTGCCCAGGTCGCGGAGAGGGTGGTGTATCCCCCTAGTCTGGGGAAACCCCACGTCCCAGGGTTCCGCGAAAACTTCCAGGGTCGACCGGAGTCCTCTCGCAAGCAACGTCGCGAGTCCCCCTTCTCCCAAGGTTAGCACATTTTTGCAGGCTCCTTCTCTTGCTCGTCTCCTGATCCTACTAACTCCTCCTTCGCAGAAATTTCAGGAGCCACGCCTGAGTCAGAGTACTGGAGGTTGGAGATGTCACCGCCGCCCTCGCCGAGCCAGATCGAAGACTTCTTGGGCGACCCGGGCGACCCCGCGTGGATGAAGAGTCGGGTGTCAGAGGTGCTTCAGAAGCATGGTATGATGCTGCGCGAGCTGGAGGAGCGGTATGACGCAGACCGAGCTTTCTTCAAAGAGAGATTCGCCACGATGGAGGACGTGAATGCGCGCTTGCTCGCCGAGGCGGGGCCGGTGACTCGCGCAGACGCTACCTCGCCCGGCGTGCACATCTCGCGGGGCGAGGACCAAGCATACCTAATCCTGCGCGAGCTCAAAGTACTTCGTGAATGCAACTATCCGAGAGTGCCGCCGCGCGTGGGGAAGCGAGGCCGGGGTCGCTGGAAATGGCTTCCTTATCCCTGAGCCTGCCGTGGGTTTCTTTTTACTGTCCCCTTGATTTTATTTCTTTCATGATGCTTCTGTCAAACGATATCTGTGGCGTGGTAATACTTGCGAGTCCATCGTGACTCGCCTTTTATCATTTTTTGTTTTGCCTTTTATTTTTGTGGTGCGCCTGTGGCTTATTCCGTTCGCTCGCCGTGTTTGATACGATTGCCCTCGTGGAGCGCTCGCGAACTTCTGGGCGACGTTGTGCCCAAACCCCCTTCCCTCACGGGCCGAGCTCAGGCGGGGCTTAATTACCGCGCAGTGGCGAGCCCGGGCTCGCAAGACTGTAGTCTTATCGAGTAGAAATCTACTTTATTTTCGCTATCCGCACTCCCGACGCTTCGATTCCCGTGCCCATCCTAGTTTCCTATAAATAGTTCGGATTCACTTTTCCATCCGTCGCATTTATTTCTCAAATCCTCTCGCGTCTACGCTCATTTCAATTCTCGCAAGCTCGTGCTCGCGTTCGCTGCTTGCAGGTTGCCTCTTCCTGACTCGATGCGAACAAATCAGTCAATGGGAGCGGATGGCGAGAGCGAGGGGCGGTCAAGATGCGCCTCAGCGTTTCAAGCTCACGAATTCTACTGTGCGAACCTCACGGCCGAGGAATACAAATATGTCGTGGATCGTTATCTTCCGGAGGGCTATTCAGCTCGCTGTCCAAGCGAGAGAGCTACACTGAACGAGACCGAGGCTGGCGAGCTCGCGATGCCCATTGCTCACTTCGAGAATGGGTTGCGACTCCCCTTATGGCCTGAAATTCGTCAGGTACTTCGCTTAGCCTTCTCGCCGCTCCCTGTTCGCCATCGCGACTTTTTCACTGTTCTTTGCAGGTGCTGCGGTATTATGGGGTGCTGCCGAGCCAGCTGACCCCGAATGCGATCGCGGACATTGTCGCGTTCGCTAGTTACATGCGGGAGGAGAGGATCGAGTTCAGCCTCCTCGTCTTCCGCAAAGTGTTTTCCTTTCGCACCTTCCGGGACGGGACCACCTACTTCGCGAGTCAGCACGTCACCGTCTGCGAGACGGTGAACAAGAGTCACTACTGGACTCAGAAGTTTGTCCTGGTGAAGGGACCCTTCGGTAACCTCCACTTCACCCCTCTTCAACGGGATGACGCCACCTACCGCCCTCCGAGCTCCCTGAGCGGCGCCGACGCCAAACTCCTCCAATACCTCTCCGGAAAAAACTTCGAAGTCGCCTATCTGCGGCGCAACGTCGACTTGCTACTCGTGGTTCCTCAAGGGGAAGGTACGGCTCGCTCTCACCCTACTCTCCTTTCCTTTTCTTCACTGTGTAACACTCTTACTCTACAGGCGAGCGCAAGATCCCCGCTAATCCTCCGCACGCGCAAGGCACCACTCTTACGGCGGACACTCTTGCGACCGCGGCGGCAGAGGCTTGCTGTGATCTTCCTACCACCGGGTCCGGCAAGAAGCGGCCTCCATCTGCGAGTCAGCCTGGTTCGCAACCCTCCTCCAAGAAGTCGAAGGGGAAAACCTTCGCTGTCAAAGACAAGAGCGCGGTCGTTGATCTGAGCGAGACCGACGGCTCGCCCCCTTCTCCTGCGAAACAGCCGGACCCCTTGGCAAGCCAGGGTGCTGGGAGCTCTTTCGCAACCCCCCAACCCAAGGGCCACAAGAACTTCGGTCTGGGTGAGAAGGTTTCTGATATCCTCGGCGAGCCCCTGCTCGCTTGGGATCCTGACGCCAACCGGATTTCTTGCTCCACCCTTCACCCCTCCTGGGTGGAGCTCGGTAAGGCCGGGGAGGAGGCGTTCTCTATCTCCATCGGCTTATACGGCCGCGAGGACGCCGCCACCTATAAAGAGATGGGGCCAAGGCAACTGGTCTATGAAGAAATGCGAGCCCAGTTCCGCTCGACGGAGCTCGCACATATGGCGGGGCGCCGTTATCTGCAGGCGGATAGGGATATCCGCGCGTACAGGGAGGAGCTTAAGAGAGCTCGTGAGGAGATCAAAGGCCTTAAGGAGAGAGAGGAGGCGTCGGAAAGCCTTCTCGCCGGGATGCAGGGCAAGATGGTAAGCGGCCCTTGGGCCTCTTTTCTTTGCTGTTCGCGACCTCCGACCTTTGTCTAACTCATTTAATGCTAACTCAGGATGCCGACGTAGCAACCAAGCTTCTCTCTCGCAACGGCGAGCTGGAGTTGGAGAATACCATGCTGAAGGCTCGGGTGGACGAGCTGGTTCGCAGCGTGCTACCTCCTTCTCCTGGGCGAGCCGGGTCTCAACAGAGGGTTGCTGAAAGCGAGGAACAGAGGCGGCGAGATGCATAGGAGGTCGCTAACCTCGTCTTCATGACCCTTAAGAACGCGAGTCTACTAGCTGAAGATGTGATGGAGTTTATAGCCGAAGACGTCTGCCCGGACCTCTTCGACTTGGCGCCATGGTTGGGGACTCGCAAGAATGGCGAGAGCCCTCCTGAATGAACCCCCTTAGCTTCCCTTCTCCCTCTTTCTTTCGAATGAATGTCTATTATTCTTTTTGGGCTGGCGAGATCGCCGTCGAACTTAGAGAAATCCTGGGGAATGATAGTTATGATTTTTTTCGTTAGTATTTATGCGCATGCTCGCACTTATTGTTTCTTTCGCACTTGGTCTCTTTCTTTTGAACTCATGACTAGTTGTTACGTGGCAGTGCTTTCGGGGGGCTCGCAAATGCGTGTGTCTGGGCTCGCCTCGCCAAGATTCTCCTTTTATGGATTTTGCGAACTCGGGATGTCGCCGCCCGCGGAGACTGCCCGGCGAACCCGACCTTGGCGAGCTCAGACATTGGCATCTCGCGAGCTAAACCTCCCTGGCTTTAGCACCTCAACCCGTTACCTTAGGCCTTACCAGCCTCGACCCCTTCAACTTTGCGAACCAAGCCTCTCTGGCTCTAACACCTCGACATGTTGCCTTCAAACCGTGATCCCTGTTGCCAGCCTCTCCAGAGATCAACCTAAACCCCCAGTCTAGGTGAGAGCCCCGGAGCGGAATCGATCTGGGGCATTCCAGCACCAACATATCCAACCTTGCCAGCCTCTCCAGAGATCAACCTGAACCCCCTGTCTAGGTGAGAGCCCGGGAGCGGAATCGATCTGGGGCATTCCAGCACCAACATATCCAACCTTGCCAGCCTCTCCAGAGATCAACCTGAACCCCCCCCCCCCCCCCCCCCCCCCCCCCCCCCCCCCCCCCCCCCCCCCCCCCCCGTCTAGGTGAGAGCCCGGGAGCGGAATCGATTTGGGGCATTCCAGCACCAACATATACAACCTTGCCAGCCTCTCCAGAGATCAACCTGAACCCCCCGTCTAGGTGAGAGCCCGGGAGCGGAATCGATCTGGGGCATTCCAGCACCAACATATCCAACCTTGCCAGCCTCTCCAGAGATCAACCTGAACCCCCCGTCTAGGTGAGAGCCCGAGAGCGGAATCGATCTGGGGCATTCCAGCACCAACATATCCAACCTTGCCAGCCTCTCCAGAGATCAACCTGAACCACCCGTCTAGGTGAGAGCCCGGGAGCGGAATCGATCTGGGGCATTCCAGCACCAACCTTGCCAGCCTCTCCCGAGATCAACCTGAACCCCCCGTCTAGGTGAGAGCCCGGGAGCGGAATCGATCTGGGGCATTCCAGCACCAACATATCCAACCTTGCCAGCCTCTCCAGAAATCAACCTGAACCCCCCGTCTAGGTGAGAGCCCGGGAGCGGAATCGATCTGGGGCATTCCAGCACCAACATATCCAACCTTGCCAGCCTCTCCAGAGATCAACCTGAACCCCCCGTCTAGGTGAGAGCCCGGGAGCGGAATCGATCTGGAGCATTCCAGCACCAACATATCCAAACTTGCCAGCCTCTCTAGAGATCAACCTGAACCCCCCGTCTAGGTGAGAGCCCGGGAGCGGAATCGATCTGGGGCATTCCAGCACCAACATATCCAACCTTGCCAGCCTCTCCAGAGATCAACCTGAACCCCCCGTCTAGGTGAGAGCCTGGGAGCGGAATCGATCTGGGGCATTCCAGCACCAACATATCCAACCTTTGTCACCCCGGCACGGCAGTAGTCACAAGCATCACGAAAAAAGGAGTAAGGCATTCATTAACAACATAATAAAGCTTTCAAGGGTAAAATCGTTTCAAATCATCCCCACTCCGGGATCGGTCGAGGGGCACCCCTTCCACATCCTGGAGGTGATGCCCCCCCCCCCCCCCCCCCCGACTTGAGCACATCGCTTACAATATATGGACCCTCCCAGTTGGTGTTAAGCTTACCCACCGCGGCCCCTCTGCCGGCTGCATCAACCTTCTTCAGGACTAGGTCTCCTTTCTGAAAGTGTTTGATCCGGATATGTTTGTCAAAATATCGAGCCATCCGCCGTTTGACCTCTTCCTGCCTGATGGTGGCCAAGTCCCGGAGTTCTTCCACTAGGTCCAAAGATAGCCTCTGCTCTGCATTGTTGTACTCTAGCCACTCTTCATCCCCCTCGTTCGCAGCGATCACCCGGGGGGTCTTTACCTCAAACTCTATGGGGATAATGGCCTCGGATCCGTGAGAGAGCTTGAACGGGGTCTCCCCGGTGGCGGTATTCGGGGTGGTCCTCATGGCCCAGAGGATGGAGGGTAGCTGTTCTACCCAGTTTCCCCGAAGGTTCTCTACTTTCTTTTTTAATAGGTTAACGATTATTTTGTTCGCTGCCTCCACCTGCCCATTGCTCCTCGGATGGTGGACCGACGCGAACCTGAGGTCAATGCCGAGCTGAGTGCAGAAGCCAACAAACTCTTCACTAGCAAACTGCGGCCCATTGTCCGTCACTATGGCTAGAGGTAGCCCGTGCCTGCAAATTATCTCTCCCCACACAAAATTCCTTACCACCTGAGAGGTTACCTTAGCGAGTGCTTTCACTTCTACCCACTTGGAGAAGTAGTCGATCATGACCAACAGGAACTTCCTCTGGCCGCTGGCTTGGGGAAAAGGACCGACCAGATCCAACCCCCATATGGTGAAGGGGCAGGGAGCCGTGATGGTCCGGAGTCTTTGAGCTGGGAGGAGCTGGAGCGGAGCATAGAGCTGGCACTTTGGACACTTCCTTGCGAACTCCGCCGCGTCCTTGCTGAGAGTGGGCTAGAAGTTGCCTTGCCTCAACACCCTTCCCTCCAGGGTCCGACTCCCGGAGTGACTGCCGCACTCCCCATAGTGGATTTCTTCCAAGACTCTCGGAACCTCCTCCTCGGAGACACAACGGGCCAGGAGTCCCGAGAGAGTTTTCCTATATAGCCCTCCTGCATGCAAGGAGTAATAAGCGGACTTATACCTGAAGCGCCTCTTGTCCATATCCTCTCCAGGGAACTGCCCGGAGGAGAGGAAGGTGACGAATGGGTCCATCCACGAGGCTCGTTGATCCACCTCCATCAATTCTCCTTCTTCGATGGAGGGCCCGAAGAGTTCCAAAGCCGTCCCTCCCGCTCGGGGACCGAACTTGGCTAAGAGGTTCTCCTGGGTGCTCTCCTCCCTCGGCACGTGCTTGATGGAGAAGGTGCGGAACTGCCCGATGACCCCCTTAACATTCTCCAGGTATAGCAGGAGGGTCCGGTCCTTTGCTTCAAACTCCCCCTTGATTTGGCATGCTACCACCATGGAGTCCGTGGAGACTTCCACATCCTGCACTCCTAGTTCCCGGGCCAGCCGAAGTCCCGCTATCACTGCCTCGTACTCAGCCTGGTTGTTGGTAATTGGGAAATGGATGTTTAAGGCTTGCTCAATCCGAGTCCCCTGAGGACTTACCAGGACTATTCCCCTCCATAGGAGTATTTTCCCGACGCTCCGTCCACCAACATCTTCCATGCCTCTGGGGGAGGTGGCTCGTGCTCCCCCACTTCGGCCGCATAGTCGGCCATGAAGTCTGCCACCGCCTGAGCCCTAATGGACGTCCTGGGCACAAACGTGATATTGAATCCACTTAACTCCACGGACCACTTTGCCAACCTTCCCGAGTGCTCCACCCCTTCCATGATTTTACAGAGCGGGTGGTCCATCACTACCTTGATTGAATGGGCTTGAAAGTAAGGTCGGAGCCTCCGGGCCGACACCACCAATGCGAAGGCTAACTTTTCCAGGATCGGGTACCGGAGCTCTGCCTTCTTCAGCACTCGGCTGACGTAGTAGATAGGGAACTGTTTCTTTCCCTCCTCCCGGATCAACATGGAACTTACTGCTTCGGACCCTACCCCCAGGTATAGGGATAGGTCTTCTCCTGGCCTCGGCCCCTGGAGCAGAGGGGTTTGGGTGAGCTATTCTTTCAGAGCCTGGAAGGCTTCCTCGCACTCCCGGGTCCACTCAAACTTCTTGTTGCCCCGCAGCACCTTGAAAAAAGGTGCACACTTTTCCCCTGCCTTGGAGAGGAACCTGCTGAGCCCGGCCAACTAACCTGTAAGGCTCTGAACCTCCTTTGGATTCTTCGGCGACCCCAACTCCATTACCGCCTTAAGCTTGTCCGGGTTAGGCTCCACTCCTGCGGGGGTGAGTAAGTGGCCTAGGAACTTTCCTCGGCTTGCCCCGAAGACACATTTCAAGGGATTGAGCTTCATTTTGTAGCGCCGCAGGGTCCCGAACGTCTCCTCAAGGTCTTTGAGGTGAGACCCAAGGTCTCGTCTCTTTACTATGAGGTCGTCAACATAAACCTCCAAGTTTCTTCCCTTCTGCTCGCGGAAGACCCTGTCCATCATCCTTTGGTATGTGGCACCTTCATTCTTGAGCCCGAACAGCATCATCTTATAACAGTAGCATCCATCCCCCGTGATGAAGGAGACATCCTTGATGTCCGGGGGGGTGCATGCGGATTTGATGGTAACTTGAAAAAGCATCTAAGAAAGACATCACAGGAAAACCGACGGCTGAGTCAACCAGCGTGTCGATCCTAGGCAGGGGGTAACAATCCTTAGGGCATGATTTATTAAGTAAAGAAAAGTCGATACACATCCTCCATTTACCTCCTCCCTTCTTTACCATAACGACGTTGGAGACCCAGCCTGGATACTGGATCTCCGTTACAAAGCCTGCATGTAGGAGCTTGCTCACCTCCTCGTGGATGGGCCCTTCCAGCTTGTCGGTGGTGGACCTTCTCTTCTAGCGGATAGGGCGGATGTCGGGGTCGAGGTTGAGGCGGTAGCAAGCCACATCCACGTCGATCCCGGACATTTCCGCGGCGCTCCAAGCGAAGACGTCTATGTTCTCCTGCACGCACGCCAGGATCTCCGCTTGATCTTCCGAGTTGAGTCCTCCGCTGACCCAGACCTTCTCTACTACCCCTAGCCGGGTGGTGAATTTGAGCTCCACGACCTCGTCCATAGCCTCCAGCCGGGACTTCTCTCCCCAAGCCTTTTCCTCCTCGGCATAAGTGAGAGCCTGGGTTCCTTCCTCGACCTCCATCTCTACCACCATCAGCTCCTCCGCCCCTCCCTCCTGGGCCTTCTCTTCTTCTTCCTCTCTTTCTGCCCAGGGTCCCTCAGCTACCCCTTCTTGGGCATGTACTTCATCTCCCTCCATCTTCTCCTCGGCTACCTCCTTTCCTCCGACTTCAGCTGCCTCCTCCATCATCTTATCCCACTCCTCAGCTTCTCCCATCTAGGAGATGGTGTTGACTGCCGTCACGTAGCACTGCCTTGCCACCTTGGGATCCCCCCTGATCCGCACCTGAACCCCTCCGTCGTTAAACTTAAGGCATTGATGAAAGGTGGAGGGGACACAGCGGAATGCGCTGATGAGTGGCCGTCCGAAGATGGCGTTATAGCTGCTTGGAGCGTCCACTATGACAAAACAGCAGTTTCTGGACTGCCCACCCAGGGTCACATGAAGTCCTACTCCTCCTTCTACTTCTTTCCTCTCCCCCGAAAATCCAAATAGAGGGCCATCCGAGGCCAACACCCTTCTGGGCTCCACCTCCATCATGTCAAACGCCTTCTTGAAGATGACGTTGACCGAACTCCTGTTGTCCACTAGGATTCGGGAGACGGTGAAGTTCTCGATCGCCGTCTGAATGACCAGCGCGTCGCAGAATGGGTCCTCATAGCCCGGCATGTCCTTCTGGGTGAAAATGATTTTTTTGGCCGGGGGTGGAGCGGTGGATGTTGAAGCTACGCTCCGGCGGTAGATGCTATGGAGGCTAGCCTTGCAGGTTGCCTCCACCCCTACCCCCCATGGATCACCCCGATTCCTCCCCTATTCCCCACATCGTTTCTATCCTCACACCTTTCCTCATCCTCCTCTCGAAGTTCGACCTCCACAATCCTCACTGGCTGCAGCTGCTGTGGCGCGGGCGCTCTGCCCCTCTTCACTTCCAGGAACTCCGGGCAGGTGTCTGTTGCGTGACCTTCCTCATCATGGAAGATACAATACGACAACGTCACCTCCCCTACATCGGCCTCCGCCACCCTATTCCTTTTCCTCCTAGCGGCTGCCGCCTCCACCTCGCCTCTCCTTCCTCTTCCTCTTCCCGGCCAATTGCCATGGTCTGTTGAGGTGGGGGAGGCATCTGCATCGGACCCTGCCTCCACCCCAACTGGGGGGTCTCCATTGACCTCCGAAATGGTTACCCCTTCCTGGGCCGTAACCCCTTCCCTGCCCTTGCATTCCTCCACCTTGCGGCCTCCATCCCCCTCCGGGGCCCGGGGCTCTTCCCTTCTCCTGACCTCCTGCTGTCTCACCTCCGGCTCACTGAGCTTTGCTAGCCTCTTGGTGAGCTCCGGGTTGTCTTCTTCACTCGCGACTTCCTCCGACACCCTCTCCATCAGCTCTTCATAGGAGATGGGGGCTTTTCTCTTCAACGCCATCTTGAAGAAACTCTCTTTCAACCCGACCGTGAAGGCGAGTTGGAGTGCAAACCCAGGCATCTCCTGAGTGAGCTGTACTTCCTCTTGGAACCTATCGGCATATTGAGCCAGCGACTCCCTGGGCTCCTGCTTCACTACGAAGAGGGAATCAGCGTCCTTATTCCTCTTTTTTGAGGTTGAGAACCTCAGCAAAAAACTTCGGCGCAAGTCCTCGAACGCGTAGATTGATCCTGCAGGGAGTTGATGGAACCAGTCCCTGGCCTTCTCCTTGAGGGTGACGGCAAAGAGCCGACACTTGAAGTCATCTGACATCGGCCTGATGGAGACCGAGTCTTCGAAGCTCTGTAGGTGCTGGATGGGGTCATCCCTACCGTTGTAGTTCACCCGGTCCCACTCTCCGAACACCCCGGGGACGGGCGTGGAAATCACCAGCTCACAAAAGGGGCTTCCACCTCCTATCACTCTTTCTGGCTCCACTCGCCCCCCAAGCTCTCTCGCCAAACTTGAGCTCGTCGGGACTGCACTCGCGAGGGCGCCTGAACCACCCCGACCGTCGCCGCATCCTCTTGGCGCGTACTTGCCTGCACCACGCTCGCTGGGATGGAGTTCGTTAGCACTGAGCTCGCCGGCACGGAGCTCGCCGGCAAGGAGCTCGCTGGACTGGCGAACAACGCTCACCCTTCCCTGTCCTGACCTGACCCAATGACGACTTCCTTTCCAGTCCTTCCCCCTGGAGAATTCATGCCGACCGTCATTAGGGGAGGGGTCGCCTGAGGTGCTGGGGTCGCAAACTCGCTTCGTAGAGATATGACCGTGAACCCCAAGGTGTCGAGCACCTCCTTTCTGAAATCTGTGAGCATCCTGGCCATCGCCTCCTGAGGTGTCTCGTCGAACTCCTCGCCTTGCTCCTCATCTCCCGCCATAACCCTTCTCTGGAACTTTCTTGAACCAGCCACACTCCACGCTCATCGCACCAAAATGTTGAAACCGATTTCTCGGTCACTTGTGGAGCTCGGGGCCCTCAACGAAATGAGGGGCAGCTAGCCCTTACCAATTCCTCGGAAGAGGTAGGCAGATAACTCGGACAAAGAACAAAGACCCTGGTCTAAGCGAGGAGGTCCCTCCACTAACCCGGAAGATCGTTGAGCGCTTTCCCTCCCAAGCCAAAGCTAAGACTCGGGCACCTTGGAGAGCTAGAGAGCCCAAACCAAAGCGACCTAAGGAGAGAAGAAGGCTCAAAGATTCTGAACCGGTCCCCCTCCAAGGTGCCCTTTAAGGTCTATTTATAGATTTTGGTTTTGTGGTCTGTCAATAGCCAACTCCCGCTGTCCATTCTTACTACCCGCACCCCAAATTGGTCTGCTAACAGCCAAACTCCGCTGTTCGGAGGGGCTAACCGCAGACCACCAGGGGTCTTCTGGTAAAAGACCACCCCAGGTACCGGCGAACCAGAGACCCTTGACCTGTTCAGCGAACACGGGGCTCGCCAAAATGACTGGCTGGCTCGCCTGCCTAACGAACTCCTTCGACTGGCAGGCTCGCCTGCCTCTATGGCTCGCCTGCCGAACCGCTCCTTAGCGGGTCGGGCTCGCCAAAATGGCTAACTGTACCCCAGAAATGGCTATTTGCACCCCAAGGTCCCGGACCTGCCTAGCGAACTCCTTCGACCGGCTGGCTCGCCTGCCTCTATGGCTCGCCTGCTAAACCGCTCCTTAGCGGGTCGGGCTCGCCAAAATGGCTAACTGTACCCTAGAAATGGCTATTTGCACCCCAAGGTCCCGGGCATGCCTAGTGAACTCCTTCGACCGGCTGGCTCGCCTGCCTCTATGGCTCGCCTGCCGAACCGCTCCTTAGCGGGTTGGGCTCCCAAAATGGCTAACTGTACCCCAGAAATGGCTATTTGCACCCCAAGGTCCAGGGCCTGCCTAGCGAACTCCTTCGACCGGCTGGCTCGCCTGCCTCTATGGCCTCCCGCTCTTCCTGGGCTCACCCCGCCTGGGCTCGCCCATCCTGGCTCGCTCCCTTGGGCGTGCGAACCAGAGACCCTTCCTGGCGAACATCGGGGTTGTACAATTGTACATGTGATGTCAGTACTCTTATTTATTAGTTGTTTGTAATTAGAATTTAGGCTTGTCTTCCAAGATCAGGATATGCTTAGGGTTCGATCAATACTGGTTTTCCTAATTTTTAAGGCCTCGTCATTCCTTTAATATTTTATGTCAATGCTTAGTCATGCTCCAGTAATAGTCAATGCTCAATTATGGTACTTAAATTAATGTGAGTCATCAATTCCAATGCTCATAAAATTCATACATTGTAAATCCCCCAAGATTAATTCCTGAAGTGCACACAATCATATTAACGTCCTGAAACCTTATTCCTGATTTTATCCCAAATCACGTGTTATTAACGATCAAATCTATAGTCCTCATTTTTATTAAACGCAAACCAAGCTCAAAAATTGTACGAGACCTATCACCTATGAATCAACTATCATGAATATGTCGTAAATTGGTCTCTAAATCACTCCCAGAGTTTTGCAAGTGATAACTCTACAGATTTCATCTCTTCATAATGTCGTGTCTGTTTTTGGCCTCATTCCTATTTCTTTCATAACCATGGAGTCTCCAATTTGTACACCCAGTATCAGTTATCATGGGCCAATATGTTTAACAGAATTTCCAGAGACTATTCATGAACCAAGACAGTGTTCAGCAGAAGTTCAGAGTTTTCCTCCTTAAAATAATTCTAGAAGATTAATTGTGTGGCTAAGGGTACAAAACCCATTTCGTGAAAGAAGTAGGATAACTAATCAATAGTTAAGAATATTAAAAATGTTATAGGTTCAGTGGAGACTACAAGTATATCTACTCATTTCTATAAAATTCCAGGTTTTTATGATGATCTTAGGGAAACTTGACCCTGGAGTTCTCAATAATGCCTAATGTAACAAGAGTTCATAAACCCTAATTCCTACGGAACTCAATCCCCAAGGTCCTTGATTCCTTCAGAGATGAAGATCTCTTGATAACAAGTGCATGTTTCAAATTTCAAAGAATTGACCAAGGGAATAATTATTATCCATAAACTCTAAGTGTGTAACAACAAGGGTATTATCCTAAGCTACCTTAGTCTTCATTAAGCCTTAGGTCTACCATAATCGTATGTAACAAGATTATTTCCATATCCATATAACTTTATCTCCAAAAGTTGATTCTTGGACAACATGTGTATCGTACTAAATTTACATGTACGCTGTAAAATTCATATCGTTTAGATAAGTCGGATGGTGGGGGTGCACCGATTTGGGTCTGGGGTTCACTTATATACCCTGCACAAAAAAAAGGTGCCCAGGGGGTTGTATTACAGGGGCTGTTATATTTCTAAAAAAAACCAGTCAATATTTTAGTGGCCCAATAAACGAAGAAACAAGATTAGCCTCCCGTAATCTTGTGATGAGTTCCTTATATCCGACAATTTGGATATCTCGCATATTTACCTAATCCGTATGGGTATACAGTCCTTGAGCTTTTTGTATATGGTAGGGTTCTCTACCCTCAAAATGCCATTTGTCGTAATTCTTTCCCAAGGATCGTGTGCCTATCCAGTGGTCTTCTCTAAGTTGTACTTCTCGTTCCACATTTGACACCCTTCCTTTGTGATGGTTTTCCGAGGGTGGGAGTGTGCAGTAATAGCTTCTAAGCACACGAGAAAGGCCTTACGAGTCTCATACTAATCCAATAGTATAATCACAAACATCAAAACCACTTAAGATTGTCCCATTTGTTTGTTTGAGGAGTGTTAATATCACTTAGGAAGTGATGTGGGTATAACGGAGAGTAAGCCCTGAACACTCACACACGCTTTCAACTCCTTCTTTTAGTCACTTTGGGGTATCCTACTACTTGGTCAAAATATACTTGAGGTTGATGTCGGGCTAGGATACCTTATGAGATGTCTTGTTAAGTCAAACCAATACGGTGCACTAGTCAGGTTGGCCTAATCTCATCATTAAGTGGACAAAATTATGTGATTTCCCGTATGGGCACACCACTGCTTCCGCTGCTAGTTTTTCCTCAAACTAACTCGAGCGGGGGTTGCCCTAGGGTTTGTGGACTTCTTTTACTTGGATCGAAAGTCGGCTAAGTTGATACCAGTTTGTAAGACCCTCTTTTTTTTGCTTTTAAACCGGGTCTTACCGCCCAGAACTGCCGTCTTGCGGCGAGACCATTACACCCAATGGTCCCCGCCACAATACGCCGATCCTGCCGGCTAATCAACATCATCCAGGCCAACCACAATTCATAGTAATAGAAGCAACAAGAACAAACTAGTCCACAAATCACATTAAATATGTAAATTACATGCTTACAATGTCCATGATGAGAAATAAAGTAAAAGAGAGAAAGGGATTATGCCCGGTACAAATCCAAGCAAAGTACATAAACTCTCTCTCACTCTACATCTATGCGGAAGCTAATCAACTCTCAACTATCGAACACCTGTCTTATAGTAGAAGTAATGCGCGGCATAAGCTCCTCGTGCCCTGTCTCCTCTTCTATCTGGGCTCCATCACCTCGTGTACCTACGGTCACCTCCGACCGTTAGTCATAAAGACTAAGTCGATTTTGTCCCCGCCTCCCCCCGCGACTCCTAGGCACCGTGCGGGAGGAGGAAGCGGAGGACATCAAAGTGTAATTCAAAAAGCAGGTGACAGCAGCGAGACTAGCAAGTATAAGATACTAAACAAGTAATGAAAACATCTCTACTCTAGCAGGAGTATGTATAAAGGCAATAAGTAAAGAGCGGTATTAGCAAAAGAGCAGGTATAAGAAATATGAGCATTTACGAAAGTAACCTTAACTTATATGCACACACACAAAGCACATAAGCTAAGGGATCTGGCAAGAAGTAAACTCATCGTATAAAAGAGCCCATACAAATTTATACGATGAGGTCTCTGTTTGAGCAGAAATGCTATGCTATGATGTGCAATGCAATGATGCAATGTTAGTATTATTATTTCATACACATGCAACTCACTAACACGACTCTGTACGTACAGACTTTTAGTTCCCACTTTTCGAAGGTAGCTAACATCTCGGGCACCTCCCGTCGTGGTCAAACGGTGGCAGAGGAGCGGACGTCTCCTCACCTAGGTGGGTAAGTCACACTACCAGACCTAGGCCCTAACGTTCGCTGTGATACCGGTATCCGGTACTCACGAGCTCCTGCGTACTAAACTGAATTGGCCAGGCAGGGTTTAGGGAATCCGTCCCGTCGGACGCGCAGTAAGACAACCTGGCCCCCATAAAACCACTAGCACTGTCGAGTCAAGGAACTGCTGTCGGTGTGATGACTAAGACAGAACCGAAGACCCACCACATGCAAGACAACCTGGCCCCCATAAAACCACTAGCACTGCCGAGTCAAGGAACTGCTGTCGGTGTGACGACTAAGACAGAACCGAAGACCCACCACATCTTACACACAAGCAACATGTATTAGCCAATTACTTCCGAGCCTCCAGCTCGCAAATCTACATTAACATTTATAAAGTAGAGCCTACTGCTCGCCAGGCTATACCAGCCTTATATTTAAACTACGAGCCTACCGCTCGCTAGACTACACTAGTCTTATATTTAAACTACGAGCCTACCGCTCGCTAGACTACACTAGTCTTAAATTTAAACTACGGGCCTACCGCTCGCTAGACTACACTAGTCTTAAATTTATACTACGAGCCTACCGCTCGCAGGAATATCCCAGTCCTTCCTTATAACCCGAGCCTACCGCTCGCAGGACTATCCCAGTCCTTCTTTATAACCCGAGCCTACCGCTCGCAGGACTATCCCAGTCCTTCCTTATAAAATGTTCTGGTTTGGGATGGAAGTTATCTTATCATGTTCTCCTACTTAACTAGTCTTGCCTATAATTTAGTTGATCTTAGAAGCTTTAGGGTTAGCCTTGGACTTCCGGAGGGTTACCCGGTGAGGGGCTCGCAGCGGTACTGGGAAGTGTGACGGGCTGACACCCCGAACTTCCTCTT